>OU342674.1:40764663-41449747 GCA_910589285.2 Mythimna ferrago
CGTCGAAAGCCAAGATTAGCCGGATTGCGGACGATTGCGACCGAGTGCGACCGACTGCGGACGAGCGATGTTAATCAAACAGCAGCTTAATACTTGAAGCTAATGCTTTCATCAGTTACAGCTCCATAGCTTGATTAGTTACTGCGTTCCTATTTTTACAGAAATAATTGCTAACACCTGTTAAGATAACCTTTTTGATAATGAAATAAACATTCATTTCTATATAAGTTTTTTTTTGTGGCCCGTGTGCGGGGATACTTATGTCATATACGTATCGTCAATAGAGTAGTAACATCGTAGCGCTGCGTAGCGTCGTCGTAGCGTTTGTTTACTCATTGCTGCAGCGCAACGTAGCGTCGTAGCGTTTATTTAGTGGTGTAGCGCTGCATAGCTTTGTAGCGCTGCGTAGTGTCGTAGCGTTTGTTTAGTACTGTAGCGCTGCGTAGCGTCGTAGCGCTGCGTAGCGTCGTAGCGCTGCGTAGCGTCGTAGCGCTGCGTAGCGTCGTAGCGCTGCGTAGCGTCGTAGCGCTGCGTAGCGTCGTAGCGCTGCGTAGCGTTGTAGCGCTGCGTAGCGTTGTAGCGTTTGTTTAATGCTGTAGCGCTGCGTAGCGTCGTAGCCAAGTTGTTATTCTGCAATCGTTAACGCTGTCGAAAAGTGATGACGTCATCTCAACGTAAAGTCGCGTGATCAGAACAAACGAATAGACAATTCGTAGCCAAGTTCACATCGTTCAAAATCGTTGCTACAATATTTAACGCTACATCCTTTGTTATACAAACGCTACATTGTAGAACGAGTGGCCGACTCACACGTCAACATGGCTACCAACTTATCGCTTTCTACAATTGCTGTCACCGAGGCGTTACCGATTAGAGAACGGAATACGATTGAAACTTGGCTAGGGGGCCTGTACCCCTAGCCAAGTTTCAAATATGCAAATAGGCAGCACAAGTACTTGTCCATTTATTTGTATAATAGGATAAATAACGAACTTCAGATAAATCCTCTCACAATCACAGAAGTAAAAAACCGGCCAAGTGCGAGTCGGACTCGCCCATGAAGGGTTCCGTAGCAGCAAGTAACATAATTTAAAAGTTCTTGTAATGTGTTGTAACTTTGATCGATGTTTTAATAATAGTGTATTTTTTTCGATTTATGACGCATTAAAAAAAAAACTACTTACTAGATTTCGTTCAAACCAATTTTCGTTGGTAGTTTTTATAGTAATGTACATCATATATTTTTTTTAGTTTTATCATTCTCTTATTTTAGAAGTTAGAGGGGGGGGGACACACATTTTGCCACTTTGGAAGTGTCTCTCGCGCAAACTATTCAGTTTAGAAAAAAATGATATTAGAAACCTCAGTATCATTTTTGAAGACCTATCCATAGATACCCCACACGCATGGGTTTGATGAAAAAAAAATTTTTGAGTTTCAGTTCTAAGTATGGGGACCCCCAAAATTTATTGCTTTTTTTCTATTTTTGTATGAAAATCTTAATGCGGTTCACAGAATACATCTACTTACAAAGTTTCAACAGTATAGCTCTTATAGTTTCGGAAAAAAGTGGCTGTGACATACGGACGGACAGACGGACAGACAGACAGACAGACAGACAGACAGACAGACAGACAGACAGACAGACAGACAGACATGACGAATCTATAAGGGTTCCGTTTTTTGCCATTTGGCTACGGAACCCTAAAAATAAGGTAAAATCATGGCTTCTGACCCTTGACTACACACGTACCGAATTTCTGCTTAAATAGTTTTAAGACAAACGTTATCTATTTTCCTATTCTATAATTTACCAACATATATTCCACATAAGCACTACATTCATAAACACTACACTACACATCTACACCTACATAAACATCAACATCAACATCACACATTCATATTTTTAATTTAAACTTCATTTTCATTTTGTATAAGTACCTATATGTATATTTTCTTTTTCTTCTTGTATTTTATTTGCATAAAACGGCGCATGTAATTGGTATAACACTGACTCCTGTAACACAGGCACTATGCCTAGCGCAGGAATCAGGGCCTCACTAATTTTGTAAATGTTTATTAAGTCAATAAAGAATTTATTATTATTATTCTCTTTATTCAATTTTTTTTACATATAAAATTACATTTTTAAATATTTTTTAACAAAATTATACAAAAGATAAAAAACATTTAAAAATATAGTTATCCACCGGTGTCGGGAGCAGGGTCCAAGCTACCGGTGGCTAGGGCTCCAGAGACAGGAACCTCCTCACAATGCGAGCCGTATCGAGGAGTACTGCCTTCTGTATCAGGCCCTTGATCCACCCGTGCAACGATAGCTTCGACAGATGGTCGTCGAAGCTTTTGGCTATAAGGCCATTAGCGGTCACAACAATCGGCACAATGATAGCTGAGTCCACATTCCACATATCGACAACCTCGTGTGCTAAGTCAAGATATTTTATTTGTTTTTCTTTCTCAGCTTTCACGAGATTCTCGTCATGCGGGATGGTGACATCGACTATCATTGCACGGCGCGCTAATCGGTCTATCACCACTATGTCCGGCTTATTGGCTACAATAGTCCGGTCAGTAATGATAGACCGATCCCAGTACAACGTGACATGGTCATTTTCAAGAACTGGGTCGGGCACATACCTGTAGTACGGTACCTCAGAGTCCACTAGGTTGTACTTCAAAGCAAGTTGCTGGTGAAGAATCCTGGCTACTTGGTTATGCCTGTGCAAATACTCGCCGTTAGCCAGACGAGAACAACCAGAGATAATATGTCTGATGGACTCACCCGGACGATGACATGCCCGACACACGTCAACCGTCCCGTCCTTCATAATATGTCTCCGGTAGTTGTTCGTCAAGATAACCTCGTCCATAATCGCACAGACAAAACCTTCAGTTTCTCCGAAGAGCTTGCTAAATCGTAACCAGGCCACGGACGCCGAAAAATCTACATCAGGCTCATGAAGAGCCCGAAAAAAGCGCCCGTGAAGCTCCTTGCCTTTCCATACTTCCTTGCGGTCATCAGTGGTAAGTACCACAGGTTTGCGCCAGTTCTCTTTAGCCATGGACAGCGGGGTGAGTCCCTTGTCCACTGCGACCACATCGCGGTGCATACCCACGTCGGTTTTGAGAAAGTATTCTCTGAGGCTGCACACCTCGTGGTTGTGTAGAGTCTTTGCATTCAAAAAGCCTCGACCTCCACACTTCCGCGGGATGTACAGTCTCATCACCGAAGATCGTGGGTGATGCATCCGATTTGCGGTCAGCAATGTACGGACCCGCCTATCCAGAGCGTCTAACTCAGTCTGAGTCCATTTGAGTATGCCGAAAGAGTACATTAAAACCGGCATGACCCAACCGTTGAAGGCGCGCACCTTATTTCCACCTGACAGAAGGCTGTTTAAAACTTTCTTCAGGCGGCCAAAGAAGCGCTCCTTCAACGTTTGCTTCATGTCAGCGACGTTAATGCCTAACGCTTCCGACATACCCAAATACTTATAAGTTTCGGTCGAGGAGAGGGATCTAAGGTGTATGGAATCCGAGAGTTGAATTCCCTCGGATTCCACTATCTCCCCTCGCCTCACATGCATGACTGCACATTTGTCCACACCAAATTCCATCCTGATGGCACTACTGAAAGTTTCAGTTACCTTCAGTAGTTCCATCAGTTGCGAATTGTTGTGGGCAAAAAGTTTCAGATCATCCATGTAAAGCAGGTGAGATAGGACCTGACCAACTCTTCTCAACCTATAGCCCAGACCTGAATCCTCCAGCAACGTGCTTAAAGGATTCAGGGCTAAGCAAAACCAAAGTGGACTCAAACTGTCGCCCTGAAATATTCCCCGTTTGATCCATATTGGTTCATCATTCCTCTGGATCGGTCGACATCCTGGATAGCGAAGGACTGTTTTCCATTGCCTCATACATGACTCAAGGAAGGTGCGTAGAGTTGCATCTATTTTATACAACTCCAACACCTTCATGAGCCATGTATGTGGAACAGAGTCGTAGGCTTTCTTATAATCTATCCAACATGTCGACAGATCCTTGCGGGATCGACGAACCTGTTGGCTTATGGCCATGTCTATGAGGAGTAGCTCCTTAGTGCCGCGGGATCCGTTCCTACATCCATTCTGAGAGGCAAACATAATTGAGTTTTTCTCAATGTGTAGAGTAATTTTCACTCTCAGGATGGACGTAAGAAGTTTATAGACCGTCGACAAACATGTAATCGGTCTATAATTCTTGGGATCCGCGGTACTACCCGTCTTATGGAGCAGGTGGGTGGTACCAGTTGTTAAAATCTGAGGCAGTGACCCAGACTCTAAGGATGACTGAAATTGTGATGCCAAAATCGCGTGTGAGCTGCTATACCACTTAAGCCAGAAATTTTGCAGTCCGTCCGGTCCCGGAGACTTCTAATTTGGTAACGGACGTACTGCTCTGGCCACATCTAATGGGGTGATGAAAACTTTGTCCATTTCTGGTATAGCCTCGCACACGCGCTCAACATCACGCATCCAGCCACCTTCATTGTGACATACGGGCTCCGACCATATGCTGCGCCAGAATGTATTCGTGGCAACACTATCCGGACGAAACCCGTCAGTCACATTTTGTCCAGGTCGCTCCCAAGCTCTGTACACCCACCTCTCATCGCTCTGGAACATGCGATTCTGCGAGTACCGATCGACCCGTCGCTTATACCGCCGGATACGATTGGCCCATGCACAAACTTTCTGCTTCAGGAAGTCGATGCGTTCCGTGACACGTGACATATATTCTCGGGGGCTTATTTCAGTCCCCGAAAACGCTCGTCTCACGAAACGCATCACACGTGGACGTGTATTGCCCTCCCTGAAGCAGTATAGTTTGCCAATTAGTGCTCTGGCCTCATCAATACGCCTCTCGATCCTGCACTGCCAGGCTGGAGCGGCAGGCGTTGGTCGAGTAGCTACTCCATAACATGGAAACTTTACATTAGCAAGACGACATGCCGCAACAGCCCCACAGTACAGGATGGAGTGCGTATCAAGGAGGCTGTCGCTGCTCTCAAAAACATTTTTAAGCAGCGAGTCCAGAGCACACACTAGCGCCCTATTTTTTTTGTGCATAGGCAACCGAGGTAAACGGGGCCTAAGCTCAGTCGGAGTCGATCTATACTCACGAAGCGCATCCTCCAGTGCGCTCCTCAGTCGATCGTTGTACTGGCTACTTACTCTGTCAACCCTATCATCTGCCTCATCCTCAACATGAACATACCGCGGAGTGGTCGTGACAGAAGTCGATGGTCCCGCGGTCTGTATCTGTTGCGGTGTCGAGACGATAGGGTTGCTCAGTACCTGTGAGCGCAGCCGATCAAGTGCGGCGTCGTCCAACCTGTGGTTACGTTGAATAACTCGCACCTGATCCGACAATCGTTGTGCCAAGACGTTCACGGTTGGTTCAAGATCCTGAAACAGAGACAGCATCCTAACACGGTACGCAGTGAGGTTAGTTCCCCCCTCTGTAGACCCGTAATATGCGCGCATGACGTTCTCATTCATGGATTGAGTCCATTTCATGCGCTGCACACAACCACCGGCAGCGGGGACCCGGCTCGGGGCCGGTTGGCCCCTAAATCCCAAGCCGTTCGGTGGCCGGCCTCTCCCCGGCCGACGTACAGGTGTTGGCGACGTCGGCGGGGAGAAATACTCGTCGCTCTTATTATTATTATTAATATTTAACGCTAGTAGAAAGCTTCAAATATACGGGAATGACGTCATCTCAACGCTCAGTTACGTGGTCAGAACAAAAGAAATGGCGGCAAAGTCAACTCGAAGTGTTCCGACGCAAGCGAAACGGTTGTAAGTTAGCTAGGGGGGCTGGTTTTTAAATTTTAGTAAATAGAATCGTGCTACGCGGTGGGTGTAATATCATATGTGCGTACATTAAATTATATCACATTTCAGAAATTGAACACACAATTCGCTACCTCACTATTACCAGCGAATCGAGCGCAACACGATATGTACTTAACAATACTCGTAGCATGTACTCACGAGGACTAACAGGTACCGCAGTGCAGTAGCTGCACTCAAATGCACACACTCTCTCTCTCTCTCTCTCTCTCTGTACTCTTGTGTCCATAAAGAATAAATAAATAAATAAACGCATCAATACACTCCCGTGTGACGTGTGCTCACGCGTGGACCAGCAGCTACTGCAGTACAGCAGCACAGAAGTGATCGGTGCACTCCCGTGATAACTAGAAACTAACTAAATTAACTTCCTATTTACATACTAATGAATGACTGATTTATACTTATAAGAAATATATGTATTTATTTGCAGTAAATTCTTGGCTATACTTGCCAGTGGTCTTGTGAGATCGAATCAGAAATTAAGGTCTCACTTGTCAACAACAGTGGATTATATTTAGGGATCGCCAATACATCCGCGCTCGCTAATATTTTTTTAATAATATTTTTTTAAGCTAATACTTGTACAAATCATTTCTCGTGCTTAATCAACTAATGCCACCGTTTATCTTTCTTTAATAGCTCATAAAGGGGTGCATGTGTATACGGTTTGTCAGTAAACCTATAGAAGTTTATGATTCCTATGTTAAACGGCCGAGGAATATTAATTTTATTATGGCTTCCACCTTGGCCGGGTCTGTTTTAATACCTCGTTACTGATAGCCTATCCCAAATATTATACATTATAGAACACATTTTCTACTTTTCAACTTTAAAACGGAACAATGTAATCTATTAAACACCTGATAAAATGCTGCTAAATGTTCTTTCAAACGGAACGAAATAATCTACCAAAAACCGGTCTGGTGCGTGTAAATTTTCTTTTTCCCTTTTATTATACCTCGTTACTGATAGCCTATCCCAAATATTATACATTATAGAACACATTTTCTACTTTTCAACTTTAAAACGGAACAATGTAATCTATTAAACACCTGATAAAATGCTGCTAAATGTTCTTTCAAACGGAACGAAATAATCTACCAAAAACCGGTCTGGTGCGTGTAAATTTTCTTTTTCCCTTTTATTATCATATCGTCGAATATTTCAACGTTAGGGATCCCTGTTAACAAATTGCACATAATTCGCTGACAAATTCCTAGACTTGAAGATTTGAGAGAAGAAGATTAGTATACGGTCTATACTAACCGATTATTTGAATACCCCTACGTGGGTTTATTACTGTAATCTTCTTATCATCATCCAGGGTAAGTTTAAGTATTAAATCCTCGATTCTAGGCAATGGATCAGTAAGTGAGACTGGGTTCACGGTCACGTTATAATCGGCACAGATTTTCAGCAAGCCGTCAGGTTCATTTACAAGCGGCGAAGCCCAGTCGGAGCAGTCAACGGGCTCGATAATGCCATCGCGCAGCATGGCGTCCACCTTGACGTCGAGCCGCCCGAGCAGCGCGCAGCGCACCGACATCACGGTCTCACTGTCGCGCACGCACAGCATTGCCTCAACCCCAGTGTACAGCCCCAACTACAAGATCCCCGTAAATTACAATCGGTTTGCTAGGGGTTAAATTTTTGAGCCATCATAAAATTTTACTCAATTCTAATTTATACTGTACTGAACCCTTTTTTTATACGTTATTTCACTAATGTGCGATTCCGCAGTAACATTACTTATCGACCTCCATAGGAATAGTAACGTTATCAATACTTATGTGCAAACTTTACCGCCTTGTAATCGTTCACGCATAGTTGATGTACGGAATTTTAAAATTTAGGTTGATGAACCCGGTATTTCATCATCATCATCATTTTAGCCGAAATATGTCCACTGTTGGACATAGGCCTCCCCTAAGTATCGCCACCAGCAAATGGTTTTATGCATCTCGTATCCAGAATTTTAGCCGGGTATGAAGGTTAACTTTTTTGAGCCTTTAAAGTTGAAAATATAAACGTTTACATAGACATATAACTCCCGTAAGGCCCTTCTTGACACTAATAAATGAACATCGAGCAGCGCCAGCGCACATTCAACTATGATATCAATCAGTTTGGTATCGACGGCTTTGCTCACGTGACACTGGCAGGCGCCGAGAGTGAGGCGAACAGGCACCGCGCGCGCCGCCAACCTTGTCACACAATGACTCGCCTCCTCCTCTGTAAAGCAGTAATGCGAGCGAAAGAGGCGGCGTAAACCGTGAGGAGGAGATAATCCTCACGCCCAAGCCACCACCGAAGACGCTCTGAGCGTTAGGAGTCGAAGAGCGACTTCCAGCCACTGTAGGCACCAGCTTGCGGACGGCGAGTAATAGATAGCACGCTGTCCGATAAGGACCAGGCCCGGGACGACGATGCGTTGCGTTCCAAGTGTACCTCAAAGACAAGCCTCGAAAAGCCCACGAAGGTTGATACCTACCACGGCTGCGAGATTGTTTGAAACTTACACTGGCCTTGGAACGCAAGGAAAATTGAAGAAACATGACGGTTTTTAATCAGTAAAAGTCTGACACAACCTCTCGTTATTTAATGATTTCCTACCTAAACATGCTCTCTAGATCTATGCTAACAGCGAATTCACACCTCGACACTTTTGATATTCGCAGTAATAAAATATGACCTTTGTCTATTCGTAGGAACCTGTTAGAGAATTAAAAATAGTCAACTCAGTTCAAAATAGTTTCAGTTCACAAAAGTACTTATACAAAAAACAACCTATATAAAAATAAATCTATTGACTAAACCCCCTTTTTTTTGTTTGACTGGCCTGTTGGTCTAGTGGTTAGTGGCCCTGACTGCTATGCCGGAGGTCGTGGGTTCGATTCCCACCCAGGACAAATGTTTGTGTGATGAGCATGATCATTTGTTCTGTGTCCGGGTGTAATTTATCTATAATATTTATGTATTTAGAAATATATAAGTATGTTTATCAGTTGTCTAGTACTCATAACACAAGCTCTGCTTAGCTTGAGACTAGACGGCGTTGTGTGATAGTTGTGAAATATTATTATTATTATATTAATAACACGATGTCATTCGAATTTTTCACAAATAAAGCCACTGACTTATAAATAACAACCACGTAGCGAGTTTTATTGATTATTTTACGTAATATTTTTAATCTTCTGTATCTGTTATACTCGTACATAACAAGTTTTTATCTACTTATGTAATTAGGTATCGAAATGATTAAAATATTTAATGAATCACGACAATATTCAAGTCGTTTACATTCGACTACGTATTTTTAATACCCAGTTGTAGTTGTGTATGTTTATGATTTGTGTTTTACTCATATTGACAAATCATGGTTTTTTTTTCGGTGGGTAATAATCATCCAAATGACATCCCCCGCCTTTGGGCGGAGCGGGAGATAGTGTCAGACTGCCTTTCATTCAAGGGCCGAGCCTCCCTTTTGGAAACAGACCCTGGCCTCAGTAGACTTCGACCCAGCTGGGCCCCTACGCTACGATTGCTGACAACTACTTGAGGCGTGCGGGAACAGTGCGCGCCGTCGACGACGTGGGCCCGGTCGGACAGCGAGCTACCCATTGCTCGCAGCCAAATCATGTTAAGTTTGCAGTCTTCGCATTCTGCCCAGCCAGCGGTGACTTAGCAAAACTTTAATAAATAAATGCTGGGCTGTTTCCTCTTAATCTGCCTACTTGTTCCCAAATACATATTTATACAAGAATTACGCTAATTTGACACTTCGGTCGCCCTGTATCTTCTTTCTCTGAAACCTTTCTGAGTACTGGAGCTGCAAAACCAAATGCTCCCCGGCAGGCGCAGTCCACCATCGGTTAAACTTCAACAAGTTTTGATATTAATTTTGTGCCATAAAATAAATGTATGGAAACTGATGCTAATTGCTGTTCCGCTCAAGTGCTCCACAAGAGACAGAGAAAGGAGTAAAGAGTTTACAATGATTTAGATTCAAAATAAAAACATTTATTTCGAAAGAAAAATATTACAAACCCGCTTCTGCCAGCGACTTCGCCCGCGAAAATAAAAAAATATCCCAAATAAACTTACTCTCGGAATAAAAAGTATCCTTGTGCTATTCTAGGATATAGTCTACCCGTGTGCTTAACTTCTTCCAAATCTTTTCAGCAATTTTTTGGAGTTTTTATTCAAAACACAAACTTTGGCCTTCATAAGGTTAGTGCGATAAACTATTTGCAGGCACTTTTGAATTGTCAAGAAATCACAGAAAATAATTAATCAACTTCACAAAACCTAAAAAATGCAATTATGGTCTCACTTTTAAGTATATGATTAATTTTACGTTTAACGATGCGTAATTGGAATTCGTAGAAATGTTTACCTCGCTAGGCCTGGATTTAGATATGTATTCACATGACCTGTGTGCTTTACACAATGGCACACATACATTCTGAAAAGGAAACCCGTGGTACTTAATGCAAAGGGCAACTGAAGAACACAAGTGTGGTTTTAGTCAGTAAAAGTCTAAGGGGCATGTCAGACTCTCCCCCTCCAACCTAGAGCGGGAGATCGCTGGAGGATACCCACCTCAAAAATCAAACTATGTCATTACGTCGGACTGTCTGACCACCAGACGTACAGCGATGTGCCACCGGTACAAGATGGACATCCTCCCTATACGCACAAAAACGTTTTTTGTGCGTACAGCTAAGGAGTGGAATTCCCTGTCGGAGTCTGTGTTTCCTGATAGCTACAACCTGGGATTTTTAAATCATGAGTTAATAGGTTACGTCTAGACAAGCGTGCTCCATCGTCGACGACGTCACCATTTTCCGTTAGGTGAGCGTGAGATAGTATCAACCCCGAGCCTATCAATAATAAAAAAAAAACCGGCCAAGAGCGTGTCGGGCCACGCTCAGTGTAGGGTTCCGTAGTTTCCCATCCGTCACAATAAGTGTTCCCACTTATGAGTTTTAAAAAAAGAAGTTTATTTTACCCACAATCTAATTTAATCAAACCTAATTTATAACCCTTAAACTACGACGACTATCAGCCACTTTTTTCCCCGTACAAGTTAAAAATAAAACCCTCAATATAATTTACTAAGACACAATAACAATTTCCCACTATACCAAATAGCTATTTTTTTAATTTAAATCAAAAATAGTACAGTATGCAAGTAGTAGAAATTTCAGCGATTGTGCACTCGTACAATTACAAATATATTTAAGAAGCAACGATTTTTTACCACGGTAGGTCATGAAAGCACGCATTTAAAAAGATGACGTCATTACGCAACGCCATCTATCGAACCATTTATGAACTGGTTTTTACCTTAACATTTTGATAGATGGTGCTAAAAAAATGAATTTTAGTTTTGTTCTAAATTGCCTTAGCATGTTCCTGATAGAAGTTTTATGTAGTTATAAGATAATACCACCAATGCCGAGGAGAGACCAACCGAACAATTCAATAATACCCGACCCCATCAACTCAGGAAAAATCCTAACAGCGCAAACGCGAAATAGCCCACTGTAGTTAAGTTAGTCAGTCCAAAATTACCACCGAAAAAGTTTTCGGTGGTAATTTTGGATTGCGAGAACCGATTTTAATAATTTTTTTTTTGTTTGAAAGAAGATACGTTCAGGATATTAAAATATGTAAACGAAGTTAAAAAAATGCTTGCATATATGATTATTCTACAAACTTAGTCCAGAAATTATTTTGTACAACCTTTTTGTCTTTTTTGTACAAAAACTGTTCTTTCCATCAAGTTCAAAATGATTTTCCTAGAAAGTCCTTATAAAGTTCTACTTTTCAGATTTTTTTCATATTTTATAAACTTATAGTTCAAAAGTTAGGGGGGGACACATTGTTTTTTACTTTTGGAGCGATTATTTCCGAAATTACTGACATTATCAAAAAATGATTCTAGTAAACCCCTATTCATTTTTAAATACCTATCCTACAATATATCACACGTTAGGGTTGAAATTAAAAAAAAAAATCACTTCCTACTTTACATATAGGGGGCTACGCTAATAAAACATTTTTTTCCAATTTTTATTTTACCACTTTGTCGGCGTGATTGATATACATATTGGTACCAAATTTCAGCTTTCTAGTACTAACGGTCACAGTGATTAAGCGAGGACGGACAGACAGACAGACATGGCGAAACTATAAGGGTTCCTAGTTGACTACGGAACCCTAAAAAACACGACTTTTAAGCATTTTTTATTAAGGTTAGGGAATAACTACCCGTACTATAATTTTAAAAACTAATTAGAACCTGGTAAGTAATCATTCAACCAACGTTCACTAAAATATACAACGTCAAACATTGAGTTTTCTAAAAAACACTTCAATTTATGCATGCTGCTAAGCCCCACCGTGACGATTAACGAGTGAGAGCTGGTACCTTCTTCTGTTGTCTTATAAATTAGTTTAAATAATCATCCGGTGTTTGCCGCAAGTCTTCAATGCAGGAAGGCAATAAGTTGCAACTGGTGGCCCGTGGCTAGGCTTGCCAACTTCAAAATACGAATTTGCGGGAAATAATGATCTCAAATGCGGGACCTGGGTTTAAAAAGCGGGATTAATTGAATCTTGTATAGAATCCAAATAAACGTGAACTTTTATTTTTAAATCAGCATGAGAAGTAAAATAAAACACTTTGTAAGATTAATAAAAGTCAATGTTTAATATTAAAACAATTATATACCTATATATTTTAAACTGTAACATAAATGGTGTATTTTATACTTAAATAAGTACACTGGCACTCTTCAAGATTTTTTTATTTTTAAGGACGAAATTATAAAATCTTTGCATGTGTAAGAAAAATTAACTTTAACTTGCAGCTCTAACTTCACAGAATCCACATGAAGGCGATTTCGCGCATCGGTCCAAGCATTGTTACATAGAGAAAAGATCCTCTCTGCTGCTGCATTAGAACACGGAATAGATGCAATGTATTGAAATATTTTCAGCAAGTTCCGCGTGTTTGATGCCGACAATATCTTGTGCCACACTTCATAGACTGACGCTTTTTGATTACTCTCATTGGCTCGCTCTTCATCTTCAATAACTTTCTTTAAAGTTTCTTTCACAGTACAAAACTCCTCTCCGCGGTCGGTCGGTGTAGGTATTATATGACGTGTGGTGCGTATGTCGTAAGTCGTAGCTGATTCCGAAAAGCGGGATATTTAGCGTCCCGCATGTGCCCTGAGCGGGACGCCTCGTTAAGGGTCTCAGAAACGGGACGTCCCGCGTATAGCGGGACGGTTGGCAAGCCTACCCGTGGCCCCCACTGGTCGTCGTCCCACATTAATAATAGAATTTTTCATAGTGATTCATGGAATCTCCTTCGTAGAACTTGTAAAATATTTATAGCAATGATGCAACCGTTATTTCGGTCCAACACTTGATTACAATTAGCATTATTACAAAACAATGTAGTCTTCAGTGTAGACATCGATATATACTATATCTGCTATGTCTGACTATATAAACTTAGAAATTGTCGTGAGTTTACAAACCATCAAGTAATCCGACTTCTGTATAACACGCTTGTTAGAAGCAAACTTGATTCAAGCTCGTGTGTTTGGAATCCACATGAGAAGTCCTATACCCTTATGATAGAAAAAGTCCAAAAAGCATTTTTAAGGTATTTCTACAAACGTAGGTTTGGTATCCATACTTATATCCAACCAAGTTTCTGTTAGGTTGTTTGGGTTTTACTTCACTCCAGGTTAGACGAGCCTTTGATCAGCTTGTAACTGCCTGCAAGATCATACACGGAAAAATCGATTCGCTTAGTCTGCATGGGGAGCTGTGTAAAATTTTTGTTCCTGATAACTATTGCCGGGCAAGACGGCATAAATTATTTGTAGTGCCGCGCTGCCGTACGGTTGCACGACGTATGTCACCTATTCCGCGAATGTTAATCGCACTCAACGCTCTCCTTGAATCCAGTCCTAGACTAGATCTATTCGCTGATGAATGGAAGGAGATATTGATCGAATGTCTGGCGATTTGCGAGAAGACTGAATAAGAGGTTTAGTTGTATTATTTGTTATATTTTCTTTAATTAGGTTTTACATAATTTGTACCTTTTGTAATCAGTGTAATTGGCATTCTGTCGTTCTGGTTAAATAAATAAATAAATAAATAAATAAATAAATAAATAAATAAATAAATAAATAAATAAATAAATAAATAAATAAATAAATAAATAAATAATAAATAAATAATAAATAAATAGCCTTGCTATTGTGTACCTGCAATGCAACTAATTAGCAGATACACAGTATCTCTAGTTGACTAAAATGTCTAAAAACGTAAACTAAATAAGAAGTACCTACATAGGTTTATCAAGTTAATTAAATGTCAAACTTATTAAGTAATTGTGTATCCTTATTTTTCGTGTATTTTTCAAGAGTTTTATTTATCCCAAAAAAAAAGCTGGAAACTTCCAATTATAATGTTTCTGCAGTAATTAATAAAATTCTGTACCTAGTTGGTATTCACGTCGGTCAGTGTTTTAACATATTGCAAAAATGCAAATGAGCCAGTGGGTGTACTTCATATTTTACGTAAGTCTTACAACGCTGATTCAAAAAAATTGCCCAATTGTCACTTTTTGACATCGCGCCTCACCATCAACGAAAGCATCGCTGCTTACCATCAGGCGGAATCGCTGTCAAGAACTAATTTTTATCATAAAAAAAACAGTACCCATATAGGGAGTTTTAGCGAAATCGCCGATACCGTGCGGTGTGCCGGCCTACATTACAGCATTCACAGCCCCGACACCGGCGGCGCGGCTCGGCGCGGCGGCGCGGCGGTCAAGGAGACGCGCAGTCAATGATCTCAGCAACGATCTGGATCAACAGAAGGTACAAACATGAAGAAACATGCTTGAGAAATGTACCTATCCTTACGTACCTTCATAGCGGTTATACCCATCACCGCAAATAAAATAAGTACCACGACCCACTTTCCTATTTAGATTTTGCACCATGGTATTAACGCCTACATTCTGAGTCTATCTACCTCTGCGTAGCAAATACAGGGAAAATATTGAAAAGTGTTTAGTAATGATGAGTGTAGGTAAATGAATAGGTAAATAGCTAGGCGGACAAAGTACAACTCATTTATTATAATAGAAGTTCAGAGAACAAACAAATTAGTACAATAAACGAGGATAAGAAAAACCAAGTAACAAAAAGGCTTTACTTAGTTCAATGCAAAGATAATAACGTATTGGTAAAGGTGGATGTAATAAGGTAAAACCTTTCAAGTAATTATTTCAACAAGATGTTGACTCAACAGAGAAACGAATGGCGACATAAACAGGTAATCGATTACAGCGGTCAGATAAGAAATCGAGCACGCCGGGGACAGAGTGGCCACGTGGAGCTACCGACGCTGGTGGTACTGGTGGAGACGCCACTCGGCTGCAACAAGTACACGTGGTGCACGCGCCGACACTCCGCGCGCTCGTGGCCTTCTGACACATTGCGCGTTCTGAATGACAATTAAGCCACTTAAAATTAAAGAGACCGATCGTTTCCTTCTACGCAGTACGCAAGTAAATATTAATATGCTTGTCAAAACTCTCATTAGCTTCGAGAACAACACGGAATGCGAAGAATGACTGAACATTGACCGCGAGTCTGCACCATTACGGAGAGTAATCGCGTCTTCCATAAGTAATGGTGGTCGTGCGGGAGTGGAGCCGCGGGGACAGGTCGCGGGGTCGCGGGGCCGCAGGGTCGCTAAGCTGACACCACCATTAGCCACTGCGCTACTCTTACCGCTCGCTGACCTACTTAATCTCAGTATTTTTTTGCATTTTCTAACATTTTGCATCAACAATATTTGTAATAACGTTTATTTATTTTCTCGTTCAAGTAATTACTTACAGCATTTATACAGTTTACGAGTATATGAAGAAACGAGTTTGAAGAAGGGAGTCAGGAACCCAGACTAACTATTATAAGGAGTCGTGCTTTGGTAGGTACTCTACCTAAAGGTTACAATGGTAGGTAACTTATAGTACCTACCATATAAGTTAGTATTATAATGTTTGTCCTGTATTTTGTTTATGTGGTGTACAATAAAGATTATAACAAATAAATAAATATAAGCTCATGAGTGATAAGATAAGTTATATAGCCTATGTTACTCAGAGTGAATGCAGCTTTCCAATGGTGAAAGAATTTTTGAAATCGGCACGAAGTTTTTGAGTTTATTCATTACTAAAATACAAATTTTCCTTCTTTATAATATTAGTGTAGATAAATATAGGTACTTTTGTACTTATATTTTCTTAACAATATTTTCTTTTTTATACACATGTGGTTCACCCTTGGTTGACTGGTAAAAAATGCCTAACGCGTTAGGACCGCCTTTGTATCTATGTTACATAAAGTTTTAATCACAGTTTTAATAAATAAATATGAATAGAAATAAAATTAAATTAAAACTGTATCTAATCAGTTATTGAGTTGACGTTTGGATTTTTAGGGTAAGATTAAAATTGGATATAGTTTAAGTTGGAATGTTGCCGAGTTTAGTTGCAGGAACGTATAGTTGTCCAGCCGTTAAAACTTCAGGTTGCTGGTACAGAGCTGTCTGTCTGTGTGTGTGTGTGTGTGTGTGTGTGTGTGTGGCACTTTTGACCCTTCAGTGTTTCCAGCAATAACAATGACCAACATTATGGTGTTGTACACAACTACTAGCAGACGCTACACCAGCGACACGATTTGCCACTTATCGTCGGTTGTCGAACATACGGCTACACTCGCTTTGTTACAGCAAGCCAATGTCGGACATTGACCCTGAATCAATCATATTATATCTGATATCAGTACAAAATTTACAAAATAATAAATAAAATGATATTGATCTGTGTAGGTAACCTTTACCTTCACAGATCAATATCATTAATTAACAATTTGAATTTTACTCTTGCTCCACATTCTACATCTGTAGTATAATTCTTAGACCTATAAATATGTACTTAGTATAAAATTTCGTGTCTATCCAATTTATAAAAACTTATTATTGGGACAGAATTAATCAAATTATTTTATCCAAGGCAACTTAGATCTATCTAAGCTATTTACATAAGAGATAAGTTGTCTTGAATAAACTAATACAATACTAAAATAGTTCTGTGACGGCAAACTCGAGATAATTCGTTTTCACGCGTATCCTGGTATGTATAATATACATATTCTTTATCGCATAAATTAGCCAATCGATTCATTAAATTATCATTTAATTTAAAACTAAAATGGTTACCGTGAATACAAATTTGCGGTAATGAACAAAAAAAATCGTAACTATCGTTAAATGGAAAGTAACCGAAATTTCAAATTATAGACCATGTTGCTCCTTTTAAAAGTTACACAACCTGAAAGAACAACGGCGAGGAAATTGTTGATAAAATTATTAAGCGTCTACATCATTGATTTAAAGAACCCATATATCACCATGATATATGGTTGCGAGATAACTTACTACGTATTATCAAACCATGCTAATAGCCAGTTTAGGCAATTCAAAAATATCGTCATAATTCGAAACTAGCATTTTTTTTATTCTGAATAAACTCCATGGCTTTTGGTTAAAGTAAACTCTTAATGTTGCCACTAATATAAATCTTGGTAAAGTAACATAATATGCTTTGCATTATGTATTGATAATAAATACCTAGGAAATACATTTTCCGCATTAGATAATAAACATAAAAATATAAATAACTGTTTGCACTTAGAATATAGTGGCTAAAATGACACAATGTGACATTGGCACTACAATAAATATAATTTCGAGAATCACATCATCAGAAAAAAGCATGGCATTAGACATTTCAACTGTCGCTAGCCTAATTACTTTTAGAAAAAGAAAACATGACATTATGACATGACAACTTGTCGTTCGTTCAAAAATGCTTTTTTTAATTCATAAGGAGGTATGTAGGTATTATTGAAATAATAAACGTAATCTCATTAACTTTAAACTGGAATATCTTTAATATAAGGATTCTTTTAATAGTAATGTCTGAGAAAAAAAACTTTTTACAAAAAAAAAATAACCGACTTACTAAAAAAGAACACTAAAACCATCAAAATAACTTTAATTTCAGAAGTCGGTGTTTCTATAATAGTTTTGCCTTTTCGGTATTTAACACCGACTTCCGAAATTAAAGTTATTTTGATGGTTTTAGTGTTTTTTTTAGTAATTCGGTTATTTATTTTTTTGTAAAAAGTTTTTTATTTCACACTTTTTAGTTGCAATACACTTACAGCCAGAGTACCTTTTTCTCATGACAATTCCAATTAACTCAAACCCTGCTAGGATACATTGATTAATTACGAAGTTCCTATTGTGCCTATCTTCCAGCTCCATCATCATCATCAGATCAGTTCGATAGCACCTTATAGCCAAAGTGCATCTCATGACAATTCTTATAAGCCCAAACACGGCTAGGATACATTGATTAATTACGGAGTTCCGGTGCCTATCTTCCGGCTCCATCATCATCATCAGGTCACATCGATGATACCATTTTCAACATACCTATTCAGAACTATTCATTTATTTCTATTATCGTAGTCTCATAACTATGTTCATTGTGAGATCTGTGTGAGTATGAACTTCCGTTGGCCATTTCTGGTCTTCTTCACCAGTTCCTCTTCATCAAATGTCATGTTTTGACTATAAATGCTTAAGTCTTTGATGAAAATACCAAAAGAACTATATAGTTGCCTATAATATTTGAGGAGTTCCCTCGATTTCGCCAAGATTCCATCATCAGATCCCGACTTGGTGACTATGGGACCATTTGGGAAGTACACCATTTCCAAAAAAAAAGAATTTTTCAAATCGGTTGGCAAGTGACGAAGTTATGCGTGAACATACATAAAAAAAAAAAAATACGAACATCCGAATTGAGAACCTTCTCCTTTTTAGAAGTCGGTTAAAAAATTGTTTAGAAAATTTATCTGTATACTTTTGAATATTTTTCATCAGTTGACACTAAAAAAATATGCCAGCAAAATTTTGTTCGGGACTTCGCCATGGATTGTACCACACTATTCCGACAATCGAAATCCCGACGAACGCTATCTCGACAGATCACTATCCCGACCTGCACTAGATCGACAGAACACTAAGTCGATGGAGTTTATCTCGACTGAACGCTATCTCGACAGTCATTTGGTCGACAAAACACTAGATCGACTAACTATTGGCCGACTGAATGCCATCCCGACGTGCAGTAGCCCGACAGCACGCTATGCCGAAATGCTTTATCTCGACTAATATCCACAGATAAACAACGGGACCGGACGTCAAGACATCATAGCAACAAGCGGAATAACCTAGAATTTAGAAAATTAAGATTCCATAGCAAATTGATGAGTATTTATTGCGACTGTGACAGAATTTGTAGGAAACTTAAAACTATTCTCTCTCGGGTGTGTTTGCCATTTTTTTATTAACTAAGCTCGACACACACGGACCTACATTTTTATGAAGTCTTTAGGTGTGAAACATCTACAAATTGCGATAGAAATGCGGGGTGCTCGTATATATCGCACTGGGCATTGTACAGGGGTCTGTTGTTTGTGTGTCTATTAGATACTATGACATAAATTTTAATATACTCACATCAAGACTTGAATATTACGACGTTGAAGAGTTTGTTTGTTTAAATGCGTTACGAAAATAGGCCAAAATAATCAGCAACAAATTATAATGAATATTGTTGCTGAGCACCATACAAATAAGAACTTCAATAAGTTTTGGAAATTAAGTAACCAGTTAAATCTTGAACCGAGCCTTCCCGTGAGCGTATATACCACGACCCAGGTGATATAGCAAATGTTTTTCTGCGTCATTTTAATGAGAATTCACCACTGAGGCCGGCCTCACCGACGATGCTCGATGATAGAGCTCAAGCCTCAAAGCTAAGTATTAGATTTACCGCTAGTGAAGTAGCTTCCGTGACAAAAGAAATTGGTGAGTGGAAAGTTTCCAGAGCATGACAATCTCTGCATCAAGCTTCTAAGGTACGCTGGATCTCACCTTCCAAGAGTGCTTATAGTTATTTTTTTATCTGTATCTATCCCACTCTTATTTAAATGAGAAAATAATGCATACCATCGTAATCCCTGTTAGTAAAATTAAACTGGCGACTCTTCTGATGTCGCAATTTATAGGCCGATCCTCTGGTTACAACTATAGCTAAGGTATTGAACAGTCTGTTTGAGGACAATAAGAGTCATGCCTAAAGTTGAGCGATGCACAGTTTGGTTTTAGGTCAGGTCTATCAACCGAAAGTGCTATTGTGTCATACGACAAGCTGAGGGACAAGCTACAGGATGCCAGTGTACCCAGGGAGATCGTTTCTATACTGAGGTATTGGTATAGTGCACAGAAAAATCAGGTGAGTTGGGCTGGTACTCTCTCTGACGAGTACAAGCTGGAGTGTGGAGTGAGGCAAGGGGGACTCTCTTCCCCTCTTCCTTTTAACTTCTATGTGATCGAGCTGATCGAGGAGCTCAGAAACGAAACAGAAAATTGAGACTCGACCGTATGGACAGTTTCCACGAAACCACCGTTATATTCGTTCACGGAGCTCCCTAGGCACTCGAAGCAATAGGGTAGTTTCCAGGGTTAAAATAATTACATTTTATTTAGTCCGTATAGATTATAAAAAAAAATTGGACACGCATTTTTTTCTTTTTTCGATTAAACAATAAATAAATAAATTTGTTACGTGTGACGTCACCCCATGCGAAAAAATGCAGCACGGCGTGACGGCACATAACTTTAATGGGCTATATCTTTGTAATTTTTAGTTTAATTTACAAATAAAAAAATACGTGTCTCTTATTTTCGAATAATCTAAAAGACGGACTAATTACATTTTTTACGGCAACTAGCTTATTGTGGAGTTTAAGCTGAAAACTCTCGGAGTTTTTGATCTGGATCTGTGCTGGACGGAGCGTAAACTTCCAGACGAGACCTTTTAAGAGAATCGTACAGAGCTCTCAAAGCCGCATTCAAAAATATATTACACTACTATGTTATGAGTATATTTAAGGTCCAAAACACTTGGGTTAGGTTAGGTTAGGTCAAAGTATAATGCTTTATAAAACCTAAACCCCATACTTAAGAGATGTGTCGCCATAATAAAAAATACTATATTTAACTAGACGCTTCGAATGACACCTGTCTCAAGTCTGTTGGAGGGTGGGGACACTTTCATGCAATACCCTTTGGTAAGATCAGTTTTATAATGAATCTATATAACACAACACAACAATAAAAACACATTTTAATAACAACTATTTAATAAAAGGTGAATTATAAAAAAATAAATGAAATTATTATATTTTACAAAAAAACAAAATAATGTAATGCTGAACAGGATATATATACAACACAAAAACGAAAAATAAATAGATCAAAAATAAGAATTCAATCTAATATATATATATTTAATAGATTGAATTCAATTCTTATTGTTGATCTATTTATTTTTAATGCTTATTAAATATGCCAACGCACTTAAAAATGATTTTAAATCCATTGTGGACTTTTGAGCCAGCAAGTTGGCTAGTTTTTTTTTGTATTCGCTCTCTTTTTTAATTTTTTTCCCTCTTTGTGCTTTTATTCTTTCACATTCGTTTGTAGTATTTTTTTGTTCTTTCATAAATTCATTAATAGTTTTGTATATGTTCCATTTTTTTCTATTTAATAGAGTGTTCCAGCGATTATGCCACGACTCCAACGCATTTTGTGTGGTTGGAACGTTTTTCTCTATACTGTCTGCAACTGCCCATGTCGCTGGCGGGAAGGCTGGTGGTATTTTGGCGAGTTTAATAGTTCCTAGTTCATAAGTCTGATTATATCTCCCGTGGACATAAAATGACGAAAACCATTCAGTAATGTCTCTAGCTTCTTCAGGGAATACTTCACTGCACAACCCATCAAATGCCGCGGGGATCTCTTCTGGCTTTAAGAAAGCCAATGCCGAAATTTGCCTTATTTTGTGGGCAAAATCGCAATCCTCACCATACTTTTTGGCCAATCCAGCTGATTGCACATGTCGCCATATATTTTGGTTGAAATGAAATAAACAGCATTTTTGTGATGTTTCAGGGAAGGCTCTCTTAACAGCCTTCATAGCTGCCGTTTCAAAATCTGTTAGAATACATGGTGGATTCAAGTAAATGTTAATACGTTGCCGAGCGTATGATTTAACTATCTCTAGAAATATGAAGTAACAATTAATAGTTTTACTAGAAAGCAGACCGTAAACCATCGGAAAAGTACCGTGTATTCCCTCTGGATTTCCAATCAATCCATGTATGGTATATATTTGTGAAAATGGCAATGGACAACATCGAAAAGTACCATCCATAATCCAAAACGGTGATTGATTCAGCATTGACAAATTTTGCTCAGTTGAAAAGACGAGTATACATTCTCCATCATAAACATAATGCCCTATCAAAAAATTTTCTGTGTTGATGTGGGTCAGCTCTTGTGGAATGTTTAGGCTGCATACGTCTTGCGTCACGCGCGGAAGGTTTTTATTTCTCTCCCTCTGTATGACCATCCTCATTGCATCTTTACTGGGCATATAGGGTGCACTGGCGCTAGGTAATTCCTAAAAAAAAATTTAAACATTTATAAACCATTTTTTGAATCTATTTTTACAATCATGATGATATTTGTCAATTATGTTTTGTTATCCCCCGCAGCTTGTATTATTTATAATGTTTTTTTTTTAAGGTGGGAAAATCATCTAATGACAACCCTCGCTTTTGGGCGAAGCGGGAGATAGTGTCAGACTTTTACTGACTAAAAACCCACCCCGTTCCTTTGTGCCTTCATAGCAGGGCTGAGCTATCTCTTGAAACTAACCCTGGCCCCAGTAGGCTTCGACCCAGCTGGGCCCCTGCTATTGCTGACAACTCCTTGAGGCGCACGAGAACAGTGGGCGCCGTCGAAGACTTGGGCTCAGTCAGGACAGTTACCGGACGGTCGGACAGCGAGCTACCTATTGCTCGTCGTCGGCAAGCCCACACCTTTGGTGTGCTCGATGAAAGTTGGGGCCGGGGATCTCGGTAGCTGTGGCGTGAGGGTGTCTGTTCTCTCACGCGTGCTATCATTTCTTTGGCTAGCTTTACTGCTTGGTAGAAGGAAGCGACCGCCGCCCATTCCCAAGTTGTACCAAGGCCCGGAGCAAGAGGTGGCCACCACTGATCTCCCCTATGAGGACACGGACCTTCCGCCTGAAACATGTGCTGAAGGTAATGACGCCGTGACTAGACACTGACCATACTTTACAATACTTACAAAATAATAACATTTATTATCACCGAACTGCTCTGTAGATGAACAGATTTGATATAGAGAGAACTAAATGAACTGTCTAGGGGGCAGTAGAAATCCAGTTCTATGTACATAAGTACTTATAAATCATAGCGAGGTTGGAACTACTTACCTGTATTGTCCTTTGAATGATTTGTGTAGGGCAGTCATTGCTGCTATTGGCTTTTTTTTTCAATTCACCTCTCAATGCGTTTACGACGCATTCTTCAGGGTTTGGGATATGTAAATGTTCTAAAATGTTTTTAGATGGTTCAAAATAATGGCTATTATTAATTTTAAATGTTTTTATATATACACCACAACCGTTAGTTTTTTGGACGCAACTCCAATATGATGTACTTGTTCGAGTTTTATTTAAGGAAAACAAGTACCCGTTTACAACGAGTAGGTCCTTGCCCTTCTTCGATTTAATAAATTCACACGGTGACAAACTCATTTTAATTATTTTTTAGAAAATCAAGATGCGACATGTACCTAACAATGAAAATTTTACATTTCGTCAGTCAAATGTTTTTCATTGTTTATTTTTCTTCTTTAATGTCATAATTTTTGCAAGATAAAAAAAGGCCAAAATCCAGTTAAACTATTTGGTTTATTAATATTTCTATCGAAAATTATAAATTGAATAAAAACAATTAGTCGAGCCAATAATTACGAAGTATTTGGCGCTGGCTTCATTGGAGGAACCTTTGATTTGAAAAAAGGTGAATCCCTCTTTAATTAAGCACGTACGTACATCCGTTTATTTCAGCTGTCATTGGAAGACTTTCGACTCCCACAAGCATAGGAATATACAGTACAATTCACGAATGATGGCGGCCGTGAAGTTTGCGCAGAAGGCTGCGCAGTAACGTGTTTTAGGAACCAAATGGCGACGTGCGCGAGGCAGGGATATGCTAGGGATTGACTCTATTCAAACACAATCGTTCCTTTGTTCAATCAAAAATCGTAATCGATTTTTATCGATTTGCAATTTATTGATTTTTGTTTATATAAGATACTGAACGAAATAGATTTAAAAACTTATCAGACATTGTCGTTAGTAAATGAGATTTCAAACTTTAATTAAAAAAAAAAAATAGTAACATTTCATTTTCTTAGTTCAAAGACATAATTTAGTTAAATATCAGTTATTTATTAACTACTACTTCAATAACTACTGTTCGAGAGTAATTTAAACCAAGTATAAAATTGATTATAAATATATTTTTATAATTCAATTTTAATCGATTCGAAAAAAAATCGACTAAACAACATCCTCGGAAATGCATATTGGACATCCCTTTTTGTTGACATCGTATATCTTCGTGCATATTCGGCAACTCTCGGTACGCGATCATGTGTCTCAGTCACACGTTAGCATTGGTGTCGAGTTCGTGTTGTTATCTCTCTCTAGAGTACGGACAGTTATAGTACAATTCACGAATGATGGCGGCCCTGAAGTTAGCCTTTGCGAACTTTCGCGCATGTACACTCATAGAAAAAACTGTTATTGTCATTCATTTTATTTTAAACCGAAATACGAATAAAAAAATCCTTATGCAGGAACCAAGTACAAATAAAAGTAATATCAAAACGCTATGAGACAGAAAGCTATAAAAATAACGTAATAAATTAAGGATTCACTCATCTCTCGACAAAATAATTAACAACAAATTATCGAAAACTTTTGTAACTGTCCGTACTCTAGAGAGAGATAACAACACGAACTCGACACCAATGCTAACGTGTGACTGAGACACATGATCGCGTACCGAGAGTTGCCGAATATGCACGAAGATATACGATGTCAACAAAAAGGGATGTCCAATATGCATTTCCGAGGATGTTGTTTAGTCGATTTTTTTTCGAATCGATTAAAATTGAATTATAAAAATATATTTATAATCAATTTTATACTTGGTTTAAATTACTCTCGAACAGTAGTTATTGAAGTAGTAGTTAATAAATAACTGATATTTAACTAAATTATGTCTTTGAACTAAGAAAATGATATGTTACTATTTTTCTTTTTTAATTAAAGTTTGAAATCTCATTTACTAACGACAATGTTTAATAAGTTTTTAAATCTATTTCGTTCAGTATCTTATATAAACAAAAATCAATAAATTGCAAATCGATTAAAATCGATTATGATTTTTGATTGAACAAAGGAACGATTGTGTTTAAATAGAGTCAATCCCTAGCATATCCCTGCCTCGCGCACGTCGCAATTTGGTTCCTAAAACACGTCACTGCGCAGCCTTCTGCGCAAACTTCACGCCCGCCATCATTCGTGAATTGTACTGTACAAAAGTTTTCGATAATTTGTTGTTAATTATTTTGTCGAGAGATGAGTGAATCCTTAATTTATTACGTTATTTTTATAGCTTTCTGTCTCATAGCGTTTTGATATTACTTTTATTTGTACTTGGTTCCTCCATAAGGATTTTTTTATTCGTATTTCGGTTTAAAATAAAATGAATGACAATAACAGTTTTTTCTATGAGTGTACATGCGCGAAAGTTCGCAAAGGCTAACTTCAGGGCCGCCATCATTCGTGAATTGTACAGACAAATTTAATTAAACCTCATTAATCTAAATCCATCTAGTCGTTCTGCCAACACAGCGGGCCAAAGAATGTTTTTGTTATTCATTCATATGTTAGTTGACAAATCTTGTCACAGTTTTAATAAATACTCATCAATTTATAGTCGAATCTTAATCTTATAAATTCTGGGTTACTCCGCTTGTTGCTGTTGCATTTTGGCGGCCCGCTGTATATTCTATCTGTGGATATTAGTCGAGATAAAGCATTTCGGCATAGCGTGCTGTCGGGCTACTGCACGTCGGGATGGCATTCAGTCGGCCAATAGTTAGTCGATCTAGTGTTTTGTCGACCAAATGACTGTCGAGATAGCGTTCAGTCGAGATAAACTCCATCGACTTAGTGTTCTGTCGATCTAGTGCAGGTCGGGATAGTGATCTGTCGAGATAGCGTTCGTCGGGATTTCGATTGTCGGAATAGTGTGGTACAATCGCACAATGATCGTTAAGACGTATTTTTTGCGACATATTAAAGAGCTCGAGGAGCTGAATCAAAAAAGAAAAACCGGCCAAGTGCGAGTCGGACTCGCCCATGGAGGGTTCCGTAGCAGCAAGTAACATAGTATAAAAGTTCTTGTAGTTCGTTGTAACTTTGATCGATGTCTTAATAATAGTGTATTTTTTTAGATTAAAAAAAAACTACTTACTAGATCTCGTTCAAACCAATTTTCGTTGGTAGTTTACATGGTAAATGTACATCATATATTTTTTTAGTTTTATCATTCTCTTATTTTAGAAGTTACAGGGGGGGGACACACATTTTACCACTTTGGAAGTGTCTCTCGCGTAAACTATTCAACTTAGAAAAAAATGATATTAGAAACCTCAATATCATTTTTGAAGACCTATCCATAGATACCCCAAACGTATGGGTTTGATGAAAAAAAAATTTTTGAGTTTCAGTTCTAAGTATGGGGACCCCCAAAATTTATTGCTCTTTTTCTATTTTTGTGTGAAAATCTTAAAGCGGTTCACAGGATACATCTACTTACTAAGTTTCAACAGTATAGCTCTTATAGTTTCGGAAAAAAGTGGCTGTGACATACGGACGAACAGACAGACAGACAGACAGACAGACATGACGAATCTGTAAGGGTTCCGTTTTTTGCCATTTGGCTACGGAACCCTAAAAATGGGACTTATTAAAACTTAAGAAATAAAATAAAATACTAATTTTCGTGTTGTGTTTATGATATTGACTTGGCAATCGGGTTATCACAATCTAATTTAATATAATGACACCACGGTCTGTCATGCAGCCGTAGTGCGGGTCGCATAGCGCGACACGCGAATATCAACGCTATCATCAGACGCGCTCTTGTCACCGTCGGCGTTCCAGCCATATTGGAACCCCATGGCCTTTTTTTTTTATGTTGGGAAAAAATCATGCATTGACATCCCCCGCCCTTGGGCGGAGCGGGAGATAGTGTCAGACTCTTACTGACTAAAAGACCCACCCCGTTCCTTCTAGCCTTCATACCGGGGCTCGAGCGCCCTTTCGGATAACCCTGGCCCCAGTAGGCTTCGACACGGCTAGGTCCCTGCTGTTGCTGACAACTCCTTGAGGCGCGCGGGAACAGTGCGCGCCGTCGACGACTTGGGCTTGGTCCGGACAGTTACTGGACGGCCGGACAGTGAGCTACCCATTGCTCACCGTCCGCAAGCCCGCGCCTACGTTGGCCGGAAATCGGGATCAGAATCCCGGCGGCGGCGGCGGCGATAACGCCGTTGCCTGATGCGTTCGGCCTCCTCCTTTGCGAGCATTACTGCTTCGCATAAGTCGGCCACCGCCTGCCACTCCTCCTCGCTCCGGACCATGGCCTCAACCAAGGCCCGGCGCGAGAGGTCTCCGCCGCCGATCGCCCCCACGAGGGCACGGCGATGCTCCGCCCAAGCAGGGCACACCTCGACTGTGTGCTCCACCATGTCCTCCAGGCGTTCCGCACAGTGGCGACACCCGGGCGTCACTTCCGCATGAATCGAGTGCAGGAAACTCCCGAACGAACCATGTCCGATGAGTACCTGCGTCATGCGGAAGGTAAGGACGCCGTGAGGTCTTTCCAGCCACGCCTCAAAGAGGGGACTTACCGGAACCCCATGGCCTGGCACGCGACGATGGCAAGAGACCGGACGGCATGTCCTTATTCCCTTGGAAGATGGAAAGGCCTTTAGTATGGGACGCTACTTGTGTCGATACTCTTGCGCCTTCACATCTTCCTAGCTCGTCGTGTCGTGCTGGTGCTGCCGCTGCGGCTGCAGAGAACCTCAAGCGGCGGAAATATAACAACCTTGTTGGAAGTTATATTTTCGAACCGTTTGGGGTTGAAACTCTTGGATCGTGGGGTCCGAGTGCTCACAAGTTGTTTAAAGATCTATCGAAACGTCTAGTTGACACGCGTCACCCAAGGGCTGGCTTTTACCTCGGACAGAGGATAAGCATTGCCATACAGCGTGGCAATGCCGCCAGCCTTTTGGGCACATTACCACTCGACAGCGATGTGGAAGAGTTTTTTGACGCCATATTTTAGTTTGATTTTAGTTAGTTGTAACTAGCGTAGGGTTTTATTATTATTATTTTTTTCAATTTTCTGTAATTATAGTTTTTAGTTGTGTATGTAATAAGTTAAATTGATTTAAAGTTAATAAAGTATTAAACCGTAAAAAAAAAATATAATACGCATTACTTATTAGGTATATTTTGTTTTCATGCGTTTGTCAAGTAAATCGATTTATTTAAAACATTAACGTTTTGCAATATTGTTAAGGTCACTATAAGATGTTGCAAAAGGCCCTCAAGTACGGACTGAATTAATTAACCGACTTGGTAATACATGGATGTCACAACTTTTTACGGTAGAAGAACTGAGTTGCGAGCCTTGATTTTTTTACAAGTTATGTTTTTGATGGCATTCCAATCAATTAGGCTGCAGGGAAAATAACTTTACAGTAAAACAGATACACAGAATAACTAACGTCACTGAAAAATCCCTGGAAAATAAAACAGTCTGCACCATATTTTTAAATGTTACACAAGCAGACGCTTGCTGCCGCTAGAATTTCCAGATATTCTGGCCTCGTATGTAACTAATAGAATGTTTAGATTATGGCGATTTAGAATAGACGATTGCGTTTCCATATACATACGTATTATAAGTATTATTATACGAGTAGTATAGACAAGTAGATATTATTATAGATATCAAGAGCTCACCTTGATTTTTATGAATCAGTTTAACTTTGTTATTTTAATTTTATGTACATAATTATGTATCTTTTCTTAATATTATGTCTTTTCATTTTAGTGATCATCTTATATATTTTGAGGCATTCTTTGAAGTATGGAGATACAAGTAGCTACTTGTAAGCCTTGTAACAGCTAAGAAAATAATTCTCTCATCATATTATTTACTAAGTAAGGATACAAAGACTGTTATAATGTCTATCATGTCATCGTGTGTACCTACTGCGGATTTGTTACGAGGCGCCTCGTGTACATCGCGTGGATCGTCGTATACATACTTAGCAATGAACTTTTCTAAACAAACTACATAATAATACAAGTTTCATAAAATTCGTACCTATCTGTACCTACATAACCTCAAATCGTTTATTTGAATGTTCTTGTTAAATACTCGTAGCATAGTTTCTCTAATGTACGGCGTCGGCAGGATATCGGTGACCAGACCGACCGGGATAGGTAAAGATGTGATCTTTCTCATTTCATTTAAGGACAGCGAGTTCCTTTGACGAACTGTCAATAAGTAACTTGAATTAATGTCCACGCAAACTTCCGTGTACGTACATATATATAACCTTGCTTTTTGTTTGATAAAAAATTAGTTGTCACGATGATTACGCACATTAGAACAGACTGTGTTTATTGAAATAATCACTGTAGCTATAGTACCTATCTAAATACGTAGATTATTATTATTATTAATAAGTAGACAGGTATGAGGTGAGGAGACGTCTAGCATGATTAGATAAATAACTGTATGGCAGATGCCGTTAACAGGATCAAATGAGTTTTTAGCAACAAAAGTCCGGAGATTATTAATTGACACCAAACTAAAGCATCATGTCCACACAGCTCCACTTGTCAACAACAATATCCCTCTGCCAGTCGAAGCCCCCGCAGCAGCCGGCAGCAGGCGAGGCAGCCCCGACCCCCGGAATTTCCCGACCTTAGGTACCTTTTCACCAGTGACATCACCTGTCGCTCCGCTCGCCTGCCGGCGTGCTTCTCCACCAATAATAACAATGTAACTTATCTCACTGATATCAAAATAGCTTATCACACAGCTATCGTAATAGATGGTCGTTCCAGTTATTTTCAGTATTAAAAATGTTCTGTAAAAATAATAACAACACTTAATATGAAAGATAATGATGTGTATGTAGTGTATTGGTAATGTAATATACTGTTTATTTTTATTTCTTTTAGTGTATTTTTTTTATTTGTGTGTCTAAAACGAAGGAATTTCGCGCTGTAACTGAAATAAAGGCTTCGCCAAGTTCGGTTACAGATACTCAATTCATTTCTTAGTTTATAAAATATATTGTCAAATGATAAGTAATCTATTAGATACTACGTTTTTTTTGGGACATAAGTTATTATTGTATTATTGTTTCGCAGATATTCGTATTTGAGTACGACTAGAGTCCACGCGTCGCTCCATGCGGCCGTGACCATGAACGAATCAGCAACGCGGGACAAAGGTCAACAACCAATCTCTTATCTAGCTAGTATTTTATGCTCAATCTTTATTATTGCCAGAAGTAAACAGTCAAATGTGCTTCTCGCATGTGTGACTTAGATACTCTTGTGCACTAGAATGATTTGTGGTGCGACGACCTCATCTAGGTCGAATGACAACATTTTACAGTCAAAGGCTGTTATCGTTGTTCGTAAACTTAATGATTTCTCCGTCATTTATAGATGGATTCCAAAAATGTTTTCATTGATTAATTAGTGTTGATTATTTTGTTGCTTCTTGTAATTTCCCACAGCTGATCATAGACCTCTCCCAATTCTTACAGGTATTATTTTCTCAAACCACCACAAATCAACTCTCTTTTAACTGCATTTTGATAAAATATGACAATATCGACACCATGAATCTTCTCCATTGATCAGAATAACTTTAGACCAGTTAAAGCTATTTTAAAATTACCTACTGACCTTTACTCAAAAACCTGTTGGGTTGGTAGGCTTTTTTTGTGATAATTTTAGAAACCTGTAGTTATTCGATTTATCTACTGTTTCGTATTTTTAAAACCGTAATAATACAAACGCGTTTTAACTTAAGAGTTTGGACTAAAACCAGTCAAAACTAATTATTTACAGGACTAATTTGCAGTATTAACTGTTACATATGCCTAGGTAGGTATACACCGCTAAATTTTAATCGTTTTAATCCTGTAGAGGGTCGATCTGGTACATGAAACACTATCGATTTGTAAAGATACGCAACGCCAACTACTACCTTCAGGTCATTGGACTCTCTGACGTTTTCTTAAAGAAATTAATTTCGTACATGCGTAATTTAATACGAGTTTTGAAAAAAAGGTACTTTATTTTTTAATTTAATCTTTACAAATCGATAGTGTTTCATGTACCGGATCGACCCTCCACGGGATTAAAACGATCAAAATTTAACGGTGTATATCATAAGTATAAAATTGAAAAATTAATTAATTTCACCTTATTAATCAGTCAGCGGGCTCGGTGCTATCATTTCATTATCTGTTATATTACATTCTTATCAAATTATCAATATGCCCAGTACCCAATGGCTGGTAAACAAATCGTTAACGCTCGCCACTCGATTCTTTAATTCGAGTAAGTAGTATGGTAGGTATCTATTGCGCAAGAACTTGTCGTTTCATAACTAACTAAATAAGTCAATATTAAGAGTAAAATATTCTGTGTTCTGTGTGTATCACAGTGTAAGTACTATGCGAAAATGGTCATTCTAATGTCTGCACAGATATGCCGACCGAAGGGCAGGCCGCAGGCAGATGCTAGCGAGATGTTCTAGCCGCAGTATGGAACTATTTCGTGATTCTAGCTAACTTACATAAATATGCAACTATAGTTCACAGCATGCTTTCAGAAACACAGACAAGACAAGTAACAGTCTGCCAGTGCAGCCACTGGCAGAATGTAAAGTGATTACTCAAAGTCAACATATACATTTTATAGTGATCATAAACCTAAGACCAAATCCCAAGCGTTATTCCCAAATCACCGCTAAGAAGAGTGGGGACGAGAAGATCTATACATAGGCAACACACCAGGCTTGCGGTGACCTTCTTTACATATTGTTTTTCAACTCTCCTTTCAGCACGAATCTAACGTAACACACGTCACAGTAATGTTTGTATCTCAAGTCTTAACTTTATAAACAAACATAAAACGTTTTCTCATTCAACAAATTCCTCATTTGAAGCCGCTGATGAGTTGATGACACCATTATTTTGTTTTCCTGTTGTGTAAAATACCGGTCGCCGCTCGACGTACACACACGCCGAGCGTGACTCGACCGCCGACGAGGTTTTTGCTATAATCGTAGTCTAATAACATCATCTATTCGTAAATGAACATCTGCACGAGTTAACAACAGTCGCTGCTCGGTGGCCGGTGCCGTTCGTATGTTACATAATATAATAAGTGTTACACAGTAAGTGGTAGCAGGTTATGATGGAACAACTCAGTCGTTATCTGTGTTTCGAGCACACGACGGTGAGTGTTGGGAACATATCGTTGAATGAACACATCGCGAGTGGCAGGCCGCACGTCACGCAAGGCTGCACACCGGTGCGACCGGTCCGCCGCGCGCCGCGCTCCCTGCCCGGCCGCACAGCAAAGTGACAAAATAATCATCAACGTAATAAAATGACTTTAATTAAATATCACAATATATAAATTATGCACAGAACCTTGTAACATACATCTAGCAGCATTCTCTGTATCGGTAATAGTCTGTATCGGTCGACAACACTCATTCACACAGGTCGCGCACGCGCACATGCGCCCGGCGTGCTATCCGAACAGGTAGGTGTAGAGCACCGTGACCACGATGCCCAGCAGCACGGGGAACTTCCACGAGCTGGTGAAGCCGGGCTCGTTGTCCTGCTTGCTGTCCTCCCACGACAAGGTGCGCTTCTGCACGTTGACGCGCTCGGCCTCCACCACCTCGCCCACCACGTACTTCTGCATGAGCTCTTTAGCGTCGAGCGAGTGGCCCACGTCGTCGAAGTCCTCGGACGCGTCCTTGCCGGACACGTTCAAGAGCACCTCGTGCCCGCCGGGATGCTCGTCTAGGAACTTAGTGACGTCGTACACTACATTGTCGATAATGAATACGGTCTCGGTTTTGCTGTTCTTCTTGGAGACTTCCTCCCGAGTGAACTGTCTGACAGTCATGTCTGCGCGCGGTCTGATCGGAGCGGAGCGGTAGACTGAGTACGCTTAGTACGCTGTGCGCGCGCGCCTCCTCCTCCCACCGCCGCCACTCCCCCCCTCCCATCCGCCACCTTCGCCGCCCGCTCCTGATAACCACTATCATTACGACCGGAATCATCTCTCATGCTGACTCAGCAATTCTATTAATAAATATATGGATAAGTATTAGTAGCTGCATCTCAAGAACGTCTGAGATGATCTACCAGCGTCTGCAGTGTTACATCGTACTTGCATTGCGGACTCAATACTCATTAGGTACGAACATGTAGCATTCACAAGTGCCACCTACTTAATCTTCAACTTCCATGACGTATCAAACTGGTGCCGCCGTCAAGTCAGCCATAGCTTCGACAAGCTTTGTACAAGTGAAAGTACGTTCTCTCGGTTACAACTAGAGTTGCAAACTTGCAAGTAGGTATTTACCCAAAAGAGCACTTACCGACAGCGGAATGGCGGTAGAATCGATTTGTTCCGTTTTAATACCACTTATCTAATACCACTGGTATTTGTTTGAACGCAATTTTATTACCTATTATGAACGGAAACCAATCTTTAAATAATATAATGTACGAACCTATACCAGTGACTTGAATTTACTACAGTGAGTTCAAGTCAAACCTAATACAATTTTGGTTTTCTAATATTTTTATACGATCGCAATATACAAAAACTTCCACTAACTAATCACTTTTTTTAGATATATCTGAGGAAGCTATAATCAACCCTCAACATCTTGGTAGAAAACAGAAAGTACACAATTTAATAATAAACTAGACATTTATTGTTAAGTAAATACGTTTTTTTGGATTTTATTTCAATTAAAGATCCTATACAAAGCATTTTGGCTGACTGTACTTTAGATCCTTGAATTTCTTTTAGTATTAGTTGGAGCAATGGTATCCGTTCGGAATAGACAATTAACACGAGTTCTCAAACAAATACCAGTGGTATTAGATGAGTGGTATTAAAACGGAACAAATCGTAGAATCAGTACCAGGCGCGAGTCGACGTTGACGTGCACAATAAAAAACGAATTAAGTATATTATTTGTTTTTTTTAAACAATTTTTTTCTAACGTTTCGTTCTCGACCGTTACGACTGCCCGTGTGTGACGGCGCGAAGTGTAAAAAACCGGCCAAGTGCGAGTCGGACTCGCCCATGAAGGGTTCCGTAGCAGCAAGTAACATAATATAAAAGTTCTTGTAGTTCGTTGTAACTTTGATCGATGTTTTAATATTAGTGTATTTTTTAGATTTATGACGTATTAAAAAAAAACTACTTACTAGATTTCGTTCAAACCAATTTTCGTTGGTGGTTTGCATGATAATGTACATCATATTATATTTTTTTTAGTTATATCATTCTCTTATTTTAGAAGTAGAGGGTGTCCTCTGTGTACACACACACACATTTTACCACTTTGGAAGTGTCTCTCGAGCAAACTATTCAATTTAGAAAAAAAAAAATATTAGAAACCTCAATATCATTTTTGAAGACCTATCCATAAATACCCCATACGTATGGGTTTGATGAAAAAAAAATTTTTGGTTTCAGTTCTAAGTATGGGGACCCCCATTTATTGCTTTTTTTCTGTTTTTGTGTGAAAATCTTAATGCGGTTCATAGAATACATCTACTTACTAAGTTTCTCTTATAGTTTCGGAAAAAAGTGGCTGTGACATACGGACGGACAGACAGACAGACATTCAGACAGACAAACAGACAGACATGACGAATCTATGAGCGTTCCGTTTTTTGCCATTGGGCTACGGAACCCTAAAAACAATGACTCCTAACCTATTACCACAATATTACAATATCCCCTAGGGAATTTTGTAGAATTACAATAATAATTGAAATAATATTCAATAAGATTATTATAGACACCGAAGACGCAGCGTTGGAAGACCTCCCACAAGGTGGACCGATGACCTGGTCGCGGGGATCCGATGAATGATACACGCAAAGGAACGGTCGTTATGGTAACGCTTGGGGGAGGCCTATGTCTAACAATATGTCTAAATGATGATGATGATGTTGAGACAATAGACATGAAGTACCTGTTGCAACTCAGTCTAAAGTGATGATAGTTTTTGAGAGTAATTTGTTCCTACTAGATAATTGTATGCCCTGTTCAGCAAATGTAACGAATGTTGTAGAACGACTTCATACACTTGCTTGACTACGGAATATTAAAAAATATTTGAAATCTAACCAGTTTATCAATAACTAGATTTTGCCCGCGGGTTCGCTTGCGTACATAAAATATAGACTATGTCACTCAGGAAGAAAGCAGCTTTATGTCGGTGAAAAAGTTTTAGCAATCGGACCAGTACTTTCAGAGATTCCCTCCTACAAACCAAAAAGCATAAAAACAAACTTTACCTCTTTATTATATTAGTGTAGATTATATAAAAATAGAATACTAACTGTGAAAACAGTTTCAAAGGTAGACGAGATATAACAATTATAACAAATGTACCTAAGTATCTCTCTTGACAGGACGTCTTTTTCTATGGTGGCCATTTGGCCACACGACTGTGATGTACTTTAACGTCAAAGTTCATACTTATCTGACTTCTCAAATCGACTCACAATCAATCGCAGTTGATTTACAAATCTGGGTACAGATTAGATGTTAGCAGAGTTATATACAATTTAGTATCACCAAACTTAGCATGCAAATAACAGGTCATAAAAGGCCAAAAAAAAACAAGAATTTTGAACCTTAAAAATTACAACTTCGGTGGATTATAATAAATACAAAAAACCGGCCAAGTGCGAGTCGGACTCGCTCATGGAGGGTTCCGTAGCAGCAAGTAACATAATATAAAAGTTCTTGTAGTTCGTTGTAACTTTGATCGATGTTTTAATAATAATGTATTTTTTTAGATTTATGACGTATTAAAAAAAACTACTTATTAGATCTCGTTCAAACCAATTTTCGTTGGTAGTTTGCATGGTAATGTACATCATATAATATTTTTTTTTAGTTTTGTCATTCTCTTATTTTAGAAATTACAGGGGCGGGGACACACATTTTACCACTTTGGAAGTGTCTCTCGCTTAAACTATTCAATTTAAAAAAAAATTATATTAAAAACCTCAATATCATTTTTGAAGACCTATCCATAGATACCCCACACGTATTGATTTGATGAACAAAATTTATTGCTTTTTTCTATTTTTGTGTGAAAATCTTAATGCGGTTCACAAAATACATCTACTTACTAAGTTTCAACAGTATAGCTCTTATAGTTTCGGAAAAAAATGGCTGTGACATACGGACGGACAGACAGACAGACATGACGAATCTATAAGGGTTCCGTTTTTTGCCATTTGGCTACGGAACCCTAAAAAGAGCAGAAAATCAAACAAAGTTAAAATAATCTATAATTACTTTAATATATATATTACAGAGATCATAAAATATATTATCTCAGAATTAAATATTTACTGCATATTTTCATAACTTACTCGTATCTTGCAAATATTCAAATGCACTTCTGTTTCTTTAAAGCTGTTTATGTAACTTTGTTGTTAACGAAGTTTTTTTTTTAAATTCTCACATATTTGTTTAAGGGTTTTCGGTTTGAATTCATTTACATTTTTCATTTTTACATTTTTGCTGTCCAGAAGTAGCAGGCAGGAGCTTAGAGCAAAGAGTATGTAAATATAGAGGAATTAGAACATTTCAACTCCTCATGTTAAGGTAATTGCTAAAAGTTTTATATTGTCTACCGCCGTACGGCACGTTGACGCGCTCGATGTGTATAATAAACAAATATGAAAGAATTTTTTTAAAACCTTTCTAAAATAAATTAATTTTGTAAATAAAAATATGTATGCATATTCCCAATTGTAAAGGCGTTCACATGGCATTGAGTCAAGTTTGCTATGTACCTATATGAAAAGGAAAAGAAGATTGAAAATACCTATAATGCACCAGTTCAATTGTACCCAAAACAAGGTCTATAAGGAAGGGTACAGTTAACTCTGCGCCATATTCTGTACCTACCCCATATTTTGTGTGAATATAGGTACAAGTTCAAGTCCTTTCCAAAAAAACACCGCCAACCTGATGACAACAGAAGCAACCAAAAGTATAGCAGATCCAATAGTGTCCAGAGTCCCCACCACGATTTATCTTCTAATAGTGCAAAGCCAATAAAGCCAAAAAAAGAAACTCAACTATATATTTGAAACCTTTGAAATGTTCATTCTCTCTCAAATCTTGTAGTTACGATGAAACGTTTCTAATTCTTTTTTGGGTACAATAAATCCTTGATTGTTTACTGATTTTCTACTTCTTTTTAAACCTATACTAGCCTTGTATTATGTCCGACTACTCGACAAAAACCTCTTTTCCTTCCAAATCTCTCTGTTTAAGTGTTTAAATTGGATGAGACAAAATACATCGAGTTTGACTGGTCTGTTGGTCTAGTGGTTAGTAACCCTGACTGCTATGCCGGAGATCGTGGGTTCGATTCCCACCCAGGGCAAATGTTTGTGTGATGAGCATAATCATTTGTTCTGTGTCTGGGTGTAATTTATCTATAATATGTATGTATTTAGAAATATATAAGTATGTTTATTAGTTGTCTAGTACCCATAACACAAGCTCTGCTTAGCTTGGGACTAGACGGCGTTGTGTGATAGTTGTGGAGTTGTGGAATATTATATTATATTGTTGATATTATATGCTGAGTTGCATTTTATGATTATTTTATTATTGCAGTGTACACAGATATTTTTACCTGAAAAGTCCTACTGAGCATACATTGACTACTGAGTGGCAATGCTGTCCCATTCCGTTTGTCTATTTATTTGTATTTTGCCTATAACTTCAGAAATATCACTAATAAATTCCTTCTTTACTAAAGAGACCATTTTATTTCAAGGTTTTGAAATATACAAATATGTTAAAATATTATAATATCAAAGTGTAATATGTACGTATTGTCAAGTCAAATGTCGAGGTTCAATAGATTATACGTTATTTGCTTTGTGTACGCTAAATAATCCAACTATGCAAAAGAAAATCGTACTTTTAGATGAAAAATGTTTAAAAAAATTAGCTTTAATATAATACGTTCTTATGAATAAACATAAATGTCTACAGTAGATTTTTGGTACACATTTAGATTTCAATTATTTTGTCGGTAAAGTAGTCGACAACCACACCAAAATTATTGTCATTTGTATTATTTACCTAATATGCCTAAAACTTATTATAGCACAAATAGTAACCTAAGTAAATGGACAGGTTCCCCATACAATGATTGCTAGGGTGTTAAGGGTGAAATGGGATAATTTTATATTACTTTTATTTTTTAAAGGACATAATTATTTTTTCTGAGAAATAATGATAAATGATAAATGATCTTTATTTTTTGCAAGTAGGTTTTTAAAACTGTCTCGGTGTTGGAGCATATACCATCACGCCAGTATACTCTGAAGGTATGTGTAAAGTTCACACTGTTATGTGGGTATAACAATTTTTCCATTTAGTTTAAATGGCATGTTATTAATTGGTACATATCTTTTTTTACCTACCAAAGAACTTGCTCGTTATCTAGTTTTAGCTGTGCGGTACAACTAAAAAGTGAAAAAAAAAATATTTTTACAAACCGACTTTTCTTAAAATTAAAAATTGCAAAATAAGTACAAAGTCGTCAGTGTCACACCAATAAACAAAACCAGAAACATTGTCTTTCGAAATTAATGTTATTTTGCAATTTTTGGTTGATTTGAAGTTTTTTTGATCGTTTTAGTGTATTTTTTTTGTGAAGTCGGGTATTTTTTTTTGTAAAAAGTTTTGTATATTATCTCGCACGGCCCTCTCCTCCCCGTGTCTGTACGGCGAATGCAAGCAAAGACAATACACAAGTTCAGTTATCCATGCGACTTAAATTACATCGGACGGCTACTATTCAGCTTACTTGTGCTCTTATTTTGTTTTTTATTCTTACCGTTGGTTGCTGCTCTCACACAATGTGTTTGGTATGGTATATGAGCTTCGCAAGACACGAACCTCATATAAGTCCACCCGCAATAGGGTTAGAAAATATTATAATAAGGTCTAATGAAATGTAAATACATGTATAATAAATAATTATAAAAGATTCCCCCAATCTTTTTGTAGTTATTTTTATTACCTACCTAACTGATTTAATGTGCAAGTCTATTATTCTACCTACGTGTAGCAGGGGGGTAATCGCAGAAGTTCGGTCATTTAAAAAAATTCTATAGACATTATCTATATTGGAAAAAATCTATACTGGAATGTTACGGCATTCCAGTACAGATTTTTTACTAACGACACTTACACTTTAAACCCAAATAGCAGCCTGGGGGTTAATCCTAGACGTTCCTTGTAATAGTAAAAAATCTTCAGGACATTATTTCAGATAAGAATCTACTATATTTTTATTCTGGCCGGCACTTTCATTTTTGGGTACGAAATGAATGATCTCCAAATAAACCTTATCTCCTGAAGCCGGTAATAAGTACATAAAATAATATTTGTTTTGAACAACTTTGTACGTTTTTTTCGCTGTAAGAAGCATGCAAACAAGCATAGGTATACTATGCATGTAGCAAGCATGCAACATGTAAACAAGCATACACCAGGTATGCTGCATGCTTTTTGAACAATTTTGTAGGTTTTTTCACTGTAAGAAGCATACAAAAAAGCATATACCATGCATGCAGCAAGCATGCAACATGTAAATAAGCATACTCCAGGCATGCTTGCTTGCTTGCAAATGCTTCTAAAGTTGACATAATGAACTTTCTTAACAACAAGTCAACAACCTACATACATGAAGTAAGCTCGCATTCCATGACACGACATTTTCCAATTACCGTCATAAATTGATTTTCTGTAAAGGTAGCCATACACACTAGGATATACCTGACAGTGTTGCTTGTACAGTTGAGTTGTAGGTACAGGTAAACCGGAGCGTGTACGTTGCACAACTGTGCAGGTTTCCACGTAAGCTTACCTGACAGGTATAACTGTGCAGGCAAACCGGTCAGTTACGATTCCCCTGGCAATCCTGGTATTAACCTTTTGAATGTCTTAAGTTACACAGTTCAACATAAGCAATTGTCTTTCTATTGTGTCTCTAATTACGGCATTCGATGAGTTAAAACCAAAATAAATCACCCTAGCGGTACATCTACCTTAATTAAATATAGATACGCACTGTTAAAAAATGGCACAGTATGTAAAGGCGAACATACACGCCTGCAAGCAAGCATGCTGCTGCTGGCTGCTGGTTCGCTCACAGCCGCCTGCCCCTCACCCCGCGGGCTCCCTCGCCCCTACGCGCCTACGCCGTTTTAAGTTACACTCTAGGGGTAGGGCAAACAAGACTACGTGGAGTCGGTTTTGCAGCGATTTGGTTCTGTCACTAAATATGTTTTCGTTATATGCTAATATTATTATGCTAATAGTCATTAGGCCTAGTAACGTTATGCAAATTCTGTGCCTCCTGTGAAAAGTGATATAACTCGAATTTTTTGATAAGTTTTGTGTAAAAAACTCAAGAATGATATAAGTCGAGTTATATCACTTTTCACAGGAGGCACAGAATTAAATTTATGCCAAAACAAACTGGCCTTCAAGATAGTTATGCCAATATAAACTGTATGCCAAAACAAAAATTTGACCGGCCTGTTGGTCTAGTGGTTCGTGGCCCTGACTGATATGCCGCAGGTCGTGGGTTCGATTCCCACCCAGGACAAAAGTTTGTGTGATGAGCATGATCATTTGTTCTGTGTCTGGGTGTTATTTATCTATATATGTATGTATATAAGTATGTTTATCAGTTGTCTAGTACTCATAACACAAGCTCTGCTTAGCTTGGGACTAGACGGCGTTGTGTGACAGTTGTAAAAAAAAAAAAAATATGGCGAAGTATTATTATGGCCAAACAAATTTACCAAAATCGTTACGCCAAAGTATATTAGGCGAAAAAAAGGGATCCCAATCCAACGTGAAGTTGGACGGCAACCCGAAAAAAGAGAGATAACGCCGGAAAACTGTTAGCATTTGGTAATTCCATGATTTACTCGAATATTTTACAAAACTTGAGAGGTCGCCGCCACCGATCGCCACCACGAAGACACAGCGATGCTCCGCCCCAGCGGGGCTCACCTGCACCGTATACTCCACCGTGTCCTCCGGCTAGTCCACACAGTCTTGACAATCAGGCGTTTCTTCCGCTTTTGAATCCGGTGCAAGCCTAGAATATCCCGAATTTACCATGTCCGGTAAGGACCTGCCACATACGAATGGCGAGAACGCCGTGACGCCTCTCCAGCCTCTCCTCAAGAGGGGACTTAGCGATGGTCATCATCATCATCTTCCTGCCCTTGTCCCGTGTTATTCGGTGTCGGCGAAACACGTTTTTTCTTCCATTCCTATCCTATCACCCGTCATGCTGTCACTAACTTCCATTTCCTTCATATCACTCTTCACACAATCCATCTATCTTTTCTTTGACCTCCCTCTCGCTCTCCACCCATCCACATATATACTCAAAATTCTTTTAGTAAGATGCGTTTTATCCCTCCTCTTTACATGATCATACCAAGACAAACGATTCCTCTTCAAATTTTCAGTCATTGGCGCCACTTTCAAACTTCCTCTTCCGGCGAGAGCTAAGAGCATAGGACCGGAGAGACCGTCAAAATCGCAGAACAGTGTTCAGTTTTTATTCTGCTTAATTTCAAGCCAACACTCTCCAGTCTGCGCCACCACACTTCCAATTTGCTCTGGACCTCTAAGCCACTCTCGGCAACCAGCACAAAGTCATCGGCATACAGCATACACCAGGGAGCCTGTTCCTGGATGTCCGACATCACCCTTGTTTTTAAAGATGGGCACCAGAGAACTGTTGCACCAATCATTAGGTATGGTGGTAAGTCTGAATATTCTATAGACGGAAAACAGAACTCATCGCGACGCTTCGACTGCACCCGTGTGAGTTAAGCCTCTTAGTGTGTCGTCACCGCGGCAGCATGAGAGGCGCGGAGCGCACGCGAAGCTAAGCTAGCGAGACGGCGCGCGCGCAGTGAAAGCGGATGAAAGTGATCGCGCCACTCTACCGCCGCGCCGCGCCGCCACGCCGCACAGCTCACGAATTTGCATAAAGACATCCTACCTGATATACTCACGTTCAGCACTCCGTAGATTAGGTGCATCAAATAACTGACGAGAGTCATCATCACCATATTGTTGGGTGTTATGGGTACAATAAACTGACAGGTCGTATAGGAGCTGCAACACAAAGGATACATTGTACAGCACCCGTATTAAGATTTGTGGTTCACATCGGCTTTTTCAAGAAACAGTGAAATACTTTCAATAAATAATAATGGAGTGATTGTTTGATCACATGGAATAACTTGATAGAATGTTTTGCACTGTTATGCTGGTACATAAAATAGAATACAATAGAATAAATTTTATTGTACTCCAAAATAGTAACAATTTTAGTGATGCAACGGAAGTGTCTTAACGGAAGCGGTAACGGAAACAGAGTAGCAGTGAGCTGGCTATATTACTCGCTGAATAGATAGTCGATAGGGCTGAAAGTTTCGGGAGTGGCGACCGAGCATCAGGAGACGAGCCGGTAGAAGGCGTTCCACAAGGCAAACTGAAAACCTAGTGAGAGTCGCGGAAACCCAAGGATGCGATACGCACAGGACCGCTCGTTGTGGCGACACTTTGGGGAGGCCGTTGTGGACGTCTTTCGGCTGAAACGATGATAATAATTTTGACATGTTGATGAGATTATTTCTCTTTATTCTAACATTAAAGAATCATCATCATCATTATCATTTCAGCCGATATATGTACTGTTGAACATAGGCCTCCCCAAGTGTCGCCACAATGAACCCGTACGTCTCGCATCCACCGGACTGCCGCAAACCTCACCAGGTCACCGGTCCACCTCGTATGGAGGACTAGCAACTAAAATTAATGAAAAAATGTCTGAATCTAACCCCACCGAAGAAAATGGAACACTTCGGTTTTTTTTTTTAATTTTACCTTTAATCTATGTTTACACGAGGTATGTAAAAAACATCATTAACTAGGTTCTTCCAAAAGTATTATATGAAATAACGTCTTTGCTAAATCATTTTTCAATTTTATTTATCTTTTTAGGGTTCCGTACCTCAAAAGGAAAAAACAGAACCCTTATAGCATCACTCTGTTGTCCGTCCGTCCATCCATCTGTCTGTCTGTCGAGACCCTTTATATCGAGAACGCGTGGAGGTATCGAGTTGAAATTAAAATCATATACTCAGGTCTGCGGTCCCTTCAAGCTGTGAAAAAATCAAACTTCTAAGTTAACGAATAAAAAAGATACGGCTGTCGATGTCGCATAAAAAACGTATACAAGGTGTCGTTTTGAAGCTGCAAAATATTTCAGGAGGTAATTATGTTAGTGATTCTCGACCCGAATCAATAATAAAATAAGTAGGTAATTTTTTTTTTTTATATAACCGCGCTTTTTTTCACACACACAAACACGGAACAATAAAGGGCGTTTTCACACACACTAACTCGCAACGATAGTTTCATAAATAATGTATCATCCAATCATCATCCCGCACGCCACACCCTAGCCACGCCCCCGTGGCCATCGATCAATCGATTTAGTTTAGTGTAATTAAAAAATTAAATAACAAGTATTACTGATTATTGACCAGGTTTCGTATTTTTACATGATTATTTATGAGTTTTATTACAACCTCCTGAAATATTGTGCAGTTTTAAAACTGCACCTTGTATTTTGATACTCTCAAAGATCGAAATTCATAGGGTACTTGCCGTTGACCCCGAATCCTGAAATTTGGCACAAAGCAAGGGTCTTATGGCACAGGTATAGGAATAACTCTAAAAACGTTTAAATTTGCTGTTACTACGTCACAAAAAAGAAATATTTTGCAATTCGAAAAAATCTCCGAGACTCCATTCGGGAATTGTAGTTTGCACGGAACCCTCAGTGCGCGAGTCCAACTCACAATTGCCCAGTTTTTTTTATTTATCATTAGGCCTACAATAATGATACAACAACAATAATGAGAAAGCGAGGAACCGTGATCGTTGGAAAGAGTGGAGGGAGGCCTTTGCCTAACACTGGGACAAAATGGACTAACTATAGGTAATAATAATAGGCTAATAGGCTTGATCGAATTTGCTACCTACTGGCCCGGCGCTGGCTGCACTGCTTCGAGGTCAAATATCGCCTCTCATTTGTCTTTCTACTTAAATTTTTTTCTTGAACCATAGAAGTGTAACAACATAAGTAGGTACCTACCATATTGTATAGATTAAACAGACAGTCACTCAGGACGGTCCCGGTAGGTAGATAGGTAGGTACTATGACGCAAAAAACACGCTCGTCGTTCGCGTAATGTATCGCACAAGTTGATCTGGGCCTCAAGTCTGCTATAGAATGGGCTATCATTGATTTCATAATTGTTGATTTTGACAAGTTTTGGTAATCTACTAATATACTTACTGGCGTCATTATGACTTTCCGATGGTCAACCACTGACACTCCATTGAAAGAAATGGCATAGAATGGTAATCTCGTACATAATGACAAATGAATATCTGACTTGTGCGGTAATCTGCAAAAATTTTGACAGTTCCTTTCATCAGTGACCTACCATTACGACGTCATTGCGCAATTAGTGCTTTTAATAAGCTCGATATTGTCATTCTAGGTACCACAATTCTATAAAAAGACCATTGACCGATCAATGATCGATCATAATGAATTAGCAGATTTGGCAAAATGACAATGGGATCGTATTATAAAATCAAAAGGATCGAATTTGTAAAAATAGCAGACTTAGGCCCCTGTGGTAGTGTGTCAGGCAAGTGTTAACGATCGTGTTGCATTGTGTGTATTTGAATTTGATCACGCTAACAAGCAAACTTTGATATCCTTAATATTTTCACCAGTCAACTAATACTTACTACAGTACTGGCAAACAGCAGGTCAGCAAGCTAAGCAACTGTCTGTACATTTAACCTTTCAAATACCGTCAATTAGAGACACAATAGAAAAACAATGACAGCGCGAACGCCGGCGATCACTTGGGGTTTCATGAAAATAACCCAATCAAAATACATGTCGTGTTTTAATAATCATTGGCCTTTTTTTTGACAAAATTAAAGTTTTTAAATTATTATTTAGACGTGATCGTGACAAAATAAAAACAAATTTTATTTCTAATGCACATTCCTTGTTACAAAATTTTGCTTACCAGTGTTATCTTACAACTGATTTCCCAATACTTTTGATAATAAAAATGATCTTATTCCAAGTTTTAAAAAATGAGACCCACATTCTAGGGCTCCCTTGTACGACCCTCGCAAAAAGGTCATGGCAGAAAAAACTTGGGAGTCTATTAGAGCTTCTTATATGTAGGTCGGCTATTTTGGAAAGACTCCATACAGAGGATGAGAAACATATAATGGCTTATATGAAAGAGTATAGGTAATAAAGATAGAGGAACTGTAAACCCGAAACGAGCAATTGCGATTGACAATTACGTGATTGACGCTAAATGATGCAAAAATTATGAATGAAGCAATTATCAACACATTTTCGTGGTCAGTCACGTAAATTAATCCCAACGATCGGAGCTGGACAAGCGAAGCAAACCCTGCCCCGTGCGGTTCTGAGGCAGGTCACACACACAACACGTCGCCACGAGCCCCTCCGCCACGCAACAGTGTGCTGTCTAGGCTATGAAATCAATAGTACCTTTATGGGAACAAAATTGAACCAGGTAACTATATTTTTGGGAACGCCATTTCAATAGAAACTGAAAGTGCTTTTATCTATGAAATTAGAACAGGACAACGTCTGTCGAGACTTGCGAGCTCAGTATAAATGTTCAATAGCCACTACCTGCGCCACTTAGCCATAGCGCGCACTGGTGACTTTTGTTTCGGTGACAATAATTTTTCTTCCCATTTTTTATAACTGTCACGTCACCAAGTGTGCGCACTACATGTTGGGTTCATAGGCACGATGACTTTTTTATCAAAAGTCACGATGACAAAGTCACCAGTGCGCGCTATGGCTTACTGTTGGGCCATCATTGATACCGACCAGAGCGAAATGATTCCATTTGCAGTAGGCTGTTAGTGCCTGTCTATTTTTTAGTTACCGAAAGACGAGCGAGCTTGTGAGTGACGAGTCCCGCGGCACCACCTCTCCTGACCCACACTTCTATTTAAATAAGTACTTGTCTACCTATTAAACTAATGAGCGTCATAAATAAAACATGTCATCGTCACTTTGTCTAAACAATAGAATTTTATTGTTTTGATACAGGTACCGTATTGTAGGTGTGTGTGTGTAGGTAAGTGTACCTTACAATATTATGAATTAGGTAAGATTTATGTTCGAGTGCTGGTGTTATATCGACAAAGTATTGGCACGTGAGAGGAGCGGCTCACCTTGAGCGCAGCGGCATCGCCCGCCGACCGCCGACCACACTCCGCAGTGTACCTGCGACCTGCGCCATATACACACATATAGCTTGAAGTTGAAAAAGACTGTTGCACTCCTGCGCAACTCATACGTACATGTTAACGTAACCAAAATTTATGTACTAGGTACTTATGTTCAATCAACTCGTGCTTACAAATAAGTCTAACTGTATTCACTAGTAGATATTGATGCATACCAGCGACGAACGTGCCATGTGCGGGTACCCAATAAAATAATAATACAAGTGTGTAAAAATAGTATAAAACACAACCTTTATTCCATAAAACTATTAAGATATCGTTAAAAAAAATGCTGTTCTCTACATGCAGTTGAACAAAGACTCAGCACCTTCACGTAATTTATTATTGTGCGTAATAAAGCGTCACAGCACAGCACTCGCGCCAAGTGTCCGGTGCCGGCGGCGGCCACGTGCTCACGCCCACCACACGACGTGTCCATACTCCACTTCTATTAGGTTTAACTAGCTGCAGCAACTCTTTAGTTCCCAAATATACCACAAACCCCACCGTAGCCCTCGTCTCCACTGCTAATGTCCCAAAGTGACACATTCATTTTATAATGTGGACTGGTACGCGCCGGCCACTGAAGTGCGATGATCGCCGCAGGAGTACGCGCGCTACGGGAACAGATACAGGTAGAACAGCGCGGCCAGGCCGGCCACCACCAGCGGGGGGCCCCACACGCTCAGCAGCGCGCCCAGCGTTAGCGGCTCGGGCTCCTCGTGCGTTGCCACGACGCGTTCCTTCACTGGCCAGCGATCCTCGTCCACCACCTCGCCCAGTACGAATTGCTTGCGCCAATCCAGCGCGAGGTCGCTGTGGCCCACGTCGAAAAAGCATTGCGACGCATCCTTGCCGGTGTTCGCCATCAGCACATCTGGACCGCCCGGGTGGTCTTGCTTGAACTCGGACACGTCGTACACCACATTGTCGATGATGAGAGCATCGGTGCGCCTCGCGATCTCTGTGCGTGTGAACTTAGCGGCGGCCATGTTGCGCGCGGGCTGCTCTGTCGGCGACTGACTCATGACTGGGCACGGTGAAGTGAGGGCCGTGGGCCGTGGGGCTCGCGGCTCGGGGTGCCGTGCGGCCGCGCATGCTCGGGGAGGCGTCCTTCACTCGCACGCTGACCGACCACGGATGGCGCAGGACACCGGGACGCTACATATGGCCACACTGGCGCCTGACCCGCCCGTCTTTGCGTCGCATAGTGCCCATCATTACCTAACCTTATCATCGTGGATCGAATCATTGCTTACCAATACTTACCATTAGGTGAGATAGTGGTTAAACGCGAGCCAAAAACTTAACGTAACATAATCATCAGCCTTATAATGTTCTCACTGCTGGGACTCAAATGTCCATTCTGAAAGAGCATGACAGAGATGATGATGAGAAGTGACGATGCGTGACGATGCATCATATATTTCCAAGGAGGTCATTTCATTACATATATCACATGTCATTTCATTTCACTAAAACACTAACATCCTTTTGCAATGGAGGATGCAAATCCTGGTCCCAGCTTTTTTTTTATGGTGGGGAAAATCATCCAATGACAACGCCGGCTCTTGGGCGGAGCGGGAGATAGTGTAAGACTCTTACTGACTAAATAACCCATCCCGTTCCTTCAAGCCTTCATACCGGGGCGTCCTGGTCCCACCTTCCAATAGCTATGTGTGTTCATCGTTCATCGAATTAAAGTTACTGTAACCAAGTTCCAAATATTTGTCTTTTCAAAGTTATTCTTTGTTAAACTTTTTATTTTTGTCAATAACCAAGAAATTTTATTTAAAATTTTATATATTATACGGGTAATTTCACGCAGACTCAATTTTTTGCTTGTGGTGGTATTTTTTATTTGTAGGTTTTCAGATGACGAAATAAACTTGTCTTATTCTAGAACACATTGGTATTCTAGATATTTTAGTAGGAAACAAATAACTGTAGTAGTTTTGAAAATATGACGGTCACCGAAATTGCCTACCCACCGAAATTGAGAATTTTACACCGAAATTGCAAATCTTGCACTGAAATTGCAACATCACCAAAATGGATTTTTTGTATTGCATCATGATTAATGACAGTTAACAAACGACAACATTGTACGAGATCTGTCTATTGGGCTGGCTCGCTCACGAACCTGAAGGCTGACGACAGCAGAGTTATATCCGCCAAATCGGAGCTTCTGAAAGAGATCGAGGCATTTTATAGACAGTTATACACGTCAATCTCCAACCCCGCTGCAAATCTATCAAATGATCCCAGAGCTAGATTGACCCGACACTATACCGAATATCGATATATATGTTCTACGCACTAGATTAGGCGTGCTGAACACTCACTTTAATCGAATCAGTTGTACCTTATTACCCACAAATTGACATTGATGACTTTAGTGCAATTTTGACGTCCATGCAGTGTGAGAGCGGCGCTTTTAAATTCAAAAGAAAGTGAATCACGAAAAAATAATAATTCTGTAGTCAAGTAAGTAAAAAATTTTACAAAAAAAAATAACCGACTTACTAAAAAAAACACTAAAACCATCAAAATAACTTTAATTTCGGAAGTCGGTGTTTCTATAATAGTTTTTCCTCTTCGTTATTTAACACCGACTTCCGAAATTAAAGTTATTTTGATGGTTTTAGTGTTTTTTTTAGTAAGTCGGTTATTTTTTTTTGTAAAAAGTTTTTTATTTCACACTTTTTAGTTGCAATACACTTACAGCCAGAGTACCTTTTTCTCATGACAATTCCAATTAACTCAAACCCTGCTAGGATACATTGTTTTATTATGAAGTTCCCGTGTCTACCTTCCAGCTCTATCATCATCAACATATCAGTTCGATAGTACCTGATAGCCAAAGTGAATCTCATGACAATTCTAATAAGCCCAAACACGGCTAGGGTTCATTGATTAATTACGAAGTTCCGGTGCCTATCTTCCGGCTCCATCATCATCATCATATCAGTTCGATAGTACCTTATAGCCAAGTGCATCTCATGACAATTATAAAAAGCCCAAACACGGCTAGGATACATTGATTAATTACGGAGTTCCGGTGCCTATCTTCCGGCTCCATCATCATCATCAGGTCACATCGATGATACCATTTTCAACATACCTATTCAGAACTATTCATTTATTTGTAACTATGTTCATTGAGAGATCTGTGTGAGTATGAACTTCCGTTGGCCATTTCTGGTCTTCTTCACCAGTTCCACTTCGTCAAATGTCATGTTTTGACTATAAATGCTTAAGTCTTTGACGAAAATACCAAAAGAACTATATAGTTGCCTATAATATTTGAGGAGTTCCCTCGGTTTCGCCAAGATTCCATCATCAGATCCCGACTTGGTGACTATGGGACCATTTGGGAAGTATACCCTTTCCAACAAAAAAAGAATTTTTCAAATCGGTTGGCAAGTGACGAAGTTATGCGCGAACATACATAAAAAAAAAAAAAAAAATACAAACATCCGAATTGAGAACCTCCTCCTTTTTTAGAAGTCGGTTAAAAATTACTGGTTGTTCAAGCAATTTAATAGCTTCTAATTTTGTAATAGTATGTTAGAATATATATCATTTTATTTAATAGCCTCCCCATTTTACAATCATAGACTAAACATGCAGATGTTCCCTCCTACAGAAACCAGGTTTTTACCTACAACTGCTTTTTTTTATATATTATTTAATGTTGTTTTCTTTTTTGTATTAATAAAATCAATGGATCAATTTCAGAAATTATGACGTCGTGCGTTTTTCGATACTGTAAAAACTCAGCAAGAAATGTCGGCAAACGCCGATATTGCATTGCTGTTCTTGAAATTTCGTCTTTCATACACTATAATTATTTTTCAAGTTTGTTCACTCTGGTCATCAGCTAAGGGAAGAATGGATAAAAATTATTCAAAAGGATACAAGTGAAGACACGTGACTTCCTACAAAATTTTCGTTTATCTGCACACTTTCAAGCTGATGATATTTATATGACTAAAACTGGAAGTGTTATCTAAAGAAGTCAGCTATTCCTTTTAGTTTTTCCTAATAGTTTTTTTTTTACCATTGTTGTTTCTAAATTTTACCAACTTGGAATCCTGATCTTGATACTCTCAGGTTAGCTGTTCTTCAGAATGATGATTACAATAAGTGGTTTCAATATTATACACGACTTTGAATTCACCTATTTATTAAAGTAGTAGAACGCAGATTTCTGAATTTATTTACACTAACGAGGACTATTGTAAACTTTTGAAATAGAGTGTTATTGTAATGAAGTATTTTAGGCAAAAAGCTGTGTCACTTCTGCGGTATAAAAATCTATATCGATAACATGTCATTACACTATGTTGAACTAAACGCGTAAGTACTACGAAATTCAAGGCGCATAAGACATTTTGGTCGCGAAAAAAGTATCCTCTAAAAGCTATCCGCGCTTTATATTTTAACAGTTCTGTTAGACGACATAATGCAATTTAGCTTCACTTTTCTTGGACTGACCGACATTTGACTATTCAAAAGTGCCTGGGTCTATTTGAAATAAATTCTTTGATTTTGATTTTGAATGCCAATGTAGCGCTGCAGCGGATTTTTTGTTTTAACTTTTCAATATTTTGACAAATAATTTCCATGAAAGGGCTTGTCTATCACTAGAATATAAGTCAATGATACCGAAGATATCTCTGACGTCAACCTTTACGAGATCAGGATGGCTCTGAAGCAGCTGAAAAACAATAATGCGTCGGGTGAGGACAGAATTACCGGAAAACCAGTCTTAAAGGCCCTTCAGAAGTTGTTCGAAAAACTCTTTCTACTTCAACTTCCATTATAATCGAGGCAAAAACGCCCCAGGCATGGAGCAAGCTGTTTTCGAAAGTCATCACGAACTGTCTCGCGCGCAGTTTCTGCCAAGCTTCCTCCTGAATAAGCTTGGCTCCGAAAAGGCTTCAGCATCGTGGACCACATAAATGCACTGCGGCAGGTTATACAGAAGACTGAGGAGTATAATCAGCCTCTCTGCTTAGCGTTTGTAGACTACGAGAAAATCTTTTCGTTCGATCGAGACTTGGGCTGAACTGCAGCCTCTCCAACGGTGCCAGATTGACTATCGGTACATGAAAGTGCTAAAGTGTTTGTACAAAAACGCCATCATGTCAGTCCGAACCGATTTGATGAAACTTTCACTATTCCCTAAGTTGAAAAATTTCTTATCTAATATAAAAGAATAATTACTAATTGACTTATGATTCCAGAGAAATGGATGGATATATATACATACAAATATACATATACAGATACACTTATGATATTTGGCACATTCGTTTAGAAGCCCACATAGACCTACAATATACAAGAATTTTAAAATATCCAAAGTAAAAATCATCCAAATGACATCCCGCGCCCTTGGGCGGAGCAGGAGATTGTGTAAGACTCTTACTGACCTAAAAACTTATCCCGTTCCTTCTTGTTTTTCATACTAGGGCTGAGCTACATTCATACAGGTCGAATTAATTGCCTCCTTTTTTTGAAGCCGGTTAAAAATGTCTTTGTAAAATATCTACATATTTTACAACGACATTTTTAACCGGCTACCTACTTATAACACTAAAGTCTGCTGGATTAATTTTGTCACCCTTTGGTAAGATATTTACCCAGAGATTACACACGAACCAAGTTCATGTGTTCCAATATTACTATCGGTGGCAATTAGGTTACCACCGAAACCACCGCTATTGCACCACCGAAATTAGAAACAAGAAGAAAAAATTAAATAATAAAAAAATATTTATGCTGTTGTCACTTGTGTATGTACGATTGCTAAGGGTACCTAATACCACATAATATACTAGCAAACCGTAATTTAAAAAACAACATTCATTCGTACAGTAATTCACAGAAATTGCATAACTCCGTTTTCCCTCTCAGAAAAAATAGTAGTTTATGTGACTAGGGGATAAAGCAGTGTCTTTAAGTCGCGGGCGACATGTTGAATTCCGAACGAAACGAAGGTTGCTGATTTTAATCCCGAACGAAAGTGAGGGATTTATAAAATTAACTCCCGAGCACTGCGAGGGAGTTAATAAAGAAACCTGAGTGAAATGAGGAATTCAAGCCGCCCAAGACAAAGACAGCTTTATCCCCGTGTTGCATACTCTACTTTTTACACCATCTGTGAGATCATTAAAAAAATTTGGTCGACCAAATCATATATTAGAGAAATATAAGTATTATATGTACAAGTTCATCAAACAAACAAAATTCACTACTCCAAGATTCTATAGTTTCAATTTTCTATATTGCTCCCGTCAGTACCTAAGCAGGTTTTATTCTATTTTCTTTTTTTGTTAGTTGCCAGTTTGAATTTCGAGTCCACTTGCTCGATGCACGTACATTTTAATTCACAATGTTGACGATTTTTGGTGTTATAAATTCAAATCTCATTATTCCCTAGGGATCGGAAATACTGCATTATCTCCCTAGGGATAGAATGACTTGCTTTAAGTGAGGTTTGTATGACGTATAAAACGACATTATCGAGCAGGTGGTGTAAAAATATGGTTCCTTAATGTTTTGGCCAATACGACTATAATAATGTTTAATTGAAGTACAAAATTTGCCATCACAACTATTTAAAGAGGTAAATGCGCTTAAAAGTTAATCATGGACATACCACCGAAATTGAGAAACAGAATTATTTTTTTAATTTACGTTTAAGAGAAATATATTTATACTTGTGCCTTCATGTGAGCTAGTTTTCTTATTACACGAAAAAAAATAGAATGGAATAAACATTTTACATAGTGATTTCACGCGTAGAACCTCTAAAAACGCTGTTATAGTGAAGTTATAAATAACATTGAACCACAAGCTTTTTGACCGCAGCAGCTTAAACATGTAGGTTTTACTGCGGGAAAACAGTGAGTAAAATCAGGCAGGTTCATTTCGTTCACGTTCACTCTATGCGGGTGCATGGTGAGTTGACATGCGTAAAGGTAACCATACACGCTAAGGTATACCTGACCGGTTTACCTACACAGTTAAACCTGTCAGGTAAGTTTGCATGGAAACCTGCACAGTTGTGCAACATATACGCTCCGGTTTACTGTACAACTCTCCAGTACAGGCCAACCTGTTAGGTATAACCCTAGCGTGTATGGCGGGCACTAGACAATAGTACATTTGGATACAATACAAAAATTTGTCAAAGCTATCGAGGCGGGATTCGTCCAAGCCGCAGGTGAGGGTGCTATGGAGCCGAATACTGTGGTGACCAATTTCTGCGTGTATCAAACTACCTATGTTTTTCAATACATTTACGAAGAAATAAATAAACGGGACGTTGACCAGCGGCTTGAGAGATTCACCAAACGCCAAACCTTATAAGAACACAATCAATTGTGGTGGAGACGAGTTTGTGTACTTTTCCGCATTAGTGCGTAAAACAGTAAATTGCGTACCTACATAAAAGTTGTTATTGTACGCCCTAAGGGTAGGACATAGCTGTTCGCAAAATATTCAATTATCACCATCTGTATTATGTACATCTGTGTTACCTATGATCCACAATAAAAATGATTTGATTTGATTTGAAAAGTGGTAGGAATAAGAGCGAGTTTATGAATAATTGTATTGAAATAAGATTGTGTGACTAGGGGATAAAGTAGTAGCAGCGGGCGCCACGGCCTCTTGAATTTCGAACGAATTCCAAAGTTGCTAAGTTGTAATATTAGGATTTATATAATTAACTCCCAAGCACTGCGAGGGAGTCAATCACGAGTTAATATAGAAACCTGAGTGAAGTGAAGAAGCCGCCAAAGATAGGTAATAATAGATTATGTGGCTAGAAGATAAAGCCTTTAAGTCACGACTTGCGGGTGGCAGGTTGATTTCCGAAGGATACAAAGGTTGCTAATTTTAAAGCGGAACTCCCGAACATTGCAAGGGAGTTTATAAAGAAACCTAAGTGAAGTGAGGAATTCAAGTCGCCCAAGACAAAGACTGCTTTAATAGTATAAATGGCAATTGCTGTACCTACTAAATAATAAATAACATAATAAATAATCCCGTCCTTGTTGGATTATCTACTTTTTCCACCATCTGTGAAATAATTAAAAGACAATTTATTAAAACAAGTCATAAAATTACATAAATATAAGTTTTATTTACAAGTTAATCTTAACTATCACTCAACATGTTGTGAGATGTAAAACAAACAAAATTCACTACTCTAAAGGTGCTCCCTCACTGGGAGCATTCGCGTGTAATGGTCGATTTACATCAGACGAGCGAATGCTCATTCTATCCCCACTATATCAAATTCTTTTAGTGTAAACAGGCGTAGAGAGAGCATTCTTTCGTTGTTCTTAGTGCGTTCGCAAAGATTCTATGGAATATTCTAAGAATACTCGCTCGCTCGATGTAAACGGCCCTAGAGCGCGCGAACAGTTGCTTAGAGCGTTCTTGCGTGTTCGGACGTGCTCGCGCCCCTGAGCGGTCTCTTCAATCAAAGCGTTCTTGTGTTCTAGCGATTGTATACATATTTTATCGATTAAATTATGGATTGGTCTCAAGAAAAGTGTCTATTAATGATAGAAGCCTATCAAAATTCCAGATGTCTCTGGGATCCGCCGTATGAACACTATAAAAATACAACTTACAAACAAGATGCGTGACAGAAGATTGCAAAACTATTGGAATGTAATGTTGAAGAATTAAAAAAAAAGATGGACTACCAATACCAACGTTCAGATGGTCTAGCTATCGTTTACACTAAAAGATTACTAAATAATGCTCTTGATCTAGCTCTAGCTTTTTGTTCGTTTGATGTAATCGCTGAATACGAGTTTTCGTTTACACTAAAAGACCACGAACGAATGCTCTCGTTCTAACTCTAGCTCTGTGTTCGTTTGATGTAAATCGACCCTTACATTATGGATTCGATTTTGAGCATAGTTGATTCCATAATGTCAGACGAAGCGGATTGATGTATGGCGAATTGTTGTTACAATTTGTAAAATTTCAGGAATAAAACAACTTTCTATCGATGAAAAAATTTTACCAATCGGACCAGTAGGTACTTTCTAGATGACACTATATTTAAAAATCCTATCATAACGGAGTTATTTACTTGGGTTGCAATTACCCCGTAGTTGCTTTAGCCCCGGGGCACCTTACCTCCTACAAACCAAAAAAACTGGGCAAGTGCGAGTCGGACTCGCGCACTGAGGGTTCCGTGCAAACTACAATTCCCGAATCTCGAAGATTTTTCCGAACTGCAATTTTTTTTTTTATGTAAGTCAACACAACAACAACAAAGGATCACGAGCACATTTCTATGAAACCTGGGCGTAAGACCAACAGAACTGCAACTAGTGCCAGTTATTAGGACTCAGTTCCAGAATCAAAATTATACAAGGTGTCGTTTTGAAGCTGCAAAATATTTCAGGAGGTAATTATGTTAGTGATTCTCGACCCGAATCAATAATAAAATAAGTAGGTAATTTTTTTTTTTTTATAACCGCGCTTTTTTTCACACACACAAACACGGAACAATAAAGGGCGTTTTCACACACACTAACTCGCAACGATAGTTTCATAAATAATGTATCATCCAATCATCATCCCGCACGCCACACCCTAGCCACGCCCCCGCGGCCATCGATCAATCGATTTAGTTTAGTGTAATTAAAAAATTAAATAAACTAAGAAAACTAAAGAACTAAAGAAGAGAAGATTAAGATGAAACTGGAATGGTTATATCGGATGATGAGAAAATCAAAAAGAGGTGGAAGGACTATTTTGAAAGACTGATGAATGAGGAAAATAATTGGAGGAGTGTGTTAGAGAATAAACCAGTGAATGTGGGGTTAGTGAGAATGGTTAGTATGGATGAAGTTAGGATAGCAGTAAATGGAATGAAGAATGGTAAAGCCATTGGTCCAGATGGAATACCAGTTGAAGTGTGGAAGTTATTGCGAGTGGATGGATGGACGTGGTTAGCTTTATTCTTCAATAAGTTGTTGCAGGAAGAAGCCATACCTGATGAGTGGTGCAGCAGTTCTTTGGTGCCCATTTTTAAGAACAAAGGTGATGTGCTTGAGTGCAACAATTATAGAGGAATAAAGCTAATGTCACATACTATGAAAGCCTGGGAGAAAGTTATTGAAAAGCGACTGAGAGAAGAGAGTGAAATTTCACAGAACCAATTCGGTTTTATGCCTGGTCGGGGTACAACGGATGCCATTTTTGCTATACGCCAGCTGTGCGAGAAATACAGAGGTGCGCATAAAAACTTGCACATGGTGTTCATTGACCTCGAAAAGGCATATGACCGGGTACCTCGTGAGGTTCTGTGGTGGGCCCTTAAAGAGAAAGGTGTGCCTGGGAAGTATGTGCAGTTGATCCGAGCGATGTACAGTCGATGCAGTACCCAAGTCCGGTCTTCAGTGGGCACTACTAGCAGCTTCAATGTGGCTGTCGGCTTACACCAAGGGTCGGCCCTCAGCCCTTACCTCTTCCTGATGATAATGGATGCTCTGACGTCGGACATTCAGGAAGAGGCTCCCTGGTGTATTTTGTTTGCCGATGACATTGTGCTGGTTGCCGAGAGTGGCCTAGAGGTCCAGAACAGATTGGAGGTGTGGTGGCACAGATTGGAGAGTGTTGGCCTGAAATTGAGTAGAACCAAAACGGAGTACTTGTTCTGCGATTTCGGCGGTCTCTCCAATCCAGTGCCCTTAGCTCTCGCCGGAACGCCCATACCGATCTGTTCTGACTTTCGGTACCTCGGGTCGCTCGTCCAAGGGGATGGTGAGGTAGACCGGGACGTAACACATCGGATCAACGCAGGATGGATGAAATGGCGACAGGTCACGGGAACAACCTGTGACCCACGGATGCCCCTCAAGCTGAAGGGTAAAATCTACAAGTCCGTGATAAGGCCTGTCATACTGTATGGATCAGAATGTTGGGCTGTGAAAAAGACGGATGAAAAAAGATTGCATGTAGCGGAGATGAGAATGTTAAGATGGATGTGTGGTGTGACGAGAATGGATAAAGTGAGAAATGAGTATATTAGGGGAAGTTTGAAAGTGGCGCCAGTGACTGAAAGGTTGAAAGGAAATCGTTTGTCTTGGTATGGTCATGTAAAGAGGAGAGATGAAAAGCATGTTGCTAAAAGAGTTATGAATTTACATGTGGATGGATGGAGAGGGAGAGGGAGGCCAAAGAAAAGATGGATGGATTGTGTGAGAAGTGATATGAAAGAAAAGAGAGTTAGTGATAGCGTGACGAGTGACAGGACAGAATGGAAGAAAAAAACGTGTTGCGCCGACCCCAAATAAAATGGGACAAGGGCAGGAAGAAGAAGAAGAAGAATTAAAAAATTAAATAACAAGTATTACTGATTATTGACCAGGTTTCGTATTTTTACATGATTATTTATGAGTTTTATTACAACCTCCTGAAATATTGTGCAGTTTTAAAACTGCACCTTGTATAAATAACACTAGCCATATCCACCGGGTTTACTTGAAAAACTTTTTTACAAAATTAAATAATACAAAAACTTTTAATAGTTCCGTATCGTTTTATTGCAAGATGGACATAATTAAATAAAAATTAAAAAATATTTGAACGGGTTTTAATGAGAAGCATGTGTATAAAATACATCTAATGTCAAAGTCAAAGTCAAAAGTTTTTTATTTCACATAGGCCTACATGGGCACTTATAAAACGTCAGAAGCTAGTGCACGGTTCGAAATTGGTCGTTTCCTATGGAGAAGAACCGGCAAGAAACTCCATGGTTACTCTTTTAAAAAAAAATGGTTGTAGTTACAATATTTCCATATTACAGTATTAATAGGTTTTATTTAAGAACAGTGTAAACCGGTCTATATTGTAATCAAAAGCACAATGAAATCATCAAAATTATCATTTAAAAAAAGTGAGTCAAAATATGAAGTAATCTAAGAATTCGTGGAGTCTACAGTGTTCTTCCATTTACATAATAAAAAGCGGCTATATATAAAAAAAAAAAAAAAGTTGTCAATAAATGAGACGTTAACAACCAAAAAAGAAAAACTAACGAATTTAATAAGGTTGGAGTCAGATAATATAAAATAAAATAAAAATATTGCAAAAGCAATGTGTTAGAAAAAAAAAATGTTACAACAAAGATGGAGCAGTTAATAGATACATTCACACATTATTATGAGTTACCAGGGGGCCACAAGTGCAGAGGTAGTCATTGCCAAACAAGCGTATCTTCGACATAGTCTTTAACCTTGTAATATGCTTTTTTGGTTAAGACACGCTTAATATGGGTTTTGAACTTTCCTTCGCTAAGTTCAGTCACCGCTTTTGGTAGCTTGTTATAAAAGCGTATGCTATTTACTAAAAATGACTTACTGGTCTTGGCTAATCTCCATTTGGGTAATATAATTTCGTGTTTACTACGAGTATTTATATTATGGAAATCGCTTCTAATTTTGAAAAGTCCTAGGTTTTTACGGACATACAAAATACTTTCTAAGATATAAAGAGAAGGCAGTGTCAATATATCGATTTCTTTGAATTTATTTCTGAGGGACTCGCGAGGACCCATTTTATAAATAGCCCTGATTGCTCTCTTTTGCAATACGAAAATCGAGTCTACATCAGCTGCAGATCCCCACAGTAAAATGCCATAAGACATAATACTGTGGAAATAGGCATAGTAAACTAACCTAGCTGTGGCGACATCTGTCAACTGCCTTATTTTTCTTACTGCATATGCCGCTGAGCTTAATCTACCTGAGAGAGTTCTAATATGAGCACCCCACTGCAGTTTGGAATCGACAGTTATACCTAAGAACACAGTTTCTGTAATTACATCAAGTTTTTTGCTATCAAGAATTAGATTGATGAAAATAAACTCCACAACTCATTCCACACTCCTAAACTCTGTTCCGGTCTAAGACAAAATCTAACAAATGACGTACGGGGGCTATAAATGACGCATGTCGTCCAAACCAAGATACCATATTATTATTATTTTTATTGTTTTTATGATCACCAATCAGCCTCTTCGACGCCTTTCCACCGAGTCCAAAGCTGCCAGGTGGTACTTTGCAGCACCAGCCCATATATGGCTGTAGTACTCCACACACGATTAGACCTGTGCTTTGTATAACATTAAAAGCTGTCTCGGTGTGAAGTACCGCCGGACTTTTGCAAGAACGCCCAGTTTCCTAGTAGCTACTGTGGCTTTGGACTCAATGAACCACCCAAAATTGAGTTCGGAGGAAATTTCGACACCCAAGAGCTGAAGGCGGTCGGTACAATTCAATGATACATTGTGAAAAGTAGGAGCCGAGGTGAACGGGCTCCTTTTGGCGGTGAACAGACACGCCTGTGTTTTGGCGGCGTTGAATCCCACCAGATTGGTTTCGCCCCACTTGGAGACTGCCTGAAGCGAGATATTTGTACGCTCTACCATAGCCTCTCATTCGGACCGGATTTGCTCTTTAGTAGCCCGAGTACCTGGCAGGTATCTCTCTACAACTGTGCTATCATCTGCATACCCATAGATACCGGGTATCAGTAGATCATTAATATGCAGCAGGAAAAGAGTTGCAGAGAGAACTGACTCCTGAGGAACTCCGGCATTAGTCGTCATGGGCTCTGATGAGCATCCATCCACAACAACTCGAAGAGACCGTTCTCTCAGGAAGTCTTTTGCCCAGTTAATCAGACCAGGGGAAATGCCGTATGCTGGAAGCTTACTCAAGAGGCTAGCATGCCATACCCTGTCGAAGGTCTTCGAGACGTCTAAGGAGACAGCAATTGCTTCCCCATTCTTCTCGAGGGCCTCGCCCCACAAGTAGGTGGCATACACTAGTAGGTCCCTAGTAGATCGATTGCGGCGAAACCCGTACTGTCGGTCACTGAGGAGATCGTTACCTTCTAGGTATGCCATGAGGCGCGAGTTCAATACACGCTCCATAATCTTGCAGAGTATGAAGGTTACCGAAATCGGCCGATAGTTGGTAGGATCGGCACGACTGCCCTTTTTGGGCACGAGTTGCACGTTGGCAAGCTTCCAGGACTTGGGCACTATTCCAGTCCTAAGCGAGAGGCGGTACAAACGTGTCAATACAGGAGACGACTCGGGCGCACAAGCCTTGAGAACAATCGCTGGTATACCATCGGGTCCACTAGCTTTATTCACGTCTAGACGACACAGTGCTCTCAAAACTTCTTTGTTCCTTATGCGAACCTCAGGCATCGAAGTGTCGCAGTGAGGTAGAGTTGGCGGAGCACTGCCAGTATCAAGACGAGAATTATGGGCGAAGAGAGATGCAAAAAGACCTGCTTTCTCTCTCGCCGTATGAGCCAGTGTTCCGTCAGGTTTAACCAGCGGAGGCAATGTGGGCCGACAGAAGTTCGCTTCGACCGATTTGGCAAGGGACCAGAATGCTCTGCTACCGGATGGCTGTGCAGAAAGCTTTGTGCCAATATGGGCAATGCGGTCAAAGCGAGCCTTCTTTAGTGCCTTTTTGTAGGACTTGGCAGCACGGTTAAGGCTCTCTTTGCTGAGCTCAGATCCGGAGATTTGCGGTCACGAGCGTCAACCCAGGCTAGAAACGCCGAATGCTTACGCTCTTCAGCTTGAACGCAATCAGCGTTGAACCATGAGTGAGCTAAGCTTCCAATGGGTACGTCACTATAAGGAATGAAATACTCCATAGCTTGACGCACCACATCGGACACAGCATCCGCACACCTCGACGGATCTTTAGACGAGAGGCAGACCCGCTGCCACGGATAAGACGCAAAAAAGTGACGCATCTCATCCCAATCTGCTGACTTGTATCGCCACATTTGCCGTTCACCACGAGAGTCGCAGTCTAGAGGGGAGAAGGACGATACAGACTTCACCAGACAGTGATCTGAAGTTCCAAGTGGTGAAGAAACTGTTACGATACATCTGTCTGGGTCGGTGGTCAGCAGATGGTCCAGACAGTTGGCAGTATGACCAGCTACATCAGGCACCGGGACAGGCCCATCGATACCGCAAAGTTTCGCGCTTCTCTCCCAGCATGGTCAGTCTTCTGGTACGGGAAAAGCCAGTCTTGGTGACAGGCATTAAAGTCCCCCAGAGCGACGAGCTGCGCATCAGGGTGCTGATGCAGAGCCTTATCGGCGGCCTCACTGAGGTGGTCAAACATTCGAGTTGTCTCCTGATCACCGTTGTGCGATCGATAGACACAGGCATAGACAATTTTGTCCATGCCAGTGTCCACCAACAGCCATAGCGTGGAAATTGTTGTGTCCTCAAGGTGACGGAGACGCTGACAGCAGATGTCATTACGGACGTACACACAGACCCCAGCACGCTGCAGGAAATGATGCTCCGATGAGTATCCCGGGTAGATGAGGTACGCCGCATCTGCCGGACATCTAATCTGCGTCTCCGTCAAGAAAAGCAAGTGTGGCTTGTCAGTCTCTAGATGGTGGTGGACCGCACCGAGATTGGAGTGCAGTCTAATGTTTGATAGGTGCACTTTGAATGAGAGGACGTGCATCCGCTGTTGACACTTGCTTCTCTTTTTACCTTTCATTGTTCATTTTTTTTAATTTGGAGTAAATAGGAAAGGTGGAAGATGGCAGTTGAGCGAGGTGATGCGATGTTAACCTCGACAACACAACCAGAGTTGCCGTGCCAGTGGAGGGTTGATCTGGAGACTGCAGGGGCGCCCGAACCCCCCCACTGGGGACCCGATGGCGATCCCTAGGGGGTCCCTAGGGATCGCCATCGGGTCCTCTCACCCGGTCGCCAACCGGCACAATGGGGCCACCCCGGGATTTTTCGCAGTTGGCGGGGCAGCCTTTCGTATGTGGCTGGCACACTACTTGGGCCCCCAACTAACTACGGTCGGCCAGCGGAGCACCGTGCTTCGGATCCCGCTACCCTCCACGATCAAACCTCCGACGCAACAACAGCTCGTGCATCATAACCGGTATACATTGCAACACAACTGCTCAGACCCAAATTCCACCGTACGGCTTCACCAGACATCACGCCGGAACATGACGAATCGCTTGGCGGCATGGCTTTGTCTGGTGGGTGGTAACTTTAAAGCCGGCAGCCGATGCTATGGCCTACCACCGCGTTTACTGCTCGTTTAGCACTACCCAGGGGACACATGTAGGGTGGTCAGAACTCAAGTAAATCCTACGGACGCGAGCAGCTCATCCCCCAAACTTATACTTGCTTTTCTTCGGGAGATCCATCGTCGTGCGCGGATGCTGTGACGGATGTGTTGCGGCGGGGGATGGAGTACTATATTCCATTCTCCGACGTAGCCATGTCTGGCCGAGCTCGCCCTTGGTTTGGTGCGGAGTGTGATCGCGTTAACGTGCTCAAGCACGCAGCATATCTGGCATGGACCGATGCTCGTATGCACAAGACGAATGACGTAAGCCAGAAGAAGAGAGCCTTCAACAGAGCTGCCAAGTCTTGCAAGAAGGTGATGCTGAGGTCTCGGTTCGACCACATTAGCCGCATCGGGAACAAACTAGCTTCATACCCTGCGGGTAGCAAGGCGTTTTTGTCCCTGTCTAAGTCGGTTGAATCGAACTTCTGTCGCCCCTCACTACCGCCACTGCTGAAACGTACCGCTGGTCGCTGGCACATACCGCTGAGGAGAAAGCAAATTTGTTTGCCTCACTCTTCGCGGAATCTTCGCGTCTAGATCCAGGTAACGCGCGGCCCCCTGTTCCTTGCGATACTAGTATGTTGGATATTCGCATCCATCAGAAGGACGTCCGTAGGGTGCTACGTAACCTTGACGTGAACAAGGCTAGCAGTCCAGACGGGATACCAGCAATTGTTCTGAGAACATGTGTGCCTGAACTGTCTCCGATCCTGACACGCCTATTTAGGCTTTCAATTGAGGCTGGAAAAGTGCCGATGGCATGGAAGCAAGCTAATGTCCAACCCGTGCCCAAGAAAGGAAGTCGTGCTGACCCAGCTAACTACCGACCGATCTCAGTAACGTCCATTCTCTGTAAGACTATGGAACGTGTTCTCTACACTAAGCTCCTGGCATACCTTCTAGTTATGCCAGTAGCTAATGATATCCTAAGTGACCGTCAATACGGCTTTCACCGAAATCGATCAACTGGCTACAACTTAGGAGTCTTTAAGTCGAGAGTGAATAGGTTTCTTCTAGGCAAGCGTGCTTCATCGTCGACCACATCATCGCTTACCATCAGGTGAGATGGTGGTCAAACGCAAAAATATCATTAATAAAAAAAAAAGCTTGTAGCGTATGCCATCCACATCTGAAGTGAGGCCATCGAGAAGCACGGGGAAGCGCTTGCCATCTCCCTCGATATCTCGGAGGCTTTCGATAGGGTTTGGCACGAAGGCCTTATTAGTAAGCTTCCTTCTTTCGGTTTACCCGCTGGATTGTGTGCTTGGATCGCAGACTTCCTGAGTAACTGGTCCATCCGAGTGGTTATCGATGGCTGCTCGTCCGGTCAAATGGCTATTATTGCCGGGGTCCCTCAGGAGTAGTACTCTCGGCAACATTATTCTTGCTGCACATAAACGATCTGCTCAAGCCCGGTGCCTTTAGGTATGCATATGACAGCACTGTTGCCGAGAGTTACATATCCAACGCGCGAGCTAGTGGGTCACAGATCCAGTCTCTTCGAGAGGCTATGGTTGAGCGCTTGAACTTGTCCTTGGAGGCAATCTCCGAATGGGGCGATGCCAATTTGGTCAAGTTCAATGCTGCAAAAACCCAGGCGTGTCTATTTTCCTCTAAAAGGAGCCAATTCAGCCCCACTCCCACTTTCCGGGGTGTAACCGTGCCGATAACCGACCATCTTGACCTTCTTGGTGTTATGCTGACATCAACACTCCACTTTGGGCCATACATCGAAGTAAAGGCTCAATTGGCTGCAAAAATGCTGGGAATCCTCGCAAAAGTCAGACAGTACTTCACGCCGGAACAGCTGCTCAAACTTTATCAAGCTAGAGTTCAATCGTGGATGGAGTATTGCTCTCATCTTTGGGACTTTGGGACGGATCTGCCCGATACCAGCTTAATGCACTTGAGGCAATTGAAGGATAATTGGCACTCGTCAATACACTCGTCGAGTCGAGGCTTCAAAGTCTTGAGCATCGACGCAGAGTCGCTAGCCTGTCGGTTTTCTACCGGTTGCATTTCGGGGAGTGTGCGTCGGAATTGCATAACCTAATTCCGTATAGCCCATTTCATCATCGGACTACCAGACGTACGGCTATGCGCCACCGGTACATAGTGGGTATCCCACCTACACGCACAAAACGTTTTGGGAACACATTCAGTGTGTGTGCAGCTAGGGAGTGGAATTCTTTGCCGGAGTCTGTGTTTCCTGATAGCTACAACCCGGGAATCCTTAAGTCGAGAGTCAATAGGTTTCTTCTAGGTAAGCGCGTTCCATCGTCGACCGCATCGTCGCTTTCAAACAGGTGAGATAGCGGTCAAGCGCGAACCTATCAACAATTAAAAAAAAAACCACTCAGATGGATCGATCCCTCAAGAAGTCTGCAATTCAATCACACAGACCAGTAGGTAGACCGCAAGAAGGAAGCTTAGCCATAAGGCTTTCGCGCCAGACCCTATCGAAAGCCTTCGAGATATCAAGGGAGACGGCAAGCGCTTCCCCATGCTTCTCGATGGCCTCGCTCCAGATGTGAATGGCATGCGCTAGAAGGTCCCAAGTAGAGCGATTTTAACCGGTCACTGGGGATCGTTCACTTTGTTAGCTTCTAGGTTTGCCAAATTAAACGTTCCTATTAAGCACCCGTTCCATAGTCTTACAGAGGACGGACGTGACAGAGATTGGTCGGTAGTTTGCCGGGAAAGCTCGACTGCCTTTCTTGGGCACAGGCTGCATGTTAGCTTGCTTTCAAGCAATCAGCACATCCAGTCTCTTACAAGAGGCAAAAAAGGCGTATCAGGATCAGAGAAAATTCAGGCGCACAAGTTTTAAACACGACCGCTGGTATCCCGTCGGGACCGCTGGCTTTGTTCACGTCTAGGTTACTTAGCACCCTACGGACATCCTTCTGATGGATGCGAATATCTGCCATAGTCGTCTTGCATTGCTCAGGAAATGCAGGGGGCCGCGTGTTATTACCAGAATCAAGACGTGAAGATTCCGCAAAAAGAGAGGCAAATAATATTGAACAGTTAGTGTAAAAAAAAGACTTTCTTAATATAAAATCATTATTTTTATTCTTTACTGGTTTTATATAAAATCCTTGAATTGTGATCCTCTAGGTTTCATTCAATTTTTAGCTATTTTTTGTATCTGTGATACTTAAAGTCGCTGCGGGTCCATTGACCGGTCGGAGTCGGCCATTACCACAAAACGCCGCCTCCGGCATATTTCCTGTAGGTCTCATACATTTTATATGCCGCACACGGTTAACGCCGGTGGCCGCTACATGCTAGAAATCGCCTTTGCTCGCTTCTTATGGCCCTAACCGGCCACTAAACGCAGATACAAAACGTAGACACACGCCACTCGCGCATTTAAACCTTCTTCGTCAGAATTCATTACGATAATGCGCGTATGGGTTAAAAAAAAATAGCAGCCACCAGCCACAAGTAGCTGTTGCATGCTTCAGCTCCCTCAACTATAAGAGCGAGCGAAGCGAGTTCGGAATTAAAAAGCACCCCGACACGAACGGGTTAGGTTAGAAGGGAATGGCGGGTTTCAATAGGAGAGAGAGAGAGAGGCGGGAGACTCCGCCATCCCTTTCATAGTTATTTTTTTTAGCCACCCAGATGTAGGCCCCGGTGACTTTATACGGGGATAGGGGAGGGGGTGAATCTTTTTCCCACTGTAATCTCCTTCATGTAAAATCCTGCAGACCAAAATGGGAGTCCTTTGCAGAGAACCCCACCTAATACATTTTTTGGATCAGTTCTTCATATTATCAACATCTTATAACTTTGAAAAACTTAGAATAATAACCACCACCTCGCTCGCTCGCAAAACAAGTTTTTTTTAACCTCATTTTAATCATTGGGTTCCGCGAGAAGGGAATGTTACAGGGGGTAACCCTCTCCTTTTCATTCCCCATATATTATGCGCCTATAAAAATAGTACATTGTTACATTAAGGGTGAAAGTAACTTATTTCGTCCCGAGAAGGAGTGCCAACTCCTTCTCGGGACAATATAACATTATTTAATTAATACTTGTCTTTAAGTTATTTCAATTTTATATCGCGCTGTGATTGACTGGCTGTATGGAAAATTGGAACATGGTTCAATAGAAATGTGAAGATAGAACTACTTTTTTTTTTAATAATTTGACAGCTGTCAGTTGTAAAGGAAAACTCCCTAGGGATGAAAAGTATCACTTTCAGCCCGCTCCTCAGGCAACTTCAGACCTACTTTCAGAGTATGAGTAATGAAATAGTACATTGTTACACTAGGGGTGAAAGTAACTCATTTCGTCCCGAGAAGGAGTTGGCGGCCGAGCGAAGCGAGGTCGCTAATTCGAGGGGTTAAATGGGTTACTTTCACCCCGAGGTAAACATTGTGCTTTTCATTATGAATACGAGGAAACTAAAAATAAAATAAAAAGTTTGTAAAACCTGAGTCGTCGTACCTATGATTTTAAGTAGGTATCTTTTTTCTGATTTAGGCGGTAAAGGGTATTCCACTACTGCTTTAGCCTCTTCTTTATGAAATTAGGCGTTAAATCACTATTTTAATCTGGTAAACACGTTATGTTAATACAAATATCTGTTGTACGGAAATGTAAACAAAACTCGAAAAAACCAACGACTGATTGCCACTTTCCCGCCATTTTGCTTTTTTTTCTGCGGCCGGCCAGCTATTCAGCCTCATTAATGAAAAATTAGAAATTAAAAAATAAAGCAAGTATTTTAAAGAAATAGATGTCTTTAAGTTATTTCAATTTTATATCGCGCTGCGATTGACTGGCTGTATGGAAAATTGGAACATGGTTGGTTCAATAGAAATGTGAAGATAGAACTACTTTTTTTTTTAATAATTTGACAGCTGTCAGTTGTAAAGTAAAACTCCCTAGGGATGAAAAGTATCACTTTCAGCCCGCTCCTCAGGCAACTTCAGACCTACTTTCAGAGTATGAGTAATAAAAAATAAGTTTACTTACTTTCTAGGAGGTCTACTCTTTTTACCGAAACAAAAATTCATAAACAAACGATATTCAAACAAAGATTCGTTTATGAACTCCTTTTTATTTTTAAACTCAATTGTGACTTTTGATATAGAACTTTTGGGATCCCTTCTTTTCGCATAATATTCTTTTTCCTAATATAGGTACTTTGGCATAACGATTTTGGTATAATTTCTTTTGCCATAATAATACTTTATCATATTTTTTTGGCATACAGTTTATGCTGGCACAATTATCTTGAAGGCTAATTTGTTTTGGCATAAATTTATTTTCGCATAGCGTTACTAGGCCTAATGACGGTTCCCTGTCCATTTGCATAAAATTTTAAGACCTAATATAAGTTAGCATAATTTTGTTTGGCATAATTATATTTTCGCATAATATAATTACGCATAACAGCTTACGCATAATTTTTTTAAGCATAATTTCTCTAGCCATAATAATGATTAAGCATAATATTCTAAAGCATAAATTTATTAAGCATAAAGTTCTAAAGCATAACTTTTTTAAGCATAATATCCTAAAGCATAAATTTATTTACGCATAATGATATTAAAACATATTTTTATAGGTATAACAATGAAATAATTAGGAAGCATGAAGCAAACAAGCATACAGCATGCAAGCAAGCATGCAAGCAAGCATGCAAGCAAGCATGCAGCAAACAAGCAAGCATGCAGCATGCAAGTAAGCATGCAGCATGCAAGCAAGCATGCAGCATGCAGCATTCAAGTGAGCATGCAGCATGCAGCAGGCAGGGTTTCTGTCACGGCTCCGGCGCTGCGGGCCTCCGGCGGCCCCGCGCGTCCTAATCGTCGCAGACGGCTTTCGCTCACCACCGCAGCTTCCACAGCGGCTCGCTCGCAGCCGCCTGCTTCTCAGCCCGCGGACTGCCTCGCCCCTAAGCGCCTACGCGATTTTAAATTACACTCTAGGGGTAGGACAAACAATACTACGTGGAGTCGGTTTTGCAGCGATTCGGTTCTGTCACTAACTTTTGTTGCACAGCCTATTAAATTTTTAACCAACAATATTATTTAATTGTTACCGAAACTATAGCAAAATGGTTTGATCAGAATTATGTATGGGGCACTAAAAGTTCACCACCACCATTTCCACCCAAAGTCTGGAGTACGTATCTACTAGAAAAGGAAAATATACCTAGGACACAAAATCATGCAGAGGCATGGCACAATAGATTTGCACATTTTGTGGGAAAACACTATATGTATAATAAATCATTTGCACGAAAATTGTTTTTGTTATTTATATTAATTGTATGCCTAAATATTATTATGCTAATAGTCGTTAGGCCCGCGGGCTGAGGAACAGGCGGTTGCAAGCGAGCCACCGCGGCTGAGGCTGGCCGGCGAAGCCGACCAGCAAGCCGAAGCTTGGTGGTGAGCGACAGCCGTCTGCGACGATTAGCACGCGTGGGGCCGCCGGAAGCCCGCAGCGCCGGAGCCATGACAAAAACCGTGCCTGCTGCATGTTGCATGCTCGCTTGAATGCTGCATGCTTGCTTGCATGCTGGCTTGCATGCTTGCTTGCATGCTGCATGCTTGCTTACATGCCGCATACTTGCTTGCATGCCTGGTGTATGCTTGTTTGTATGTTGCTTGCTTGCTGCATACATGTTATATGCTTGTTTGCATGCTTTTTACAGCAAAAAAACCTACAAAATTGCTCAAAACAAATATGTTATGTATACCTGCTTTAGGAGATATGGTTTGAATTTATGTTTTAGAATGTTATGCTTAATCGTTATTATGATTAGAGAAATTATGCTTAAAAAAATATGCGTGAGCTGTTATGCGTAAATAATATTATGCGAAAATATAATTAGGACAAACAAAAGTATGCCAAGTTATTTTAGGTCTTCAATTTTTATGCAAATTGATAGGGAACCAGAACTTTTTTGTGTTGGCAATGACTACCTGTCTGTCACTGCTGTCAGTGTCAGTAGGTTGAGTAGCTGTATTGTTATGGTGTCGATATAAGTTTACTTTTTACTGAATTTCAGCTTATTTAATTAAACTTTATCGGTTTGTAAAAACTTAAAATATGGAGTTACGTCATACTGTGTAAAGCTCAACGTGCTTTCTTTCCCAGACTTATGCTGGAATGCTCAGCATACATAATGACATTTGAAATAGGGTTATATTAAAACGCATACAAGATGAAGCTCGTAAGTAGTTGCTGGTAATGAAATCAGTTCGAAACTTTTGTTATTGTAAAAATGTTCTTAAAGCAGTATTTATCGGCGTCGACAGTATTGCCTGAGCAGCGACGCAGCCAAGCCGTGTTTTGTGCTGTCGTTCAAGGAGCTGCTGATCATGTTGGACTGCGGGCTGTCGGCGCACTCCGTGCTCAACTTCCTGCCGCTGCCGCCCGTTCCCAGCACGCGGCTCGCCTCGCTGCCCAACTACACGCCGCCGCATCTCAACGATCCATTACTTGAGGGGGTTTGTTTACCTTCTTTTAAAAGTAATTGTTGACATGATTGTAAAAACTTGTACATGGAAGTTAGTGAACTGCCCCAGTAGTAGGTTTTTTTTTAGTCTAAAAGTGTCTATTTCTTCTTCTATAGTATGTTCAAATTTCATGGACTTGTTCATATAACCATGGTGCAACCAATATTTGTCTTAGGAAGTAACTTTGTAATCTGTAATAACATTATGTTGGAGGCAGGCAGAGCCTCCAGAGCCAGAGATGATATATTACCTAATAGGTTTTATATTTGTTCTATGTATGATTAGCTAGTTTTACCCAACAGCCAGTAGACTCTTGTATTTTTAGGTTGTTTTGTTTGCTGCCGTGTCCTCCGGGTAAGGTAACTTACTGTGTGTTGGTCTGGTAGTATAATACTACAGATAAATACTAGAGAACTATCTTTGCAGATAGTGAATGTTATGTGCATGATACACTGTTGGCAATTTGGTTCATCTTGTAATCTGGTGGCATTATTTTTTTTGGTTAAATAAGTTGATTTATTCAATTATCCCATTCAAGGCTTCATTGAAATGAGTAAAATGATTTTAGCACTAGAACCCCAACTGCTCCTTACCAATGCCTTCAACTTACTGGTGACATTTGAAACATCAACATTTTTGTGCCATGGTTTGTAGTGTAAATATTACCATTACTAACATAAATATATGAATTCCACTATTTTATCAGTGAATGTAATATACTGCTCCATCTTTAGGAAAACCATTACAACATTTTAGTTATAAAAGTTGTTGAGGTTTTTTTTTGAAGTAGGAATTTAGGATGCTAAATGAGGACTAAAACCACACCAGTTTCCTTCAGTTACGTTCTGAGACCGTGAGTTTCCTTTTTTAAAACTCCATGCGGCCCCAATGGGCATTGGCCCTACGCACGGCTACAGTTTTACTAACTACGCGCCGTCGATGACTCGGGCTTGGGCTGGGCAGGCGTTTGTTTGTCTGTTTTGGCCGGAAACAGGAACCAGAGGAAGAAAAATCACTTGAAAGACAAAGAATAGCCGGCTAATCGTGACATCAGAGGGGCGGCTCCTACATTGGAGCACTTCTAGAAGATCTTTCGAGTCTCGAACGACCCCATTAACAATCTACCTGCTGCCAGATTGCTCGCACAAAGGCTGGACATTGTCATACAAGGGTGACACTGAAAGTTCTTAGAAAATCAAAAACTGAGCAAACTAGCAAGTTGTTATTTTTGTTATATCTTTTCAAAATAGTTTCCATTCACATCAATACATCGCTGCATTTGAAAGAACCAACGAGAAAAGCACTTTGCACGTCGTCAAAGCGGGTTCCTTCTATTTGGCAGAATCTTGATACTCCGATTTTTATTTGGCATAACTCACATGGCATAATCTTATTTAATCGAATATTTTTAAGGCATAAAAATTATTTAGCATAACTTTTGTTTGGCAGAATATTTACGTGTCCGAATTTACAATGGCATACTTTTATCTTGGCAGAATTTTGTTTCGCATAATTACCTTTGCCATAATTAATATTATGCATAATTTTGTTTAGCATAACAATTATTTGAATTAATATTGGTAGCATTTTCAATATTAAATTAAATTTGTGTCATAAAAAGTCAATACGTTGTGCTGCAAAATTTTGTGACAGAAACGAATCGCTGCGAAACCGACTTTACGCAGTCTTGTCTGCCCTACCCCTAGAGTGTAATTTAAACCCGCGTAGGCGCGGAGGGGTAGGGCGGCCCGCGAGCTGAGGAGCAGGTGGTTTGAAGGCCCGCCACCGCGGCTGAGGCTGGCCGGCGAAGCCGGCCAGTAAGCCGAAGCTGCGGTGGTGAGCGTTAAAACCATCTGTGACGATAAGCTCGCGTGGCACCGCCCAAACCCCGCAGCGCCGGAGCCGTGACAGAAACAATGCTTGCTGCATGTTGCATGCCTGCTTGCATGCTGCATGCCTGCTGCATGTTGTATGCCTGCTTGCATGCTGCATGCATGCTGCATGTTGCATGCCTGCTTGCATGTTGTATGCCTGTTTGCATGCTACATGCATCCAAGCCGACAATATTTTTGTAATTAGCATTTAGGTTAGCGTTTTGATATTAGTAGTAATATCATGGTGTATTCTTGTTCTATCGATATAAAATGTATGCCAAAAGACGATTCTGACTGTGAATTTTCTGCGATATGATGGTTCTGCTTTTTAATTATTATGGATATAAACATTATGCCTAAAGATGATTCTGACTAACAAAATTATGAGTTTTGAATGTATGACAACTGAGTGTATGCGAAATGATTTTCTGCGAAATGAAGTTTATGCTATCCGTTGTTATGCAAAACAATATTATGACGTAAAAAGTTCTGCTATAAAAGGTAGACCCCGTCAAAGCACGTCTCACTTCAATAGGTAATGCATTCCACAAACAAGCAGCTTGGACAGAAAACGATTTGTCAAAGAAAGATGTGGAATGCATATGAATACTTAATGTCAGATTTTCCGATGATCTCAAGGATTGCACACTGGGTCTTGACTTCTTGCAGAATAACCGATGTATTTTAGATATTGATAGGGGAGTATTGAAATTCCCAGATCAAGAAGTCTTCCTGCGAAAAATTAACTCGTGCAACCTCCATTGTTTAAAGAATACTACACTGACTCCGAGAACAGAAACCTTAGTCGAGGTCAAATTTTCCAAGAAAATTAGGCAACGAAGATGTGTAATGGTTGAGGATGCTGAGGAGATTAGTTATGACGAAAGGGAAATCCAAGGTAAGGAATGTGAACCTTGGGAAAGAAGAGGTCCAACTGAAGAAAAACAGTGTTATTGGGAGATGTGAAGAAGTGCAGTACCTCCGCCAAATCAATACATCTACAGAGACCGCGCCGCATACCCTGGGCTATGATATATGGCTACTGATAGCGGAATAATTGAGCCTTTTACGAGCCCATGGTCTTCTCCAGTCGTTCTAGTGAAGTAGAAGGACGGCAGTACAAGATTCTGTGTGGCCTACAGAATACTGAATAATGTGACGAAGAAGGACAGTTATCCCTTACCAAGGATAGACGATAAGCTGGATATGCTCAGTGGTATGAAGTGGTTTTCAAGATGGCTCGAGCAGCTGCAGGAGTTCAACTTTGTGACGGAGCATCGCAGTGGAAAAGGGCATAACAATGCTGACGCCCTGTCGCGACGTCCATGTAATGAGGACTGCAGACACTGCCAGCAGAATGAAGCCCGAGAACACGTCAATCTAATTCGGGCTGAAGGCAACTTCAAGAAGTCCCAGGAAGAAGATGACAATATTCGACCGATACTGGACTGGAAGCGTAGCGGAACTGGGCCCCAGTGGAGTGCAGTATCGTCACGTAGTCCCGTCACAAAGAGCTACTGGGCACAGTGGAACAATTTAGTACTAGAAAATGATGTGCTTTGTAGGAAATGGGAATCGGACGATGGCAAGGAGGTGACCACACAAGTGATAGTACCACGATGTGAAGTGATCCCCCTGCTGCAGGAGATACACGATGGTGCTTCTGGAGGACACCTTGGTAACAAGAAAACTATTGAAGAAAACTATTGAAAGTGAGACAGCGGTATTACTGGCTCAATTGTAGAGATGACATAGAGCAATGGTGTCGGAAATGTACAGCGTGCGCATCTGTAAAAGGACCACAAACTAGAAGCAGAGACAGGCTTCAGCTGTACAATGTGGGAGCCCCATGGGAGCGCATTGCCATCGACGTCGCTGGACCTTTTCCAGTTACTGTTGACGAAAACAAGTACATAGTGGTGATCCAGGACTATTTCACAACCTCTGTCAAGTGGTCGAGGCTTACCTGTCGGACAGGTACATTGTCTACCCCGGTCACCAGGGAGACTGGAAACGTCGAGAGATGTTGTGCGGTGTTCCGCAGGGGTCGGTACTAGGGCCACCCTTGTGGAACATCGGGTACGACTACGTGCTACGCGGCGACTTCCCTGATGGGGTCAGCGTGGTTTGCTACGCAGACGACACGCTGGTTCTAGCGCAGGGAGAGTCGTACCAGGCGGCGGTCGCTCTAGCGACACGCGGGGTTGCGATGGTCGTTGATAGGATCCAGGAGTTGGGACTCGAGGTGGCGCTGCACAAATCCGAGGCTATGTGTTTTCACGGTCGCCGCCCTCGGAACGCGCCGCCTCAGAACCCGTTGGGTTCCCAACTAACGGTAGGAGGAGTTCACATCGGTGTCGGGTCGACGATGAAGTACCTGGGACTCGTCGTCGACAGCCGGTGGAATTTCGTGGAGCATTTCCGACGTCTGGCTCCCAAACTCAACCGGGCTGGGGCTGCGCTAAAGCGGCTCCTGCCCAACCTTGGGGGTCCAGATGCCTCCTGCCGGAGGCTCTACGCGGGAATCGTTCGGTCCATGGCCATCTACGGGGCGCCGGTGTGGGCGCCGTCGCTGAAAACGCAACCGGCGGCCATGCTGAACGCCTGCCAGAGGGTCATGGCAATAAGGATGGTGCGAGGATACTACACGGTCTCCCGCGAAGCGGCGAGCCTTCTGGCTGGCCTACCACCGTGGGATCTGGAGGCAACAGTCCTTGCACACATGCACGATATGCGCGTGGATATGCAACGCCGGGATGAAAGAAGAGAAAACAAAAGAAAACTGCCGCGACAGGTCACGGCATGGCGGACAGAGCTCCGGCGGGATCTCATGGTGAAATGGCGTCAACGACTATCGCAACCCAGTGTTGGGCTCGCCACAATCATGGCGGTAAGTCCCCTCTTTGAGGCGTGGCTGGAAAGACCTCACGGCGTCCTTACCTTCCGTATGACGCAGGTCCTCAACGGACATGGTTCGTTCGGGAGGTTCCTGCACCAGATTCGTGCGGAAGTGACGCCCGGGTGTCGCCACTGTGCGGAATGCCTGGAGGACACGGTGGAGCACACAGTCGAGGTGTGCCCTCGTGGGGGCGATCGGCGGCGGAGACCTCTCGCGTCGGGCCTTGATTGAGGACATGGACCGGAGCGAGAAGGAATGGCAGGCGGTCGCCGACTTCTGCGAAGCAGTAATGCTCGCAAAGGAGGAGGCCCAACGCATCGGGCAACGGCGTTCTCGCCGCCGCCGCCGCCGCCGGGATTCTGATCCCGATTTCCGGCCACCGTAGGCGCGGACTTGCGGACAGTGAGCAATGGGTAGCTCCCTGTCCGGCCGTCCGGTAACCGTCCGGACCAAGCCCAAGTCGTCGACGGCGCGCACTGTTCCCGTGCGCCTCAAGGAGGTTTCAGCAACAGCAGGGACCCAGCCGGCTGGGGTCAGGGTTATATGAAGGCTAGAAGGAACGGGGTGGGTCTTTTAGTCAGTAAGAGTCTGACACTATCTCCCGCTCCGCCCAAGAGCGGGGGTTGTCATTGGATGACTTTTTCCACCATAAAAAAAGGACTATTTCACAAAGTGACCCGAAGTCTTCGCCATACCCAATCAGGAAGCGACGACAGTGGCGAAGAAGGTGGTTGAAGAAGTAGTATGTCGGTATGGCGCACCTTTGGAAATCCATTCCGATCAAGGCCATAACTTCGAATCTGCGCTGTTCCAGGAAATGTGTACTCTTCTGGGGATTTACAAAACACGCACAACACCTGCCCATCCACAATCGGACGGAATGGTGGAAAGATTTAATCAATCCCTGGAGAATCACCTGGCTAACGTTGTCGATGACCATCAGAAGGACTGGGACCGGTAAGTATATTCCACTATTTCTGATGTCTTACCGATCGCCAGTGCATGATAGTACGGGACATACCTCGGCAAGTGTGAATTTTTGCAGGGAGATGAGACTTCCAGTCGATGACACAACTGGCGTGCCACCTGACAAGACTAAGCCAGTTACGGACTACGTAAGTGACCTTCAAGATCAATTGGACGAAGTGCATAAACGAGTTCGTGAGAATAGCATGAACACCAGCGTAAAAATGAAAACTAGATACGACCGTAATGCCAATGCCAAGGGATTTGAGGAAGGTGCACTGATTTGGCTCCACAACCCGCTTCGACGGAAAGGGAAGTCGCCGAAACTCCAAGCTCGATGGGAGGGACCTTACACCGTGTTAAAAAGGATTAACGACGTAACCTACCGTATCAAGAAAGGGCTAAGAGGGAAACCTGAGGTTGTCCATGTGGATAGATTGGCGCCGTATCACGGATCTAATAATGCTCAGGACAAGCATGACTAAGAGGGGGGCACTGTTACGCCATTAAACGTGAACACGCCATATCTCCGAGAAATTAATGAGTAGCATCCAATAATTAAAATGCATTGCTGTTCGAAAGATCTAGAATAGTGGTACGTAAGAAAAATCTCGAAACATCTGCATAAGTAGGCACCACTATTATTATTCAAATAATAATAGTCGATAGGTACATAGGTAGATAAGGAAAATGGTACTTTCCGCTATTAACAATAAAGTCGAAATTCGCGTGAAAGTGACTCTTGGTACATCGCGCAATAAAAATGATTTACGGCCCCGCGACGTGACTCCTTTATTCGAGATTGATCTTGAGGTTTCGGTATCTTGAATTTTCTTTGTTCCGCATATAAATACGAGCCCTCGACCCGAAGCGAGTCAGTTTTGATTTCGACTGCGATCAAGAGCGAACTACCTAAGTGTGTGAAGTGATTTTATCTAACGACCTAAGCTATAGTGCAACGGAACTCTTGTGTTAACTGCGATTCGGATTATTGTTGACTAGTCCAGTCATTGTTTGTGGTGAATAAAGTTCTCTGTTAGTAAATCTGCATTTAATTACCCACGTACGCAACAATATCTACGAATACTGTCCCTAATAATTTGGCCAGCGATGGTACTCATGTGTGACACACGACGGCCTCGTCTCGGTGGACACACCGGTGTGTGCGGGAGGGAGTACGATAGGGGTACCTTCTGTCACCTCTCCTCTTTCTTGTTGTTCTACATGACATAACAAGCGACGCTGTATAGAATGGGGACTATTTATAATCTTGGAAAATCTGGATTACCCCGATGATCTATGTCTGCTGAGTCACGCGCTGACACGCAAACCAAGCTGGACGACCGGTGACCTTCGACAAGATGCAAAGGAGACCAAACTCGCATCATTTATATTGTGAAGTATTTTTGCAGCTTGTAAAAAATGCACACAATGGTGACACCCAGGTGTTTCTTCTGCACGAATCAGGTGCAGGAACCTCCCAAACATACCATGTCCGGTGAGAACTTGCATCATGCGGAAGGTGAGGACGCCGTGATGTCCGGTGAGGACCTGCATTATGCGGCAGGTGAGGACGCCATGACGTCTTTCCAGCCACAGGGGACGTACCGCCATTATTATGGCATACCCAGCACTGGGTTGCGACAGTCGTTGTCGCCATTCCACCATGAGGTCCCGCCGGAACTCTGTCCGCCATGCGGCGACTTGTCGCGGCAGCGGATTTCGCACTGGCGTTGCATTTGTACAAGGACGGTTGCCTCCAGATCCCATGATGACAGGCCAGCCAGATAGCTCGCACCATCCGGATGTCCATGACCCTCTGGCATGCGTTCAGCTTGACCGCCATACGCCCATACCGGTGCTCGGTAAAGGGTCATGGACCGAACGATACCCTCTTAGAGTACGGAGAAGACGGTTGGAGGCGTTATGACCACCTAGGTTAGGCAGCAGGAACCGTTTGAGGGCAGCCCCATATACTCCGATCCAGTTTGGGTGCCAGATGTTGAAAGAGCTCCTTAAAATTCCACCGGCTGTCGAGGAAGAGTTCCAGGTACTGCATTGTCAACTCGACGCATTTCGAAGGCCATGAAAACATATGGCCTCGGATTTGTGTAATGCCACCTCGAGTCCTCTCCACGACTGTCTCAACGCCAAGTGTCCCAAGTTCAACCACCGCCTGGTACGACCCTACCTGTGCCAGCGCCAGGATGTTGTCTGCGTAACAGACCACGCTGACTCAGTCAGGGAAGTCGCCGCGCAGCATGTAGTCGTACTCGATGTTCCACAAGGGCGGTCCTAGTACCACTAGCAAAACACTGCACGACATCTCTCGCCGTTGCCACTCTTCTTGGTGACCGGGGTAAATGATGAATCTGTCCGTCAAGTAGGCCTCGATCATACGACGTTTGTTTCGACTGGAATCACAAACTCCACTAGACCGTATCACGTCGAGTCATGTGACCCGCGCCGAATCAAGATGGCGGCGGCGGTGGCGCGCCTGCGCAACGCATAATGTCTAGTCCTCACGTATTAAGTATAGTGTCAGACCTGTGTGTGTGCACACACTCACACATTTTTGTCTTAAATAATTTGAATAACTTTTCTGTCGAATGTGTAATGTAAGTTATAGGGTTCTAGTTATGTTTTATTTTTTCCAGGAACTAAAAGAATGCTGTGGACGTGTTTTCGTAGACAGCATCCCTGAATTCTGTCCACCACTAGACAAGGTCGTGGACTTCTCGCAATTAGATGTGATCCTTATTTCCAACTACACGTGCATGATGGCCCTGCCGTTCATCACCGAGGACACGGGCTTCAAGGGGCAGGTGTACGCGACCGAGCCCACGCTGCAGATCGGGCGCTTCTACCTCGAGGAGCTGGCGTCGTGGGTGGCGGGCGCGGGCGGCGACGGCTCGGGCGGCGCGGCGCGGCGCTGGAAGGAGCTCCTGCACGTGCTGCCCGCGCCGCTCGCGCTCGCCGCCCGCCCGCGCGCCTGGCGCCGCCTGTTCGCGCCCGCCAGCATCGCCCGGGCGCTGGCGCGCGTGCGCGTCGTGGGCTACGACGAGCGCGTCGACATCTACGGCGCGCTGGACGCCACGGCCGTCAGCTCCGGCTTCTGCCTCGGCTCGGCCAACTGGGTACTGCGCTCCGCACACGAGAAGGTGGCGTACGTGAGCGGCTCATCGACGCTGACGACGCACCCGCGGCCCATCAACCAGGCGGCGCTGCGCGGCGCCGACCTGCTGGTGCTGGCGGCGCTGACGCAGACGCCGGCGCACAACCCGGACCACATGCTGGGCGACCTGTGCGTGCACGCCACGGTGACGCTGCGCGGCGGCGGCTCGGTGCTGTGCCCGGTGTACCCGTCGGGCGTGCTGTACGACCTGCTGGAGTGCCTGTCGGCGCACCTGGACACGGCGGGGCTGGCGGCCGTGCCGCTGTACGTGGTGTCGCCCGTGGCCGACTCGTCGCTGGCCTACAGCAACATCCTGGCGGAGTGGGTGTCGGTCGGCAAGCAGGCGCGCGTGTACTTGCCGGAGGAGCCGTTCCCGCACGCGGCGCTGGTGCGCGCGGGCCGCCTCAAGCACGCTCGCTCGCTGCACGACGACACCTTCAGCGCAGACTTCCGCCAGGTCAGTCTTCTGAGCCACCTTCTTTCAACAGTATTAAGAGCGCTTCATCTCACAATATTTCAAAATCTTGGAAATCTTTTTTTTATTATTGAAAGGCTTGCGTTTGACCACCATCTCACCTGATGGTAAGCGATGATGTGGTCGACGATGGAGCACGCTTGCCTAGAAGTAACCTATTCACTCTTGACTTAAAGACCCCTAAGTTGTAGCTATCAGGAAACACAGACTCCGGCAGGGAATTCCACTCCTTGGCTGTACGCATAATAAAAGTGTTCCTAAACGCTTTGTGCGTATGGGTGTGATGTCTACCATGTACCTGCCTGCAATGGAACCACCACTTCGACCCAACCCCTCTAAATTGGCTTCACTGAGCATCGTACCGGAACACGGCTAGGCCGCTTGGCGGTACGTCTATGCCCAGTGGGTGGTCGCAAGCCATTCGGCCGAAACCTACCACCAGTAAGTGTCACCTGATTAGCACCACCCAGGGACCACGTGTAGGGACTTACAATGGGTATACTACGGACGAGAGTGAATCAGTCCCTAAAACCTCAAAACTCCTTTTTACGGTTTACGGTTAATCATCAAATCAATATCTACTGATTAATTATCAGAAAGACAAAGTGCGTATGCACTATGAATGTCTGACGCGCTCGAGTATTTCCATGAGACTGTATTTTGTTTCATATTTGAAAATTCTTTTTTTCGTTTTAGAACCTAATCTTCACAATCCAACAGCATTCCGGGCTCCCCTACTATCAATAATTATAACGTGAAGAAACCGTTCAAAATCTAATTATACTTTTCGGAGATGCTTTTGCAATAGACTGTTTAAGCATCCTTGAGGTATGCTATACAGAGTGGATTTTTGGAGTGGAGTCAGTAAGTTGTTTATGTTATTCTAAACAGCAGAAGTATTCACACTTTTCTCATACATTTTATACAGAAAAACGATAAATCAACTCGAAACTCTACTTCTTAATGTGATCTAAAAACTCTGAGTCTCACTGAAATTTGAGTACTGAAACACAGCCACAGTATACAACATATTTTTTTGGTACTGTAGCTGATTTTTTTTCCAAAATCTGTGAATGCATTCAGAATAACTTACAAGAGTCATGTATGGTTTCCTAGGAACGTTTCCATAAAGTAAGTAAGTAGGTTAGTGACCTGTCTCAAAATCCAACCTGTATACTGTACGTACAGTCAGTCAGACAAAAGGGGCACTGTTTGAGTAGACTTGTGTGTGCAGCCCTGCGTCGTGTTCTGCGGACACCCGAGTCTGCGCTTCGGTGCCGCCGTGCATCTGGTGGAGCTGTGGGCTTCCAACCCCGCGCATGCCATTATATTTACGGGTGAGTTATAGGTAATCCTTCCTCTTAATCGCATTCAGAAATTACGAATTTGACCGGTTTCGTCGATCGTACAGAGCCGGACTTCCCGTACTTGGACGCGTTGGCGCCGTTCCAGCCGCTCGCCATGAAGGCCTTCCACTGCCCCATCGACACGTCGCTCAACTACTCGCAGGCCAACAAGCTGGTGCGCGAGCTGCGGCCGCGCGAGCTGGCCCTGCCCGAGCAGTACGCCGCGGCCGTCGGCGGCGCCGCGCCGCGCCCGCACATCGCCGCCGACGTGCCCACCGTGCTGCTGCGGCGCGGCGCCGCGCGGACCTGCGGCGTGCGGCGCGGCCTGGCGCGCGCCACGCTGTCGGGCGCGCTGGCGGCCGCCGTGGCGCCGCGCGACGTGCGCGCCGGCCTGCGTGCGGCGCCGCTCACGGCCGCGCTGTCGGTGCGCGACTCGCACGTGCAGCTCGACGTGGCGCCCGCCGCCGCGCCGGGCGCCGCCCGTGGCGCCGCGCCTCGCCTGGACTGGGCGGCGCCCGACGTGGAGGCGCTGGTGCGCGCGCTGGCCCGCGAGGGCGTGGCGGAGGCGCGCGTGGAGCGCGGCGCCGACGGCTGCATCGTGCACCTGCCGCGCCACGACACGCTGGTGCACGTGGAGCGCCACGCCACGCACGTGTTCTGCGAGGGCGACGCGGAGGTGCGCCAGGTGCTGCGGCGCGCCATCGCCGCCTGCCTGCCGCACGTGTGACGGACCTCTATCGACACATCCATATCGAAAAAGATAACAAAAAAAAGGCGCTCTATAGATTTCGCACACAAGTGCTGACATTTTTTTTTTGTGAACGATTGGTTCATAAAAAAAGTTATGCGCAAAATAACAACTCCATTAACATGGAATTTGAACATAATTGGTGAATTAATGATTGTTGCTATACATACTAGAGTGGACTTTACACATCTGCGGTACCCCTTCAGAGCCTATTGGCGTTATGTTATGTTATGATATGGTGTCTACAATAAACAGACTCATAACTCTAACTCTAAGAAATCAACCGGGAATACTGCGATCGCATATCGCCACATTCCCGGAAGATTTACCATTATTTATTGAAGTATTCCATGGTTTATCTCCGAAGTTCTTCATTAGATCTTCACAAAATTTTAATTGGACCATCTAGAGCATATAGAGGCAATACTAGACCAAACAAAAAATAATCAAAATCGGTAAAATTTTACTAAGATATCACTGAGCATGAAAAAACAAAACATTCAGACTTGAGAACCTCCTTTTTTGGACGTCGATTATTTTCAGAAAGTAACCATATTAAAAGCTGATTCGAAAATAAAAACATGTATTTAATGGGTTTTATTAATGACGTAATTGAACTTGTGTTCGCTTTCGAGATCACGCTTATATACCGGTGTTGAAAAAATATTTGAATGGCCTAGAATGGACAAATATACTGTTTGGACACAATTTGTAAAGTATGTTGTACGGTGTAATAGGTAACCATCTATCATAAGTTCGAAAAATATTTGACCGAATTTCATTTCACCTACCACCTTTTGAACTATTATCGTTTTGTTTTTTTTTTTATTATTTCATCGAAATCACGTCTGCCACTGTATTAGTTGACCTATTACTAGCAATTCGATTTTTTTTTTTTTTTTGTTATTCCGACGTTTCATTTGATCGAAAAACTTTTCACCGATGTTACACTTACCCGAAATAACATTTGTTCAAAGTATTATGTTAACGAACATTCATTACACCACCAAACACCTAGAAATTATATGCACATTTCAGACACATGTCTCAGTAACAGTGTTACTCATCTGCATACTCAAAGATAACGGGTTTAAATAGTGCATTTATGTGTAGCAAAAACAGTGTTGCGAGAGCACTGCCCTCTGAGAGACCCCGACATTAATATCCATTTCACTGTCCGGTCAACAGAGCAGCCATCAATAAATATTATAGATAAATTACACCCAGACACAGAACAAATGATCATGTTCACCACACAAACATTTGTCATGGGTGGGAATCGAACCCACGACTTCCGGTATAACAGTCAGGTCCACTAACCACTACACCAACAGGCCAGTCAAAAAGGAATGATGTTAATTAATTGTTATGTTATCCTTGATACATAATAATTATAATTAATAAAAATCGCAAATGGTTTTCTTTTAAAGTTTCCTTTTTTAGGGTTCCGTAGTCAACTAGGAACCCTTATAGTTTTGCCATGTCTGTCCGTCTGTCTGTCTGTCTGTCCGTCCTCGCTTAATCTCTGACCGATGGCACTAGAAAGCTGAAATTTGGTACCAATATGTATATCAATCACGCCGACAAAGTGGTAAAATAAAAATTGGAAAAAAATGTTTTATTAGGGTAGCCCCCCTATATGTAAAGTGGGAAGTGATTTTTTTTTTAATTTCAACCCTGACTTGTGATATATTGTTGGATAGGTATTTAAAAATGAATAGGCGTTTCCTGAAATAATTTTTTGATAATGTCAATAATTTCGGAAATAATCGCTCCAAAAGTAAAAAAACAATGTGTGCCCCCCCCCCCTAACTTTTGAACCATAAGTTTAGAAAATATGAAAACAATCTAAAAAGTAGAACTTTATAAGGACTTTCTAGGAAAATTATTTACAACTTGATGGAAAGAACAGTTTTTGTACAAAAAAGACAAAAAGGTTGTACAAAATAATTTCTGGACTAAGTTTGTAGTATAATCGTATATGCAAGCATTTTTTTTAACTTCGTTTACATATTTTATTATCCTGAACTATCTTCTTTCAAACAAAAAAAGAATTATTAAAATCGGTTCTCGCAATCCAAAATTACCACCGAAAACTTCTTCTGGTACCTATGTATTAATTAGTAACCCAATTCCCCGAGAGATGGCGCTGTAATTTTAGGATTTTTCCTGAGTTGGTGGGGTCGGGTATTACCGAATTGTTCGGTTGGTCTCTCCTTGGCACTGGCGGCATAACTACATAAAACTTCTATCAGGAACATGCTAAGGCAATTTAGAACAAAACTAAAATTCATTTTTTTAACGCCATCTATCAAAATGTTAAGGTAAAAACCAGTTCATAAATGGTTCGATAGATGGCGTTGCGTAATGACGTCATCTTTTTAAAAGTCGATATTAAGATTTTCCATGTTTTCATGACCTACCGTGGTAAAAAATCGTTGCTCTTTAAATATATTCGTAATTTTACGAGCGCATAATCGCTGAAATTTCTACTACTTGCATACTGTTCTAGTTATCACCGTCCTTTGTGGGCCCGTTTTTAGGGTTCCGTATTTATTAGAGTTCCGTACTTAGTAAGCCAACGTAACAAATAGCCTTAAACTCATAAGTGGGTACACTTATTGTGACGGACGGGAAACTACGGAACCCTACACTGAGAGTGGCCCGACACGCTCTTGGCCGGTTTTTTTTAATTTGCGATGTCATATGCGATGGCTTTGCTATTGACACCTTACTATTGCCCTTGTTTATCGACGGACACAGTAAATACTAAAAAAAGTACCCCAAATTGTCTCGACAGGGCCCTGAGGATTTATGGCAAACCTATTCTAAGATCACGAGTGCCTATATTGACAGAAACTCAAATCTAAACATCTATTTATTTCAAATTATTTATTGGTAATTATAGTTCAGAAAACACATAAAAGTCCAATAATAACACGGATACCTATAATAAAATTCGTGTTACTTAGATGATATTTTATTTAATTTCCCTTACGAGACGCTTTGAATAAATAGTTTTACTACATATATATATTTTTATCTGCCCAATTGAATACATTCAATAAACAGTCTGCACCTTGTACAAAATGATAAAATATGATGATACGGTTCAAACTAGGATATTAGTTTTTATTTATTTCTATAGGTAGGTATGCGTGCTACGCACAGGTACTTACCCATAGAAATATAGCGTAGGTAGTTTAACTCGAGACGACAATAAATAAACAAAGTTCGGGTCACATTTTTTGCGAATTAATGTTCCAGACTAGCGGTCCATTTAAGGGTAAGTACTTATGTCAGATGCAGTAGGTAGGTATTACATGTTTATTTTTTTTATATAAGAAAGTAAACCCATTTAGATTTACAAAGTTGGAAATAAAGATGGCCAATAGAAGGAAATTTTACCGGGATTTGGCAATAGATTTATTAATCAAATAGAATAAAACAATTTAATTTAACCCGTTGTGTCTAAACGTGGATCCACGCGAGACACAATGGCTTTTTAATTGTGTCTCTAATTACGGCACTCGAGAGGTTAATTAAGTTTAGATTGAGCTTTCTGAAAGCAAACAATTTTTGCATTTAAAAACGCTTGTTAGATACCTACTAGTCAAGTATTATTATATGTCTGAAATGTGATTGTATGAGCAAATGCCGTAGGTAGGTACTTCTCTAGTGCAATTACTAATCACCATCGTCACCCACAACCCGCCTACATCCTTTGCAGCACTGCAGCCAACGCTGCACTCAGTGGCGGTTCCTTCATACAAGCCGAGAAGCTTACTAAAATGCTCGATAGATAATCAATATCAAACCCGAACTATTTAAAAGTTCGCGCGCTTAATTCTTATCAAAATAACACAAAGTATCTACCTATGCCACTCGTACTACACATCGCGATTGTTCGCGCGCAAAGTTTCGCATTTGCAGCATCTACATATAGCTATCTCGCTTACACGTACCGGCTTTTGCCGGGCTTTCAAATACTATCTCTGTCTCTTTCGCACCTATGGCGACGTGCCGTATAACGAGTTAGTACCTTGTGCGTCTACAAATCGATCAGTTTGGAAGATTTAAGCCGGGCATTCGTATGAAGTTGCTCGCGTATGCGAGACCTTGTCACCTTGCCAACTCTGCAGTGTTGCCGTTTTAGCGACGTTGAGATCTTGGAGATTTTTAACGAGTTTGGAAACTTTTTTTAAGATTTAGCAACAATAAAAACTAGCGACTTTTAAAAACAACGAAATTAAATATTCAAGCAATATATTAAAAATAAAAAATTTGCGACATTTAGCTAGATTTTTCATATACCTGGCGACTTTTTATTGCCTAAATGACAACACTGCAACTCTGTTTGCAACTCATTTCAGTTTCATTTGCTTGAGTGGAAAATTGGTTTTTTGTTTTTTGTTGTTTTTTGTGTGTTTTCTTAGATTTTCTCAGTGATACAATTGTTTTGGTGACTTACCTACAACAATGGAGGCAATTGTACCTTGTGAGGATTTAAAATGCGTTCTAGTTTTGATTGGCGAAGATAAGGTAAAATCTTTAAACTTTGCTCAGAAAAAACAGTTAATTTCTTCATTAAATAACATATCTGGCGCCATTAAAAGGCACGCAAATTCCCATAAACACCTGTGTGCAATGGTTTCTTTCGGTAATTTTGGTAAACAACGAATTGAGACATCTATATCACGCCAGTTATCTGAGGTACTTACCATAACTTTGTTCCCTCAAGCAATGAAGCAAACCAAACGACTTTTTTTAAAGCCACCGGAGGTATGCAATTGCTGATATGTTTATTATATTCAATCTAGCACTAGCGTGCCTTCAGTGAGCTTTGGTTACCTCATTCACCGCACGACAAGCAAGAGTGAAATTGAAGAAAGAAGAAGATGGATGAATTCACTTTTAATTTATTGTACCTAACCAGTAGTTTATGAGAAAATTGCGATGATACATACGTAGGTACCTACATACTCAGTCGAAAACTGAACTTTCTTTTTTTGAAATCGGTTAAAATTTTATTGGGCTTGCCTTATTTTGAAACCCTAGGCACGCCACTGGCTGCACTTCTCTACTGCTAGTTTCTATGTATTAATGTTTCATCACTTTTTAATGAGAATAAGCTGGATCTAATAAATAGGTAATTGAAATGGCGGCAGGTCGTCGGAATCCAATTTTATAAAAAAACTTCAATCCCGCAGAATAGATGCGGGATCCCGCATTCGCGGGAGTCGAATTCCTAATCGTACCTAACCTAACCCAACCCATATGGTACCAGGCGAATGAGTTGTATAAACATCGAGGTGCACGAACAGCATGGACCCGTTACGGTCCCACGGAATCCGCGCGTGGACACGCGAGTGCCCGAGTAACGCAGCGTTAGCCCTAACTCAAACTCACACTAAGTTCTGTCTTTTCTGTGTGTCTACATAGTACGATTTTAATTAAAGAGATGAAATTATTCTACAGTGCGTGTTGCCAGTGGTGACATATCGTACTGAAATGTGTTCACTTACAAATGATGCGAGACGCACAGGACCGTTCGTTTTAGCTACACTTGGGGGAGACCTATGTCTAACAGTTGACGTCCTTCGGCTGAAATAATGATGATGATAATAACAGTAACAAAATTAGCACTTATACTATTCAATTTCATGGTAAAAAACATAAGCTTATTATTTCTAGGACATCATGTCGACGATATTTTGTAAGTTTTTGAAAGCTAGGTACATTGTATTCAAAGGTTAAAAAATAACATAGATTACTGTTAACTATATTTAAGGTAATTATTTCCGTCTTCTGACCATCTTTTTTTTCCACTCTATACATTCAGCGTACCTAGTGCACAAATACATATTTGCAATATACAGAGCATTTATGATCATGACATTGACATTGCAGCGTAGGGTGTGATGTCCAACAGCGAACCGGCGGTACACATTGAGCCACCCCTCTTAATTTGTAAATGTGACGCTGCCAAACCGTCCAGAGAAAACCGATTGCAGCGCCACCTACCGGGTTTAATTGTATTTTTAAACTATCCAATCAAATATTTACACAAAGTTTTATCTGAATCGGTCACGAAAGGGTGACATGACAACACACGTACAGAAAAAATATATGTACAGGGTTACCCTGTATAAGGCGATTATCACACTGCCATGCATTACGCTGCATGTTGCGTGTCAACGCACCTACGCGCGTACTTGTGGGAGTTCAGATCTGCATCATCGGTTTTTTACGCACTCACGCGCGTAGGTGCGTGGTGCGTGACAGTGTGATAATCGCTTCAGCAGAAATAAAACAGCGTTATGAAAATTGAAGGTCATACGAAAGAAGAAATATTGCAGGACAACGATGTCACATTTCTTGCTTGTAAAAAGTGGACAATTCATTTTTAACACAACAAAAGAATGCAGAGTCGCCAGACAGGGACATTCTATTTTATTTTATTTATTTTTTTGTATTTTAGGTTAGTTTTTCTTTGTAAGAACATTCTTTGTAATTGGTACTTTGTGTCTTTGCTGACTGAGCAATTGATCTCTGTTAGTCTCGAATTAACAATAAACATTTTAATCATGCCGGTCGCCTCCTTTTGCGAAGCAGTTATGCTAGCAAAGGAGAAGGCCGATCGCATCAGGCAACGGCGCTCACGCCCCAGCCGCCGCTAGGATTCCGATCCTGATTTCCGGCCACCGCGCGGGCGTGCGGACGGCGAGCAATGGGTAGCCCAAGTCGTCGACGGCGCGCACTCATGGATGCAGCAGCCCAGCTGGGTCGAAGTCTATTAAAAAGCTCGACCCCGTTATGAAAGGCAAGAAGAAACGGGGTGGGTTTTTTAGTCGATGATTTCTCACCTAAATAAAGAAATAGTCATAATTTACTAAAAAAAATAAAGAAGATTCTGAGTTCATTGTATACATATTGGTTCACTGTTGACCTAGGCACCGGTTCAGTGTCCCATGTGGTGGACTCAGTGAGCTATTTCCCATATTTAAAAAAAAAACCTTAAGTATATCCTCGTCAGTTCGGTTCTAAATATGCAAAATTAAAGTCTGATATATGAGAATACTTCTAGTAAATAACTTTCTTAACTATGATTAAAACCTGCAACTTTTTCATGGTTCACTGTTCAACACCTCACCCTAATCATTGATGCAGCATTAAACAAGTTTTTAATAATTTAATGGGAATTATGGTCGAGCCGTCTACTATTCAACATCGACCACACTTATCTACAAGGTGTTTACAATTACAACAACGCAGTTATTTTATCAGCGCACAATCGTACGCTGAAACATTACACGAAATACATATACGGGCTGAAGCGTGGGCCGGCAGCGCGGCGTCTACGCGTTGAGGTCCATGTCGGCGAAGATGTCGCCGCGCGTGGCCACGCACAGCGCGTAGTGCGTGTTGAGCTGCTGCAGCAGCTCACGCTCATCCAGCATCTCCAGCGCCTCGACGCGCGCGCGGTCCTCGTCCGGGAAGCTGCGCCACACGGCCTCCATGTCCCACGCGCGCGCCTGCTCGAAGCCCAGCGCGCGCAGCCCGGCCGCCTGCTCGGCCGGGCTGCGCGCCAGACGCGGCCCCTCCAGCACGCAGCCGCGCGCCATGAGGTTGCGCACCATGACGGCGCCGAACTTGTCGCCCAGGTTGCACTGCTCGTACACCAGCAGCGCGCTGCGCGGGAAGCTGTCGGCCAGGTGGCGCAGCAGCACGTCGGCGGCGTCGGGCCGCAGGTACACGAGCACGCACTCGGCCAGCAGCAGCGCGGGCGCGGACGGCGCGGCGCCCGCGGCCGCCAGCTTGCGGCGCACCTCGGCCAGGCAGCGCAGATCGCAGCCCAGCAGGTGGTAGCCGTCCGAGTGCAGGTCGCCCTCGCGGATCATCACCTCGCCGTCTGCCGACACACGCACCACGACTCATTACTTTAATGCCATCTTATTGACACAGCCACAAGTGTCCGATCTAGATTACCTTGTGTTACGGACTCTGTATTACGAAGAAAACAATTATTTATTTATCAAAATTATACATCCATGATCCAATCAAAATTCTTCTTCTTCAATCCAATTATGAAATGTTTCAATTTCACCTGATTTTGATAAGTCGCGAAAATTAAATTTCGTAACTATTAAATACGACTAAACCGAATCAAAATAAAAAAAACCGGCCAAGTGCGAGTCGGACTCGCCCATGAAGGGTTCCGTAGCAGCAAGTAACATAATATAAAAGTTCTTGTAATGTGTTGTAACTTTGATCGATGTTTTATTAATAGTGTATTTTTTTCGATTTATGACGCATTAAAAAATAACTACTTACTAGATTTCGTTCAAACCAATTTTCGTTGGTAGTTTTTATAGTAATGTACATCATATATTTTTTTTAGTTTTATCACTCTCTTATTTTAGAAGTTAGAGGGGGGGGGACACACATTTTACCACTTTGGAAGTGTCTCTCGCGCAAACTATTCAGTTTAGAAAAAAATGATATTAGAAACCTCAGTATCATTTTTGAAGACCTATCCATAGATACCCCACACGCATGGGTTTGATGAAAAAAAAAATTTTGAGTTTCAGTTCTAAGTATGGGGACCCCCAAAATTTATTGCTTTTTTTCTATTTTTGTGTGAAAATCTTAATGCGGTTCACAGAATACATCTACTTACAAAGTTTCAACAGTATAGCTCTTATAGTTTCGGAAAAAAGTGGCTGTGACATACGGACGGACAGACGGACAGACAGACAGACAGACAGACAGACAGACATGACGAATCTATAAGGGTTCCGTTTTTTGCCATTTGGCTACGGAACCCTAAAAAAAGGATAAAAGGTACTAAGGTTAAAAGAATAAAGGTAATAAGAGGTACTGGAATGGTTTTCATCCTATCTTCGGGGGCGCCAGCAGTCAGTTCGTGCTGGTGATTCTGCCTCAGGCCGGTGCGACCTTGCAGCTGGCGTCCCTCAAGGCGGTATTTTATCTCCTCTTTTGTTCTCTGTTTTTATAAACTTTATAACTGCTAAGCTTCAGTGGGCGTATCATCTCTATGCTGATGATTTGCAGCTGTACTATCGGTCAAGTGTGGATAATATGTCGGATGCGATCGAGGAGCTAAACCGGGATTTACAGGTAATTAAAAACTGGTCTGATAGATTCGGAGTGGCGGTTAATCCTTCGAAGTGTCAGGCTATTATAGTTGGGAGCCCCCATAGTCTAAGAAAGCTAGATGGACTAGCCGTACCACCCGTAATCATCAACAACACGGTGATTCCGTTTGGCTCTGAGGTCAAGGATCTTGGTCTATATGTTGATGCTTATCTTGACTGGCGAAAGCAGGTCACAAATGTCAGCCAAAAAGTCACTGGAACTTTACGGTCTCTCTATCGTCTGAAGAATCTTCTCCCAGCTCACATAATAAGGTAATGCTTGTACAATCTCTAACTAATCTTTACCATAATCAACTATGTTAATGTGTGCTATTATGACCTGAATGCAGATCTCCTCAATAAACTCGACCGTTTGATTTGTCTTCAACCTCCGTAAGTACGATGATGTATCTGAGCATCGTTCGCTTTTGAAATGGTTACCCATTCGTCAGCGCAGAGCGCTAAGGGCCTTGACTACCCTGTTCTCTTTTCTAGATAATCCTTCTTGCCCTTCTTGTCAGATTTCAGGCTTCAATTTCTTAACTCTGGGCACAATAAATATCTTCGGTCTACTAATAATCGTTTTCTACGATGTCCCTCACACCGCTCTGGGCTTATCCACGCTTCCTTTTTCGTCCAGGCGATATCTCTTTGGAATGCGCTCCCTCTGAATATCAGGATGGCGACAAGCCGATTTTCTTTCAAGGTGAAGGCACGTGAGCATATTTGCAAGATGTTGGTAGATTCATCACCGCGCTACGCTAATTGGTTGGATTTGTTTTTTCACTACAGCATTGTTTATTTATAGGTATGTAACTAACTATGTTTTTACTATTGTATTTGTTTCTTTTCTGTTTTGTCTATTTATTAAGTTGCACCTGCCATGTTACTACTCTATCAAGAAAGTACTGGTAAAAGATCAATAACACACAAAATTTTTGTTATTCATCCAAATTTATTTTATCACCTTCAAAGTATGCCTCTTCAGAAACGATACACTTACGCCAACGAATAATCCAATCATCAAAACGCTGTTTCCGCAATTGAGTTCAGTTCTCGCCGCGAATTCTCCTTTATGTCTTCTACAGATTGAAAACGGGTGCCACGAAGTGGTAATTTGAGTTTAGGAAAAAGATAGGAGTCAGCTGGCGCCATATCTGGCGAATATGGTGGCTGCTCGATGGTATTTGTTGAGTGTTTGGTCAAAAATTCGTTCACAATGATGGCCTTGTGCGAAGGCGCATTATCGTGGTGCAAAATCCAAGGTTATTTTTCCACAAATCTGGCCTTTTTCGTCGAATTTGCTCTCTTAAATGCCGCATAACGCTCAAAAAATATTCTTTATTTACCGTTTGACCTTCCGGTAAGAATTCCGAGTGCAACATGACTTTGACTTTTGATCTTTTTGATGATTATGGAGTTTCTTGCCGGTTCTTCTCCATAGGAAACGACCAATTTGGAACCGTGCACTAGCTTCTGACGTTTTATAAGTGCCCATGTAGGCCTATGTGATATAAAATATTTTTGATTTTGATTTTTTTGATTTTGATCGACTTTGGCGTGGTTTTTTTGGTTTTGGTTCAGTTGGAAGGCGCCACTCCGAAGCTTGTTGACTTGTTTGCATGTCAAACTCGTAAACCCACGTCTCGTCGCCAGTAACAATGCGTTTCATGAATGTTGGGTCGAAATTGACTCGTTCTAGCATGTCCTCAGCGACTCTCATGCGGTTGAGTTTTTGGAGAAAATTCAGGTCTTTTGGGACTAGCCGAGCGGCAACATGTTTCGTACCCAAATGATTAGTTAAAATGGTACGAATCGACTCGTGAGATACAGAAAGTTCGGCGGCTATCTCTCTCAAAATTGAATGAGGATTTTCAGTGACTCCGAACACGAAATTCCATTGGCGATGCAAAATTTAAGACAAACTCTTTGTTCGATGTTTTTGTCCATTATGAAATTCGCAATACACACTAGATATGATATAACTAAAAACAGCACTGTATCTTCTATATATATAAAAGAAAGTCGTGTTAGTTACACCACTTATAACTCAAGAACGGCTGAACCGATTTGGCTGAAAATTGGTGGGGAGGTAGCTAAGAACCAGGAGAAGGACATAGGATACTTTTTTTTTTTAGGGTAGAGTAGAGTAGGGTAGGGTAGAGTAGGGTAGAGTAGAGTAGGGTAGGGTAGAGTAGGATAGAGTAGAGTAGGGTAGGGTAGGGTATAGTAGGGTAGAGTAGGGTATAGTAGGCTGAAGTAGGGAAGAGCGGGAGCGAAGCCGCGCGGGCAAAAGCTAGTTTAATATAAATAACAGATGCAATTCAAACTCCGCGCCAAAATGGAAAACAGTTGTGCCAATCTAGCAACAACAAAAAAAAATCTAAAATTTGAATTTGGAACCATAAACAAATCATGCATTCCCGATACTTTTTTAGTTTTTTGACTGAATGTATGTTTCTGCACCACTTAGGGTGGTTTTTTTTTTTTCAAATTTCATGGCATGGCCTTTTGGCCTTTGTACCATTTCTTCATTTTTATAATTGTCTTAGGGTGGTTCGACTGGCACAGTGTTACCAACTTAGGGGTTTTCCCCCCAGATTTAGGGGGTAAATAAGTGAGATGGGATTTTTTTTAGGAGTCTGAAATTTTAAGGGGTATTTTCAGGGATTTTTTTACTCTTTAATATTTTTAAATTGATAATATTAATATTTATTTCTTGACCTAGTGACTATGTAATTCTACAACCACTCTGTGGTGATTTGACTTGATTTACATTAAGGGCCAAGCGCCCGAAAAGTGCCATAAAGCAGTGATTTTCTGAGGCCTACTCCTCCGTAACGACTAGGTCAATTGGTTTGAAAAAAATAAATGTTTATTATAGATTCATGAACAATAATATCAACATTTGATTTTTTCGTGCAATTAATACTTTTGTCAAAAAAAAAAAAAAATTAGCAATTTCGCAACTTTTCCCTACTCCTTCGAAACGGCTTGGACCTTTAGAAACATTTTTACACATAAAAATTGGTGGTTAAATATTCTTCAAAGTGAACATTGCATATGTAAATCAATCAATATCTCGCAGAGAAAATGGATTTAAAGCGCTTTCCGGGCGCTGCTGGCCGCAATTAAATGCACAGATTTGCGTACTGCCGCCTAGGCGAGTGCGAGAGTTGCGTTCACATAATTTCGGTCAGATGGTTCAAGGGACTATACGCCTTAAATCGAAATGGTGGATCTTGTACAAGATTTAATCGATCCAATAAAATGTTATTTATTGAATGTCAACATATATGATTTCAAAAAATCAGAATCTTTTGATGAAGACGAATTATTTTATGTATTAAATAACTTATAATAAAAAGACTTTTAAAAGAAAGACTTTTAGAAACATATTACAGCATATTATTTCTAAATTATTATGAATTTATATTTATGTATTTTTAGGGGGACAACTACATAATTTGGGCGATTTTAGAGGTTTTTGTCACAAACTTTAGGGATAAATATTTTTGAGAGTTGGTAACACTGGACTGGCAGATAATGCCTAAGGCATTAAGTCCGCCTTTGTACAGTTTTTTTTGTGCATAAAGCTTTTAATAAATTAATTAACACTGTAATAAAGAAATGTTTACCACTAGTTTGCTTTTTTATAAATCTGCTAGTATACTTTATTTTATAAGACAGTTTGTTGACTTGTGCCATCTAGAGTTGCATAAAACATTAGTTTTTTTGCATGCACATCGATACGTCTTGCAGCGCACTTAAGATTTTTCGCATGAGCATTTCTTAAACCTTGCCCTTCAAATAAAGACATCTTCGAAGCAATTTCACAAAAACTTAGTTCATTTGTCGATACAGGTTCGTTAAAGGCAGTAGGTAATTGATATTCGAATAGAGTTTCGAAACAGCCAGTCTTTTAGAACTCCAGCTGAAGTACCAATTTTGAATAAATCGTTCTTCTTATCAATTACCTTTCCTATAACCTAATTTTTAAATACCAAAAATCCTTAGTAAAATCGACCCACGCACGTTCAATATTATTGTGATTTTATCCGTTAGCTAGTAGTACCTAGTTCGAACTATTTTGTGTTAGCGTCGGTTTGTCGTCAGTAGTTAGTACTTGTTAGGAACTGATTTTGAGATTGATTTTGTGATGGTTTGTATATTATATTATACGTATGTACAGAAAAGTAAAAACTTATTTCAAAAAAGTCTTACGGCTTACACAAGTATAAAAACTTGTTAAAACCCTTTGTGATTACTTGCCCAGATGGCTATATTATTGATATTGTGGACCATATACTGCAACAAAGACTGATGCCTAAATCATGACTGAGATTATGAATGATCTAACGTGACCAGTGCATATAATGATGGGTATGAGAACTCTAGGTGCTTGTGCCCATACTATTAGCAACGGTACTTAGGTGTTGGCAGGCACCTAGATAACTTCGTAGGTCCGGCAAGTGCCTGGGATGATATAATCATTGAAAGTAACAACACAATTTAATAAAACTGTGCTATTTAAGATTGACAGTTTTTATTTAATATTTTTTCTGTACCACAAACCAACAGTAGGAAGCTATATCGCTCTCTAAAGACAGAAAAAATGACTGGCTACCTATTTATTTGGTCTAAAAAGCAGAAAAAGTGCAATTATTGACAATCAAAAATGTTACAAAGAAGTTATCATAACTTCGGTTATTAATCCATTCATTCATTCGTTCATTTATTTTCAAGTTACTCAATTAAGGCTCTTCTAAATTACACCTAGTCTAAAATGCTACAAAGTGGGTACAGGTTCCATACAAAATTATCCATTGTTGTTTGTTGACCTCACCCCAGTCGACATAGAGATCTTTTTCAATGAAAAATATTAATAAGAATAGTATATCTATTCTCAAGGTTTTTATAATTATTTATTTGTAATATTGTTATAAGATCCATATCAATATTTCGATGCAAGTACATGAATAAGTCTACCTAATTCCGACCTCTTGTGATAACAGACGATGTGGAGTTTAATGGTACATTCTAAAAAGAAGAATAAACATGTCATACATACCTTCATTTGATATTTTTTGAAGGAGTTGCTTATTCCGCTTAATTATGTGACATTTTTTTGAAGTAACTGCAGGGAAATCCAGTTCTATGAAGTTGCCAACTGCCTGTGTGGTGTCCTTTAGACGCCAGTATAATGTGTCAAAACCACACCCCAAGTTTATAATCTGGCATTTGGTGCCACAGCGCTGAAACAAAACTGTCATTAATATCCCAACATTAACTGTCACAAAGTGTAATAGATACGACTTTTTTTATTTTTGTTTTATTGGTTGGCGTGGCCGGCTGTGTGGCCAAGTAAGAAAGCTGTTTGCTTACTTGGTGGCCTGCCTCACGGAGTAATGAATGCCAATGGTACCAACAAAGTACATTCTTGTCATAATCAGCTCTTCTCCAGTAATACTTCTAGTTTTAACTACTTGTAATTGATATGAAAATAAATCAAATGACTGACACACTATATTAGGGTTGATATAAAAGATTGTTCATGTTAACGTTCTAGCAGTGGTATATTATAATGATGCCGCTAACCTCTAAGAACTGATGAATAAATATTTCCATTGCCCTGACTCGCGCGTAGTAGCCGCGGTTGATCTCGGGCGCTTTGCGGTCGGCATGTTTTGCAAAGTACGAGATATAGTCATCCTTCCAGTAGCCAAGCTCCACGGCGCATCGCTTGCATTCAGTAGCGTCCGTGTTTGTCGCAATGATTGCTTCGTCCTCCGCCGTCCATGATTTTATGTTTTCCATTTTGTAAACACTAATAGTAATGATGCCACAAAATTATGTAATATACTTGCAAAACATTACAGACAACTGCCGAATAATCATGGAATATACTCTATGTTATCAGCGAATGTGTCTAAATTAGAACAAAAATGTTTTTATGTTTAACATCATCAGTTTCAGGATATTGTTTTCTGGCACACTATTGACACTCGACAGATGACAAACTAATGTCATTTTGACTTTAACTAACAGAAAGTTAATCTGTCAATGCCACTGTCATGTCACTAACATTTCTGCAAAGATCATTTCTGTCACTCGTGGATTGAAGGCTGAAACATCACCAAAGATTCTAGATATCCTACTGAATATTGACTGAACATCACTGACCTCTCTACAAAGAATTAAAATCTTAGCCTCTCTTTATCATACCACTGAACATTAATCAGCAGAAGTTGATAGCTGTCAGTCGTGTTGGAGTGATCATTTTTTTCCAAATCTTCTTATTTTAGGAAAATGACAGTTAGAAATATTTTTCTTCGCAGATTTCAGGGTTATTTTTTCTTTAATACATTTTTCCTAGATAGACATGGACCAACCTCCTCCCCCTCCTGCTCCTCCTGACCCTCCCGCCGCTGTCCCATCTTCAAACTTGGCGGCTGGTAAGCGACGCCATATTTTGATTGATCCAGAAACAATTGAGGTTGTTTCAAAAAAACTATTATTGATAAGGACATGGCTGTTGTGGCCATCCAAACACTGTTTATTCACTCTTCTCTGGTAGAGGGCATAAAATCATACTCTAACTTAGATAAAGGACCCTTTATAGTCCACGTTTCCCGATCCGAACCAGACCCTTCTGCTAGGACATCCATTCGACCAATTAAGTTTGGCCAACTAATTGGTCGAATGGATGTCCTGAACTAATAAAAAATAACATTAAGAACATTTCCAGGGACGGAATTAAAAAAGTGGGCTGAAATAAAATCTCTGTCGAATTCACCTCTGGTGAGGCGGCCAACAATTTTCTTTGCTATGATATTACCAAAATGGGTATCGTCCGTCAAGTGCCGGCCGATATGTCAATGGATGAATTCGTAGATTCAGTGATTCTTCCTGATGGGTGCGGAATAATCTTAAAAGCAAGAAGATTAAACCGGAAAAATAAACAGGATGGCAAGACCTCCTGGATCCCTACACAGACAATAGTTATTACGTTCAATGGACAAACTCTCCCTCAAAGGGTCTTCATAAACCACACTTCTCTTCCAGTGATTTTTTTTATGATTTGGATTCCCCTGGCAACACTGGGAGCACCAACACTGCTACCGTTACAGTCCGAGTTGAAATTTACGAAAAAGTGACAATATCATTTCAAAATCCCTTACACTTCACTTCAGTGTGTAAAAAACAACATCGTGGGATCTCTTACTGTTGTTTGCTGCGAAGAGCCCTACTGTGTTCGGGAAAAAATACAGCCGCAAGTACTGCATTATCTCACAACTCTTTCCCTAAAAAAGTGACAAGTTTAGTGATGGGCAATGATAATAATCCGGTTAATATCATTCGGCTAATAATCGATTAAAACTCAGTTAATAGCCATTAACAGCAAAACACTTACATATTTGGCACGCTTTGTTTTTTTTTTATTGTTTATAGGTTCGCGCTTGACCGCTAACCCACCTGATGGAGAGCGACGATGCGGTCGACGATAGAACGCGCTTACTTAGAAGAAACCTATTCACTCTCGACTTAAAGATTCCCGGGTTGTAGCTATCAGGAAATACAGACTCCGGCAAGGAATTTCACTCCCTAGCTGCACGCACAATGAATGTGTTCCTAAAACGTTTTATGCGTGTAGGTGGCATATCCACCATGTACCGGTGGTGCATAGCCGTACGCTTAGATTATATACCTTAGGTATTTAATCTAAGGCCGTACGTCTGGTAGTCCAATAATGGAACGGGCTAGGCGGAATTAGGTTATGCAATTCCGACGCACACTCTCCGAAATGCAACCGATAGAAAACCGACAGGCTAGCGACTCTGCGCCGATGCTCAAGACTTTGAAGTCTCGACTCGACGAGTGTATCATCGCCAATTATCCTTCTGGCTCGCCTCTCAATTGCCTCAAGTGCATCAAGCTGGTGTCGGGCAGATCCGTCCCAAAGATGAGAGCAATAGTTGGCCCAAAGTTGAGTGTTGATGTCAGCGTAACACCAAGAAGATCAAGATGGTCGGTTATCGTCACGGTTACACCCCGGAAAGTTGGAGCGGGGCTGAATTAATAATAATAATAATATAATAATAATAATAATAATCGACTCTGTGGTTCGACTGTCAGCTTGAAGTGTCGAAAACATTTTCTCCAATTTTTTCAAAACAATAAATATTGAAATACTATAGCAAAATGAAAGTATCTGAAGGAAAAAAAGGCCCCAATATACAGTAAAACATTGTGATAAGTGAAATATCTGTGTACCTAACTAAAATGACTTTACGCAAAACACAAAATACAATGTCATATTTATGACAAGAAAAAATTTCGACGACGATCCCTTCGTAAATGTTGACCAGAGCCGCAGCTCGCCGAGCACGCCCACCACCTCCGGCCTCGTCGCTCAGCTCCGCCTCGCCGCCGCCGGAACCCAGCCTCAACGCGAGTGCTGTGACACCGGCCGCGACAGTTGCGTCGAGCTCCAGCGACGAGTTCTACTCTCCGCCCACGTCACCACCACCTGCGCGTCGACGGAGAGGACGCCGGCCGCCGAGTAGTTTAGGACCTCGAGGCCCACCGGCCTCTGATAGGGTCCCAGCTTCCGGCGGAAGTGTGCAGCGCATGCGATGGACGCAATCCATCAACGAAAACGTCATGCGCTCATACTATGGGGCTACAGAGGGAGGAAACAACTTGACCGCCTACCGTGTCCGGATGCTCTCTTTGTTTCAGGTGCTTGAGCCAGCCGTCAACGTTTCGGCCCAACGACTGTCGGATCAGGTGCGGGTCATCCTGCGTAATCATATGTTGGATGATTCTGTACTTGATCGCCTCCGAACGGAAATGAGTGACTGTGTCATTACCCCTCCGTCGCAGCCTGTGCTACCAGTTGTGGTACCACCGTCTAGCCACATATCTTTTCACACTGACGAGGTGAGTACTGACATGGTCACTAACGTAAGTACCCAGTGCAATAATGAACTGAGGAGTGCTTTGGAGTGTGCGATTCGGGAATTTCGCAACATACCACCTGAACTTAGACCTCGCATACCTCGTTTGCCCATGTGTAACAAGAATAGGGCGTTGGTGGCTGCTCTGGATTCGCAGTTGTCAAACTATTTTGATGACTGCGAAGATCTCACCGAGACACACTCGATCATGTACTGCGCGGCCGTAGCGGCATGTCGTGTAGCTCACGTCAAATTCCCAGACAGTGACGAAGCTACACGACCGAAATCAGCTGTGCCGGCCTGGCAGTGCAGGATCGAGCGTCGTATTGGTGGGGCCAGAGCACTCATCGGCAAACTAATCTGCTTCAGGGAGGGCAACACTCGCCCAAGAGTAATGCGCTTTGTGAGCCGGGCATTTTCGGGGACTAACATCAGCCCCCGAGACTATATGTCCCGAGTCACAGAGCGCATCGACTTCCTGAAGCAGAAAGTGTATGCATGGGCAAGCCGTATCCGCAGGTATAAGCGGCGGGTTGAACGATACACCCAGAATCGCACATTCCGGAGTAATGAAAGGTGGGTTTATAGGGCTTGGGAGCGACCGGACCAAGGTGTGACTGACGCGCGCCTCCCGGATGATGACGCCATGTGTTCATTCTGGCGCAGCATCTGGTCGGTGCCTGTCAGTCACACCGAGGGTGACTGGACTCGGGAGGTCGAGCGAGCGTGCGATCCAATACCACAAATGGGGGCAATCGACATCAGCCCCCAAGATGTAGCTCGTGCAGTCAGTCCGTTGCCTAACTGGAAGTCTCCAGGGCCGGACGGGCTGCACAATTTCTGGATTAAGTGGTTAACAAGGTCGCATGCTCGCTTGGCATACCAGTTTCAGTCTGCCTTAGAGTCAGGGTCGCTGCCCCAGTTCCTGACGACAGGAATAACCCACCTGCTCCATAAATCGGGTAGTACTGCGGAACCCAAAAATTATAGACCGATCACGTGTTTGCCGACGGTCTATAAAGTTCTTACATCCATACTGAGAAATAAAATTAATAGTCATATTGATGAAAATTCGATCATGTCACCTTCTCAGAATGGATGTAGGAACGGGTCCCGTGGTACGAAGGAACTGCTCCTCATTGATATGACCATTAGCCAACAGGTTCGACGTTCCCGAAAGGATCTGTCGACATGTTGGATAGATTATAAGAAGGCATATGACTCCGTTCCTCATACATGGCTCATGAGGGTGATGGAATTGTATAAAATTGATACAACACTACGCACCTTCCTGATGTCGTGTATGAGGCAATGGAGTACGGTCCTCCGTTATCCAGGATGTCGAAATATCCAGAGGACTAGCGAACCTGTAAGGATCGAGCGAGGTATATTCCAGGATGATAGTTTGAGTCCGCTTTGGTTTTGTCTAGCCTTGAATCCTCTCAGCACATTGCTGGAGAATTCAGGTCTAGGCTATAGGTTGAAGAGAGGGGGTCAGGTTATATCTCACCTCCTTTACATGGATGACTTGAAGCTTTTTGCCCCCAACAATCTGCAACTGATGGAGCTACTGAAGGTAACTGAAACCTTCAGTAGTGCCATCAGGATGGAGTTTGGTGTGGACAAATGTGCGGTCATGCATGTAAAGCGAGGGGAGGTTGTGGAGTCCGTGGGCGTCCAACTTACGGATTCCATAAACCTGAGATCCCTCTCTCCAACCGAAACCTATAAGTATTTGGGTATGTCGGAAGCTCTAGGTATCAGTACCATTGACATGAAGCAATCGTTGAAGGAGCGTTTCTTTGGACGCCTGAAAAGGTATTTAATAACCTTCTTTCGGGCGGAAACAAGGTGCGCGCCTTCAACGGTTGGGTCATGCCGGTACTGATGTACTCTTTCGGCGTACTCAAATGGACTCAAACTGAACTTGATGCCCTGGATAGGCGGGTCCGTACACTGCTGACTGCATACCGAATGCATCATCCACGATCGTCGGTGATGAGACTGTATATCCCGCGGAAAAGTGGGGGTCGAGGTTTTTTAAATGCTAAGACCCTACACAACCGCGACGTATGCAGTCTCAGGGAATATTTCCTAGCTGCCGACGTGGGTATGCATCGAGATGTAGTGGCACTGGACAAGGGACTCACCCCACTCTCCCTGGCTAACGAGAACTGGCGCAAACCGATAGTGCTTGACACTGACGATCGCAGGGAAGTATGGCAGAGCAAGGAGCTTCACGGACGCTTTTTCCGGGCCCTTCATGGGCCCGATGTAGACCAATTGGCGTCCGTAGCCTGGCTGCGTTTCGGTGACCTCTTTGGGGAAACCGAAGGTTTTGTCTGTGCAATTATGGACGAAGTTATCATGACGAATAACTACAGGAGATTTATTGTGAAGGACGGCACGGTTGACATCTGTCGGGCATGTCACCGTCCGGGAGAATCAATCCGTCACATTATCTCTGGTTGTTCTCGTCTTGCTAACGGAGAGTACTTGCATAGGCACAACCTTGTAGCCAGGATTATCCATCAGCAACTTGCTCTGAAATACTCTCTTGTGGAATCGGAAGTGCCAAACTATAGGTATGAGCCCGACCCAGTTCTTGATAAAGGTCATATCACGTTGTACTGGGATCGGCCCATCATCACTGACAGGACTATTGTGGCCAATAAGCCTGATATAGTGGTGGTGGACCGAAGCGAGAGGCGTGCAATGATTGTTGATATATCCGTTCCACATGACGAGAACCTCGTGAAAGCCGAGAAAGATAAACAAATCAAGTATATTGACTTGGCTCGCGAGGTTGTCGACATGTGGGAAGTGGATTCAGCGATCATTGTACCGATAGTTGTTTCAGCCAATGGCTTAATAGCCAAGAGCCTCGACCAACACCTTAGGAGGCTCTCGTTAGGCGACTGGATCAAGGGCTTGATTCAGAAAGCAGTATTGCTGGACACGGCTCGTATAGTCAGGAGGTTCCTTTCTCTGGAGCCCTGACCGCCGGTAGCTTGGACCCTGTTCCCGATACCGGTGGGCTACTATTTTTTATATTTTTAAATGTTTTTTATTTTTTATTGAATATTTAAAAATATAATTTATATGTACTTTAATGAATAAACGAAATAATATAATAATAATAATATAATAATAATAATCTTTATTAAATCTTTTACACAGAAAAGTACAGTTACATATAATAGCCACAAGTAAATCTTAAATAAATAATTATGCTAGTTCCCAACCAATAACTATGTGTATAACTAAATTATCGATTCAGGACTTATGGAAAAATATTTTTAAACCTAGAATTATGTATACCTAATTAGCGACTTTCCTGAGCTAGGTTTACATATAAAAGCTGTGTTTCAGGTCATCACTTACAAGACTAAACATTATGGGAGCATGTATACAGAATATTATAGAATAACAACATAAGAATTAAACCTTACAATCATACTAAAACTTCCAATAGTTTTTCTGTGTCTGTGTAATTTAGTTTTAATAGATATTCCGATATCAATGTACTACATTTAAAATAATTAACGCTATATATATCTAATAATGTGTTTAGCTTGTTGTACAAAAAAGGACCTAAAAATACATAAAATCTATGAGAAAATGCATGTCTCGTTTGTGGTTTTGCACAAACCAAATCTTTCCTCCTCCTGGCTAATGGTACTGGGTCAAAAGGAAGCTCAGAGTGCTGATAAAGTATGGTGTGCAATATAAATAGTTGACGCACTGTTAGTATTTTACATGCTGTATATAACTCGTGTGTGGGAAACCTAAAAGGTCCGAAAGTTGCAACCTTTAGAATTGCTCTTTGAGCACGTTCTAGAGGAAGCAAGATAGTTTTCGCAGCACCACCCCACGAGGTAACACAGTAGGTAAGCACAGATTGACACAGAGCCAAATAAACCTGTTTGATTAACTGAAAGTCGGCTATGTGACGTAGGTTCTTAAAAATATACATTAATTTACGCACTCTTAAGCACAGTAAATCGATATGCTTACGGAAATTTAGATTTGTGTCAATCGTAACACCTAGATATTTAATGTGGTCAGCTTTAACTAAAGTAGGGCAAGTGCAAGCAATGTCAGCATGATTGCAATTATGTGCGAATATGTTTAGGTTAGTAAGCGGAAGATTATTGTTTCTCATTGAGAATAAAATGTATTTTGTTTTTTCTCTATTTAATGTTAGAAGATTTTGATGAAGTCAGTTAGATACAATATTAAAACCGTTTTGGGCACGTTCATATGCCTCACCTCGAGATTCAGCAGAAAACAATAGAGCCGTGTCATCCGCATATGATAATATTAGCCCATTACGAAGGACTAAACTACATAGGTCATTAATGTAAATTAAAAATAACGTAGGGCCCAAAATACTACCTTGTGGTATTTCGAAACAACTATTTTCTATCTCAGAACTTGTGTATTGCCCTATTTTAACACATTGATGACGGTCTCTAAGATAGTTCGAGAATAATAGAAGTTGCACTCCTCTTATCCCAAGTGTTTCAAGCTTGTGCAGTAATATAGAACCAGAAATTGTGTCGAAGGTAAGGTCCAGAAAGATCCCAATGGTGTGCATGCCCCTATCTAGTCTCGTACTAATGTATTCAGACAGCTTATGAACTGCTTGGTTGATCTTTTCGGTCTAAACCCAAATTGATTATTAGAAAGCAACCTGTTATCTTCAAGATAATCTATTAATCTGCTATTTATAATTTTTTCTAAAATTTTTGAAAGTCCTGTTTGTACTGAAACGGGTCTATAGTTGTCAACACAGTTTTTATCTCCCGCTTTGACCACTGGCGTAACTATTGCTTTTTTAAGCAGCTTAGGAAATATGCCGTTAGACAAACATGACTGGAAAATATGGGTTAATGGAGGGGCAAGAAGATGTTTAAACCTTTTCAATATATTATTTGAAATACTATCCCATCCCACAGCGCAGTTATCCTTTAATTCTGTTATTATTCTTAAAATTTCATTGACATCAGTGTCTAATAAAACAAAAGAATTTAATGTTTTCGAAGGGACGTTCGAAGCCGGTGTTTGGTGAGGGGAAATATTAAAGTTTAAGGATTTTTCAGCCAATGTTTTGCCTACATTAGCAAAAAACTGTTTACCTTATTCGCGGCTTCGATTGGGTTTATCTCTGTTGACAGTAATTCGAGTGGAGGTTCAGGATTTTTTGATCGAAAGTTTTTGCCTGCCTTCTGTAATTCGTTTTTTTCGTATTTATTTTTATTTTTTTTTAAAAGGTTATTGCAAAAGTTTCTATACCTTTTGTACGAAACAGAAAGTATTTCATTATCAGGAGCAAGTTTTGACTTTTGGTGTAGTTTATCCATATCACGTATACAACGAACGAGACCAGGAGTGATCCACGGTTTAATAGCATTATACCGTCGAGACATTACTTTGGTAAACGTGTTTTTGCTTATTGCATGTTGCATCGAATGCATGAAATACTGTAAAGAAATATTTGCATCATTCCTCCTGTAAACAGGGTCAAAGTCAATACCGCAAATGTCACGTTCAAGATTAGTCATATTAATTTTTTTACACCTACGCATGCAGTTTATTCTAGGTGAAGATTTTTGTATTGTTAGTAAAATTGCTTGGTGATCCGTAAGCGAAGAATTAGTAACCAATGTTTTGTTCGGGTGTTTTGTTTTTAAGATGAAATGATCCAAACATGACCCGCTCTGGTGCGTGGGATAATAATGAGTTGGTAAAAGACCATGAAAGGAACAAATATTTAGGTAGTTGTGTACATGTGTATCTGACCTCCCGGAAGCGATATTAATATTTATGTCACCCGTTACAATAATATTCTTAAAAGCTGATAGATGTTTTAAATTTACATCAATAAAATCCAAAAATCTGTCAATGTTTTGAGACGGTGGCCTGTAAATGGCCATAATTACAGTATCCGGACTGATTTTAATTATTAAACAATTACTGTCTTGAACTTTGTGCTCTTCTACAAGTGATTTTAAGCTATTCCTGATGTAAACCACAACACCATCATTTTGATTCATATTTGAATTTGTTTTGTGAGTGCAGTAGCCGTCAAGGGAAGGTAAATTGGCTGTCTGAGCAGACAGCCAACATTCTGTTAGGACAATAACATCACAGCTAATGTCAAGACTTTGTAACAGAACTTCAAACCCATCCATGTTACGATTAATACTACGAATATTTTGTGTAAGCAGCGTAAGCGTATTTTCCCCAGAAGGAAGAAGTAGTTTACAATCCTCAAAAGAATTGGCTCCTTTTAGCGGAAAATAGACACGCCTGGGTTTTTGCAGAATTGAACTTGACCAAATTGGCATCGCCCCATTCGGAGACTGCCTCCAAGGACAAGTTCAAGCGCTCAACCATAGCCTCTCGAAGAGTCTGGATCTGTGACCCACTAGCTCGTGCGTTGGATATGTAACTCTCGGCAACAGTGCTATCATCTGCATACCCAAAGGTTCCGGGCTTGAGCAGATCGTTTTTGTGCAGCAAGAATAATGTTGCCGAGAGTACTGACCCCTGAGGGGCCCCGGCATTAATAGCCATTTGACCGGACGAGCAGCCATCGATAACCACTCGGATGGACCGGTTACTCAGGAAGTCTGCGATCCAAGCACATTATCCAGCGGGTAAACCGAAAGATGGAAGCTTACTAATAAGGCCTTCGTGCCAAACCCTATCAAAAGCCTTGGAGATATCGAGGGAGACGGCAAGCGCTTTCCCGTGCTTCTCGATGGCCTTACTCCAGATGTGGATAGCATACGCTGGAAGATCTCCAGTTGACCGATTTCGGCGAAAGCCGTATTGACGGTCACTTAGGATATCATTAGCTTCTAGGTATGCCAGGAGCTTAGTGTTGAGTACACGTTCCATGGTCTTACAGAGAATGGACGTTACTGAGATTGATCGGTAGTTAGCTGGGTCAGCCCGACTCCCCTTCTTGGGCACGGGCTGTACATTAGCTTGCTTCTATGCAATCGGCACTTTTCCAGCCTCAAATGAAAGCCTAAATAGGCGTATCAGGATCGGAGACAATTCAGGCGCACACGTTCTCAGAACAATTGCTGGTATCCCTTGCTGAACCGCTAGCCTTGTTCACGTCAAGGTTACGTAGCACCCTACGGACGTCCGTCTGATGGATGCGAATTTCCGATATACTCGTATCGCAACCATCAGAGTAAACAGGGGGCCGCGCGTTACCTGGATCTAGACGCGAAGATTCCGCGAAGAGTGAGGCAAACAATTTTGCTTTCTCCTCAGCGGTATGTGCCAGCGACCGTCGCCGTCGGGTTTTTAGCAGTGGTGGTAGTGAGGAGCGGCAGAAGTTCGATTCAACAGACTTAGCCAGGGACCAAAACGCCTTACTACCCGCAGAGTATGAAGCTAGTTTGTTCCCTATGCGGCTAATGTGGTCGAACCGAGACCTCCGCCTCACCTTCTTGCAGCTCTGTTGAAAGCTTTCTTCTTCTGGCTTACGTCATTTGTCTTGTGCATACGAGCATCGGCCCATGCCTGATATGCTGCGTGCTTGAGCCCGTTAGCGCGATCACACTCCGCACCAAACCAAGGACGAGCTCGGCCAAACATGGCTACGTCGGAGAATGGTACTCCATTTTGTTAAATCAAGTAATTAATTAGGTACATGGTTAAATCACAAAGCGATGTGTGAATAGTAATTATGGTTTTTATAGTATTGGATCTCTAAATTAACAAAACTGAATTTCCCAAAAAATGTGTATTTATTTTATTATTAACACTTTTTTACATACAAAAAGTGAAAATAAATAAAAAGAATTACAATACATTGAATCACACTGCGTACACGCATCCAATTTATGTTCACACCCACAGATTTTACACTAAACAAAAAAAAGCATTTATTTTTTTAACAATACATTAATAGCTGGGCTATCATCCATTGCTAGGCTATTAATGGACACTTATGGATTATAATCGATAATAACTCAAAGCATCCGGCTATTTACCCAACACTAGACAACTTGTATATCTACCCACATACGGCCTCATTTTTTGCTGTCAACTTCAAATGACAGCTGTCATTGTCACACCGAGACTTTGACATTTGACAGTCATCTTACAGCTGTCTGATAAAAGGGTTACCAGGAAATTGAAATCTCCCCAACATCGGGGAAGGGCTGTTATTATACAAATACTTGCACATCCGTATGACAAAAATATTTATAATGCGGAAAAGTCTTATCTAGCAGCGACGTAACAGCGTTTGAAAGAGAGACAGATAATTTTCTGCCATCTACCCACAAGTAAAGTGAACGAGTATATATTGTTGGGGATACAGCTCTATTTGTGCTGGACAGAAAGGTATAAAGCTCGAATTCGACGATCGACATAAAGTGACCTTGATCTTTGAGGTGACAGTGAGAAATTAGTCGCTAAGAATCTTCTCTCCTTGGTGCTTACGTTGACGCTGTATTGAAATCGTTACGGCATACAACTTCGCTCATCATGCAGCCATGTCACTAAAACGGACACCCCCAGCCTCACGTTTGCCTTCGACGTCTCTAGCTGCAACAGGGAATATACAGAGCACTGCGCTAACAGTTGCTAAGGAAGTGACTGACTCGCCGCTGTAACATTATGAGTCTGAGCCTGATTTCTCACCCAACATTACGGGAAAAAAACGGAAGCATGATGGTAAAAAAACTGATATTAAAGATCATATCAAGGAAATGTTTGAATCTTTTTCAAAGGAACAAAAATGAAAAATGAAATGAAAAATAGTTTATTCACAGAAATACATATTTAGCACAATAAATATTACCTCTGCCAAACTGTAAAGCAGTTTGTTGACAGATGTAGCTCCTTTTGTCTAGCACAAATATACACATTCACCGATAACACTTTCTAAATATCCTCCTCCTCATCATTGAGGGTTTGACAAAATTCATTGAAGAGGCACTTATGTATTTTATTTTTATAAGACGCTTTTGTAGCACAGCTGTTTATATCGACTGGAGGGTTATTAAAAATGGTTGGAACTAAAAACTTTCTACATCTTCAACCATAATAGTTATTACAATTGGGTACAACAAATCTTTTCATATTATTTGTCCTCTGAGATCTCGTACGTACAATAATATTTTTATATATATCACTATTGACAGCCCTTCTTTAGATGTCTTCAAGAGGAAAATTAAAGAGTATTTCCTTTCACAATGACATAGCATATATATAAATATAAATATATATATATATATAAGGTATATTATTGAGGATTTTCGAAATAAACCACAAATTGTTTCTCTGAAAACAAAGATTTGTTTTATTCCACATGCTTTTACAGTATAACAATTATCGTTTAACTAAAATTACACTTTTATCTCACCTGAAAACAAAGAAACGACATTAAAGTTCACTAATATCGCCTCCTCAATTATATCCCTTTAATTATCTCCCTACAAGTTTTTATATCAATAAAATGCACAAAATAATCTAAACATCATCTGTCATTGAATGATACGTCACCCCGTATCCACAGCTTAAAAATTAAAAAAATGAAATGTCATTTCCAAGGAGATCATTTCATTACATCTCCCCCCCATAGGAACGAAAATTCTAAATAATATAATACAAACAATGCACCTGCAAGCTATCTTTATACCTATTCGTTTTCTTCTACTTCATCTTCTGCCGTAACAGGTTGTAATTTTGTTATGTGGAATAAAGTTGATTCTGTTTTTCTGTTGCCAGTGTCAATCTTATAAATGGAGTTCGATATTTTCTCTATTATCTTGAAAGGGCCTATTTTTAATTCGTCTAATTTTTTCCTGTTCAGTCTATTTCCATTTTCTACATATACACTGTCTCCTATCTCGAACTCTTGTATTTTCCTATTTCTATCAAATATTTTCTTGTTGTACTTGTGAGATTTTATTGTATTCTCTAATGCTAATCTTCTATCAGCAATCCACTTGTCTTCCTTTTCTATTGTTTTAATTTCATTTGGTAAAATACTGACATTTGTACCATCCAGTAAATATTTTGGTGCAAAACCTGTAACAGAATGGTCTGTTTCATTATATTTCTGTACACATTCTCTTGCTACTGTTGTCCATGTTCTCTTATTATTTTTCTCATTTATTTTACATCTTATTTTATTTACTATTGTTTGGTTTAATCTTTCGTTCAAGCCGTTCGAAAATGGCGTATTCACAGCTGTAAATATTAGTTTGATGTTATTCTCCTGCAAATACTGTTTAAATTCTTTTGAATTGATGCCTGGATATTGGTCTGTCAGAATTATTCCAATCTCATCTGTCTCGAGCACTTTCTTTGTTAGTTTTATAAAGTCACTTGCGTTCTGTGTTTTTGAAGTCACAATAAACGCATATCTTGTGTAGTGGTCTACTAAAAGGTGTAAGTATTTTTTTGTTGACCTAGATCCTCCAAAGCCACCTATAGTATCCATTGACATTATCTCAAATGGTTTTGTTGCTGGTCCCAGTTCTGATATTAACCCAAATTTTCCTTGACATCTTGATTTATTCTTCATGCATATTTCGCATGTTTTACAAATATTTATGATATTTTTTGTTAGGTTTTTAGCTGTATATAGTGGACTTATTTTTTTCTGTAATTGTCTGATTCCAATATGACATAAATCTTCATGCACCTTTTTTATAATTTTTTTACTAAATTCTTCTGAGAGTATAATCTTTTCAAGTTTCTTTATTTTTTTATAATAGATTTTATTTTTATGTAGTAGATTTTGTTTCTTTTCTTTTATTGTTTCATTTTTTTCTTGGTCTTCAACTATATCTTTTATTTGTATTAAATTAACTATTTTTAATAGTTCCTCCTTGTTATCTTCTGATTCTAATACAGGGTTTCGGCTCAAACAGTCTGCTTCTATATTTTCTTTACCAGGTATATATTTTACTGTAAAGTCATATTGAGATAGGTAATATGTGAGGTCACCCAATTCTTCATCTGTCCTGCATTTAATATTCATGTTCTCTAGAGGTTTGTGGTCTGAGTAAATAGTGAAATGTTTTCCAATTAGCCAGTGTTGCCAGTATTTAACTGCTTCTTTCATAGCAATACATTCCAAATATATGGCCTTTTTTCGTTTTTGAGATTCGTTTAGTTTTTTTGAAACATATGCCACCGGTTTGTCTTTACCGTCTAGTTGAGTCTGTTTTAATATTGCCCCGATACCCTCTATAGATGCATCTGTAAAGATTTTTATTGGTAAGTCTTTGTCGAATATTTCCAACACAGGTTGAGAACATAAATATCTTTTTATTTGATTAAATGATTCTTCACATTTCTCTGACCACACAAACTTTTCATTTTTTCTTAATAAATTATGTAATGGGTCTAAAATAATTGCACTTCTTGGTATGTATTCATGGTAGAAGTTTATTTTTCCCAAAAATTGTCTGATATTCTTTTGTGTCTTAAGAGTTGGAAAATGTCTTATCGAGATCAAATTGTCTTTTAGTGGTCTTACCAAATTGTTCTGAATTACATGGCCGAGGTACTTTACTGAGTCTGAAGCAAAGTTACAATTCGTAAACTTCAATCTAAAGCCTTCTTGTATTATTGCCTCTAATACATTTCTTATGTGTTTTATATGTTCTTCAAAGGTGTTCGAGTATATTAGAATATCATCAATATAGTTTACGGAGTATCCTGTGAGATTGTGCTTTCTTAGAATATTGCTTAAAATTCTCTGGAAAATTGCTGGTGATGTTTTCAAGCCAAAGGGAAGGCAGGTCCACTGGAAGTGGCCATCTTGTGTGACAAATCCTGTTTTATATCTATCTTCCACCCGTAATGGTATCGCCCAGAATGCTGAATTTATATCCAGTGTAGTAAAATACTTACAATTTCTAGTTTTAACAATCAAATCATCTATTAACGGAAAAGGTTGAGCTTGTGGAACAACAATTTTATTTAGTTCCCTGAAATCTATACACAAGCGGGATTTCCTATTTTCACCCTTTTTAAATGCCAATGTCACTGGAGCAGCGAAAGGACTGTAGGATTCTTCTATTAAATTATTCTTTAGTAACATGGATATTTGCTTTTCAATTTCTAATTTATCTTCTATTGTACATCTGTATGGTCTTTTACTACAGTATCTATTTACTAGTAAATCTATGTGAGCTTCATAATCTCTAACTGTTCCTATATCATACTTGTCCTTTGCAAAAATTGTTTTATATTCCTTTATTATTTTCTCGATCTCAATTTTCTTTTCATTATCTAAATGGTCTGTCATACTTACAAACTCTTCTGTTTCTATATATGTTCATTAAAATTTATTGCTAATGTTTTTATATTCTTTTCTTCATTTCTGTTATCTTTAGACATTTCATCTATTTTATTTGTTCTTATCTTTTGTTCTATCCGCAAGTCCTCGTTTTGGGCTAGTTTGAATTTCTTTATCATATCCAATCCGATTATAAAATCATCAAAATATTCATTTTCTACTATGTATACATCCACCTCTTCTTCTAAATCAAATATTTTTATTTTTATTGTTATCAAGCCATCTGTTTTTTTCACACCATTAACCGTTTTCATATATGCTATATTCTCATTGTCCTTTTTTTCTTTTATTTTAATCAGTCTTGAATTTATTAAAGAGATCTGTGAGCCTGAATCATAAATGCCGCTCACTTCTAGTTTATTTTCTAATAAGAGCTTGATTTTGATTAATGGTGTACTTACTCGTTTTTTTTCTCAGTATTTATATCCACTTCAATAATGGAGTTGTTATTTACATTTCTGGGTTTAAAAACTTTTTCAGATTCATTTTTATTTTTCTTGAACCAACATGACTCTTCCGGATGATATCTAATTCCTTTGTCCAAAGATTCACAAGTGTTACATGGCTTCTTCTCATTAGTTTTATTTTTATAAAGGAATGTACAACTCTTTACTGTACTCGAGTTTTTCTTGTACATCATACCTTCATATTTTCTTATCTCATTGAACAAATCAGTAGTGTCATTGAGTTCATCTCTGTTTAACCTATTTAAGATAAACCCAGGTAAACCTGTTGCAATAAGATCTATCATTGTTTTGGAGTCTATCGATTTGTTTATGTCTAGCATAAGCCTTTCTTTTCTAATAGCGTAATCAATTAGTAGTCCTTCTTTATATCTAAATGCGAGAGCATATGTAACTATGTCCCATCCTTGGTTTTTAAAAGTTTCTAAAAATTTGTTTTTCCATTCATTCCATTCAGCCTTTATTGTTAGTTTTATGGCCATCGAGCTATACCAATCCAAACAAGATTTTTCTAAAAATAATCTCAATATATCTATTTTTGTTTCATCTTTTGATATATTAAAGCGCTCACACTCCTTTTCAAAATTCTCAATCCATTGCATTGCATTAGGGTTCTTGCTTGTGAATTTTTCAATAATAAATTTCTCTGAAATATGTTTTAGGTTATGTTGATTTTCTTTCTTTGTAGTAGTTTCTATTAATTTTTCCAAGATATGTTGCAAATTGTCGTTTATGTCTATTGGTTGTTTTGTGCTTATTTCTTCTAAATATTGATCCAAAAACTGCATATTACCTTCCTCATCTCTATATGTTTTCTTAAGATTTTCATCCAATTTTATCCATATTTTTCTACTGTGATGTCTTTTCTTTATACTATTTTTTATTTTTGAGAAAGTATTCATTTTGACAATATATGTATGATGAATCACCGGCTTCAGCTCATCAGGTAAAACATAACATTTTCCTTCTTCTGTAGATATTGAGGTTATGGCTAATACATTTGATTTGCCATCATTTGAAGCTATCATCGTAAACTCAAATTGCAGCCGGTCCATCTTCTTTTAGTTAACAAAAGTGTCGTTTTATAAGGTATATTATTGAGGATTTTCGAAATAAACCACAAATTGTTTCTCTGAAAACAAAGATTTGTTTTATTCCACATGCTTTTACAGTATAACAATTATCGTTTAACTAAAATTACACTTTTATCTCACCTGAAAACAAAGAAACGACATTCAAGTTCACTAATATCGCCTCCTCAATTATATCCCTTTAATTATCTCCCTACAAGTTTTTATATCAATAAAATGCACAAAATAATCTAAACATCATCTGTCATTGAATGATACGTCACCCCGTATCCACAGCTTAAAAATTAAAAAAATGAAATGTCATTTCCAAGGAGATCATTTCATTACATATATATACAATATATATTTATAATATATAAAGTATGTGTGTATTTATGTATGTAGGTATACTTATTTATGTATTATTATTTTATTCATAATATTTCTAATTTTAAAATTGTACACTGGACCCTACCCTCTATTGTCATCTCTCTCTATCGCTCAATGGTTTGCTGGAAGAAAACTCAACTTTGAGTTAAGCTCGCCTATGTACATGAACTTTGTTATCCACTTATTTTGTGTTGTTATAGTGTACAATAAAGAATTAAAGAATTATTATACTGCTCTAAAGCTATTGCTAACACCACCCTCTCATGAGCCGGCAGTAATTTACATTCCAAAAATAATTTTTCATACTCACCAATTTTACAACGCTTTTTTGTATTTTTATCTACTAATAGTTTCATGAATCTAATTTGTATTTTTTTTTATTTTATCTAGGTATGTCTTAAACGTATTACCATAGCACGCCAGCTCATAAGACAGCAGTGAGTCCACCAGCGCATAATAAACCATGAACAATGTTGCCCTATCTGTCACAAGACTAAGGTGGTGGAACTTCACAAGCACATATCTGAGTTTGTCACATAATTGTATAATGTGTGTTTTCCATGAGAAGCTGTTATCTATGACTAAACCCAAGTACTTGTATTCCTCCACCACCTCAATATTGGCACACTCACATCTCGTCACTCCGTCACTGTGCAGACATTCATAGCTATGCCCCACTATGCGCGGCGGACGTTCGGTTTTTTTACTGAAAGGCGATCGTATATGCATAGGTACATTTTGTTTTATTTATATTAATTATGATGCCATTGTCACGAGCCCATTTGATAATATTAGTGAAATCCTCCTGGATAGCGCTTTCAATTAAATTTAAATCTTTGTCAGCATAAACGAGACAAGTATCGTCAGCATACATATACATTTGACAATTACGGACGACATTGCACATGCTATTGACATGCATGATATATCCGACGGGGCCGAACACGGATCCGGTAGGCACCCCACACGTGACGCGCTTAGGCTCCCCGACGACGCCGTCAATGACCATTCGAAGTGTCCTATCTGCGAGGTAGGCACGGAACCACCTGTTAAGTGGTCCCGCGACCTCACACTCTTCCATGGCTTGGAGCAGCTGGTGGTGCCCCAGAGTATCAAATGCTTTTTTGAAATCAATGTAGACCACCACCACCTGCTTCCGCTGGTCCAGACAATCATTGACGTAGTCCGCGAACTGCGCCAAGGCCGTCGCCGTGCTCCGCTCACGTCGGAATCCATGCTGTGCATTTGTTAAAATATTATGATTTTCCAAGAAAACACTAATCTGATTCACAACAAACTTCTCTACGATTTTATTTATAGCTGACAATATGGCTATTGGCCTATAGTTTGCATAGTCACAATGTTCACCTTGTTTAAAAATAGGTCTAATTAATGCTGTTTTTAGTTTCTCAGGGTATAACCCCTTAGCGCAGGGAGAGTCGTACCAGGCGGCGGTCGCTCTAGCGACACGCGGGGTTGCGATGGTCGTTGATAGGATCCAGGAGTTGGGACTCGAGGTGTACGCTTCACAAATCCGAGGCGATGTGCTTTCACGGTCGCCGCTCTCGGAACGCGCCGCCATTGAGTTCCCAAAATCCCAACTAACGGTAGGAGGAGTTCACATCGGTGTCGGGTCGACGATGAAGTACCTGGGACTCGTCCTCGACAGCCGGTGGAATTTCGTAGAGCATTTCCGACGTCTGGCTCCCAAACACAACCGGGCTGAGGCTGCGCTCAAGCGGCTCCACGCGGGGATCGTTCGGTCCATGGCCCTCTACGGGGCGCCGGTGTGGGCGCCGTCGCTGAAAAAGCAACCGGCGGCCATACTGAACGCCTGCCAGAGTGTCATGGCAATAAGGATGGTGCGGGGATACTGCACGGTCTCCCGCGAAGCGGCGAGCCTTCTGGCTGGCCTACCACCGTGGGATCTGGAGGCAACAGTCCTTGCACACATGCACGATATGCGCGTGGAGATGCAACGCCGGGGTGAAAGTCCGCTGCCGCGACAGGTCACGGCATGGCGGACAGAGCTCCGGCGGGATCTCATGGTGAAGTGGCGTCAACGACTATCGAAACCCAGTGCTGGGCACGCCACAATCTTGGCGGTAAGTCCCCTCTTTGAGGCGTGGCTGGAAAGACCTCACGGCGTCCTTACCTTCCGCATGACGCAGGTACTAGGGCTTTCAAATACCGGATTTTTTCAATACCGGTATCAATACCGGTATTAGAATATTCAATACCGTGATCACGTGATCACGGTATTGAACTCAAGTTTTTTTTAAAACTAGTGCTTGACTGTAACCCCGTCTCATAGGAACTTTAATTAAGAAATTAATAATAGTAGTTTATGTGACTAGGGGATAAAGCATGTCTTTATGTAGCGGGCGGCATGTTGAATTCCGAACAAAACGAAGGTTGTTGATTTTTATCCCGAACGATAGTGAGGGATTTATAAAATTAACTCCCGAGCATTGCGAGGGAGTTAATAAAGAAACCTGAGTGAAGTGAGGAATTCAAGCCGCCCAAGACAAAGACAGCTTTATCCCCGTGTTGCATAGTCTACTTTTTACACCATCTGTGAGATAATTAAAAAACAATTTGGTCGACCAAATCATGTATTAGAGAAATATAAGTATTATATTTACAAGTTCATCAAACAAACAAAATTCACTACCTACTCCAAGATTATATAGTTTCAATTTTCTATAATGCTCCCGTCACGCGTCAGTAAGAACTTTTTATTCTATTTTCTTTTTTTGTTAGTTGCCAGTTTGAATTTCGAGTCAACTTGTGGGATGCACGTACATTTTAATTCACAATGTTGACGATTTTTGGTGTTCCAAATTCAAATCTCATTATTCCCTAGGGATCGGCCATACTGCATTATCTCTCTAGGGATAGAATGACTTGCTTTAAGTGGGGTTTGTATGACGTATAAAACGACATTATCGAGCAGGTGGTGTAAAAAACCATTTAAATACGTATTTTTGTTTTCGAATCAGTGTTTATTCTCTCTTAACCGTTCTAATACAAACAACAAAATGGCTGGAACATAGTCTTCTTTCACTCAATATCTCAAAAACTAAATATATTTGTTTCAGCAAGTCTTATCTGACAAATCCGGTTCCAACTTTCTCTATAAAAATTCATATGTATCCATGCAACCGTACTGTTGATCGTTCTAACTGCACATGTCTTTTGCGAACCCCATCTATTAAATATCTAGATATAGATGAAAGTCTTGACTGGAGCACTCACACAACTATGCTGGCTGGCAGGATTAGAAGAATGATCTATATATTTAAGAACTTACGGAACGTGGCAACTTTTAACCTTCTAATCCAAACCTACCGAGCTTTGTGCGAGTGCCTAGTCAGGTACTGCATCTGCGCATGGGGAGATATATATAAAAATCATCTGATTATAGTAGAAAGGGCGCAACGAGCAGTACTAAAGGTGATTATGCGCTTGCCCTTTATACACCCAACAGTGAATGTCTATGAAAGGGCAAAGGTCCTATCGGTTAGAAAACTCTTTGTGCTTGAGATGTTGATAAGATACCATAGAAACATCATACCTACTCTACCAATTACAATGAAACGGATCAATCGCTGTCCTATACCGCGAGCTAGGACCGCCTTTGCAAGACGACATATTGATGTGCTAGCCCCTAAAATCTATATTATATTCATAAAAACAAATAAAAACTGTAAAACATAATATACTGTCCGCAAACTTAAAACCAAATTGATTCTCTGGCTACAACAGTATAATTATGATGAAATTGAAAACTTAATTTCAGGCAAATAAATAATTATATATATACTTTTTTTATAACTTTGCTTACACACAATTCGAAACACGTAATCACACACACAGACATACATATACTCCACAAAATGCTTAATTTTAAATCTAGACCTAAGTATTTATTTTGTTATTTAATCATATTTAATCATAAATTAAGTATTTCTGACATAATACTGTATTTACGAAAATTGGCGAAGACACTGGTCCCTATGATACAGTTTACACTAGTTTATGGACCAGGGGATTCATTTTTGTGTAAAACTTTTATGTCAATAAACTTTTATTATTATTATTTCCTTTATTTAACTTTCATACACATTATATTATATTTTTAAATATTCCTTAAAAGAAATAATTTAAAAAAACATTTAAAAATAAAAAATAGTAGCCCACTGGCATCGGGAACAGGGTCCAAGCTGCCGGCGGTCAGGGCTCCTGAGAGAGGAACCTCCGGACAATACGCGCCGTGTCTAGGAGTACTGCTTTCTGGATCAAGCCCTTGATCCAACTGCCTAACGAGAGCCTCCGCAGATGTTGCTCGAGGCTCTTGGCTATTAAGCCATTGGCCGTCACGACTATCGGCACAATGATTGCTCTATCCACTTCCCACATGTCGACAACCTCGCGAGCCAAGTCAAGATATTTAGTTTGTTTACCTTTCTCAGCTTTCACGAGGTTCTCGTCATGAGGGACCGCTATATCAGCAATCATTGTGCGACGCTCTAGTCGATCTATCACCACTATGTCAGGCTTATTGGCAACAATAGTCCTGTCAGTGATGATAGATCGGTCCCAATACAATGTGACGCTGCCATTCTCGAGAACTGGGTCGGGCACATACCTATAGTACGGTAATTCTGATTCAACAAGGTTGTATTTAAGAGCAAGTTGCTGATGGATAATCCTGGCTACAAGGTTGTGTCTGTGCAATAGTCAATATTATTATTATTATTATAATAACGTTCTAGTAAGCACGGCGCTGCCGCACTGATTGTTTACCGACGATTAGCAAATAAGGTAGATTAAAACCATAGATCTGCGTAAGGTTTAACTCATCGAATGCCGTAATTAGAGACCCAATAGAAAGACAATTGCTTATGTTGAACTGTGTAACTTAAGACATTCAAAAGATTAAGCTTACTTGACGCTGTAACTTTTTTACGACATTTCTAATAAGGTTAAAACGCAGTTCTAAGGTTCAAGTAAGCATGGCGCTGCCGTACCTATAGTTTACTGGCTGATACATTCGATGCGTACCTACACTGCCCATATAGCAAACGCAAACGTTATTAATAACGTAATTATAGCAAACGTCATGACTCGTGTCTTTCTTATTATTATAATAATATTTCACATGTAATTGTTGTACCAAACTACCAATTAAATATATAATTTTTTAATTGTTTCTTCGAACACGACAGTAGTTAACCAGTTGTATGTCCGGAACGCGGATCCACGCGGGATACAATAACTTTTTGTGTCTCTAATTACGGCATACGAAAGGTCAATAAGTACTAATTAGGCAAATTAATAATATTTGAAATTAAAAAAGAAAGCCACATCCAAACCGCTCAAATATTCAATTTTTACTTTGAAGATCTAACGGATAGCGTGATTCGTTAAAGTAAAAATGATATTAAACAAAGTGGAAAATGACACAATTTTAGATGCTTCAATTTGTTGTGAATTCGTAATTCGTCATTAGTTTTTACAAAAAAAAAAAAAAAAAAACGATCGCGTAATCCGTTGAGAATTGAGACAAACCCCATAAAATACAAATATTAATATTGCTCGTCAAGATTACAAACTTATCAAAAATAACAATGATCACGTTCACATGCACGTGTAACCCGGGCGCCTTTGCTATACTGACTAACAAGACAATAACGTCGTATAGGGCCTATTACACTACGCGTTATTCTGAATAATTTTAGTCTATGGTTCGACGTATCGCGAAGAGTTGGCGCTTAATACAAGTGTGAGAATAATATTACATTGTAATTTATATTATATAATACAACTTCTTGCTACTTATTACAACAAAACAAAATAATATATATTAAAGATTGAAATACCGTAATCACGGTATTGGCTCGTCAATACCGTGATTGAAAAAAGTCCAAAATATATCCTTGATCACGGTATTACGGGATCCCGTAATACCGGTATTGAAAGCCCTAAACTTATCCCTAATACCTATCATTTCTTTTAGTTTTTGAGTGATCCACGGTTTACTTTTCCTTTTATTACGTACTAAAACTTGAGTTTTCGCATCTTTATAAGCGTCAAAAAAAATTGAACATAACCTGCCATAGAGGTCTATTGGACATTCACACTTCAATAGCGGAAACAGGAAAAGCGCTTTCAAGAACTTAAAACAAGCATGGACGTCAAATGTGTCAAGTAAATACAAAGACATTAAATATAGTATCTCTTTAAATCTCTTTGAGTAAATACGACGAATTTCTGTCAAAGATCAAAGTTCTTGAGAATGAAAGAAAGGCTGATAAATTGCTGATTAAGGACTTGGAAGAAAAATTTGAGACGGTAGAAAGAAAATCTCGTGGAACCGGCATTGAAATCCGAAATATACCGAAACAAAGTGGTGAATCAAAAGAAATATTGTGTAACGAAATTAAGCAATTAGGTAAGACGATCAACATCGATATAGATTGTTCTAGCATAAAGGATGTTTACCGACTTAAGTCAAAAGATGAATCAAAGCCAGTAATCGTTGATTTAACCACCGTTCTACTGAAAAACAAAGTCCTAAAAGCGGTTAAGAGCTTCAACAAAACAAAAGCAAAAGGTGAAAAATTGAACGCCACTCATTTAAATCTTAAGTACCACCCGAAACCGCTTTATATAGCAGAAACTCTCACTCACAAAATACAGAAGTTATACTTCTTGGCAAGACAATTTAAGAATAGCCATGACTTCGATTTTTGCTGGACTGCGAACGGGATTGTATATCTTAAAAAAACCGAGAACACGTCCCATATTCGCATAAATGACTCTGCGGACTTGGATAGATTGCGGAACACCATGTGACTGTCATTTGTTAAAATCTGTCTCTACATTTTGTCTGTTTACCTACTTTATAATTCAAGTTACTGTAATATTACTGTAAGATATTTTTCTGCACTATGTAACACATCTAACGGAACTTACTTACTTTATACTTATATACTACACCCAAACTACTCCCAATATATACATACACTTATACACTTAAATCGACTACTCAAACACTTTCACGTAAGCACATTAAACATCATACAAAAAACTCACATTACTCAAGTTACTACACACGAAAATGCTTTCCTTAATTTGTTTCATTCCTAAATAAAAAATCATTAAAAATCTACCCTTTTTATAAACATTTGGTGACATAATCAACCTTACTAATAATATAGATAATCTAATCATATCCCACTCACAAACAGCAGATATAGAAGAATATCACAACCCTATTACGTATTCTTCAAAACAACTACTTTTACTAACACAGAATATCCATAGTGTTAACTGCAATATGCCAGGTTTAGAGATATTATTAAGTAGATTAAAACTAAAATTTGATACTCTTATATTGACTGAGTGTTAGCTTCTTCGTGAACAAGATTCCAAACCTGGATGGATCGCCACGCAGCAACAAAAAATAACACAAAACAAAATGATGGTGTAATAATTTATTATAAAGAGAACCTTAACGTCCGCATAGAAGAACCCAATTTTCAGGAATTGTTTGCTGGCAATTGTTGACGAACAAATTGCTACAATATCAATAAACAGATCAACATCATATACCAACATTGATCCATTCCTCTTTTCCCTAGATAATATACTGCAACAAGTATCGAACTTTAAACACAATGTGCTAATGGGGGATATAAATATAGCAATCAATTCTGAAAAAATTGATATACATACACGGAGAAAGATACCTAACATTGGCTGCGTCACATGGCTTGCTTCTAGCACACAACCTAATTACACGTTGCGATACTGAAACTTGCATAGATCACGCTTTAATCAAAACAATAAGCGCTGCATCGGCGATAGTTCCATATGCAACGTTAACAGATCACTATCCGGTTTTACTAAGCTTAAACCAAAAAAAAACAAGTCATTATACAACTACAACTTTAACTAAAACACATGACGAAGGTATAAAACTTGACATGTTACGATTAAACCTTGACCCAATATATCTGTGTACGGATCCAAATGTCACAATTGATTATTTAATTCAATCCCGTCAAAATATTATTAGTAAACTTACAGAAATAAAATCATTTACTAGACGTCAAAAAATTATAAAACCATGGATAACTCCGGGTTATTAAGGTGTATGCGAAATAGGGATAGATTTCACAAGAAAGCTAAATTATCCCGGGATAATGAGATTATACAATTCACCTACAAACGTTATAGACATTTTTGTAACACGCTGTTACGAAACATAAAAAGAGAACATGAAAAAAGTCTTATTATAAATGCAAAAAATGACAACAAAAAATTATGGAAAGCAATTCGCAATGTCACTAACACAAAAAACCAACACAACATTCAAAAGAACTCCTAGCACTCTCTTCATCTCCAGAGGAATCGTTAAACAAAGCGAATACCTATTTTATTAACGTCGGAGCCACGCTGACAGAAAATATAGTTCAGAAAAACATTCACATACCTAATGTAAATTTAAAAAAATATTTGGACAAAACTAACAAAGAAGGAACCACATTCGTATTAATGGATACTGATGAAAAAGAAGTGGAACAAGTTATAAATGGCATAAAGATTGATTGTGCATCGGGTTGTGATAACATAAATAGTAAATTTATAAAACAGTATAAAAACATTCTTGTTCCTCCACTCATAAAAATTATAAACGATTGTTTCCGGGTGGGCGTTTTCCCTGATTCTTTGAAAAGATCTGAAGTGTGTCCAATAAATAAGAACGGAGACAAAAATCGTATAAATAACTATAGGCGATCCATACTTCCAGCAATTTCTAAGATATTGGAAAAAAATATTAATAGTCGTCTGGTTAATTTTCTTAAAAAAATAATTTACTTTCTGTAAACCAGTATGGATTTAGACACGGTAAGTCCACAGAACAAGCTGTAAATAAGCTCATAACCTTCATCAGTGGGAATATGGATAAAGGTAAAAAGGGTCTTTCAATATTTCTGGCATTTGATACGATTTCTGTCTCATTCTTACTGGACAAGCTCGAGAAGATAGGGATTAGAGGCATACAATTGGAACTGTTTAGAAGCTACTTATCGGGGCGAACTCAGTGCGTCCGTGTGGATAAATATATAAAAAACTTTTTATAAAAAAAATATAACCGACTTCACTAACAAAAACACTAAAATGATCAAAATAATTTTAATTTCGGAAGTCGGTGTTAAATAAGGAACAAACAATAACGAAAAACACCGACTTCCGAAATTAAAATTATTTTGATCATTTTAGAATTTTTGTTAGTGTTAAAAAGTTTTTTATTTCATACTTTTTAGTTGCAACACACTTACAGCCAGAGTACTTTTTTCTCATGTCAATTCCAATTAACTCAAACCCTGCTAGAATACATCATTTTCATATGAAGTTCCCGTGTCTACCTTCCACCTTCCGGCTCCATCATCAGATCACTTCGATAGTACCTAAAAAAAAAAAAGCCAAAGTGCCAAAGTGCATCTCATGACATTTCTAACAAGCCCAAACACGGGTAGGATACATTGATTAATTACGGAGTTCCGGTGCCTATCTTCCAGCTCCATCACTATCATCAGGTTACTTCGATGATACCATTTTCAACATAACTATTCAGAACTATTCATTTATTTGTATTGTCATAGTCGCTTAACTATGTTCATTGTGATATTTGTTTGAGTGTGAAGTTCCGTTGGTAATTTCTGGTCTTCTTAACCAGTTCCACCTCATCAAATGTCACTTTTTGACTGTAAATGCTTAATTCCTTGATGAAAATATCAAAATGACTATATAGTTGCCTATAATATTTGAGGAGTTCCCTCGATTTAGCCAAGATTCCATTATCAGATCCCGACTTGGTGACTATGGGACCATTTGGGAAGTATACCCTTTCCAACAAAAAAGTAATTTTTCAAATCGGTTGGCAAACGACGAAGTTATGCCCGAACATACATAAAAAAAAAAAAAAATACAAACATCCGAATTGAGAACCTCCTCCTTTTTTAGAAGTCGGTTAAAAAGTTCTTGGCTTCCAATTACTCATGGCGTGCCACAGGGCAGCATCCTAGGTCCCACTCTCTTTCTTGTATATATCAACGAACTCACGAATCTTAAACTCACCCAGGGCGAAATCATCTCTTTCGCAGATGACACTGCACTAGTTTTTGCCGCCGATACTTGGAATGAGGTATATGATGCTGCTAAACTAGGCTATAACATAACTAGATTATGGCTTTAGAAAAACATGCTTACTTTGAATGTAGAAAAAACAAAGCTTATCTCATTTAGTATTAAAAAAAATACAAACCACCGCGGCACCCATGGAATTATATCACATGAGTGCATGAATGAAGCTACCCGCTCATGTTTATCATTAGAACATGTAAATGCTATCAGATATCTAGGAGTAACTATAGACAGTCAACTAAGTTTTAAGGAACATATCAGATTACTTGGAGCACGAGTTCGGTAACTCATCTTTGTGTTTAAGCATTTACGGCATGCTGCTGAACCTTACCTTCTAAAACAGATCTACTATGCTCTATGCCAGTCTTTATTAAACTATTGTATATCGTCCTGAGGGGGTACCTGTAAGACCACCATGAAATCTATTGAGATTGCTCAGCGCGGAATTTTGAAAGTATGTACCTTCAAACCTATCGATTTTCCTACGGTCACTTTGTACCAGTTTTGTGAAGTACTTACGCTTAGACAACTTTACATCCTAAATATAATCCTAAATCACCATGCGAAACTAATCTACGACCCCCTTGCACAGAAGCATCGAAATCACAGAATTTATCTGGAAAGTACCACTTTCAAGACTAAATTTAGTGGTCGATTTATGGAATTTCTCGGCCCATTTCTTTATGATAAAATAAATAAAAAATTGAACATATACCATCTCACAAAATTAAAATGTAAACAAAAAATAATCGAATACTTGCAGAAACTGAGTTACGAAAAAACGGAGCAATTACTGATTGTTGTGCGGTAGGTAATTATAGTGATGGGTTAAAAATATTTACCTAGATAGAGATTTAGAGACTAAACTAAAAACACACACACTCATTCACCATTACATCCATTCACACTCAAACGCAGCGGAGAATCTTCACATAAATTACATACCAATCAACACACCCTCCTGTGCATCACACACGCACATATCGCCAAACACAAAGAAGAGGACATTACTTACATTATTCACTTTTCTTCGTAAATAATTATAAGAAAATCATATAAAAATTGTTATCTACATAAATTGTACAGAACACTTTGTTGGCATATTATCGTATAAAATTAAGGGAAATGGCACTGATAACCGTAATACAGGCATTGCCTAGCTCGGTTACAGAAGCTACATGAAATGTCCTCAAATTATCTTGCCTAACTGTACCTGTAATCATAGTATTAAGCTTTTTGAAAAAAATAAATTATTATTATTATTATTCCATTCATTTATTATAATATACATATTTATCATATTTTTAAATATTTCTTCAAAAAATAACATTTAAAAATATAAAAAATAGTAGCCCACCGGCATCGGGAACAGAGTCCAAGCCGCCGGCGGTCAGGGCTCCTGAGAGAGGAACCTCCGGATAATACGCGCCGTGTCTAGGAGTACTGCCTTCTGGATCAAGCCCTTGATCCAACTGCCTAACGAGAGCCTCCGCAGATGTTGGTCGAGGCTCATGGCTATTAAGCCATTGGCCGTCACGACTATCGGCACAATGATTGCTCTATCCACTTCCCACATGTCGACAACCTCGCGAGCCAAGTCAAGATATTTAGTTTGTTTATCTTTCTCAGCTTTCACGAGGTTCTCGTCATGAGGGACCGCTATATCAACAATCATTGTGCGACGCTCTAGTCGATCTATAACCACTATGTCAGGCTTATTGGCAACAATAGTCCTGTCAGTGATGATAGATCGGTCCCAATACAATGTGACGCTGCCATTCTCGAGAACTGGGTCGGGCACATACCTATAGTACGGTACTTCTGATTCAACAAGATTGTATTTAAGAGCAAGTTGCTGATGGATAATCCTGGCTACAAAGTTGTACCTGTGCAAATAGTCTCCGTTAGCTAAATGAGAACACCCAGAAATAATGTGTCGGATTGATTCTCCGGGCCGGTGGCATGCCCGACAGATGTCAACCGTACCGTCCTTCACAATATATTTCCGGTAGTTGTTCGTCATCATAACTTCGTCTATAATTGCAAAGACAAAACCTTCGGTTTCTCCAAAGAGATCACCAAAGCGTAGCCAGGATACGGACGCTAAAAGATCTACATCGAGCACATGTAAGGCCCGGTAAAAGCGCCCGTGAAGCTCCTTGCCCTTCCATACTTCCTTGCGTTCATTAGTATCCATTACTGTAGGTTTGCGCCAGTTCTCGTTGGCCAAGGAGAGCGGGGTGAGGCCTTTGTCTACCGCCACTACATCTCGGTGCATCCCCACGTCGTTTTCCAGGAAGTATTCCCTGAGACTGCATACCTCACGGTTGTGCAGGGTCTTGGGATTTAAGAAGCCACGACCCCCACACTTCCGCGGGATATACAGCCTCATCACCGATGATCGTGGGTGATGCATCCGATTTGCGGTAAGCACAGTACGGACCCTCCTATCCAGGGCGTCGAGTTCCGTCTGAGTCCATTTGAGTACGCCGAAAGAGTACATCAAAACCGGCATGACCCAACCGTTTAAGGCGCGCACCTTGTTCCCGCCTGATAAAAGACTTTTCAGTATTTTATTCATGCGGCCAAAGAAGCGCTCCCTCAACGATTGTTTCACGTCAGCAGCATTGATGCCCAACGCTTCCGACATACCCAAATACTTGTAAGTTTCGGTTGAGCAGAGGGATTTATGGTGTATGGAATCCGAGAGTTGGGTTCCCACGGATTCCATAATTTCCCCTCGCTTTACATGCATGACTGCACATTTGTCCAAACCAAATTCCATCCTGATGGCACTACTGAAGGTTTCAGTTACCTTCAGTAGCTCCATCAGTTGCAAGTTGTTGGAAGCAAAAAGTTTCAGATCATCCATGTAAAGAAGGTGAGATATGACCTGACCCTCTCTTCTCAAACGGTAGCCTAAACCCGAACCCTCCAGCAGTGTGCTGAGAGGGTTCAACGCTAGGCAAAACCACAGTGGACTCAGACTGTCACCCTGGAATATGCCACGCTCGATCCTTAACGGTTCGCTGTTCTCCGAAACCCGTCGACACCCTGGATAGTGAAGGACCGTCCTCCACTGCCCCATACATGACATCATAAAGGTGCGCAGAGTTACATCAATTTTATATAGCTCTAGCACCCTCATGAGCCATGTATGCGGCACTGAATCATAGGCCTTCTTGTAATCTATCCAACATGTCGACAGATCTCTTCGAGAACGACGAACCTGTTGGCTAATGGCAACATCAATGAGGAGCAGCTCCTTAGTACCACGGGATCCGTTCCTACATCCATTCTGAGAAGCAGACATAATGGAATTTGTCTCAATTTATTATTATTATTATTAGTGGAAGTTTATCAATACCCCACGATTCAATGTTTAAATTGCTGCCGCTTTGGGCACGTTAAGGCACAGTGTCGGTCCAAGGCAAAGTGCTTTAGGTGCTCGAAACCCCACACTGGTGACAGCTGTGACGTGGAAGAGGCCAAGGCCTCTTGCATCCATTGCTTGGGCCGCCATTTTGCCATCTATAAATAAATAAATAAATCATTAATTTTCAGGCATCTTGGCCCATGTACACATACTTTACAGACTAACATAAATATAAAGTTAACACAGTTTATTGTTAGTAAATAAGACTAATGACTAAGTTAGTAGCACCAACTATGGTAACTGCCCCGAGCAAGGGAGACAAAAATCAATCAAAATATTAATGTCGCAGGAAAACCTTTCCTATGAAGAGGCTTCGCGATCCCTTCCTAATGTCAAAAAACTTTATTCCGAAGTTACTCAAAATTTTCCAACCCTATCTTCTTTCTCCTCCTCCTCTTCCCAATCTATTAGCCTTACTCCTCCTATCTCGTACAAAACTGGGAGTGCCGGCAGAAGTGAAAACTTGATTATTAACGTTGAGCATGTTTGATATTTTGGAATGGTTAGGGAATAATTTTGCACCAATTGCTTTATCAGTATAAAAGTACTATCATTTATGTGGTAGAATACAATATTCATTTATTGCGCTATCGTACACAAACATGACAATTTATATTACATTAAAAATTTAACACTTTAAAACTATTACAATTATTTTACATTAAAAAGTTTATCTCTCCGAAAAACTACTGAGGTGTCAAGGGACACCCGGATGGAACGAAGTTCCGTTCTGGCTTGCTTTCTATAAGAGAGAGAAAGAGAGAAAGACAGAGAAACATGCGCACGCCGCACGGCTTACAATAGCTTACTATAGAAAAAGTGTCGTTACAACTTTTCGTGAGATTTTTTTCCGTCTAGCCAATACAATATAACTAAAAAATACTATCCTATTTTATGTACATTTTGACAGCACTATTTCAACATCTTCGAAACCATGAAAACGACACTCATGACGAAAATGTTGATAATTTCTGACATCCGCCATCTTAGATTTACATTTTGACAGCACTATCGGCTTCAACAACCTCGAAAACCATGAAAAAGATACCCATATCGAAAAAGTTGATAATTTATTGCAGCCACCATCTTAGATTTAAATTTTGACAGTACTATCGGTTTCAACACCCTCGAAAACCACGAAAACGACACCCATGAGGAAAAAGTTGATAATTTCTTGCAGCCGCCATCTTGGATTTACATTTTGACAATACTATCGGTTTCAACGGCCTTGAAAACCATGAAAACGACACCCATGACGAAAAATTTAATAATTTTTTGCAGCCGCCATCTTGGATTTATATTTTGACAGTACTATCGGTTTCAACACCCTCGAAAACCATGAAAACGACACCCATGACGGAAAATTTGATAATTTCTTGCAGCCGCCATCTTGGATTTATATTTTTACAGTACCAACGGTTTCAACACCCTCGAAAACCATGAAAACGACACCCATGACGGAAAAGTTGATAATTTCTTGCAGCCGCCATCTTGGATTTATATTTTGACAGTACCATCGGTTTCAACACCCTCGAAAACCATGAAAACGACACCCATGACGGAAAAGTTAATAATTTCTTGCAGCCGCCATCTTGGATTTATATTTTGACAGTACTATCGGTTTCAACACCCTCAAAAACCACGAAAACGACACCCATGACGAAAAAGTTGATAATTTCTTGCAGCCGCCATCTTGGATTTACATTTTGACAGTACCATCGGTTTCCACGCCCTCGAAAACCATGAAAACGACACCCATGACGGAAAATTTGATAATTTCTTGCAGCCACCATCTTGGATTTATATTTTGACAGTACCATCGGTTTCAACACCCTCGAAAACCACGAAAACGACACCCATGGCAAAAAAGTTGATAATTTCTTGCAGCCGCCATCTTGGATTTACATTTTGACAGTACCATCGGTTTCCACGCCCTCGAAAACGATGAAAACGACACCCATGACGGAAAATTTGATAATTTCTTGCAGCCACCATCTTGGATTTATATTTTGACAGCACTATCGGTTTCAACACCCTCGAAAACCATGAAAACGACACCCATGACGGAAAAGTTAACAATTTCTTGCAGCCGCCATCTTGGATTTACATTTTGACAGTACTATCGGTTTCAACACCCTCGAAAACCACGAAAACGACACCCATGACGAAAAAGTTGATAATTTCTTGCAGCCGCCATCTTGGATTTACATTTTGACAGTACCATCGATTTCCACGCCCTCGAAAACCATGAAAACGACACCCATGACGAAAAATTTGATAATTTCTTGCAGCCGCCATCTTGGATTTATATTTTGACAGTACTATCGGTTTCAACACCCTCGAAAACCATGAAAACGACACCCATGACGGAAAATTTGATAATTTCTTGAAGCCGCCATCTTGGATTTATATTTTGACAGTACTATCGGTTTCAACACCCTCGAAAACCATGAAAACGACACCCACGACGGAAAATTTGATAATTTCTTGCAGCCACCATCTTGGATTTATATTTTGACAGTACCATCGGTTTCAACACCCTCGAAAACCATGAAAACGACACCCATGACGGAAAATTTGATAATTTCTTGCAGCCACCATCTTGGATTTATATTTTGACAGTTCTATCGGTTTCAACACCCTCGAAAACCTTGAAAACGACACCCATGACGGAAAAGTTAATAATTTCTTGCAGCCGCCATCTTGGATTTACATTTTGACAGTACTATCGGTTTCAACACCCTCGAAAACCACGAAAACGACACCCATGACGAAAAAGTTGATAATTTCTTGCAGCCGTCATCTTGGATTTACATTTTGACAGTACCATCGGTTTCCACGCCCTCGAAAACCATGAAAACGACACCCATGACGGAAAATTTGATAATTTCTTGCAGCCACCATCTTGGATTTATATTTTGACAGTACCATCGGTTTCAACAGCCTCGAAAACCATGAAAACGACACCCATGACGGAAAATTTGATAATTTCTTGCAGCCACCATCTTGGATTTATATTTTGACAGTTGTATCGGTTTCAACACCCTCGAAAACCATGAAAACGACACCCATGACGGAAAAGTTAATAATTTCTTGCAGCCGCCATCTTGGATTTACATTTTGACAGTACTATCGGTTTCAACACCCTCGAAAACCACGAAAACGACACCCATGACGAAAAAGTTGATAATTTCTTGCAGCCGTCATCTTGGATTTACATTTTGACAGTACCATCGGTTTCCACGCCCTCGAAAACCATGAAAACGACACCCATGACGGAAAATTTGATAATTTCTTGCAGCCACCATCTTGGATTTATATTTTGACAGTACCATCGGTTTCAACACCCTCGAAAACCACGAAAACGACACCCATGGCGAAAAAGTTGATAATTTCTTGCAGCCGCCATCTTGGATTTACATTTTGACAGTACTATCGGTTTCAACACCCTCGAAAACCACGAAAACGACACCCATGACGAAAAAGTTGATAATTTCTTGCAGCCGCCATCTTGGATTTACATTTTGACAGTACTATCGGTTTCCACGCCCTCGAAAACCATGAAAACGACACCCATGACGGAAAATTTGATAATTTCTTGCAGCCACCATCTTGGATTTATATTTTGACAGTACCATCGGTTTCAACACCCTCGAAAACCACGAAAACGACACCCATGGCGAAAAAGTTGATAATTTCTTGCAGCCGCCATCTTGGATTTACATTTTGACAGTACCATCGGTTTCCACGCCCTCGAAAACCATGAAAACGACACCCATGACGGAAAATTTGATAATTTCTTGCAGCCACCATCTTGGATTTATATTTTGACAGTACTATCGGTTTCAACACCCTCGAAAACCATGAAAACGACACCCATGACGGAAAAATTAATAATTTCTTGCAGCCGCCATCTTGGATTTACATTTTGACAGTATTATCGGTTTCAACACCCTCGAAAACCACGAAAACGACACCCATGACGAAAAATTTGATAATTTCTTGCAGCCGCCATCTTGGATTTATATTTTGACAGTACCATGGGTTTCAACGCCCTCGAAAACCATGAAAACGACACCCATGACGAAAAAGTTGATAATTTCTAGCAGCCGCCATCTTGGATTTATATTTTGACAGTATTATCGGTTTCAACACCCTCGAAAACCACGAAAACGACACCCATGACGAAAAATTTGATAATTTCTTGCAGCCGCCATCTTGGATTTATATTTTGACAGTACCATGGGTTTCAACGCCCTCGAAAACCATGAAAACGACACCCATGACGAAAAAGTTGATAATTTCTAGCAGCCGCCATCTTGGATTTATATTTTGACAGTACCATCGGTTTCAACACCCTCGAAAACCATGAAAACGACACCCATGACGAAAAAGTTGATAATTTCTTGCAGCCGCCATCTTGGATTTACATTTTGACAGTACCATCGGTTTCAACACCCTTGAAAACCATGAAAAAGACACCCATGACGAAAAAGTTGATAATTTCTTGCAGCCGCCATCTTGGATTTATATTTTGACAGTACCATCGGTTTCAACACCCTCGAAAACCATGAAAACGACACCCATGATGAAAAAGTTGATAATTTCTTGCAGCCGCCATCTTGGATTTACATTTTGACAGTACCATCGGTTTCCACGCCCTCGAAAACCATGAAAACGACACCCATGACGGAAAATTTGATAATTTCTTGCAGCCGCCATCTTGGATTTACATTTTGACAGTACTATCGGTTTCAACACCCTCGAAAACCATGAAAACGACACCCATGACGAAAAATTTGATAATTTCTTGCAGCCGCCATCTTGGATTTATATTTTGACAGTACCATCGGTTTCAACACCCTCGAAAACCATGAAAACGACACCCATGACGAAAAAGTTGATAATTTCTTGCAGCCGCCATCTTGGATTTATATTTTGACAGTAAAAGTGTCGGTACAATTTTTCGTGAGAATTTTTTCCGTCTAGCCCCCTTTCACAACGCGCGATAAGGGATAGCTGTCTACTCTCCATCCGTCTTACGCTTTTTCGATCAGGGTCACGTGTCCTGACGCGAGTTTAAGATTTTATACCCAACGCCGCTAAAGAAGTTTTCACTTCAAAAACTGTGTTTTCTTACCCTAAGCCTAGAGCTCCTCTAGGTAAGTCTTTTGACAAAGCTGCCCACAGAGGCATCGTTGCTGAGGATCGTTCATCCTTTCCCAATGGCTTCTCTCTTCAGTCTCAAAATTGTTCATCCCTAAAGTCCCCTCAAGAGGATGATGGATGGGAGGAGGTGATGGGGCTGATGGGTGTGCAGGTAGTACCCTTCTTGTTAGACGCTCCCTTCCTTTCTCTCTAATATCTCTTCCCCCTATTTCTCCTTACATTAATATCGTTGCTGTTAGGGCTTTTAATATAACTTTCCTCTCTGCATACATTCCTCATCCTCATTCTAGATTAATTCCAGACCTTTTATGTATATTTTCTTCAGTTCCCTCCCCAATAATTTTTATGGGTGATTTAAATGCTCACCATCGCTCATGGGGTTCGAGCCATGATGATTACTTTGGTCGTGCCCTCCTTGAAATTTTTGATGAAGTGGTTTGTGTTATTAACAATGGTTCCCCCACGAGGAGAGTTCGCCCTACTCAAAACCCTAGTTCAGCTGTGGATATTACTGCATGTTCTGCCTCTCTTGCTTCCATTTTTTCCTGGAATATTTTGTCTGATTCCTATGGTAGTGACCACTTTCCTATTATTATCTCTATCTCTAATAGAGTAGTACCAATGCGTAATTTTAACCCCTCCCTTAAATATAGATTAAATGATGCAAGATGGTCTTCTTATTCTGATTCTCTTGAAATTAAGTTAGTCCCTCTTCCCCATCCTGACAGTAACAATCTCGTTGATTGTTATTCTAAATTTGTAGACGCCATTATTTGTAGCGCTGATGATAATTTTCCTCTTAAAAACCCTATACGTTTAAAGTTTCAACTCCTTGGTTGGATACAGAATGCACTTCTGCTGTCAAGGAAAGAAAAATAGCAGAGGATAATTATTCTACAGATCCACCAACGTATCTGTGAACTGAGTGGTAACGACACCGTCGCTTTAGTGTTGCAAATTAATAAAAGTTACCCATGATTGGGTATGTCAGATAGGAAACTAGGTAAACATATAAACATAATTTTATTATTTTAAACAATACCTAACATTGTTTTATAATAGTAAAATGCTAATATAAGTACTAAATAGTCTTCAAAAATAGGAAAATTAATGTAGGTACATACATTAGCTTTTTCTCTGGCATTCAATTGATATAATGTAGGTAGTCACTTACAAACTAAATGTTTAGCAAAGTAGGCAAATGAAATTTAATAACTTGCAAATAAACGTTACATTAAAAAAAAAACTGATTCTGCATTTTGCATAAGTACCTATCTACTTAGATGGATTCAGCAGTTACAAGCTTGATACAAAAAACCCATAGTTTAGTACTAGCTTCTCTATTTAAACAAAGCTCAAATATCTAGATACTCAAGATGTGTCCTGTAGGACATGACCTAGTTAATAGATAGAATAAAACAAAAGTCTCATCATCATCATCAACTCATAAACGTCCCCACTGCTGGGGCACGGGCCTCCATAACGATGCGAACGGGTAAAAAAAAAAACTAAAGTTTTTTTTCAATTTCATACACAGGTTCAGGCTTATTTCTCTTAATTATTTCTAACAGCTGAGGTTACGTCAACTCCTCTCCGTAGTCAATTTTATTTTGTGTCAACCATAATTACATAGGTATCTTTCTTTAAAGAATTAGTATTTGGTATTTTATTTACACAAATACGGTGATCAGTGAAAAACAGACGTATTCATAATTATTGAATTTGAAGGAATTTATTGTACCTATTATTTATACAAAAAAGAAAAGATATTAAAAAAAAGAACAAACGGAATAAAACATCATGCAAAGTTCGTGTTCACTAAAGCAGTTGTAGTTAAAAACCCGGTCTTTGTGGGACGGAACATCTGCATGTCTGTCTATGATTGTAAAATGGAAAAGCTTTTAAATATAATAATATAATTTCTAACTTACTATTACGATATTTGATGCTATTAAATTGCTTGAATGATCAATTAATTTACTTTCATGACTTCTGAATACACGTCCTAAATTCACTTTGATTTGAATTTTTATACGCCGCTCTCACACTGCATGAACGTCAAAATTGCACTAAAGTCATCAATTCAATTTGTAGGTAAGAAGGTAGGTACAACTGATTCGATTGAAGTGAGTGTTCGGTACGCCTAATCTAGTGCGTAGTACATATATATCGATGCGTTTGAATTAGAGGCGATTTTGGGAATATTTTGTTAACAGTCTTAGATAAAAATGACGATGGACTATACACCGTTAAATTTTGTTCGTTTTAATCCCGTAGAGGGTCGAACCGAAATGCGCGGTCGGAGTCCGACGCGGCATCCAGAGGGGGCTCGGAGGGCTCGGAGGCGGAAGAGATGGCGGTTGATTCTGGGAGAAACAAGTTCCTGTCAGAAACGCTCCGAGTTCGTCAGGAGGGAAGAAGGGCGCTCGGAGGCGGAGGAAGTGGTGGGCGATCCCGGGAGGAACTCAAGTGTCTCCCTGAAATGCCCCGTGTCTGCATGGAGGGAGGACGGGTCGTCCTCTGAGGAGTCCTCTCCTCAGAGCAAAATCCCCACCAGCAGCCGTGGCGCGGGCCGCGGCCCAGGACTCCGCTCAGCGAGCCGCAAGGCTTGCCGCGGAGAGGCGTCACCCAGGGCCGGCTCGGGAAGGTACCTCTCGGAGCCATCTGGCAGCGAGAGGCGTGCTGAGGTGGACTCCGACATGGAGTCCCTCCAGAGGCTGGCAGTCACCCTGTTGCGGGACATGAGCCGTAAAAGAGAGAGGACGTCAAATGAGAGGACGGCCCAACGTCACGCGGCGTCCCTCCGAAAGAAAGAAAAGAAAGAAAATACGTTTATTTGGCACACAGGTACACACAATGATATAAAAATTTATTATAGTATGGGATCTTAGACTTAAAATATATCTACATTGTATGTCCCACGGCTGCGCCAAATAGGTCCAGTTCAGCATCATGCCAGGCCACTACGTAGCAGTTGCCTGACGCTGGTTTTCAACTGAACCTTGCTATGAGTCTACGGATGTTAATCAGTTGTTAGGTGTGAGATAAATAAATATATGTAGGTATAAATTAGTCGAGGGTTCTCGAGGGAGGCTTTTGATGCCACACTCGAGAAGAGGGTGGCCAGAATCCGGAGCGAGCTCCAGGTTGAGGTTCGGGCCGAGCTCCGGGCTGAAGTCCGGGCTGAGCTCGGAAGGGTGCCAAATGGCGGTGGCTGTCAGGAGCCGTCGGAGGGGGGTGCGCAAGCAAGGGCAGGGGCAAAGCCGGCCCCAGGCCCAGCCCGAGCCGGAGAGCCAGCTGCTGACGCTGGTGCGGCAGGAACTGGCTGCTTTCCAGCAACAGCTGCAACAGCAGCAGCAGCAGTTCCAGCTGCGCATCCAGCAGCAGCTGTCCCTGCTGGAGGGCATCGTGCTGCGCCCTCCGCTAGCGGCCTCTGGCCAGCAGCGAAAGGCGGCGTCTTACGCCACCGCCGCGGCTGCGGCTTCTGTGCCCAAGGCGGGTCCATCGGGGGGTTACCATATGTAAATAGAGGGATGCCTGTCTATGGTACCTAAAATACCTGAATTTTCAGAAAAATGCCTGTCTAAATCAAAACGCTGTAGGTAATAAGTAAAAGCCAACAGATAATAATGAAGAAGGATATTTATTACTGATATTTGACAGAGGAAATTATTTTTTTTAATAGTTCTTTCTTTTCTAATATACACTACACCGTATCAAAAAATAAATTTTATCTTTACAAATCGATAGTGTTTCATGTACCGGATCGACCCTCCACGGGATTAAAACGATTAAAATTTAGCGGTGTATAAACGTAAAAATCTTCACAAGATACAGTTTGAAAGCGAAATTTAAAAATGCCTGTCTCTGACCACGATGTGCGTTAAGAAGTTGCTTGCGAGAAGTTGAGATACAGGTTCTGGACTGGCCAGCACAAAGTCCAGTCCTTAAACCTATAGAACATTTATGGGACGAGCTAAAACTAAGAGTACGACAGCAAGAACCACCTCCGCAGAACTTGGAGCAGCTGGAATCGACTTTATTACAGGAATTGGAAACCATACCTCAATCTACCATTAGAAAGTTGATAAAATCTATGAATAAAAGGATAGTATGTGTTATCAAATCCAGAGGAGGCAATGCATGTTACTAAAAGAAAGATTATATAAACAACACCATTTTTTTTTATATTTAGTTTGAAGTCGTAGTTTATTTTTTCTTCATTTTTATTATTTCTTGTATGCGCAAAAAAAGTTGTTTCATTTAAAAATGCATAATTTCATGTTAGAATGAACACATAATACATATAAAATAAAAAAAACCGGCCAAGAGCGTGTCGGGCCACGCTCAGTGTAGGGTTCCGTAGTTTCCCGTCCGTCACAATAAGGCCACGTTCACACGGCGACCATTCGATTCGATTTTTTCACGTATACGGTTTTACCGTATACGATGCAATCGTTCACACGGCAACCATTCGATTCGATTTTTTCATGTATACGGTAAGCGAGTCGTGTGAACGAGACAACATGAACATAAGCGCCACTGCGTGTCGTATTCGATAAAATCGTTTCGAGACGCGGCGTTCCGGTGACAACTTCGCACGGTATACGTTAAAATATATTTCTCGTACACGGGATTTTCCCGTATGAACGCCGTGTAAACAATTTTTAAGTTTTCATATATAGGCCACGTTCACACGGCGACCAATCGATTCGATTTTTTCACGTATACGGTTTTACCGTATACGATGCAATCGTTCACACGGCAACCATTCGATTCGATTTTTTCATGTATACGGTAAGCGAGTCGTGTGAACGAGACAACATGAACATAAGCGCCACTGCGTGTTGTATTCGATAAAATTGTTTCGAGACGCGGCGTTCCGGTGACAACTTCGCACGGTATACGTTAAAATATATTTCTCGAACACGGGATTTTCCCGTATGAACGCCGTGTAAACAATTTTTAAGTTTTCATATATATTCTGTTGTCACTACTCTATTCGATAAAATCTCGTATACGGTATACGGGAAAATAATCGCCGTGTGAACGTGGCCATATTCTGTTGTCACTACTCTATTCGATAAAATCTCGTATACGGTATACGGGAAAATAATCGCCGTGTGAAGTGTACCCACTTAGGCCACGTTCACACGGCGACCATTCGATTCGATTTTTTCACGTATACGGTTTTACCGTATACGATGCAATCGTTCACACGGCAACCATTCGATTCGATTTTTTCATGTATACGGTAAGCGAGTCGTGTGAACGAGACAACATGAACATAAGCGCCACTGCGTGTCGTATTCGATAAAATCGTTTCGAGACGCGGCGTTCCGGTGACAACTTCGCACGGTATACGTTAAAATATATTTCTCGAACACGGGATTTTCCCGTATGAACGCCGTGTAAACAATTTTTAAGTTTTCATATATATTCTGTTGTCACTACTCTATTCGATAAAATCTCGTATACGGTATACGGGAAAATAATCGCCGTGTGAACGTGGCCTGAGTTTAAAAAAATGCTTGCATATACGATTATACTACAAACTTAGTCCAGAAATTATTTTGTAGAACCCTTTTGTCTTTTTTGTACAAAAACTGTTCTTTCCATCAAGTTCAAAATAATTTTCCTAGAAAGTCCTTACAAAGTTCCACTTTTCAGATTTTTTTCATATTTTCTAAACTTATGGTTCAAAAGTTAGGGGGGGGGGGGGGACATTGTTTTTTACTTTTGGAGCGATTATTTCCGAAATTATTGACATTTTCAAAAAATGATTTTAGTAAACCCCTATTCATTTTTAAATACCTATCCAACAATATATCACACGTTAGGGTTGAAATTAAAAAAAAAAACACTTCCCACTTTACATATAGGGGGGCTACCCTAATAAAACATTTTTTTCCAATTTTTATTTTACCACTTTGTCGGCGTGATTGATATACATATTGGTACCAAATTTCAGCTTTCTAGTGCTGACGGTCACAGAGATTAAGCGAGGACGGACAGACAGACAGACAGACAGACGGACAGACAGACATGGCGAAACTATAAGGGTTCCTAGTTGACTACGGAACCCTAAAAAGGTCTTTGTTTTGAAACACCGTCAAAACAATACATTTGGTAGGTGGTCTAATTTTATTGTCCAACAGTTTATATTCATAGGGTACTTCCTGTTGTCCTAGAATCTTGAAATTTGGCATAAAGCAAGGTCTCATAGCAAAAGTGTAGGAAAAAACCTAAAAACTGTAAATTTGTAGCTACATCACAAAAGAAAAACTTTTTTTTGTGATTTGTAAAAATCTTTGAGACTCGATTCGGAATTTGAACAAAAACGGCCGTATCTTTTTTTTTTCGATAACATACAAGTTTGATTTTTTCACAGCTTCAAGTGACCGCAGACTTGAGTATATGGTTTTAATTTCAACTCGATAGCTCCACGCGTTCTTGAGATAAAGGGTCTTGACAGACAAACATATAGACAAACACACAGACAGACATGCAGACAGACAAACGGACAACAAAGTGATCCTATAAGGGTTCCGTTTTTTCGTTTTGAGATACGGAATCCTAAAAACACGCTAAGTACACTACCTCAAAGGTGGCGTGAAAACGTGTGCCTGTTATAGTCTGTCTAAAAAGTCAACCGACTTGGGAATTTTGTATAATATTTAATCATTTAAAAAATACTTATATTCGATAGTTTTTATAAGGTTCTTCTGTTAATAAACAATGATCTCTATCTCTTAATCAACCTTGATTATTGAACCCTTGTTGACTACCTCAGATTCAATTACCCAAGTCGTTTCACTTATTAGACTTTATGACGATTATCTCTTTCAAGTTTTTGAATAATTATATCTCAAAAACGGTAGCTCATAAGAAAAAAGTAATTAGACATCTTGTCAGCTGATTTTATGATAGAACTTACCGTTTTGCTCCAAATCACGAAAAACTCGTTTTTATTTATTTATTTATTTATTAGAACTTTATGCAACGCACAGGTACAAAGTTGGCCTTAATGCCATAAGCATTCTCTACCAGTCAACATGTGAAGAGAAAACATGGCAGGTGCACAAAAAAAAAACAACAAAAAATGGAATATTAAGAAAAATAAGGGTACAAATGTGTATATATAAATAAAATAGACATACATAATATATATTTAATATAATATAAACAGCAGCATCGGCTTGCTGGCCAGCTTCGCCGGCCAGCCTCAGCCGCGGTGGCGGGCCTTCAAACCACCTGGGCCCCAAGTCTGCTATTTTTATAAATTCGTCATTCCAACACGATCCCATTGTCATTTTGCTAAAAGTTTGTAATCTGCTAATTCATAATGATCGATCATTGATCGGTCACTGGTCTTGTAATAGAATTGTGGTAGAATGATAATTTCGAGCATATTAAAACCAATAACTGCACAATAACGTTCTAATGATAAAACACTGATTAAATAAACTGTCAAAGTTTTAGCAGATTACCGCAAACGTCAAATATTCATTTGTCAATATGTACGAGATTACCATTCTATGTCACTTCTTTCAATGGAGTGTCAGTGGTTGACCATTGGAAAGTCATAATGACGCCATTATATTAGTAGATTACCAAACTTGTCAAAATCGACAATTATGACATCAATGATAGACCATTCTGACACGATTGTAATAGTAGACTTGAGGCCCAGCTCCTCAGCTCGCGGGCCGCCCTACCCCTCCGCGCCTACGCGGGTTTAAATTACACTCTAGGGGTAGGGCAGACAAGACTGCGTAAAGTCGGTTTCGCAGCGATTCGTTTCTGTCACAAAATTTTGCAGCACAACGTATTGACTTTTGTATGACACAAATTTAATTTAATATTGAAAATGCTACCAATACATGCTATATTTAGAACATTCTATGTCACTTTTGCAGACCATTCGATTTTAAATACATTGCACGTAGGTTATCTAACCATTCGACAGCATAAATTTACTTTATTTAAATTATCAGTTTTATTCCATATATTATAAGTTTTTGATGTTTTGAACACTAATTTTTACAAGAAGATACATCTAATTTAATTTTTGATGTTCAAATATGCACCCATACCAAATAATCGTATCTCTAAATAATTGTTATGCTAAACAAAATTATGCATAATATTAATTATGGCAAAGGTAATTATGCGAAACAAAATTCTGCCAAGATAAAAGTATGCCATTGTAAATTCGGACACGTAAATATTCTGCCAAACAAAAGTTATGCTAAATAATTTTTATGCCTTAAAAATATTCGATTAAATAAGATTATGCCATGTGAGTTATGCCAAATAAAAATCGGAGTATCAAGATTCTGCCAAATAGAAGGAACCCACACTGGAAACCTGACTTTGCCAGTCAAGAGTCGAGTCGAGATGCAAACCGAGATCCTTAACTCTAGAACTAATGGGGATGGAGGCACCATTAGAAATAATTGGAGGAAGAGAGTTAAGGCGTATAGTCCCTTGAACCATCCGACCGAAATTATGTGAACGCAACTCTCGCACTCGCCTAGGCGGCAGTACGCAAATCTGTGCATTTATTTGCGGCCAGCAGCGCCCGGAAAGCCCTTTAAATCCATTTTCTCTGCGAGATATTGATTGATTTACATATGCAATGTTCACTTTGAAGAATATTTAACCACCAATTTTTATGTGTAAAAATGTTTCTAAAGGTCCAAGCCGTTTCGAAGGAGTAGGGAAAAGTTGCGAACTTGCTAAATATTTTTTTTTGACAAAAGTATGAATTGCACGAAAAAATCAAATGTTGATATTATTGTTCATGAATCTATAATAAATATTTATTTTTTTCAAACCAATTGACCTAGCCGTTACGGAGGAGTAGGCCTCAGAAAATCACTGTTTTATGGCACTTTTCGGGCGCTTGACCCTTAACCACCACTTTACCCATCATGCGCGAGCTTCCAATAATAATGGCCTGACACATTGAGGGGTTTACAGACACCCCAAATCTTTCAGACCAGTCTTTGATAGCGTCCAAATCTCGGTTCACATCCTCTATAGCTTCCGAAGTTCCGACAAACCTTCTACCCGCGCAGCTGTATATAACTGAAGATCATCGGCATAAAGGTGATACGAACACTGAAGACAGTGAGTTATAAAATTAATGAAGATGGAGAATAGCAACGGAGAAAGAATACCGCCTTGAATTTTTTTTTCCAGGTATCGTTTCGATGAGGACTTTTTTGAATTCATTTAAGAAGGTGTTTTGAACAATCCTACCAATTTTCAGCTGGGTGCGAATTAATGTAACCTAAACCCTAATAATTGGTCTTTATGTTGTTTATTCTTTCACCTTACTAACATCTACCACGCAAAAGCGATTATATCGCGAATCCGACCAACATAGTTTTACATCTACTATTATAAGGGCTATTTATTGAGTATTAATTGTGACGTTGCGCGTTGGCCAGATTCGCGATAGAATTGCTTTTGACCACTTTTGACGCTTTTCGGAACGCAGGGCAAGTCATCCCCGTAGTAGGATATAATAGGTAGAGTCTGTGCGGAAAGTAAACCATCGTGGGATTTGAGGGCGCTGCTGTAGATAAATATCGTTTTTGTTATGTAAGCAACATTGTGACGTCATTATAGTGCGACTGTTAAATCTTGATATTTTGAAACTATGTTAGACTAGCTTCTTCCAGCGGCTTCACTCTATAATAAAAATTATCCGATTGGCTGAATTTGCTCACCTAATGAAACTGCAAAGTTATAGCTTATGTGCTATATTATTGCAATGTTTATGATTAAGTTCATCTGTCTAGTAGTTTTTGCGCGACACATCCATACATACGAGTACCTCCATCCATCTTCGCAAACTTTCGCATTTATAATATTAGTAGCCTATTTATTGAACTTGCTCATGTGATGAAACTTAGTAAAAATGTAGGTTAGCTATATTATTGCAACATTTATCATTAAATTCATCCGTTTATAAATTTTTGCGTAATGCCGTTAATTGTGGCGACACCTGGGGGAGGCCTATGTCGAACAGTGGACGACTTTCGATTGTAATGATGATGAACATTTAAATGCAAACACGAACCGGTAAAGAAAAATAGCGTGAAGAAACTGCTGTACTGCCTATCTAGGTAGTTTCCACCAACGACCACTTACCCAATTCCAACGAAAATGGTTCTATCACTTTGACTGGGATCGGTCTATTATCACTGACTGGAATATTGTAGCTAGCAGCAAGTTTATGTTTACCATAATTAAATTTAAAGCTAAAAATGGGACACACTACCACTTTCTCGTTGTCTTCCTCAGTACATTTTTCCCTTTTGCTAATCTATGAAAAATATGAACTTAATGACTATGAAAATAAAGTACACTTCAGAATTTGTAATGTTGCTTCGTAAAAAATCTTTTTAGCCTGTAAGGGACCCTCTCGTATATAAGATCCTTGGGATCACTTGGTTGTCCGTCTATTTATCTGTTAAGACCCTTTAACTCGAGAACGTTTGGAGGTATCGAGTTAAAATTAAAACCATACACTCAAATCTGCGGTCTTTTGAAGTTGTGAAAAAATCAGACTTCTGAGTTAACTAAAAAAAAAGATACGGCGTTTATGTCGCAAAAACACATATATTTCGATACTCAAGGGAATCAAAGTTCATAGGGTGGCGTTGACCTAGAATCCTGAAATTTGTCATAAATCAAAGTCTCATAGAAAAAGTACAGGGAAAAATCTGAAAATAGTAAATTTGTAGATCCGCCACAAAAAAAAAAATTGTTTGCAATTCGGAAAAATCTTCGTAACTCAATACGGGAATTGATTTCATAGGTAAATTTGTACAGAATCCTCAGTGCGCGAGTCCGACTCGCACTTGCCCTTTTTTATTTTAGTTACTGTATCCTTTCTCAAGCCTGAAAATAAATATTCTAAGTTAGTCGAAATGCATTATAAATTTAAAGTATCAATACTCTTTATACTAGCCATCGAAAATATTGACCAAAACAAAATAAACAAATATCGTCATGTTTAAATGAATTTCCGTTTAATTTATATATATTTGGAGATAACAGGGACAGGAGTTCACCTAGGAAGTCTATAAACATTAAAATAAAAGTGTTACGTACCAAAAACACAGCACGCTAATGTTTCCCAAGTTCGTGACTTTGTTTTGATCAATAATGATGTGATTGGCCATTTGTTATCTTTGGCAAAACTGTAATATATTAAATATTATTTTCCTTGCAGCTCAGTGAAATTTTTTATCACATTTCTGAAGATTTCAATTAAAAATCACAATAAAATAACATAATAAACAAACATGATGTGACGTTTGGCATTTGACGGATGGCTGGGTTGGGTTGCTACTTAAAATCTTTAATGTTGTTTTCACTTTACGCCACGACGGTTCTTTTATCGCACAGACAATATATAACATGTTGCGCCGACCCCAAGTAATATGGGATACCTAAGGGCAGGAAGAAGAAGAAGACCCATATTAGTAGAGGATACGGTTAAGAACGACCTTCACCGGTTTGTTTAATGGATGAAACGTATTTTATGATAAATTTAGTATATCAAATAATATAACGCGGGTGGGTTGCCTGAGAAATTCCTATTATTATCTGAACGTAGCGTTTTTAATAGTCTGTGGAAAACGTTTTATAGTTTTAAAACCTGTAATAGGGTGATTGCACTGGTTTTTGTCCAATAGGCTAGTTGCCGTAAAAATGTAATTAGTCCGTCCTTTAGATTATTCAAAAATAAGAGACACGTATTTTTTTTTTCTAAATTAAACCAAAAATGACCAAGATTATAGTCATAGTAAAGTTACGTGTAACGTCACGCCGTGCTGCATTTTTTAGCACGGGGTGACGTCACACGTAAGTTTAATGGGCTATTTCTTTGTTATTTTTGTTTACTTAATCGAAAAAAGAAAAAATACGTGTCCAATATTTTTTTATAATCTAAAATACGGACCAAATAAAATGTAATTATTTTGACGCTGGAAACTATCCTATTATAGAAGTTACCAGCTTTGTGATGCAAAATGAATATCTTGAAATACCCTTAGGGTAAATTACACCATTTAACTATAACGATAACAAAGCCGTTAACAATTGTCAAATCGTCGAATTGACCAATACGCGGCCGTTTCACGGCTGGTTATGGTTTGGTTATCGTTATAGTTAAATGGTGCAACTCACCCTAAGTCTGTTGAAGTAAAATGGAAATTAAAATTAAAGTAAAATTAAAGTAAATTCACCTAGCTGATTGGGTTTCCGTCCATGTGGACGAAAACCAAATAGTTTGACAAATTGGTATACTAGTATTAGTCCACTATATTTATCTAAGATTTCATAAAAAAACATATACAAGGTGTCGTTTTGAAGCTGCAAAATATTTCAGGAGGTAATTATGTTAGTGATTCTCGACCCGAATCAATAATAAAATAAGTAGGTATTTTTTTTTTTTTTATAACCGCGCTTTTTTTCACACACACAAACACGGAACAATAAAGGTCGTTTTCACACACACTAACTCGCAACGATAGTTTCATAAATAATGTATCATCCAATCATCATCCCGCACGCCACACCCTAGCCACGCCCCCGCGGCCATCGATCAATCGATTTAGTTTAGAGTAATTAAAAAATTAAATAACAAGTATTACTGATTATTGACCAGGTATCGTTTTTTTATATGATTATTTATGAGTTTTACTACAACCTCCTGAAATATTGTGCAGTTTTAAAACTGCACCTTGTATAATAAAACACTTTAAATTGTACTAGTAAAACGTGGTAACGATAATTGGTTTTAAATTTCAAATGGACACAGCAAGCAATTTTAACGATAAAAGTGTATAAAATAAATAAACTGTAGTGTAGTCTACACATAAAGCTGCCATTAGACGGACTGCACCGCAGCAACCTCACCGCATAGTCGATATATTCAACTGCATGCAGTTGTATGTTCGACTTCGTTTAGTCATGATTTCAACTTCAAACGGTCAGCTGTAGTCGTGTGAAGTTAATATTAACTGCAACCAGTCGTGGTGACTTCAAATTTATGCAGTCGGCTACAGTCGTGTAGTCTCGACGCACGCTGTCCATCGCTAACCGCATACAGTTAGTATGCAGTAATTAGTCAAGTCAAGTCGCGTTGAATGCACATTGGCATTATTCGATCAATGTAATTTTTATTTTGAGGCTCTTAAAGATCAAATCTTACATTGAGCTCCTGGACTACATACGTGGCGTCAACTGCGCAAAGGCAGTTCCGACTGCAGATAACTGCATGCAGTTGAATATGTCGACTGCGCGCGGTCACTGCGATGCAGTCCGCATGCAGGCAGGAGGGTTGTCACCTTTTTTTTTGTTGGAATTAAAGTACATTGGTAATAATAGATAAGAAAAAAAAAAGTACATGGTATCAAAATAAAGTACAATTTATTTATTATATATAATTGTTATAAAAATAATAAATTGTAAAACAATATCCTTTCAGAAAAAAAGAAATATTTATTTTCATTATTATAATAAAAAAACATAATGATTTTTAAAATTATTTTTATTGCTTTTTGCAGTTTTTATCACATCAGTATCACATACTACTAAACAATTGCACAGCATTTTTACAATCTATATTTAAATCAAAGTAAACAATTACTTAATTTTTATCAAATTCAGAGACGCAAGAAAAAGCAAGGACTTAACACGTTCACTGCGCCATCATTTTCATAGAACTTTCAGCTGGTGCTTTGGAGACCTAAAAGATCTCGAAACTAACCTACCCTCTGGTGCGTTTGAGACCTAATCAGTCTCCTAAAGATACAGTTTTGAAAATAATTTATATCTTCCAAAAAAACAATGACATATATTTTGAAGTTTTTGTGGGTGAAAGATAGCCTATTGCTTTATATTTTGCTAGATTCGCATGCAGTTGTGACATTTGAATAAATTACAAATACCAAAAAAAAAATTGATATCGATTGTATCTCGTACCGCAACCGAAGATAGTTCAATGTGTGTAGTAAGTAGTGATGAGAATAAAATAATATCTCAGTTGTCGATTGAAAATTTTTATTAATTTCATAAGCAAAGTTTTTTTTATTAAAACATGGTAAACACATTGATTGCTTGCATTCCGCGTAAATGGTAACAATTCGTTTAGTTTTTTTAAAAGCATCAGTGCTGTTTAATGTATGCCGTAATTTTTCGTAACAACCCACAGAACGTCTTTTTTTGTCGCCACGTTGGAAATTATGATCCGTACATCTTCCTTCGGGGAATTTTGTAATAAAATGCATTATATAAGTAATTTTTATATGTATTATAAATAGTATACATCATCAATAAAATGGTATTATCTACAATTCTACACTAATATAATAAAGAGGTAAAGATTTTTTTTTGTTTGTAGGAGGTAATCTCTTGAAGTACTGGTCCGATCGCTAAAATTCTTTCACTGTTAGAAAGCTGCTTTATTCCTGAGTGACAGAGGCTATATTTTATTTACGTGGGCGAAGCTGCGGGTAAAAGCACACTAAATCGTTTTCCAGTACATGGGCAGATATATATTATTTTCATTAGTTAGCTGCGTGAGCTCCAACGTAGAAAGAGCCATCGTTTTCTTTTTAGGTACGTCAAATATAAAGCACTCATTGTTTATCAAAAATAATAAACACGTAGTTATATACGCGAGTGTTATTTCCAAAACGTGCAAGCGACCTCCACGTCGATGCTAGGACAACACTAAAACGAGTCACGCAGCGCCCGCGCCGCTCATCCTCACTCTCTTGCGTCTACGAGGCGTACGATTCCACGAGTACCGACATATCTCCTAACGCAAGCAATAAAAATAATTACAGTACTGTGCGTTAGGGACCTAATCCATCTCTAATTTCTTTTTTAATGTCCTTGAATTCAGCTCTAAGTAGGAAGCAAATATGTATATTTGTCCTATTCACATTTAAATAACTTTACACGTTAGACCCTCCCGCAAGGAGTGAAACAACACGATTATTTTCAACGCACAATTCAAAAGTCCTGCAAGAGATCTGATGGATCTCGTAATGCAACGAACGTGTTAAGAAATCAAATCCTGCGAAATAAAGTATTTTCAAGTACTTTATTGTTATCTTAGAGTATAGAGTACAATTACCTGAAATAACGTACAGTACTTTATTATAAAGTACGGGTGGCAACCCTAGATGGCCGCCTTAGTTAATTTATTTTTGCAAATTGCAAATACATTGTTAAAAATAGTACATAATGATACAAGTGTGTAATGCTAGTGATTACCTACAGTTGAGGCGGTATTTAGACCCGAGCCGTGGCGAGGGTCTTTTGAGTGCCGAGAACGTTAATCATTAATTACTCACGTGTATCATAAGACATTTTTCAATACTCTTGTGAAGAAAATGACAGTAAAACTAGTATTTTTTTTTTGTGACATGGCGTAAAAATTTGTTTTCATATGCGCGCGCATAGGTATTTTTTTAATTATCTCTAGGGGAAGTCTAAGGTATTTTGATCATACTACCTAGTCTTACGTTTATGTTTTTTGTGTGAAATTTTTTACCATAACTTCTTTCGTAGTGACAATGGAATACGCAAGTTACATTTTTTAATGATTTTGTAGTATTAGCATTGAATTTCTCTCGAATAAATCTAATCAATCAAAAACCGCGAGTGGCGGCCATAAATCCCAAAAAAAAACATTTTTATTTAAATTTACGATATATTTAGTAAGTAAATGTTTTTTTTATTATTAAATAAATCGTTTGTACAAGTTAAAATGGTCAAAAAAACATAATTTTATATAGACGAATACGAATAAATCAAGCCAAAAACCGCACGCATCTTAAAATAGCGGCCATAGACCACAAAAAAAAAAAACATTTTTTTTTTGAATGTACGATTTATTTAATAAATGTTTTTTTCTTATTAAATACATCGTTTTCAAAATTGCATGAAATAAGTAAATAAGACACTAATATATACCTAACATTGAACGCAATAACTTATGTAAAATTTTTTCGTACTCTAAATTTGTTTTGCCAACAAAGAGGTTGAACAAAAAGGTTTTAACTATTATTTAAAGCACTAGTGCGTAATGATAATCAAAATGTCACAGTTTAGTAATAAGTGCCTTTACCTAAGTGTAGTGCAATAAGAGTCACTTTCTGAGCAAGTGAAAAAATATATAATACCTGATTATCAAAGTAATATTGATAATGGGGCTATTTTGATTATCCTCTCTTTGTTTTACTTATAGAAAAGACATCCTGACAAACAACAAAAATCTTTTTTTTAAACTACATTTATTAGGTAATACTGTGTTTAAAATATTTATGGGCTGATTTTGATGATAGGTATTATAATTGTAACAAACGAGATAAGTAAACCAAATGTTTTTGATTAGAAAAGAAGATAACGGTTGCTTTCGATAAATCGAATTTATAAACTCAAAAATATTTAACATTTTATCGAAAAAAAGTTAGGAAGTATGATAGCTCTTGAGATGAGATTGCTTGAGAGTATGGCGGCAGAAAATTGTTCTTCTAATGCACGCGCATCCAAAATGGCGGCCATAGACTAGCTACTCTAGCTAGGCTGTTCAATAAAAATAAGAATGAGGTTGCTTATGTTTATAAATAGAAAGAATAATTTAATTTATGAATGGTTTTATTTATTAAACATGTAAAAGTTAAAATAGTTTATTTAAACACATATTAGCATAAAATAAGCAAGTAAGACACTAATTTGTAGGTACTTTTGAACGCAATACCAAATGTATTTTTTTTTCGTATTCAATGTTTGATTTGAGAGCAGAGGTTTAACAAAAAAGGTTATCACTACATTATCACAATCACATTATAATAAAATTCCACTTGAAATTCTCCAATTAAACGAGTCAAAATTTAAAAAAACGCACGCTATGTAGGCAAGCATATTATAAATTGGAAGATTATCTACTCGATAAAAATGTTTGGCTAAATGCCGGTCCTGCTCCACATTATTGTCATGTCCTTTTAGATCCGTTCAATCAAAATATTAAGTATTTCCTTTTTGTTTGTTAGAAACATCCGCCAAATATTCGCATGTTTTTTGCAAATGCAAATGCGAATATCAAAAAATGAGCGAATATTCGCGAATACGAATATTCGTTACATCACTACCGAAGTGATTTTTTTTGTTTGTTTTTAATTGATATAAACTAGTGCTTGACTACGATCCCACCCGATGGGAAATAGCGATGCAATCTTTGATGGTGAGGCGCACTAGTTTATTAAGAGCCTATTCACTCTAGCCTTGAAGATACCCAAATTATAATCAGACGGGAAGACCGCAGGAGACAAACTGTTCCATTCCTTCGACGTACGCGGTATAAACGACAAGGCGAAACGCTTAGTCCGGACCGTAGAAGTTTCAACAACGTAAGGGTGAATATTCGCCGTACGTCGGGTTGTCCGATGGTAGAATTGCGATGGCGGAATCAAGTTATGCAATTCCTGCGCACACTCTCCAAAATGAATCCTGTAAAACCGAAAGGCTGACTACCCTACGCCTGTAATCAAGGCTTTGAAGGTTGGATTTAGATAATTTTTTACACCTTTTGAACACAAAGCTTCAACAAACTATTTGATTCCGACAACAACTGCTCGTTAATGTTTCGTCTAAATATATTATAGCTAATTTGTCTGGCAATTGAAACAAAAAAATTATTGCCTGCTTTCAATATCATTAAATCCGAAAAAACGTAGCAAGTTTAGCTACCATCAAAGATACCCCAGCTCTCAAAGTAGCCCCATTGTACAGTATTTATTATGGTTAAAAGTATACATACGCGCCAAAAACATGACGTAAACTAGCTTTATCAGTAGGTAGTTTTAAATTTGCCATAAACTTTTCTCATCGCCATTTTTTTGTTCTTTCGCTATGGGTTCTTCAAAGCACGGATGCGAATGGGCCACTGACGACATTTTAATTTGCTTATTGTCTAATCACATTTTCATGTTAGTAGAACTGTCGCTTAGCTACTACTATTGCACAATCTTGCGCGGGAAGGAAGGTTTGTATTCAAGTTTTGCGTACCTACGTGTTTGTAGCAGCTTAGTCAAATGGACGAATAGTGGAATTGGACGGTAAACTAGCGCAATCACCCTACTTTAAAAAAGAAATGGAGGATGAAGATATTGTTGCACTTCTAGTTGTTTTTGGAATTTTATTAATAACAAGTGGAATTGTAGCCGCTCTTTTCTTCCTTTTATTTTATTTTTCAGACGTCTTATTTTAAGAGAGCGTAGGTAGTCTTCGTAAAGTAGATTAAGTAATCTCAGAATTTAATTTAACAGGTAATTATAAAATTATTTATAGTAGGTAAATAATTATTCATTCGTTAATACGTGCCTACCTTCCGTTACAAATATATATACTTATATATATTACTATTTTTCCCTTGTCTGTACAAGTAAGTGTCGTCGGTCCACTAGTAGGTAGGTAAGTATATCTCAATGCTCTTCATAGCCCATCATACTACCTATCTTTCTTTTCTGGTAGAAGCAGAATATAAAAATATCCATCTAAAGCACCACTTTCGAAACAGGTAATCGTCAACCAGTTGCATCACAATCGAACTGAAGCGCGTCCTTGTACACACAGTAGGTTTGAAGCGAAGTCGCTCGTCGAAAGGAGAAATAACGTAATAATAGCTACGACATCGAAGCTAGCTGTTCACAATACCGCCATAGCGCGCAACGGCATTATGAAAACTTGCAATTTATTGATATTGACAAAAGCGATATCCAATTTAGAAGTTTGTCATCAAAACCGAAGAAACTATTAAATCAGATAGTGAAATGAGGTAAAGAAATGCACTAATATAACTAGAAAACATGTAAAAAATTTTTTTATAAAATTTTGTTTTAAGGCACCCTTCCAAACGATTACGTCTACCTCGGACTGACAGTCCAGCTGGGTAGGTCTAACTTCGAGAAATAGGTCAACCGTCGAATCCAAATCGGTTGGACAGCGTTCGGGAAGCTACGCCGTAAGTATCTTCTCGTACAACATACCACAGTGTCTCAAGATGAAAGTCTATGACGTGCGTGTTGCCAATGATGACATAATGGTTCCGAAACGTGGTCGCTCACAAGAGCCTCATCAGAAGGCATAGAGTCACCCAAAGAGCAATGGAAAGAGCTATGCTCGGGGAGTCGGGGTTTCCTTGCGTGATCGAATAAAAAATGAAGATATCCGCAGGAGAACTGAGTTTGCCGACATGGCACGAAGAATTGCCAAACTTAAGTGGCAATGGGCAGGGCACATTGCTCGCAGAACAGATGGCCGTTGGGGCCGAAAGGATCTGGAGTGGCGACCGCGTACCGGAAGACGCAGCGTTGGAAGGCCTCCTACAAGGTGGACCGATGACCTGGTAAAGGTTGCTGGAAACCGATGGTTGCGGGACGCACAAGAACGTTCGTTGTGGCGACGCTTGGGAGAGACCTATGTCCAACAGTGGACGCGTATCGGCTGAAGTGATGATGACCCTTCCAAAAAAATCAAATGTGATGTGATACCTCTCTTTGTACCTAGGTATACCTATTAGTCTAAGATCCGATTAAGAACGACCTTCACCGGTCTGTTTAATGGATGAAACGTATTTTATGACAAATTTAGTATATCCTACTAATATTATAAATGCGAAATTATGTACTTACATATGTATGGATGGATGTATGAATGGATGTTTGTTACTCTTTCACGCAAAAACTACTGAACGGATTTCGATGAATCTTGGTACACGGGTAGACCATGTCCTAGAATAACACTTAAAATACTTTTTATCCTGGGATTATGTTTCCTTCAAAGATTTTATATTTCCGATACTAGATTGACTACGACAACTAAAAAAAGTAAACTAAACTAAACTATACTAAACCTCAAAAGCGTCTCCGAAAAGGAAAGATATAAAGAGTCCTGTCATCTCGTTCTACTAGTGTGTCCATACACTAGCTGCATACCACGGAACAATTTTGCTCTAAAGTAGTAAAATATATTTTTGATACATTAAATAGATATGCAAAAACAATTAATTAATATGCATCAACTATTCTCAATATGCTTACCAAAAGGGAACTGTGAGTTTTCTCTGTAATGATTAGGAAATAGCTGATGTCTGTATATACCTTGTATTGGTGTCGTACAGTTGCATCGATTAAAATAAAATGCTTGAATTACCACCTACTAATTGATGTTGGCACGAAATTCATCCATCCCAGACGGATAATCAGGACTCAGGAGAATAATATTTTAAGAATTCGAAGATATGTATATATTTTTTTTATTATTGATAAGCTTGCGTTTGACCACCATCTCACCTGATGGTAAGCCATGACGAGCACAAATCCGCAAAATCGACGAGTAGTGGTTTACGGCCCATTCCTTTTCCCAGAGAGGTTTGAGTCCCAGCAGTGGGAATAATAGTAGGCTAATTATGCTTAAGCCTATTTTTATGCCAGCCCGCCTTGTATTTTGCTACCAATAACGATAGCGATATCCTCTTATGCGGCATGTGAGTATGAAATACCTACACATCACTTCTGAACGGCAGAACAGGCTACAAATAGGTGCATATTTAGTTAATTCTGTTTGTGTTCGTAATTATCAGAATAAGGTTTGTTTGAAAGAAAATACTAGTTAGTTTATAACAAAACTGATGTTATTCTTATATTTTAACTTTATTGAAAATAGACGGATGCGTGACATCAAATGGTATATTTTTTGATAAGTACGTTAAATTCCAATTATTAACTAACAAATAAACAACAAACAATACATTAAAAAAAAAAACTCCTTCTCTATGTATTTTTACAGGTACAGTTGCCCACAAAGGATCTTGAGCGCTCGGCGTCAGAGTGGGGATCGCTTTGCGCATTCCATACATTGGCGAGCCAATCGTCGTCATCGGGAGGTACGTGCTGCAACCGAAATGAACGAATCACGAGTGGCGTCTATGACGCGATGCGCGGCGAGCCAATCACTGACGCTCACCGCCCCCGCGTCTCACATCGCACCACCTAAAGAGACCCGATTTTTGACTTCTGCGCAACTTGAAGCCAGCGCTCAAGATCCTTTGTGGCAACTGTAATTAATGTTTTAATAACCGCATGAAATTCAATACGATGTTTGTTGTCACCCTACATACATAATTTGTAAACAAAACAGAAAACTTACGTATAAAATGAAATCCCACAACCAGGATACCCATCACTATTACAAAACTTTACACAGCAACGTTCAACCATGTTGCACACTATAAACTTTACTAAATATTGTGTTAAAAACTTGTAACAAATATAAATTTTATACAACTTTTAATCACAAGTCAACAAACATCGGCCATATTTTTTTTTTTTTCAATTTTATAGCATGGCCTTTTGGGCCATATTTTTTATCCTCCTAAGTGTTGCCTTTCATAATTTGATAAATACTACGATAAGCTACTATATTTAAATGAAATCATCATTAAATACAAGAAGAATATGTATAAAGTTTCAAGAAGCATTATTTTGAAATAAAAATTTTAGTTGCAATTGATTTTATGTTGCACACCTATCAAAATGCATTAACATGGACTATTTAACGATTACTTGAACAATTTAAAAACTACCAATATTTCTTACTTTTTTATGATAGTACAAAGATATTAAACTAAAGAATATCATTGTGATAGTAGGATTAGTAGGTGAGAAAGGGACACAGGATTTATGTCATTGTCTTAACCATTTTTCCCTTTTGCGCGTCAAATGTGTCAATAAAACACATGAACATAATTGTCTTCGCCGCCGCCGGCGCCGGAACGCCCGCTACCCCACGCCGCCCGAACGGAACAGATGTTTAAGCTGGCCAGGCTTATCCGTCGGGCAACGCGGGCAGCGGGACCGACGTGCGATGGCGAAGAGTATGAATTAATATATAGATTGTATGTAGGGTGAAGAGTAAGGAATTGTTACTTGTAGATACCTGGGGTTTGATCCGAGAGGAATCATCTTTGTATTGGGGTTTGCTTCGCGTAAATCTGCCTTTAGTTCTTACTAGCTCGCACCGTGATTCAGCTCGCCATCTGTGGTTAAAGTTAAATTGATTCCCACCATTCTATACATTGTGATATACATAATTACATACTTAAACGTTTCTGGTGTCTTAGGTGTGACACATAAACAACTGTTAGGATTAATTACTCAGTTACATGCTCTACGAGATACAAGTCATCGTAGTTTGTTTGGTATTAGAGAGTTAACTGCAGCCACGTCTGCCAATTAACCTCTCGCTATCTCTGCGTGCACCACAGGACTATTTCTCTTATTATTTTAGAGAGTTAACTGCAGCCAAGTCTGCCAATCAACCTCTCGCTATCTCTGCGTGCACCGCAGGACTATTTCTCTTATTATCTCTCTGTTGCATGTACCCTCTTAGTACATGCAACAGTACGCCATATTTGTTAGAGAGACTTCGTATTGCAGCACCGAAGGTCTCCTCTAACGGACTGATCACGGCCTTTCGCCCAGTCTGATTCTCACGAGGTTTTCGCATTGCAGCATCGAAAGACCTCTTAATGTAACCGACTTCCAAGAGCATCAGAAACTATAATAAAGTTAGGAATTTTAGAGTTTAAACATTTTAGGTGGGGAACCACTACACTATTTTCTTAGTGATACCACTTAGCTTATATTTCTCTCAGATGAGCCGCCGCCGTGCTGGACGCCTCCATGAAACACCAATCACTTTTACTATGCACTTATTGAGGTAACTACCTTACTTCGGTGAGTTGAAAAAATGGCTCAAAAATGCGGCAAACGCCACAGACTATATAGAGATACTACTTAAGTGCCATGACCATAAACTATAAGTACTCTTTATCTATGGTGATCGCCCTATGGATTCGGTGTTGCCAGCAGGTCACCGCATATTATCATGTACGACTAGCTTGTTACACGTTTCGCACTATCAACATTAATTTGACTCTGTTACCTGTTTACTTCGCGAGTTACACGTCGCGACAATAATGTTAATAATAATAAAGAAAAATCAAATACATTACGTCACATTGTAGTGAGACTACCCTCATAGCCAATACACTACATCCCTTCTTGGTTTTATTTATTTTTATTAACGATTGTAGCGCGGGGAAAATAAATTGAGTAGGCTGTGGTCTGTATTGTCCTGTTACTCTGTGGTTGCAACGCGCCGCAGTTAGCATGCGCGCGCAGCCACCCCTCCGCCGCCCGCACACCCGCGCGCTAGCGCAAGCCGAGCCGTGTGGATGCGTGTGGCGGGGAGAGAGCGCCCCGAACCAGCGTCTTGGGCGGACGTTACGATATAAAAATCCTCCGCGACTGTGCCGCGTGCCGCGTCGCCCATCGCCGCCATCTTGTTTTACGAACTTTAAGTTCAGCTACTCATGTGTTTACGAAGTTGTGAACTATGTTTGTTAACGTTTTTAGTATATGAATAAAATCTGTGTATCAAACGTTAAACTGGCGCCCCAACTAGTGGCCGAATCCGCGTAACCGTTGTCATCACTAACGTGAAGAAGCCGACAACGCGGTGAAGACGAAGGTAACGTCACGCTCACTGAAGAGGAGAGCGTCGCCAAGCGTGGCCACGCGGACGATGCCGCGCGCGCCGGCTCGAGGTCGACACCAGGTCCCCAGATTCCCTCAGACTTTTTATCCACGCTGATCGAGACGATAACGCGTGCGCAAGTGGAAGCCAACCGAAACCTTATCAACACGCTGATTACGTCCAGCGGCAGCGGTGACTTCAGAAGCTCCACCCCAGGCGGGGCCTCTCCATCATCAAACGCGACCAGCGGAGGTGCCGCTGTCGCAGCCACGCCGCGCAGTGACGCCAACTTCACGAGGTGCACGGCGAGATTCGACGGGTCGTCTCAGGATACCGAGGTTCTGGAAGCGTTCCTGGACGCCGTCGAGATTTACAAGGAGTGTGCAGCAGTAAGCGACGAGCATGCTCTACGTGGACTGCCCATGCTCCTGGAAGGCGAAGCCGCCGTGTGGTGGCGCGGCGTGAAAGCGTCGGTGCCTACGTGGGCGGACGCGATCGCGCGACTCCGCGCGACATACGGCGTGGCGCAGCCCGCGCAACTGACCCTGCGGGAAATATTCGCTAGGGAGCAAGAAGAAGAACGTGCAGAAACTTTCATTTGTAAAGTGCGCGCGTTAATCGCTAAACTACCGTACACTTTCGACGAAACGGTGCAAGTCAACATCTGTTACGGGTTACTGCACCGACGCGTAGTGAAAAGAGTGCCGCGAGACAGTGTCCGTAGCCTAGATGACCTATTGTATAAGGCTAGGATCGCGGAGGATACCTACAAGGCGTCTAAGTTAAATCCAAATAATAATAGTACTTCGATAACTTCGACCAAAACACCGGCGGTGACTACCACCGACCGTATTCCCGCGCAATCGAGTTCCGCTACCACGAACGCGACTGCGTCGCGTTGCAACAACAGAAATAGACCCCGTTGTAGTTATTGTAAGCTTTTTGGGCATGTCAGCGACGAATGTCGTAATCGCGAAAAGGCTACCTCTAGTAAGAATAATAGCAATACATCCAAGGAGTTACGTTGCTATGGTTGTGGCAAGCAGGGCGTAGTGAGGTCGAAATGTGATGTTTGCTCGAAAACAACGTCGAAACCCGACGACAAAACATCTTTCAACAATGTTGATGTAGATTTTTGTTTACAGTATAATGTCGAAGTAGTGAATAATAGTTACGCTAGTACGAGTGATGTTGATTCGTGCGTTCATTAATACGAACATGAGTTCGCGCGACAATCACCCGATGGTAAATATTAGTGTCATGGGCCGTAACGGCGTGGCGATTGTAGATACCGGCGCCACGCATAGCATTGCGAACCCCCCCTTTTACACCGAGTTCTGGTAGACTCAGGAGTTCAGTTTTCCGAAACGAAACGTTTCGTGCGCCTGGCTGACGGTACACAAGGGTGGAGAGACCTGTTGTCAGCCGAGGTGGAGATTATTATTGAAGGTCTTAGGGTAACGTGCCAGTTCTTAGTATTGCCCGGTAGTAATATTAGGACACTTTTAGGTATCGATTTCTTAACGCGGGCCGGCATGGTGATAGACGCCGCCCGACGTACTTGGTCGTTCTCGGATAGTCCGGGACCTTGTTATGATTTCGTTTACGCGTATACTCTCGACTCTGCCGATACAGGCCTATTGCACACAGCATCTTCCAATGAGCTATCGCTGCGATCGGACGAAGGTTGCAAGTTAACCCCCGAGCAGCGACGTGCTCTCAACGCGTTCATTGCAGACCGCGCGCCGCAATTTGCGCGCGACGGACCGGCGACAGAGTTCGCCGTGCATCGCATAAAGGTGAGTCCACAACAGGAACCCATTGCTAGTCCACCATACAGAATGTCTCAAGTTAAGAAAGAGGCCTTGCAGAAGGAGCTGGATAAGCTGCTGCAGGAAGACATAATTGAAGAATGCGAGTCACCTTGGGCCTCCAATGTCGTACTCGTGCGTAAGAAGGATGGTAGTTTAGGGCTATGTATAGACTACCGGAAGCTTAATGCGGTAACCGAGCCAGACCGGTACCCCCTTCCGCGTATCGAGGACATACTGCATGCCGCCAAAACTAGTGAGTATTGAGACCACCCTTGATCTTCGCTCAGGTTACTACCAGGTAGGCGTCTGCCCAGAGGACCAAGACAAGACAGCGTTCACAACACCACTCGGCACCTTTAGATTTAAGCGGATGCCGATGGGGTTGCGAAATTCCGGAGCCACTTTCCAAAGGATGATGGATCGGTTTCGTTCCAACCTGAAGGGAGTAGAACTCCTGGCATACCTTGACGATCTGATCCTGCTATCGCCAGGGCCCTTCGAGAGGCACCTGGCTGACCTGGAGGCAGTCTTCGAGCGACTGGCCATGTTCAAGTTAAGAGTCAACAGGGACAAGAGTGTCTTTGCGAGGGAGTCTGTCAAGTTCTTAGGACACGTTATTGTCCCAGGTGGAATCCAGGTGGACCCAGACAAGACCGCAGCTGTTGACAACATGGCCGCCCCTCAGAACGTGAAACACTTAAAGTGCTTCTTGCAGACGTCAAGTTGGTACCAAGCAACAGGAGGCCTTTGAACGCATTAAGTCTCTGCTTGTCTCCGCTCCCATTCGCCGACAGGCGGACGAATCGAAACCCTTTGTCCTTTGCACCGATAGCAGCGCTTATTGCCTTGGAGCTGTTCTCATGCAGGGGGAGGGACATGACGAGAGGCCGATCGAGTACGCAAGTCGACTTCTCACTAGCGCCGAGAGGAACTACTCCACAACCGAGCGAGAGGCTCTCGCCGTTGTGTGGGCACTCGGTAAGTTCCGCGGGTATGTGGAAACCGCAAAGATCACCGTTAGGACTGACCACCAGCCTTTGAGATGGCTGATGAGTCAAAGGTCACCCAGCGGTAGACTGGCCAGATGGGCCCTAACGTTGCAAGAATTCGATCTCGGCATCGAGTACACACCCGGTCGCTCAAACGTGGTTGCAGATACCTTGTCGCGACCAGTTTGTTCAGGTGACCAGAACGAGTGTGACCTATGTATGACGGTTATTGATATGCCGAAGAGGAACAGTGGCGATATCCGCAGCAATCAGCTATTGGACCCAGAAGTTCGTAAAATTATTGAGGACATGGAGTCTGACGAACCTTCTAAGGGGAGACCTTGGTCTGACCGCGGGTACACCATTTCTGACGGTATCCTATACAGGTACAGCTTAGAGTCTGACGACGGAGAGGATTATTGCCTAGTTGTTCCTGAACATGAACGCAGGCAAGTCATGGCTGACTTGCATGATGCGCCGACAGCTGGCCATTTCGGCGTGGAGCGCACACTAAGCCGCGTTCGTGCTAGGTATTATTGACCTGGCATGCGCACGTTCATTGCGAACTACATTAAGGAGTGCGTGCCTTGCCAGAAGTACAAAGCTGACAACCGCAAACCAGCAGGGTGGCTACAAACTCCTGCCGTGGCGAGACGATTTGAGGTAGTTTCCGTGGACCTGTTTGGTCCACTTGTGGAGACACCTATTGTTGATTGTTGAGGACGTCTGCTCGCGCTGGGTGGAATTGTTTCCATTGGAGAATGCCACCAGCGTTGAATGTGCTCAGACGCTCGCAAATGAAGTTTTCCTCAGGTATGGAGTGCCACGCCGCCTTATCAGTGATAACGGTGGTTCTGGGGATTAGCCAGTCGCTCACACCCTATTACCACCCTGAAGCCAATCCGATAGAGAGGAAGAACCGCGATCTTAAGCCTCAACTAGCTTTGAATTCGGTATTTCGCACTCGAGGCATACTGACGTGCTCATCATTACAATTAAATATAAATAAATTAACGCCACTGCATAATTAGTGACCTACTTTTTGCTTACCTACGTATTAGCGAGTTGTTAAAAGTGCTGATAAGTTAAAATAATGATTGTGTGATTATTTACTAAAAATGGAAGGAAGCCCCTTCAATCGCAGCGGGTTGACGCCACGCAGCCCTCCATCAACACCTACGCCGACGCAGCCCCAACTACCAAGACGTGACCAAGCTAAGAAAGACGAGAAAATGGAGGCTATACCTACTCCCGAGATTCAAAACTGGATGAGCTCCATTGACCAGTGCCTACAAGAAGTATGCAGTATTGCGGCCGATGGTAAGCTTAACTCTGATCAAAAACTTAAAATAAATACTCTTTGCCGCAAGGTTGGACATGGAGTCTCGCAATTGGCTGTTCAATACCAGTCCTTAAAACAGTCTGCCTACAGAACCCATAACTCCCTAAACCTTTTGACTGAGGAACGAAATTTAATGGGCTGTATTATGGAGATGAAAGAAGCAATCAATAAATCTTGTGCCCTGCAGGCGACAACTGCACCAACATCTTTTGCAGATATGGTGAAGAAAGGGTCCAATAGTTTTGTTCGTCCTAACTCCTTTAGCTCCGTGGCGATTTACCCTCGTGACCACTCAAAGACCAGTGACGAAACTAAAAACATTGTCCAAAAAATCATTAGCCCTGGTGAATTGAAGTTAAAAGTCCGAGGTATACGCAAAATTGGAAAAGGAGGACTCATCATCAGCACGGAGACCAAGGAGGACCTGGATAAGCTCAAGCAATCGGTCCAACTCGCTTCACCATCTCTTACCGTCGACGAACCTCAAAAGCGCAAACCGCGCATAATAGTGATTGGAATTCCTGCTTCAATGGCTGAAAATGAGGTTTACAAATGTATTTTTGAACAAAATTTAGCCGACAAACTTCCGACTTTGTCTAGAGATACATTTTTGATCTCAATAAAACTTAGCTACAAATCTGGCAGAAAAGATTCTGAGAATTGCAATTACATATTAGAAGTTACCGCCCAAATCCGTAAGGCTCTCATCACACAGGACCGGTTATTTATTAATTGGACATCGTGCCCAGTACGAGACTTCACACTGGTAACAAGATGTTACAAGTGCCAGCAGTACGGTCACGCTGCTAAGACCTGCAAAGTTGCTACCCCATCATGCGGCCATTGCGGTGAAGAAGGGCACTCTATGCAAGATTGCACGAAAAAAGGCGCTAAATGCGCAACCTGTTTGCGCTTCAAAAAACCTGCCAATCACAAGACGGGAGATCAAGAGTGCCCTGCTAAAAAAGCTGCTGAACATAGGTATATAAATTCGATAGATTATGAAGGCGCCTAAGAGCGCCTCATATATTTTTATACTTTAGCCTTAATTTTTTCTGTTTTAACTCTTCGTATTATTTATTTAAGTGTATGGATTCCAACTTAATTACCGATATAGACAATACGTTTGTACCCGTTTCAAACACATGTGAAGTTGAGGACTGCAAACAATATATTTCCGATTATGTAAAGCCACTAACTATACTAACTCAAAACATTCGCAGTATTTATAAGAATATAGATAACTTTAACATTTTTCTTCATAGACTTAGCTTAGATTGTGACATAATAGTGCTAACCGGATGCTGGCTAACTAATCGCCAAGATAACCTACCGGTAATGCCAGGTTATAACCTATTATGTACTAACATACACAATAATCAAAATGATGGTGTAGTGGACTATTACAAGGAATCATTAACGGCCACAGTAGAGGAACCTAACCTCCGAGACTGTATGTGTAATTGTTTGATAATTAAAATAGGTGCAGACACAGCAATAATCGCTATGCATAGATCCCCTGCCGCTAGAAACTTGGAATCGTTTCACGCTTCCCTGAACCACGGGGGATGTACTGCTCGCGTCCGTAGGATTTACTTATTTCTGACCACCCTACACGTGTCCCCTGGGTAGTGCTAAACGAGCAGTAAATGCGGTGGTAGGCCATAGCATCGGCTGCCGGCTTAAAAGTTACCACCCACCAGGCAAAGCCATGCCGCCAAGCGATTTGTCGTGTTACGGCGTGATGACTGGTGAAGCCGTATGGTGGAAGATGGGTCTGAGCAGTTGTGTTGCGTTGTATAACGGGTGTGATGCGCCAGCTCTTGTTGTGTCGGACGTTTGATCGCGGAGGGTAGCGGGATCCGAAGCACGGTTCTCCGCTGGCCGACCGTAGATAGTTGGGGGCCCAAGTAGTGTGCCAGCCACACATGAAAGGCTGCCCCGCCATCTGCGAAAAATCCCAGGGTGGCCCCATCGTGCCGGTTGGCGACCGGGCGAGAGGACCCGATGGCGATCCCTGGGGGGGTTCGGGCGTCCCCGCAGTCTCCAGATCAAACCTCCAATGGCCCAGCAACTCTGGTCGTGTTGCTGGTTTTGCATCGCATCACCTCGCTCAACTGCCATTTTCCACCTAGTCTATTCACTCATAAAACCAACATGAAAGGTACTAAAAAGAAAAGTAAGTGTGTACAGCGGATGCACGTCCTCTTACTCCAAGTGCACCTCTCGAACATCCGAGGACTGCACTCCAATCTCATTGCAGTCCACCACCATCTTGAGACTGAGAAGCCCCACTTGCTTTTCTTGACGGAGACGCAGATCAGATGTCCGTTGGATGCGGCGTATCTCGACTACCCGGGATACTCTTTGGAGCATCATTTCCTGCAGCGTGCCGGGGTCTGTGTGTACGTCCGCAATGACATCCGCTGCCAGCGTCTCTGTCACCTTGAGGACCCTAATTTCTCGACGTTGTGGTTGCTGGTGGACACCGGTGTGGACAAAATTGTCTATACCTGTGTCTACCGATCGCACAGCGGTGTCCAGGAGACGACTCAATTGTTTGGCCACCTCAGTGAGGCCGCCGATAAGGCTCTACATCGGTACCCCGATGCGCAGTTTGTCGCTCTGGGGGATTTTAACGCCTGTCACCAAGACTGGCTTTTCCCGTACCAGAAGACCGACCACGCTGGGAGAGAAGCGCGAAACTTTGCGTTATCTATGGGCCTCTCCCAGATGGTAAAGCAAGCGACTAGGGTGCCTGATGTGGTGAGTCATACTGCCAATTGTCTGGACCTTCTGCTGACCACCGATCCGGACAGATGTATCGTAACAGTTTCCTCACCACTTGGAACTTCAGATCACTGTCTGGTGAAGTCTGTATCGTCCTTCTCCCCACCTGACTGCGACTCACGCGGTGAACGGCGAATGTGGCGTTACAGGTCAGCAGATTGGGATGAGATGCGGCATTTCTTTGCGTCTTATCCTTGGCAGCAGGTCTGCTTCTCTTCCGAGAATCCGTCGAGTTGTGCAGACGCTATATCCGATGTGATACGTCAAGCTATGGAGTATTTCATCCCTTATCGTGACGTACCCACCGGTGGCTCAGCTCACCCATGGTTTAACGCCGATTGCGTTGAAGCTGAACAGCGTAAGCATTCGGCGTATCTTGCCTGGGTTGAGGCTCGTGACTGCAAAGCTCCGGATCTGAGCTCAAAGAAGAGAATCTTCAACCTTGCTGCTAAGTCCTACAAGAAGGCATTAAGGAAGGCTCGCTTCGACCGCATCACCCATATTGGCACAAAACTCTCTGCTCAGCCGTCCGGCAGCAGAGCATTCTGGTCCCTCGCCAAGTCGGTCGAAGCGAACTTCTGTCGGCCCTCACTGCCTCCGCTGGCTAAACCTGATGGAACACTGGCTCATACGGCGAGAGAGAAAGCAGATCTCTTTGCATCTCTCTTCGCCCATAATTCTCGTCTTGATACTGGCAGTGCTACTCCACCGACTCTACCTCACTGCGACACTTCGATGCCCGAGGTTCGCATAAGGAACAAAGAAGTTCTGAGAGCACTGTGTCGTCTAGACGTGAACAAAGCTAGTGGACCAGATGGTATACCTGCCATTGTTCTCAAGGCTTGTGCGCCTGAGTTGTCTCCTGTATTGACACGCTTGTATCGCCTCTCATTTAGGACTGGTATAGTGCCCAAGTCCTGGAAGCTTGCCAACGTGCAACCCGTGCCCAAAAAGGGCAGTCGTGCCGATCCTGCCAACTATCGGCCGATTTCAATAACCTCCATACTATGCAAGATTATGGAGCGTGTGTTGAACTCGCGCCTCATGGCATACCTGGAAGGTAACGATCTCCTCAGTGACCGACAGTACGGATTTCGTCGCAATCGGTCTACTGGGGACCTACTAGTGTATGCCACCCACTTGTGGGGCGAGACCCTCGAGAGGAATGGGGAAGCGATTGCCGTTTCCTTAGACGTCTCGAAGGCCTTCGACAGGGTATGGCACGCTAGCCTTTTGAGTAAGCTTCCAGCGTACGGCATTTCCCCTGGTCTGATTAACTGGGTAAAAGACTTCCTGAGTGAACGGTCTCTCCGAGTTGTTGTCGATGGATGCTCATCGGAACCCATGACGACTAATGCCGGGGTTCCTCAGGGGTCTGTTCTCTCTGCAACTCTATTCCTACTGCATATCAACGATCTGCTGATGCCCGGTATCTATGGGTATGCAGATGATAGCACAGTTGTAGAGAGATACCTGCCTAGTGCTCGGGCTAGTAAGGAGCTAATCCGATCCGAAAGAGAGGCTATGGTAGAGCGTACAAATATCTCACTTCAGGCAGTCTCCAAGTGGGGTAAAGCCAATGTGGTGGGATTTAACGTCTCCAAAACGCAAGCGTGTCTGTTCACCGCTAAAAGGAGCCCGTTCACCTTGGCTCCTACTTTTCAGAATTTATCCCTGGGGTACACCGACCGCCTTCAGCTCTTGGGGGTTGAAATTCCCTCGGACCTTAACTTTGGGCGGTTCATTGAGTCCAAAGCCAAGGTAGCTGCTAGGAAACTAGGCGTTCTTGCAAAGGTCCGGCGGTACTTCACACCGGGACAGCTTCTAATGCTATACAAAGCACAAGTCCGTTCGTGTATGGAGTACTGCAGCCACATATGGGCTGGTGCTGCAAAATGCCACTTGGCAGCTTTGGACTCTGTGGAAAGGCGTGCGAAGAGACTAATTGGTGATCAAGATCTGGTTGAGTCCAATCTACAAAGTCTTGAGCATAGGCGAAGGGTAGCCAGCCTTTCGGTGTTTTACAGGATGCACTTTGGAGAGTGTGCGCAGGAATTACATGACTTAATTCCACCATCTCACTTCTACCATCGGACAAGCCGACGAACAGCGAATATTCACCCTTACGTTGTTGAAACCTCTACGATCCGGACCAAGCGTTTCGCTTCGTCGTTTATACCACGTACATCGAGGGACTGGAACAATTTGCCTGCTGCGGTCTTCCCGTCTGATTATAATTTAGGTGTCTTTAAGGCAAGAGTGAATAGGCTCTTAATAAACTAGTGCGCCTCACCATCAACGATTGCATCACTGCTTACCATCAGGTGGGATCGCAGTCAAGCACTAGTTTATACAAATTAAAAAAAAAAAAAAAAAAAAAAACCAGATTCTTCAGAACTTAAACTCTTTTAAAAATGTTATATTAACGGGTGACATAAATATAAATATTAACTCTGAAATCTGTGACTCGGGAACCCAAGAATACCTTAATATCTGTTCATACTATGGTTATCTTCCAGCACACACTCTGCCGACCCATCAAAGTGGCTCCTGCCTTGATCATATGATTATCAAATCCAGTCTACCGTATGTTACGCTTGTTACTAACTCGACAATTACTGACCATCACGCTGTTCTACTAACCCTAAACTTAACGCTGCCTAAGCTAACTCGTACCCAGACCAAAACGCAAATAAACACAAACAAACTCGAACAGGATTTATGCAACCTTGACTTTAGCCCAGTTTACAATTCAACTGACGCGAATTTTGCTTTATCGTATCTAATAAAAAATGTTCAATCAGCAATATTATGTAGTACAGCTGTTATTACAGTAAACAAAAAATTTCATAATTTAAAACCTTGGATTACACCTGGCCTAATTCGGTGTATGCGGCAAAGAGATAAGCTCCATCAGAAAACGAGGAGATTTCCAGACGATCTTATTATTAAAATAACCTATAAACGCTACAGGATTTATTGTAACGATCTCTTAAAGAACTTAAAAAGGAATTAAGATAAAAATGAATTAACAAGTGCAGGAAACAATTACCACCTTTTTATTATAAGACTTAATTAACAAATAATCACTAGGTATATATATACAAACTTAAAATAATAATATGTACAAACGAGTAAAAAAGGCAGCAAAAAACGGGGAAAACTCAGAGGGCATCAAAAAATTCGTCCACATCGATGTCAGTGGGAAAAGTGCCCAGAACGCTGGCAGCATTGCCACGCTGGATGGCAATGCTGATTCGTTGACTGAAGAACAGTCTAGCCCTCTGGTCACGCGAAGAGTCGACCAACTGTTTGCTGATATCTCGGACAACTCGATGAGCGCTCGGACCCCATGGCCCTAGAGTTTCAACCCCAAACGGCTCAAACACATAACTTCCAATGAGGTTATTATATTTACGCCGTTTGAGGTTTTCTGCACCTGCAGCAGCCGCCCCAGCACAGCCCGCCGTACTCAGAAGATGGGATGGCGCAAGGGTGTCGACACATGTTGCATCCCACACCAAAGGCCTACCCAATTTCCAAGGCATTATAGTCATCCCATCTGGCCTCTTCCCATCGTCACGTGCCAAGCCATTGGGTTCTAAAACAGCTGGCACCCCGGCGGTGACAAGAGCTCGACGGATGATGTCATTAATACTGGCATGCCGTGCTATCCGACCAGCGCTTCTGCTGCAAGATAGGCCATGGTGTCCGAGGCGGTCGACTGCTTCGCCACACTGACATCGATGTGGAGCTCCACTAGGAGCACCTAGACGCAGGCATGTAGCGATCCGGAAGGTTGTGTCACTTAGCAAAGTACCTATGTTAGGTGACGGTAAAGCCTGTAGCCAAAGGCCCGACTCCCATTCACCCACAGCCAGTAGGCGAGCGCGCTCAGCAGTATTGGTGGACGTATTAATGAGATTATTCCGTACCAACCTGCAGAGCGGCTCATCCCACTGTCTCTGGGAAGATGGATTTTCGGGCAACGCCTTGTCCGGGCAAGTGATTTTCCAGGCGCTTACTGCATCGGCCAAGCACGGCACCTCACAGCTAACCAATGATGGAGTCAAAATTCTTTTGGTCAACTGTTGAGTGCTGTGGACCGAAGACAGGAACGCCGGTAGGCTTACACTAGAAATTTTGCGGATGCCGAGCCCACCAAAACGAATGGGTAGCGTGGCTTGTAGCCACGCTCGGTCATCCAGGGCCACATTTGCAAACGTCTTTGGAAACATATTAAAAACATCACATATATGACAAAACGACGTGAATCAAATTCGAGTTTACTGCTTACTAATTCTTCACCACTCTTGTCAGCTAACCATGCTAACAACTACTTCGTGAGTGTTGGGAAAACTCTTGCTGAACAGATTTCAAAACATTGCTATGTTCAACCTTATTCCCCAAACATGCGTGCTACCTAATTGTCCCCTAAAATCTTTCGGCTTGCTAGACACTGACGAAGACGAAATTACACGAATTATTTGTGCTCTCAAGGATGACTGTGCGGTGGGCTGGGATAATATTAGCAGTAAGATCCTTAAACAATTTAAGCATATTCTGGTACCTCCCTTAACGCATATATTTCGTCTCTGTTTTTCTGAAGGTATTTTCCCTAAATGCTTGAAAAAAGCAGTTGTAGTCCCCATCTTTAAATACGGAAACAAAGACTTAGTTAATAATTATAGGCCAATTTCGATACTTCCATCTATATCTAAAATACTAGAGAAAATTGTTAACAGCAGACTAGTAAACTATTTAGAGAAAAATAATTTGCTATCATCTTCGCAATTTGGTTTTCGTGCCAACTTATCCAGAGCCGATGCGGTGCACAACTTGACCGATCATATCTCCGTGGAACTTGCTAAAGGAAACCAGACCCTAGGGGTCTTCCTTGACCTCGCGAAGGCCTTCGATACCTACTGTATCTGTTTCTATACTCCTAAACAAGTTAGAGGCCATGGGAATTAGGGGAACACCGCTAAAACTTTTAGTCGACTATTTAGACGATCGATACCAATGTGTTAGGATTGACGATATCATGAGCGATGAACAAAAAAACACTAGTTTTGGTGTTCCCCAGGGAAGCATACTGGGCCCAACCCTCTTCTTGATTTATATTAATGATTTATGTGATTTGAACATTAAACAAGGCAAAATTATTTCTTATGCTGACGACACAGCCTTAATTTTTTCCGCTCAAACCAGCAATGAATTATACGAATATGCTCAATTGGGTTTAAACAGTGTGACTAATTGGCTTCAAAGCAATTTACTAACATTAAATGCTGACAAGACTAAATATATTCACTTCTCCATGCGCGACCTTCAATCTAACACTACTAATTCTCATCTTTATGCCCACAAATGTGGATTGCGCTCAGTCAGTACATGCAATTGTCCTTTTATCCTCAAAACATGCGACATTAAATATCTCGGGGTTATAATTGACAAAACACTCTCATTTAAACCACATATTGAAAGTTTAGTTAAAAGAGTGCGAAAATTTATCTTTATTTTTAAAAAAATTGCGAGCAATCGTAGACTCAAAACTGATCACCCAAGTTTATCTGGCACTCGGACAATCTGTAATTCAATATTGTAATACCTCGTGGGGTGGAGCACCTAAAACTTATTTGTTACCTCTTGAAAGAGCTCAGAGAGCCATTTTAAAAGTAGCCAATTTTCATCCGTTCCTCTATCCCACAGATTTGCTATATAAGTCCTGCAACGTACTGACTGTTCGCCAGTTTTCATCATGCGTCTGGTATTAAAACAACACACCATGCTTTCCTACCACCCTGAAGTTACTTGTTAGAGAAGGAATGAATTGTATGCAATACCAATACTTTTTTTAAGTATGTCTTTGTAAAAAGGTTTTTCACATTTTTAGGCCCATTTCTGTACAATAGATTAAATAGAAAATTAGGTTTGTACAAATTAAATTATTATAGCTGTAAAAAGATTATTGTGCAATACTTACTCAGCATCTCTTACAGAGAGACAGAAGATCTCCTAATAGTTTGTAAATAAAAGATGTTTTGCTCTTAGTTAAATTAAATATATGTTATTTAGTATAGTTAATTTAATGATCGTTAATTTATTACTTAAGGTTATTTGTACTTTTTAGCCTGAAATACAGGTCCAACCTAGTTCAGGCAACAAATGCAATGTATGCGTTAAAATTGTTTTTGTATTTTTATTTAAATGTGCCACTTTTATTAAATAAACGATATTCTATTCTATTCTATTCTAGCTATGCTCGTAGGCCGCGAACATACCACCTGGGACTTGCACCTGGCCGCAATCAGGTTTGCTATGAACTCTGCGATCACCAGCAGCACAGGATATTCGCCGGCGTACCTCACCTTCGGGAGGGAGTTACGAGCTCCTGCCGACTCCGCGATAGATATGAGGGCTATCGTGGAACACGACAATTTCGTGCCCAGCATCACGCCTTGTCTGAAGAAGATGGCTGCGACCCTAGACGAGGCTAGGGACATTCACGAGAAGGCGCAGGCCGTCCAGAAGGAGATTGCTGACCAAAAGAGGAGGCCGCCACCAGAGTACAAGGTAGGCGACCTAGTTTTATTGAAAACGCAGGGACCTAACGACGCAGGCCGCGGACAGACTGCGAAGTTTATCCCACGTCGTGACGGCCCATACAAGATAGGGAAAGTTATCAGCCCAACCACTTACGGACTGGAGAACATACAGACCGGGACAAACGTAGGGAAATATCACGTTTCGCACCTCACGCCCTTCGCGGGCCAAGTAGAGCCACCCGTTCGCGAAAAGCGCAAACGTGGCAGACCGCGCAGGTATTTAGACTAGCCCAACTGTGGGGACACCTGTTTAGGCTAGAGGGGGAGGATGTAGCGCGGGGAAAATAAATTGAGTAGGCTGTGGTCTGTATTGTCCTGTTACTCTGTGGTTGCAACGCGCCGCAGTTAGCATGCGCGCGCAGCCACCCCTCCGCCGCCCGCACACCCGCGCGCTAGCGCAAGCCGAGCCGCGTGGATGCGTGCGGCGGGGAGAGAGCGCCCCGAACTAGAGATGGGTCGTACTAGGCAAATCTTGGACTAGGTGCACCTAGTCCAAGTCCGTACAAATACTCGATCCAAATACCTGTTCCACCTAGTCCATGAAATACGCATACTTTATACGTAACAACGATACGTGTAGTACGTACGTACGCAGTAATGAATTGTAATCTTCCCTTCATACTTTACACAGGCTTAGGACTGTCAACGTATAGATTTATCTACATTGAAGATTGTTGGCGTATTTAAAAGATTTCAATTCATTTTTCAGAATACTTAATATGTTTTGTTTTCCTTTTTTTTTTGTTTTTGTTCCTTTGGGGGCCATTTTTCAAAACAATAAACACATTACTTAATTAATGTACTTATTATTAAAAATAGATCTAATTTCTTTAACAATATATTAAAACTTCGTTACGAAAACCGATCACTAAATAAGTCCGATAGAAGTTAGCGACGTCGAGTAGGTATCATACGTCAATCGAGATCACATTCGCACGAGTCCGTACTTGATACTCGACTGCATCATAGAGTCTTCATTCGCATCGAGTATTGTCAAAGTATCTATTCTACTTATTCTATAAAGTCTGCCTAGTGCCTAGTCCCGACTAGTCTCGATCTCGAGTATTGACAGACAAGGATGGAAAGACTGCGGAATAGTGTAGTTAAAAAAGGACAGAATATATTCTTCCACAACACGGTGCGCGTCGCGTAACTTTTATGCCATTGACATATGGTTCAAATTCATACGACTGGCACACGTATGATCTATGTAAATACGAGTGCGCATCGCGTTACTTTTATGCCTTTTGAATTAAGGTTCAAATTCAAGTGACTGACTCACGAATGATTTTGGCAAACATGGATGAGCTAGGACTATGCTACTATCTCGCTTCACCGCGCCCCGACGACACGGTGAAGCGAGATAGCAGCATAGTCTAGTACAGTCGGTACTTCGATTCGCGCAGGCCGCGGGTGCCGTGCACTGCGAACTGCGAAGGCACAGTGAGACTAGGTGGATCAAGTATTTTAAAAGTTAGAATAGGTGCAGCCTAGTCTCGTTAGATACCTAATCCCTGGATCTGTTCTAGTATATACGCTTCATCTCTACCCCGAACCAGCGTCTTGGGCGGACGTTACGATATAAAAATCCTCCGCGACTCTGTGCCGCGTGCCGCGTCGCCCATCGCCGCCATCTTGTTTTACGAACTTTAAGTTCAGCTACTCATGTGTTTACGAAGTTGTGAACTATGTTTTGTTAACGTTTTTAGTATATGAATAAAATCTGTGTACCTACCTATCAAACGTTAAATGATTTAATTATTAATACGTCTAAATTATAAGACAGACTTTTGTACACGCAATGGTGTTTTCATGAAATGTAATAAATATTTATTTATTTTCTAAATGAATTAGGAATAATTGATGTACCAGTAGGTAAATCAAAACTTAACATTGTTTAGGTTAAGCAGGATTAGGTTTCAACATTCATTTTATTGTAGTTGAATTCTTTAAGTCTTGGCACGCACTCCAATTTCTTAGAATCTTTTTTTTTTCAAATAGAATCATTCCTGCTCATATCTCTAATTTCCTCTCCTTTTTCTTTTCTTTCTTGATCTTTAACCTCAATATGCTATGATATCCACTCTATTGTATAGGTATAACATCTTATCTTCTGTTCTCAATACGCGGTCCCATGAGTATTGCCAAATACTAGTCACCTAAACCAGGTTTCATAACACCTCCAAGCACGGGAGAGGGTGTATCATCAAGACAAACAAGACTACGCATGTGACGAATGTACCTCCGATGCGACGTACGACGCCTCCAACAAACGGGTGCATCAAGAGACTTGAAATCTTTCTTACTTTAGCAGCCTCAAGGCTAAAATATGGCGTCATAAACAAATCTCCTCTGCATCGCCGCCAACAGAAAGTATCCCCAAAAGACTGGCGGCACCGCCACGCTGTATGACTATGCTCAATCTTTGACCAAGGCAAGAGCCAGCCCTTGGGTCCCGCAAAGTGTCAACGAGGCCTTTGGATAATTCTTTAAAAAGCGCATGAGCACTCGGACCCAAGTACCTCAAACATTATAAATTGTAAAATGCCTTCTTCTCCGACCCCTACACGTACAAGGAGCCTTCCGGTATAACAGACAATGTAATCCACAATAGTGTTACAACGCAATTATGTTCCTTTTTAAAATCGCTATACAGGTTACTTATTATTGTAATATTTTTACCCTGTTTTGTCTGTTATCGAATTGCATTTGCAACTACAGGTGACCATTGATCAATAATAATACCTAGACCCTTTATAATAATATTATAATAATAATAAACATTCGAGCAAGAGGCCGCAGCTAGGGAATGCAAACCGGTTAACCCGAAAACCGAAAAACCGGTTTTTCGGCATATTTTTAATGATTAAAATAACCGGTTTTTTTTTTCATGTAACCGGTTTTTTCGAGTTTTTTTTTATTACTTTCAAATGACACTATTTTCAAGCAAACATAGTTTTAAAACGCTGTTGAGGCTTAATATCAGTCGTAGGTTTGTTTATAAATATTAATATACCATAGTGATAGCTATACCAATTGTACAGTTCTTCTGTTTACGATCATTAAAAATCCAAGCCGGCCACGTGTTGTGAAAACAGGTAGTGAATGCTGTCAGGGCCAGAATTAAAATCTCGTAAGGACACCATAATTATTATTCGCAGATGGAATACCCACCGTTGTTACTCATCATAACATCAACATCACAAGTTTCATTTACGTAAAAATTGGCTACTCTAATTTCAGCTAAAGAGTATCAAGATACTATCCTAAACGCCATAGCAAAGCCTCTTAAAGCTTCTCTCTTTTTGATAAAATACTAAGGGTTTTTCAGCAAGACTCAGCTTCCGGTCACAAGGCTCGCACTACCCAGGCTTAATGCCTTCCAGCGATTGTTTTGGACTTCATTAAGGCTGATGATTGAACTTTGGCTAGCCCAGACCTCAACCCGTGAGAGTCGTACCGGGCGGCGGTCTCTCTAGCGACACGCGCGGTTGCGATAGTCGTTGGTAAGATTCAGGAGTTGGGACTCGCTACACAAATCCGAGGCTATGTGCTTTCACGGCCCTCGGAACGCGCCACCATCAGGTTCCCAACTAACGGTAAGAGTTCACATCGGTGTCGGGTCGATGATGAAGTACCTGGGACTCGTCCTCGACAGCCGGTGGAATTTTGGGGAGCATTTCCGACGTCTGCCTCCCAAACTCAACCGGACAGGGGCTGCACTCAAGCGGCTCCTGCCCAACCTTGGCGGTCTAGATGCCTCCTGCCGGAGGCTCTACGCGGGGATCGTTCGGTCCATGGACCTCTACGGGGCGCCGGTGCGGGCGCCGTCGCTGCAAACGCGACCGGCGGCCATGCTGAACGCCTGCCAGAGGGTCATGGCAATACGGATGGTGCGGGGATACCGCACGGTTTCCTGCGAAGCGGCGAGCCTTCTTGCTGGCCTACCACCGTGGGATCTGGAGGCGTGGAGATGCAACGCCGGGGTGAGTGCTCGCATGGTGAAATGGCGTCAGCGACTATCGCAACCCAGTGTTGGGCACGCCACAATTATGGCGGTAAGTCCCCTATTTGAGGCGTGGCTGGAAAGACCTCACGGCGTCCTTACCTTCTGCATGACGCAGGTCCTCACCGGACATGGCACGTTCGGGAGGTACCTGTTCCGGATTAAAGCGGAAGTGATGCTCGGGTGCCGCCATTGTGCGGAAAGCCCGGAGGACACGGTGGAGCACAGTCGAGGTGTGCCCTGCTTCGGCGGAGCATCGCCGTGCTCTCGTGGGAGCGATCGACGTCGGAGACCTTTCGCGCCGGGCTTTGGTTGAAGCCATGGTCCGGAGCGAGGAGGAGTGGCAGGTGGTCACCGACTTCTGCGAAGCAGTAATGCTCGCAAAGGAGGAAGCCGACCGCATCAGGCAGCGGCGCTCTTGCCGCCGCCGCCGGGATTCCGATCCCGATTTCCGGCCACCGTAGGCGCGGGCTTGCGGACAGTGAGCAATGGGTAGCTCGCTGTCCGGCCGTCCGGTAACTGTCCGGACCAAGCCCAAGCCCAAGTCGTCGACGGCGCGCACAGTTCCCGCGCGCCTCAAGGAGTTGTCAGCAACAGTAGGGACCCAGACGGGTCGAAGCCTACTGGGGCCAGGGTTATCCGAAAGGGAGCTCGAGCCCCAGTATGAAGGCTAGAAGGAACAGGGTGGGTCTTTTAGTCAGTAAGAGTCTGACACTATCTCCCGCTCCGCCCAAGAGCGGGGGTTGTCATTGGATGATTTTTCCCACCATAAAAAAGACCTCAACCCGTGAACTGCAAATTGAGATCTACATTAGAGAGCATGGGCTGCATGTAACATTAATTCAAAATCCTTAAAAATTCTTTACGATCAGCAGTGGACAACTTTCTAATGATCACCATGCGTAAACAGATGACGCGTGGCCTAAACGCTTAAAAGCCCTTAGCACGGGTTAATCTACACTAATACTAACACTCGTATGATAAAGAGGTAAAATTTGTTTTTTTTTTTTTTTGTTTTTATGTTTTTTTGTTTGTAGGAGGTAACCTCTGGAAGTACTGGTCCGATTGCTAAAATTTTTTCACCGATAGAAACCTGCTTTGTTCTTAAGTGACATAGGCTATATTTTATGTACGCGGCCGAAGCCGCGGGTGGTGGATATTTGAGTAGAAGTATACATTAACTTCTAGCTTAGATTCTCTATGTACCTATGACATCATTCTGAGACATTCGTTTTTATGAAGTTGAGATTTTTTATTTTTAACAGGATAGGTATACAATATATTTTTTAATAGATAAGTTCCAAGATAAGTTTAAAAATATTTATTTAGAATTTCACAAGCAAAAAAAATTAAAATTTTCACTTAAAAAAAAACTTTCAAAAAAACTAATTTTAAAACCGGTTACCCGGTTAACCGGTTTTTTTTTTAGGAAAACCGAAAAAAAAACCGGTTTGTAATATTGGCGGTTTTTGCATTCCCTAGGCCCGCAGCCCAATAAGATGGGCAGATCAGGTCTGCTCCACTCTGGACACCCAATTGCACGTCGCACTTCATGACGCTAAGAACCATTATAGATGGCGAGATACTATCAATAAGAAGCTAATCTAGCGGGAACTTTACGAACCTCAGTATTGAGGAATACGACTCGAAGAGGAGAAAGATGAACAAACATTTTATTTTCAGGCATCGGAGGCCCATAATAATCTCAAACAATAATAAGCTACATTATTACTACTAATAAAAACAACTACATTATTACTAATAAAAACAAAACTTTTATGTTATACACGTAATGTAGTCAGCGTCGTGTTGCGCTGCATGGTTTTGCGTAACCTTCCTCAGAAACGGCGATATACGACACCTTTCGGCCAGAAGTCCTGTTTTAAAAAGGTCTGTAGCTGCTCTGTTGGGTTGGAATTCGTACCACGAACGACTTGAAGTTGATGTCGTGGCGCGCTTCCAACTTTTTGACTCTCAAAGTCTACTTGGTTTTCATTTTAAAATATTCCACGACTTCCTCAACCTTCGTGTAGTGATGCAGGCGCGAAATGTATAGCTGCGTCGTAGGCACGGAGGACGCAGCCGCATGTTTGGATCACTTGGTGCGGTCCCGCACAGGTTACGGGAACGGGGCTTCTTTTCTTCTTCTTTTGTGAAACCCTCTTTATCCACTTGCCCTGTTTTTGGCTAGGTGCTCTGGACCATAAACAGGGTAGGTTGTGTACCCTTTTTCAGCTTTTCCTCTATTTTCGTTTGGCGCTTTGGTTACGACGCACTTGATTTGCCAGCGGTGACAATAACAGCGTAGGCACATTCAAGGTACCTCCTCAGGGTTCTCACCGTACCTATATGTAGCGTTTCCACAGTCAGTTTTGAGGAGCGGGCAAATGTGATGGCGAGCGGCACATAATCAGCATTTTTGGCGGCTGATGACACATTTGAGTTCGTTGACTCGAAACCGCCGATTGATGTATTTTGCGCCACTTGACGTGAGTTCACCTTTGAGGCCTCGGGTGATCCACTTACTGACCAACGTCGCGCAATAAGACTATTTCCGCACGCAGCTTAGCATTGGACTTTTCTGATACCTCCATTCTGGACTGCATTGTGGTCATCTCTGTTTTCAAAGATGTGATATCTTTTAGCGGCCGTGTCACGTCGAAGTGATCAAACGTCACGAGGGCAGTTTACTCAGCTCCTTTGCCACAAAATCGGGCACGTCGTCCGGGTCAGTCTTCTTCAACATCCTGAAGACTCTTCCCAGTTCCATCTTTGCGGCGTAACGGCATCTCGTCTAGTTTTCCAAGTGACTGGAACAATAACAGTTTTCCACTACTGATCTCGTTCTCCTTGAAATTCGCCCGGTTTAGCCGGATTAGTCCCTCCTATTTCAGATTGTACCACACTATTCCGACAATCGAAATCCCGACGAACGCTATTTCGACAGATCACTATCCCGACCTGCAGTATATCGACAGAACACTAACTCGATGGAGTTTATCTCGACTGAACGCTATCCCCGACAGTCATTTGGTCGACAAAACACTAGATCGACTAACTGTTGGCCGACTGAACGCCATGCCAACGTTCAGTAACCCGACAGCACACTTTGCCGAAATGCTTTATCTCGACTAATATCCACAGATAATCAACGGGACGTCGTCAAGACACCACAGCAACAAGCGGAATAACCTAGAATTTAGAAAAATAAGGTTCTTGAATCAATAGAAAAATTTAGAAAAAATAAATAAATAATGAATATTTATTGAGATAATGAGAAAACATTTAGGAAAGCTAAAACTACTCTCTCAGGGAGAACACATTATTTCAATGAGTTCAACATACGGACCTCTATTTTTGAGTACCTAATCTATTTTTGGATGAAACACAATAATTTACATATCGCTATATAAATGCGGTGTGTGTTTGTATCACTGTACATTGAACAGAGGTCCATTTTTAAATGATTTGGGCTAATGCTTGACTGCGATCCCAAGTGATGGTAAGCACTGATACAAACGATGATTGTGAGATGCACTAGTTTATTAAGAGCCTATTCAATCTAAACTTGTCTATTTAAAGCCTTTCACTCTAGCGGTGAAGACAGCTAAAATATAATCAGTAAGACCGCTGCTAGCAAATTCTTCGTCCTTCGGTGTACGTTATATATCGTCCGTTTTCTAATTAAAGACTACGATTTGACAATACGAATGTTGCATGTTTTTTCCATTTCATAAATAGTGAGGGACCGCAACCGGTACTGACCAAAAATCCGAAAAATATTCGTAAAAATCGTAAAAATAATTACTCTTTAATATCCTGGCCACCACACTGAGTACTTTTTATCCCGGAAAAGTATATACAATAAAAACCAACCTAATTTTGTGGTTCGATCCCTAGACCCGATTACTGTACCAACCGTAAATAATAAGTTTGTCGTAGGTTTTTTTTTTTGATGAGAAAAGTCATCCAATGACAACCCCGCTCTTGGGCGGAGCGGGAGATAGTGTCAGACTCTTACTGACTAAAAGACCCATTCCGTTCCTTCAAGCCTTCATACCGGGACTCGAGCATCCTTTGGGATAACCCTGGCTCCAGTAGGCTTTGACCCGACCAGTTCGCTAAGGGGCGCTGCGCACGGCTAAGATCCGTTATACTAATATTATAAATGGGAAAGTGTGTGTGTGTCTGTTTGTCGTCTTTCACGGCAAAACGAAGCTACGAATCGACGTGATTTTTTAAGTGGAGATAGTTGAAAGGCTGGGGAGTGACATAGGCTACTTTTTGTCCCTTTCTAACCCCCCACAGTAAGGGAAACCGTGTTACCCCGAATTTAACGCGAGCGAAGCCGCGGGTAAAAGCTAGTTAATAAATAATAATATTGCGGGAGTGCAGATCTGCATCATAGTGCTGGTTTTTTACGCACCCGCAGGCTGCGGGTGACCGCAGCTCGCGCGATTCTACTAGTTCCTCGCCATTGCAGCGGGAGTCGCAAACAACCGCGGACACCGCGGCCGTAAAACGCGTCGTAAAATGTGCATGAATTTTTTATAAATATATCTTTAGTATTCTACAGAACACAGACATGGGTTAAAACCGCTATATGGTAATATTATTAATTATTTTAGTTTTCAATTCATATTAGACTCTACTATAAATAAACACTACTTACAGTATCTTTGTCCAGTTTTCCGTATAGGTTCTATTGTTAAAAAAATCGGTATGAAAAATCGAATTTGGAGACATCACTTTTACTAAAAATCTGGCAACATATTTCTAGAATTTGACATTTGCACTTGTCAAATCATCGTCTTTAATGAAAAAATGAACTAATAGACAACGAGGCAAAACGCTTAGTCCGGTCCATAAAGGTGTCAACAATGTAAGGTTAATGGACACTCGCCACACGTCATGTTATCCGATAGTAGAAAGTTGATGGCGGTATCAAGTTAATTAATTCCCGGGCATAGAAGACCGAAAAGCTGGCTACCACACGCCTGTGCACCAGGTTTTGTACATTAGTCTTAACCATCTTCACCAGCTGGTTCAGCTGGTGAAGCTACGGCTACTACACAAACGGCTAAACCGTTTGGCCCATTTGACCCATTCGGCCCATTTGGCCCATTTAGCCCATTTGACCAATTTAACCCATTCAGCTCATTTGACCCATTCGACCCATTTGACCCATTCGGCCCATTTGGCCCATTTGACCCATTCGGCCCATTTGGCCCATTTAGCCCATTTGACCAATTTAACCCATTCGGCCCATTCGGTCCATTTAGCCCATTTGACCAATTTAACCCATTCGGCCCATTTGAACCATTCGGCCCATGGCCCATTCGGCCCAGTTGGCCCATTTGACCCATTCGGCCCAGTTGGCCCATTTAGCAATATAGCATTATAGCAATTTAGCAATTTAGCAGTTTAGCCATTTAGCCATTTAGCCATTTAGCCATTTAGCCATTTAGCCATTTAGCCATTTAGCCATTAAGCCATTAAGCCATTTAGTAATTTAGCTATTTAGCCATTTAGTATCAACTTAATGATTCTCCAATGGCCGCGCGCGCCTTCAAGGGTATTGGTATTAGTTTTATTTTATAGATATATAGAATTCAACGTTTTTCAGCAACCTCGCGGAACCCTGCGAGACTGGCTGCTGGTTTTTCTACTGAGACAATATTATCATCACAATTAAGTGTGTAAGTAAAGTGACTAAAACCGCTATGGCATTCGCGTTCGCTTATGAACGGTAAGACTTTGGCGTAATATCACGCCATATGACCTTTCGTCTACCCTCAAAATGATTAATAAATTATCGTTTAATGACGAGTCTTTCAAACTCAAGATTAATTATTTCACATAGGCCCACATGGGTACCCTTAAAACACCAGAAGCCAACGCTTGGCCTCCAACGGTCACTTCCCATGGAAAAAACCCGTCAATAAACTCCATGTTTACTCTTGCTTATTTGCAAAACTTATTGTATTATTTTTCGCTGTTTACTCAATCAAATAAGTTTAATTAATGAAGACTGCTTTCATTTAAAATGATCAACACCTGTGGGTAGTCTACACAAAAGTGGACAAAGGTATGTCATGTGTGTGCTACACGCTCGTTGTGGTTCACCATAAACTATTGCCATACTAACAAAATATAGGTAAAATATTATACAATCGTAAGGGTAACCGAAATGCGATTGTATTAGTACTAGTATTTTAGGATATCTGACTATATCTAAACTTCTCCATAGATATCTAGGCCCTACAACGTGCAGTTTAGCAAATTAGCTTTATTTCTTCGATCGACTGACATTCCCGTAAATCGAATACGATTTATTATTACGAATACGAATTTACAAATCGAGTATGATGAATTCTTTTTTTTGTTTCTGATTTCTGAACAAATAACGCTTATAAGAACCGAACCGGTCTATGGATTTACAGGTACCTAGAGAAAGATGCTAATTTGTTTACTTCATTTTGTCCATCATTCTTTTTCGTTTTTTTTTTTAATTTTTGTACTCACGTTTGTCCTTGTAGCCACATGTATTGTACTGCGTTTAGCTAGGATTTACGGCTCACCAACAGTGTGACACACACATATTCGCACTACACAACTGCTCCAGTCAACCGCCGGATGGCTACTGCCCCGTGTCAAATACATTACGTCACATTGTAGTGAGACTACCCTCATAGCGAACTACAAACACTTTAGAGAGTTTAATATTGCTTCGTAGTCAATCTAGTCTAGTAGGATATAAAATCTTTGGGAAGGAATCACTGTTTATTACTTATAAAAACTTCATGTTTTAAGCGCCGTACGCACGATCCATCTTGACGTACGTTCCGCCAAGGTCATACACGATAAGTCCACTCTTTGAGGCGTGCCTGGAAAGACCTCACGGCATCCTTACCTTCCGTATGACGCAGGTCCTCACCGGACATGGTTCGTTCGGGAGGTTCCTGCACCGGATTCGTGCGGAAGTGAAGCCCGGGTGCCGCCATTGTGCGGAATGCCCGGAGGACACGGTGGAGCACACAATCGAGGTGTGCCCTGCTTGGGCGGAGCATCGCCGTGCCCTCGTGGGGGCGATCGGCGGCGGAGACCTCACGCGCCGGGCCAGGTTGAGGCCATGGTCCGGAGCGAGGAGGAGTGGCAGGCGGTCGCTGACTTCTGTGAAGCAGTAATGCTCGCAAAGGAGGAGGCCGAACGCATCAAGCAACGGCGTTATCGCCGCCGCCGCCGCCGCCGGAGTTCTGATCCCGATTTCCGGCCACCGTAGGCGCGGGCTTGCGGACAGTGAGCAATGGGTAGCTCGCTGTCCGGCCGTCCGGTAACTGTCCAGACCAAGCCCAAGTCCCGCACGCCTCAAGGAGTTGTCAGCAACAGCAGGGACCCAGCCGGGTCGAAGCCTACTGGGGCCAGGGTTATCCGAAAGGGCGCTCGAGCCCCGGTATGAAGGCTAGAAGGAACGGGGTGGGTCTTTTAGTCAGAAAGAGTCTGACACTATCTCCCGCTCCGCCCAAGAGCGGGGGATGTCTTCGGATGATTTTTTCCCACCATACAAAAAAATGTCATACACGATGCACGATGCAAAACTCGCGTGCGTAGGCTTGACGTACGTCAATTAATATTATTAATTGCTTGCTGGACGTGCACGATGACATTTCGATCCAGCAAGGCCCCCCCCCCCCCGCCCCCCCCACCTCAGTAAGGACGTCACCGCGTCGTGCAGATGGATCGTGCGTAGGCTTGCTGTACAGCAGGATAGGGCTGCCAGGTGTGAAAAAGGTGTGACCGAACGACAATACAATTACAAAAAAAAATGTATATTAGCAAAGGTGAGACGGTACTTCACGCCGGAACAGCTGCTCAATCTTTATCAAGCCCAAGTTCGATCGTGTATGGAGTACTGTTCTCATCTTTGGGATGGATCTGCCAAATACCAGCTTGATGCGCTGGAGTCGATTGAGAGGCGAGCCAAGAGAATCATCGGCAATGATGCACTTGTAGAGTCGAAGCTCCAAAGCCTTGAGCATCGCCGCCGAGTTGCTAGTCTGTCGGTTTTCTATCGTTTACATTTCGGGGAGTGTGCACTGGAATTGCACAATCTAATTCCGCCAAGTCCGTTCCATCATCGGACAACACGACGTACAGCGTTGCGCCACCGGTACATGGTAGACATCCCACCCATACGCACAAAACGTTTTGCGAACACATTTATTGTGCGTACAGCCAAGGAGTGGAATTCCCTGCCGGAATCTGTGTTTCCTGATAGCTACAACTTAGGAGTCTTTAAGTCGAGAGTGAATAGGTTTCTTCTAGGCAAGCGTGCTTCATCGTCGACCACATCATCGCTTACCATCAGGTGAGATAGTGGTCAAACGCAAGCCTATCATTAATAAAAAAAAAAAAAAAAAAATGTATTCCAAAGAAATTTTGAGATAATAAGATCGTAGAACCAAGAAGTACAAAGTTTTTATTTTAAATAACTAAAATTCGTTTAATATAAGAAAAAAAATTCATTTAAGTCAGGATTGCCAGGTGCAAAAAAGGTGTGATTGTACGAGAATACAACTTCAAAAAAAATTTATGCCATTGAAATTTTGGAATGAAAAGATCGTACAACGAAGAAGCACAAAGTATTTATTAAAAATAACTAAAATTCGTTTAATTTAAACGCGTTCTCAAAGAATAAACATTCGTTTACATCTATTTATAATCTGTGACATCCAGCAGCTGGATGCTTATGCTTTGCACGATGGTGCGTACCTAGAGTCTGTTTAATAATTGCGATTCGGATTACTGTTGACTGGACTAATTTGTTTTTGTTTGTGGTGAATAAAGTTCTCTTTTTTTTTTATTATTATTATTTGTAGGCTCGCGTTTGACCACTATCTCACCTGATGGTAAGCGATGATGTGGCCGACGTTGGAGCACGCATAAATATTTATGTACCATAGTGATAGCTACACCAATTGCACTGTTCTTCTATTCACGAGCATTAAAAATCCAGGCCGGCTGCGTGTTGTGAGAACAGGCAGTGAATGCTGTCAGGGCCAGAATTAAAATCTCGTAAGGATACCAAAATTCTTTTTCGCAGATAGAATACCCACCGTTGTTAATCATCATAACATCATTAGCTTAAACGAGTCGCTTTTATAGAAGAGAGAGTGAAAAGATCAAAATCTTTGCTTGTTCGTTACACTGATGAAAAACTCGGGGATATTCTTGCTACCAATGAGAAAATTTTCACAATCAAGGAATATTGCAACAAGCAAAATTATCGGATGTAAGCTTCTAACTCCAAAGAACACTTTCAACAGGTTATCAGAGTCCTGAATGATCATCATGTGGCATCAGTAATGGTTTGGTGAGGGTATCACGAAATGACCAAGGTTCATTTTAGTGAAAATGGGCTACTCTAATTTCAGCTAAAGAGTATCAAGATACTATCCTAAACGTCATAGCAAAGCCTTTTAAAGCCTCTCTTTTTTTGATAACATACTGGGATTTTTCAGCAAGACTCAGCTTTCGGTCACAAGGCACGCACTACCCAGGCTTGCCTTGCAGCGAGTATTTCGAGCTTCATTAAGGCTGATGATTGACCTTTGGCTGGCCCAAACCTCAACCCGTGAACTACAAATTGAGATCTATATTAGAGAGCATGGGCTGCATGTAACAATAATTCAAAATCCTTCAAAAATCTTAATTGATCTCCTCCGGGCGAATAATAAATAATAATAATAATAATAATAAGAGCGTCGTATCGGTGAGGCTAGAGCACTCATCGGCAAACTTATCTGCTTCAGGGAGGGCAACACTCGCCCTAGAGTGATGCGCTTTGTGAGGCGGGCGTTCTCGGGGACAGATATTAGTCCACGAGATTATCTACCCCGTATCACAGAGCGTATCGACTTCCTGAGGCAGAAAGTCTATGCATGGGCAAACCGTATACGACGGTACAAGCGGCGAGTGGAGCGGTACACCCAGAATCGCGCGTTCCAAAGCAACGAAAGGTGGGTTTACAGGGCTTGGGAGCGACCGGACCAAAGTGTGATTGATACGCGCCTACCGGATGATGATGCCATGTATTCATTTTGGCGCAGCATCTGGTCGGTGCCTGTCAATCACACTGAGGGTGATTGGACTCGGAAGGTCGAGCGAGAGTGCGAACTTCTACCAGAAATGGGGGCAGTTACCATCAGCCCCCAAGATGTAGCTCGTGCAGTCCGTCCGTTACCAAATTGGAAATCTCCAGGGCCGGACGGGCTGCACAACTTTTGGCTTAAATGGTTTAAAAGTTCGCACGCTCGCTTGGCGTCCCAATTCCAATCTGCCTTAGAGTCAGGGTCGCTGCCCCAGTTCCTGACGACAGGAATAACCCACCTGCTCCATAAATCGAGTAGTACTGCGGAACCCAAAAATTATAGACCGATTACGTGTTTGCCGACGGTCTATAAAGTTCTTACATCCATCCTGAGAGCTAAAATTAATAGTCATATTGAGACAAATTCCATTATGTCTGCTTCTCAGAATGGATGTAGGAACGGGTCCCGTGGTACTAAGGAGCTGCTCCTCATTGATGTTGCCATTAGCCAACAGGTTCGTCGTTCTCGAAGAGATCTGTCGACATGTTGGATAGATTACAAGAAGGCCTATGATTCAGTGCCGCATACATGGCTCATGAGGGTGCTAGAGCTATATAAAATTGATGTAACTCTGCGCACCTTTCTGATGTCATGTATGGGGCAGTGGAGGACGGTCCTTCACTATCCAGGGTGTCGACGGGTTTCGGAGAACAGCGAACCGTTAAGGATCGAGCGTGGCATATTCCAGGGTGACAGTCTCAGTCCACTGTGGTTTTGCCTAGCCTTGAACCCTCTCAGCACACTGCTGGAGGGTTCGGGTGTAGGCTACCGGTTGAGAAGAGAGGGTCAGGTCATATCTCACCTTCTTTACATGGATGATCTGAAACTTTTTGCTTCCAACAACTTGCAACTGATGGAGCTACTGAAGGTAACTGAAACCTTCAGTAGTGCCATCAGGATGGAATTTGGTTTGGACAAATGTGCAGTCATGCATGTAAAACGAGGGGAGATTATGGAATCCGTGGGAACCCAACTCTCGGATTCCATACACCTTAGATCCCTCTGCTCAACCGAAACTTACAAGTATTTGGGTATGTCGGAAGCGTTGGGCATCAATGCTGCTGACGTGAAACAATCGTTGAGGGAGCGCTTCTTTGGCCGCCTGAATAAAGTACTGAAAAGTCTTTTATCAGGCGGGAACAAGGTGCGCGCCTTCAACGGTTGGGTCATGCCGGTTTTGATGTACTCTTTCGGCATACTCAAATGGACTCAGACGGAACTCGACGCCCTGGATAGGAGGGTCCGCACTCTGCTTACCGCAAATCGGATGCATCACCCACGATCATCGGTGATGAGGCTGTATATCCCGCGGAAGTGTGGGGGTCGTGGCTTCTTAAATGCCAAGACCCTGCACAACCGTGAGGTATGCAGTCTCAGGGAATACTTCCTGGAAACCGACGTGGGGATGCACCGAGATGTAGTGGCGGTGGACAAAGGCCTCACCCCGCTCTCCTTGGCCAACGAGAACTGGCACAAACCTATAGTAATGGATACTAATGAACGCAAGGAAGTATGGAAGGGCAAGGAGCTTCACGGGCGCTTTTACCGGGCCTTACATGGGCCCGATGTAGATCTTTTAGCGTCCGTATCCTGGCTACGCTTTGGTGATCTCTTTGGAGAAACCGAAGGTTTTGTCTTTGCAATTATGGACGAAGTTATGATGACGAACAACTACCGGAAATATATTGTGAAGGACGGTACGGTTGACATCTGTCGGGCATGCCACCGGCCCGGAGAATCAATCCGACACATTATTTCTGGGTGTTCTCATTTAGCTAACGGAGACTATTTGCACAGACACAACCTTGTAGCCAGGATTATCCATCAGCAACTTGCTCTTAAATACAATCTTGTTGAATCAGAAGTACCGTACTATAGGTATGTGCCCGACCCAGTTCTCGAGAATGGCAGCGTCACATTGTATTGGGACCGATCTATCATCACTGACAGGACTATTGTTGCCAATAAGCCTGACATAGTGGTGATAGATCGACTAGAGCGTCGCACAATGATTGTTGATATAGCGGTCCCTCATGACGAGAACCTCGTGAAAGCTGAGAAAGATAAACAAACTAAATATCTTGACTTGGCTCGCGAGGTTGTCGACATGTGGGAAGTGGATAGAGCAATCATTGTGCCGATAGTCGTGACGGCCAATGGCTTAATAGCCAAGAGCCTCGACCAACATCTGCGGAGGCTCTCGTTAGGCAGTTGGATCAAGGGCTTGATCCAGAAGGCAGTACTCCTAGACACGGCGCGTATTGTCCGGAGGTTCCTCTCTCAGGAGCCCTGACCGCCGGCAGCCTGGACCCTGTTCCCGATGCCGGTGGGCTACTATTTTTTATATTTTTAAATGTTTTTTTTTTATGTTAATTTTTGAAGAAATATTTAAAAATATGATAAATATGTATATAATAATAAATGAATGGAATAATAATAATCTTTATTCAGGTCAAAGTACCCATTTTCACAAAATTATAACATTAAATATTAAAAAAAAAAACAATTGAAACCTAATCAAATACATTAAATTAAAATAAAATTAATTAAAATCATTACAAATTAAAATCAATAAAAATTAAAATCAATCCAAATTAAAATCAAATTAAATAAATTAAAAACAAGATAAATCTAAATCAAATTAAATAAATTAAAATTACAATCAAAGTCAAAAAAAAAAAAAAATCAATACAACCAATTCAAATTAACTTAAATTAAAAATTAAAATTAATACTTTCTCTCCGGCATTGGTACCGGAACATGTCTAGCCGAACAATGCCGGATGAAAGGACAATCCAGTCTAGCTGCAATCATCGCCAGTACGGTGTTGGAGCTTGCCTGCACTCTGTTCACTAGGGATGTTGCGCGCTTGCGCATAGTTGCGTGAAAGCAGTCAGTGCGTGCCTCCGCAAACATACCCGAAGCACTGCAGTAACGGGGTAGCCCCATCACCGCCCTGAACGCGTTATTATACTGGACGCGGATGGCATTATAGCTTCTAGCCGAATAGTCAGCCCACAGACTACACGTGTAGAGTGATGTACAGTACGCCCTAAATAGCGTAACCTTCACCTCATTAGAGCATCGTGCAAATCTGCGAGCTATCATATTCGCCCTCACTGATAATGCCCTCCGCTCCCGTTCCATGTCAGCATGATCCCTGAGGTCGCCAGTCAGAACATGCCCTAGATAGGTACTTAAAGTGCTCAACCCTTTCCAGAGGAACACCATTCAGTCTAACCAGAGGCACATTCCCAGGGCATCTCGCACTGGCGGTCTCAAAGATCATCCACTGGCTCTTTTTTACATTGTATACCAAACCGTGGCCACAAGCATATTCCTCGCATATCTGCATCAGCTTCCTCAGTCCGCAGACTGACGCACTCAACAGCACCATGTCGTTCGTATAACTCAGATTATTGACGCACACACCATCTATGTGGCAGCCGACATGCTGACTGCTGAGCGCGACAATCAGCCCGTTCAGATATAAATTAAACAGGGTAGGAGAAGTTAAGCCACCCTGCCTGACTCCGCACTCAAGCTGATACGGATCCAACAATGCCCCCGCCCACCTGACACTGTTAGACTGGTGCGCATACCCGTACTGGAACACGCTAACCAGGTCATGGGGCAAGTTTATGCTCCTCAGCTTATCCCACAACCGATCATACACCACAAGGTCAAATGCCTTGGACAAGTCAAGGAAACACGCATACACGGGCGTCTTACGATCTGTGTCTTATAATGTGTCGGCCCAGATGGACACTGCGTTTGTGGATAAAGGTCCTGCATTCACACAAAAGGTGCTTAAGCGTCTCCCTCTCCTGATTACAATACCGGCAAACATCAGTTTCACTCAGTTTCATGTGAAATTGTTGCCTGTTTAGTTTGCAGTGTTAAGGCGCGGGCTATCGCACAGATGTTCGACCTGCTAAGCTCAAGAAGCTCGGTAGTTCGTTTTTGTGAGTAGTGAGTAGTAGATTTGGCGTGTAGCAGTCCTGGGTTTACCAACCAGTGCTTTTTTGAATCGACAAATAGGTTGTCCTTAAGGGTCTGCATGGCCTGGTTCTTTGAGATACCACAGAAGGGGGTCTGGTCCTATCTGATGACCTTGAGCCCCAGTCCTTGCAAGTACATCGGCTTTTTCGTTGCCATTGATTCCAGAATGACCTGGTATCCATCTCAGAATAACTTTATTCCTTTGCCCCAGGTCATTCAGTTTGTTAACGCAGTCTTTTACCAGTTTCGAATTTAAAGTATTCGAGTTTAGGGCGTTAAGAGCTGCCTGGCTATCTGAGTAAATCAGAATTATATAAGAAGTATATATTAACTTCTAGCTTAGTTTCTCTATGTATGACATCATTCTGAGACATTCGTTTTTATGAAGATGGGATTTTTTATCTTTAACAGGGTTCATATTAGGTATACAATAGGGTGACTGGCAATTAGTGTACGATACTTAAACACGTGATTGTGCTCATGATAACAAACAATTTTAATTATGGGAGCAAAGCCGAAATCGCGAAAAAGATATCAGCTCTTCAGTACATTAGGCAAACATAAATGTACTGAACAACTGATTTTTTTTCGCGATTTAAAGTTTGTTCCTGTAGTAAAAGTTGTTGGTTATCATGAGCACAATCACGTGTTTAAGTATCGTACACTAATTACCAGTCACCTTATATTTTGTAATAGATAAGTTCCAAGATAAGTTTAAAAATATTTATTTAGAATTTTACAAGCAAAAAAAATTAAAATTTTCACTTAAAAATAAATTAAAAAAAAACTAATTTTAAAACCGGTTACCCGGTTTTTTTTTTAGGAAAACCGAAAAAAAAAACCGGTTTGTAATTTTGGCGGTTTTTGCATTCCCTAGTCCGAAGACATGTCAAAGTCAAAGTCAAATCATTTATTTCAAATAGACCATTTACAGGCACTTTTGAATAGTCAAATGTCGGTCAGTCCAAGAAAAGTGAAGCTAAATTGCACGTTCCAAAGAGTAGGTCTCTATGGAGAAGAACGTGCAAGAAACTCCATGGACACTCTTTTAAATCATATTATGTGTTACATATAATGCTTGGTTACATATTACTTGTTGCTTCTATCATGTGAGCACAATGTCGATAATGAAATAAAAATGTAAAATAATTAAAAGATAGAAACTGAATTAAGCCACTGGCAGCTAAGAGGTGACCAGTCCCATCTGACGGCACCCGTTCACGAGCATGACGCGTGCATCAGCCCCACTCAGCTCAACCATTTTGAAGGGAACTGAACGACCCAATAACACGTGCCACCAACAGCGAGACATTTGAGTGAGCATGACAAACTCTCAACTGCCATGCTCGTAATGTCAAAAAAAAAAAAAGTTGTAACCTAATAAAAATGCTCCATGGTGCTTCACATTCACAAACTTGAAAAAAGTGCTTCTACATTATACAATGCAATTGTCTTTCAAATTAAAAGATAATAATATTAGTTTCCAACTAATCAACTAATTAGTACGCCCTACTGGTAGTGGAGCTGGACCAGCATTGAGCCAAGCATTTTTATCTTGAATATAATCCTCCAACTTATAATATGCTTGCCTGCATAGTGTGCGTTTAATACAAGATTTAAATTTCGTTTCATTGAGTTCTAATATTTGGGGTGGTATTTTATTATAACATTTCAAACAGTACCCCATGAAAGAAGAGGCCACTTTAGCCAGTCTGAAACCTGGTTGGACTAATTGATCCCTATTTCTTGTAACATAATTATGTCTATCGCCTCTTTTGCTAAAAAGATGAAGATTTTTTCTAAAATACATGATGTTTTCATAGATACGAGTATATTGACAAGGTACCGTCATTATGTTAATTTCTTTAAACAGTTCCCTTAAAGAATCGCACCGGCGGAGATTGTAAATAGCTCTGATGGCTCTTTTCTGTAATATAAAGATTGACTCGATGTCTGCAGCCCGTCCCCATAGTAAGATACCGTACGAAATGACACTATGAAAATAACTAAAATAGACTAGCCTAGCGGTATCAACATCCGTAAATTGGCGGATTTTTCTAACAGCATATGCAGCTGAGCTAAGCCGCCCTGCAAGAGATGTTAAGTGAGGACCCCATTGTAGCCTTGAGTCAAGCGTAATCCCCAGGAAAATCGTTTTATCAACAAATTCTAGTTTTTCATTATTCAATACAATGTCACAATCACTACTTTTGACATTCGGTAAGGAAAATCTTATGCATTTAGTTTTTTTCCCATTTAGAACCAGATTATTAGCAGTGAACCAGTTATGAACCTGCAATAGGGCGCTATTTTCGTTGTCAAGACTGTTTGTCTTTCTATTTTTCTTAAAAATCAAAGAAGTGTCGTGAGCAAACAACACCATATTAAGTTTATTTTGCAACAAATTGGGTAAATCATTAATATAAACTAAAAATAAAAAAGGACCTAAAATTGAACCTTGGGGACACCGTTGATTTGCACTAATTGCTGTCTATTATTCAAATAAGATTTTAATAAGCTTAACCCTGCATTGCCTAGTCCGTAATGCTTGTGTTTCAGAAGCAATGTTTCATGAACTACACAATCAAACGCCTTAGATAGGTCGCAGAAGATGCCTATAGCATCTTGTGCCTCTTCCCACGCATTAAAAATGTGTTCTATTAAGGAAACACCCGCGTCAGTTGTACAACGTCCTTTGGTGAAACCATACTGTTTATCATGTAGGATGTTATTGGAGTTAAAATGACTAAGCATTTGATTTAACATTACCTTTTCAAATATCTTGCTAAGAACCGGCAAAACGGACACCGGCCTATAATTATTAGTGTCTCTATTATTCCCGGATTTAAAGAGTGGTATCACTTTACTATATTTCATTAGATCTGGAAAGACTCCTTGATCTATACACAAATTAAATATTAAAGCCAAGTACGGCGCTATAGTCTCAATAATTGAGGTACAAACTTTGATAGACATACCCCATAGATCTTCTGTCAATTTAATCTTGATTTCTTTAAAAGCTTTTATTACTGTTATGGGGTTTATATGTTTAAAGTTAAATTCAGTCGAACAGGCTGCAACGTTCGCCTGTAATAAACCAAAAGCATGCGATGGCGACGAATTTAGGGCTTCAGTAGTTTTAATTGGTATACTGGTAAAGAAATTTACAAATTCTTCTGCAACTAGTTTGTTATCGCTAATAAAACCATGATGAGTCTCCAATGTGTAATCATTATTATTTCTTTTGTTTCTGTTGGTTTAATTATTTATAATATTCCAAACCGTTTTTATTTTATTATCATGTGTCCCGCATGCCACACCTCTTGCCACCGCACCGCTCGCCGCTTTCCGTTGTGTCACGAGAGCAGCCGAAGATTGCCGAGTGGCCGAAGGTGCCCGATCTACAGGGAAGATAAGATACACGGAATAAAGAAAATTATTTTCTTTTCTGTGATAAGTGGTAGGTACTTGATTTATTAAAAAAAAAATATTGTGCCTCCTCAGATATTTCTTAATTCATTAAACCCCAAGCGAACGCCGGCGTTCGCGCACCTATTGTCTTACTATTGTATCTCTAATTACCACATAAAAGCTTTGCTTTTAATAATATAAAACTTGAACAGTAGACAACAAAATTCTATAAAGTTGCATCACCCAGTCCGACTTCTCCATAGATGAGAATGACTTCTCAGTTGTTTATGATGCCTCTTCTCTATGTATTTTTACAGGTAATTAATAAAATTAAAAACGATGTTTGTTGTCACACCCTACATAAATAATTTGTAAACAAAACAGAAAACTTTTCTAAAAAATGAAATCCCACAACCAGGATACCCATCTATTACAAAACTTTACACAGCAACGTTTAACCATGTTGCACACTATAAACTTTACTAAATATTGTGTTAAAACTTGTAACAAATAGAAATACTATGCGTTCCAAATGAGAATAGGATCGCCCGCCATGTTGTGACGTCACGATTTACTGTCAAATCGAGGAAAGAAATTTTTAAATATTAATTAATTTACGAAAAATTTAATTTATTTGTGAACTGTGAACGAAAAAAGTTTAATCAGAATCCAGTTCTTCAATTTTACTCATCTCTGAGTTCTTCAATTTTGCCAAAATATCTTCGATTTGACAGTACGACGAGACGTCAAAACATAGGAATCGGTCCTATTCTCATTTGGAACGCGTAGTACAACTATAACCCTATGTATACATCGGCCATATTGTTTATTGATGTCAACCTGAGTGTTGCCCTTCATAATTTGAAAACTTCTACGAATAGCTACTATATCTAAATGAAATCATCATTAAATACAAGAAGAATGTGTATAAAATTTCAAGAAGCATTATTTTGAATTTTTTTTTTGTTGCAGTTGATTTTATGTTGCACACCTATCAATATGCATGATCATGGACTATTTAACGATTACTTGAACAAGTTAAAAACCACCATCTGTTTTTTCTGATAGGATGTGAGAAAGGGACACAGGATTTATCTCACTGTCTTGCTCGGAACCATTTTTCCCTTTTGTGTGTCAATAACACACGTGAACTTAATGCTGATGAAAATAAAGAACACTTTAGAGAGTGTAATATTTCTTCGTAGTCAATCTAGTCTAGTAGGATATATAAAATCTTTGTGTATCTCTAGCATTCTACAGAAGTAGCAGGACCGCAACTGCGTCGGACATGGGTGAAAACCGCTTCGTGAGTTCTCTAAGCCTAAGTAACAGGCGGAGTGTTAAAAAATACGGTAATAATTTTGATTATTTTAGTTTTCAATTCATATTAGACTCTACTATAAATAAACACTACAGTACCTTAGTCCTATTTTCCATAAAGGTTCAACTGTTAAAAAACCGGTATGAAAAATCGAATTTGGAGACATCACTTTTACTAAAAATCTGGCAACATTTTTTCAGTATTCGACATTTGCACATGTCAATTGTCAAATCATCGTCTCTATTTCCCTACGATTTTTCACATAGTGTATTGCAAAGGTGTATTGTACACTACTCTTTTGATCACTGATAGATTAAATTAGTTGTATTTCCTTTCCTGGTGCTTGCCTAAAAAGTACTTTTAGTGTTTGTCTTGTAGCATTTCGATTTGTTGCAATAGATTTTTTGGTTTCCAATGCAACAAAATTGTTTAGTTAATTAATTTAACTGTTGTGTCGTGTTTTGAATAATAATTATGTCAACATTTGATACATTACCAGTTATTTTGGTCAGCACAATCAATGAAATCGCTGCCACAGCGCTCATCTCTGGTTTGTAAGCTTTCTACAGTGATTGCTTATTTTATGTGCTTAATACCATTAATAATGAAGTAACTGCTTCATTTTAGAACTGATAGACAACGACGTGACAGAGGATTATGTAAAAGATACACAATGCCTTGACCGTGTTTGGAGACTGGCTAACAAATATTATACAGTGAATGTCAGAGTTCATACACTGACAGACCATGGGCGACTCGGAGTGAACCCCGACGCTATAGAAGCGCATGTTATACACATCGCTAAGGAAGAGGTAAATTCAATGCAGCTTAATTGATGGAAATTTTCAGCATGGTGCTCTCTCTGTCCATTCTATAAGCCAACCTATTGCACAATGTTCCCTGTCATCATCATTTCAATTGGGTGAGTCACTATAGATCTCTTGATATATATATCAGAGTCTGGTTTCCACACCTGATCCTTTACAGATGTCCATTGTGTGAGCTATGGTGACTAACTTTTGGTTAGGTTGGCTTATTCCAACCAACCCACCTGTTTCCAAAAATTGATCTGGTAGAGTTTGGCCATCGAAAGATGTCACAACAAAAAGGAGGCCAAATTAAAAAATCTGTAACTGTTCACCCTGACTTCGCTGCTTAAACATAGTCGATACTTTTAATATAAATTATTTATTAAAATATATTATAAGCAGGTTTTATATAACAATTCAAAAAATAAAATAATCAAAAAAACGAAGGAAGTCGAGAAGGCTTCCCTTCAAGATGATCGATTATTCCCGATGTCCACCACTTGTCTGGCCACCACTGGGGGACAGCGTCACAACTTTGTAAATTATTTCCATTCGCCACCACTGGTGGACAGCGACACGGATTTTTTAACATTCCCTATGGCCGCCGTTGGGGGACAATGGCACAACTCTTTTAATCCGATTCCCACTGGCCATCAATTTAAATTGTTTAATCTAGAGACCGGTAAGGGATAGCTTAATATACTTACGGATTTGATTTTTAGCAGGGCTAAGGGTAAGACTAATTTAAATATTTATAAATTATATGGTAGGTAAATAATAGTCATATTCTTGAATCAACTTTTATTAAATGTTTCACTCAAGTATTAAAAAATGATCCTACTACTTAGTATAATATAATATAGCTTTGATTGCTTATTTTTTATTGAAGTGGGTAATTAACCGACTTAATTTCCACAGCTGATTGACAGGCTACAATTTTTAAAATGTTTTAAAAATCACATATGTAATTAAACAAAAAGACAATAATAATTTATCACAATATCTAGAAATTGGCCTACAGATATGTACTAATCAACAGTTTTAAAAATCACTTATGTAGTTAAACAAAAAGACAATAATAATTTATCACAATATCTAGAAATTGGCCTACAGATATGTACTAATCAACAGTTTTAAAAATCACATATGTAGTTAAACAAAAAGGCAATAATAATTTATCACAATATCTAAAAATTGGCCTACAGATATGTACTAATCAACAGTTTTAAAAATCACATATGTAGTTAAACAAAAAGGCAATAATAATTTATCACAATATCTAAAAATTGGCCTACAGATATGTACTAATCAACAGTTTTAAAAATCACATATGTAGTTAAACAAAAAACAATAATAATTTCTCACAATATCTAGAAATTGGCCTTTACAAGACCCATTTGGGTTTCTTGAATTAAACATAATGTAGGTACTACTCAAAAGTCTTAAACACCACATAGTTAAACAAAATACAATAAGTACTTATTAGTTTCTCATAATTTCTAAAAATTGGCCTACAGATATTTGGCCGTTTACAAGTTCCATTTGGGTTTCTTGAATAAACTGATCGCTGTAAACATACTTTTTTTTTCGTTTGTTGGACGGTTCTTTTTTTTGACTTATTTGCATTTTTTTCACAAAGAAAAAACATGCATCTTCTCGAAGAACGCTTAAAGCGTGCATTATGATAAATTATTATTGTCTTTTTGTTTAAAGGCCAAGCGCCCGAAAAGTGCCATAAAACAGTGATTTTCTGAGACCTACTCCTCCGTAACGGCTAGGTCAATTGGTTTGAAAAAAATATATGTTTATTATAGATTCATGATTCGCTTCAGGCAGTCTCCAAGTGGGGCGAAACCAATCTGGTGGGATTCAACGCAGCCAAAACACAGGCGTGTCTGTTCACCGCCAAAAGGAGCCCGTTCACCTCGGCTCCTACTTTTCAGAATGTATCATTGGATTGTACCGACCGCCTTCAGCTCTTGGGTGTCGAAATTTCCTCCGACCTCAATTTTGGGCGGTTCATTGAGTCCAAAGCCAAAGTGGCTGCTAGGAAACTAGGCGTTCTCGCAAAAGTCCGACGGTACTTCACACCGAGACAGCTTTTAATGTTATACAAAGCACAGGTCCGATCGTGTGTGGAGTACTGCAGCCACATATGGGCTGGCGCTGCAAAGTGCCACCTGGCAGCTTTGGACTCAGTGGAAAGGCGTGCGAAGAGGCTGATTGGTGATCCAGATTTGGTTAAGACCAATCTTCAAAGCCTTGAGCACAGGCGTAGGGTAGCCAGCCTTTCGGTGTTTTACAGATTGCATTTTGGAGAGTGTGCGCAGGAATTGCATGACTTGATTCCGCCATCTCATTTCTACCATCGGACAAACCGACGCACGGCGAGTATCTACCCTTACGTTGTTGAAACATCTACGGTCCGGACTAAGCGTTTCGCCTCGTCATTTATACCGCGTACTTCGAAGGACTGGAACAGTTTGCCTGCTGCGGTCTTTCCGTCTGATTATAATTTGGGTGTCTTCAAGGCTAGAGTGAATAGGCTCTTAATAAACTAGTGCGCCTCACCATCAACGATTGCATCACTGCTTACCATCAGGCGGGATCGCAGTCAAGTACTAGTTTATAACAGATAAAAAAAAAAAAAAAAAAAAAAAATGAACAATAATGTCAACATTTGATTTTTTCGTGCAATTAATACTTTTGTCAAAAAAAAATATTTAGCAAATTCGCAACTTTTCGCAACTTTTCCCTACTCCTTCGAAACGGCTTGGACCTTTACAAACATTTTTACATAAAAATTGGTGGTTAAATATTCTTCAAAGTGAACATTGCATATGTAAATCAATCAATATCTCGCAGAGAAAATGGATTTAAAGCGCTTTCCGGGCGCTGCTGGCCGCAAATAAATGCACAGATTTGCGTGCTGCCGCCTAGGCGAGTGCGAGAGTTGCGTTCACATAATTTCGGCCAGATGGTTCAAGGGACTATACGCCTTAATTACATATGTGATTTTTAAAACTGTTGATTAATTCATAATATTTAATTTTTATTCCTCCGTCGAGGAATAGGATAATAAAACTGTGATTATGATTGTAATGTTCTAGTCGATTTTAAAAATTGTAGCCTGTCAATCAGCTGTGGAAATTAAGTCGGTTAATTACCCACTTCAATAAAAAATAAGCAATCAAAGCTATATTATATTATACTAAGTAGTAGGATCATTTTTTAATACTTGAGTGAAACATTTAATAAAAGTTGATTCAAGAATATGACTATTATTTACCTACCATATAATATATAAATATTTAAATTAGTCTTACCCTTAGCCCTGCTAAAAATCAAATCCGTAAGTATATTAAGCTATCCCTTACCGGTCTCTAGATTAAACAATTTAAATTGATGGCCAGTGGGAATCGGATTAAAAGAGTTGTGCCATTGTCCCCCAACGGCGGCCATAGGGAATGTTAAAAAATCCGTGTCGCTGTCCACCAGTGGTGGCGAATGGAAATAATTTACAAAGTTGTGACGCTGTCCCCCAGTGGTGGACAACGAGAATAATGTTTTAAAGTTGTCTCGCTGTCCCCCAGTGGTGGCCAGACAAGCGGTGGACATCGGGAATAATCGAAGATGATTGATAAATTTAAAGATCCAAAAGTGAGATCAATCAGAAATCTGCTGAGTAAATGCGACGGCTGGGTACAATAATTTCATTTATGTGTTTAGAAAATTGTTTAAATGTCCACCATGGTTTTGCTGGACAGCGCGCATCCGAAATGTCAAATTTTCCATGACTCTGGACTCTGTAAATCAGGCTGATATTCATATCATCCCATTCAGGCCTAAAGTTAGTAATCATAGAGTTGTAACACCTGTTTACGGACGACATACAACTCTACCGTTTTGTACTGGCGCTTGTGTTGGATCATTTGATTCCCAATGATCCAACACATGTGCCACTACCAGTGATTTCTAATGTCAAACTGATAATTTGTGCGCCCTAGTGGTAGTGGAGCTAGACCAGCAGTCAAGCATTTTTATCTTCAATATAATTCCCCCCACTTATATGTCAACTGAACTGAACTTGTATGTTGCTTGCCTGCATAATGTGCGTTTAACCTTTCGAATACTGTAATTAGAGACACAATAGAAAGACAATGAGAGAGAACGCTGGTGTTCGTTTGGGGTTTAATGAATTAACGCAAGATTTAAATTTGGTTTATATGTATAATTTATTTACAAACAGAACATCAAAATTATCCAAATTGGAAACTGTTGCACAATGAGGGTGTTTTTTTCCGGGAGTGTTTTTTTTTTTTCGATGGGAAAAATCATCTTATGACAACCCCCGCTCTTGGGCGGAGCGGGAGATAGTGTCAGACTCTTACTGACTAAAAAACCCATCCATCCTTCAAGCCTTCATATCGGGGCTTGAGCGCCCTTTCGGATAACCCTGGCCCCAGTAGGCTTCGACCCGGCTGGGCCCCTGCTGTTGCTGACAACTCCTTGAGGCGCGCGGGGACAGCGCGTGTGTTTTTTTTCCGGGAGTGTTCTACTTTCCTTTATTAAGTAATAGACCCTTCTTTTTTATTATTTTCAGTGTATTCAGATTTGAAAACAAAAATTACAATTATTTTGAAACTGGTAAAAGTTCAATAATACACAAAACAATCAAATGTCATAATATAATACATACAACAAAATACCTATTATTTAATTTAATGACTTTTAAATCTAAAAGGTCTTTTTTTTTTTTTTTTTTTTTATGGTGGGAAAAAATCATGCATTGACATCCCCCGCCCTTGGGCGGAGCGGGAGATAGTGTCAGACTCTTACTGACTAAAAGACCCACCCCATTCCTTCTAGCCTTCATACCGGGGCTCGAGCGCCCTTTCGGATAACCCTGGCCCCAGTAGGCTTCGACCCGGCTGGGTCCCTGCTGTTGCTGACAACTCCTTGAGGCGCGCGGGAACAGCGCGCGTCGTCGACGACTTGGGCTTGGTCCGGACAGTTACCGGACGGCCGGACAGCGAGCTACCCATTGCTCACTGTCCGCAAGCCCGCGTCTACGTTGGCCGGAAATCGGGATCAGAATCCCGGCGACGGCGGCGGCGATAACGCCGTTGCCTGATGCGTTCGGCCTCCTCCTTTGCGAGCATTACTGCTTCGCAGAAGTCGGCGACCGCCTGCCACTCCTCCTCGCTCCGGACCATGGCCTCAACCAGGGCCCGGCGCGAGAGGTCTCCGCCGCCGATCGCCCCCACGAGGGCACGGCGATGCTCCGCCCAAGCAGGGCACACCTCGACTGTGTGCTCCACCGTGTCCTCCGGGCGTTCCGCACAGTGGCGACACCCGGGCGTCACTTCCGCATGAATCGAGTGCAGGAATCTCCCGAACGAACCATGTCCGGTGAGTACCTGCGTCATGCGGAAGGTAAGGACGCCGTGAGGTCTTTCCAGCCACGCCTCAAAGAGGGGACTTACCGCCATGATTGTGGCGTGCCCAGCACTGGGTTGCGATAGTCGCTGACGCCATTTCACCATGAGATCCCGCCGGAGCTCTGTCCGCCATGCCGTGACCTGTCGCGGCAGCGGACTTTCACCCCGGCGTTGCATCTCCACGCGCATATCGTGCATGTGTGCAAGGACTGTTGCCTCCAGATCCCACGGTGGTAGGCCAGCCAGAAGGCTCGCCGCTTCGCGGGAGACCGTGCAGTATCCCCGCACCATCCTTATCGCCATGACCCTCTGGCAGGCGTTCAGTATGGCCGCCGGTTGCTTTTTCAGCAACGGCGCCCACACCGGCGCCCCGTAGAGGGCCATGGACCGAACGATCCCCGCGTAGAGCCTCCGGCAGGAGGCGTCTGGACCCCCAAGGTTGGGCAGGAGCCGCTTGAGCGCAGCCCCAGCCCGGTTGAGTTTGGGAGCCAGACGTCGGAAATGCTCCACGAAATTCCACCGGCTGTCGAGGACGAGTCCCAGGTACTTCATCGTCGACCCGACACCGATGTGAACTCCTCCTACCGTTAGTTGGGAACTCAATGGCGGCGCGCTCCGAGACTGGCGACCGTGGAAACACATCGCCTCGGATTTGTGAAGCGCCACCTCGAGTCCCAACTCCTGGATCCGATCAACGACCATCGCAACCCCGCGTGTCGCTAGAGCGACCGCCGCCTGGTACGACTCTCCCTGCGCTAGGACCAGCGTGTCGTCTGCGTAGCAAACCACGCTGACCCCGTCAGGGAAGTCGCCGCGCAGCACGTAGTCGTACCCGATGTTCCACAAGGGTGGCCCTAGTACCGACCCCTGCGGAACACCGCACGACATCTCTCGACGTTTCCAGTCTCCCTGGTGACCGGGATAGACTATAAGTCTCTCCGACAGATAGGCCTCGACCACTCGACAGAGGTATTCGGGCACCCGGTGGTACCGGAGTGCCCTCCGGATCGTACTCCAGGGCAGGGAGTTGAAGGCGTTGGCAATGTCCAAGGACACTGCCACGACACACCTGCCCCGGGACACCGCAGCCCCCGTCGTGAGGGCTCGCACGCGCATGATGGCGTCCACCGTAGAATCTAAAAGGTCTGAAAGGAGAAAAATACTTGTCATTTATGTCATTATTTTTTACGTATTGTGATTCAGAAGTCGAAATTTCAATTTCTCCAAGAGTTTTCAATGCCTTTGCCGTTCTGGTAATTTAAAGTTTCACCTGCTCATTGTCTATATCTCCTAAAAAGTATGTTAAAATACGACTCATTGCAATTTGTTATAAATAATCGAAAAGTATCAAGCTATTTTACTAGATATTCAAAACACTAACTTATAAATGAACATATATATGTCGCATCTGGTTAAATTAGCCATCCAATTGGACGCCTAGGGCGTTCGTTAAGCGCCGGCATCCAATTGGATGCCTAGGCCGATAGTTGTTTGAACTAAAATCACTCAACGTTTAGCAGCTTGGCATATTGAACGTTAGCCCTTTCGACATGACTGATCAAGATTCAGGCAAGTGATTCAAAGGACAAAGGGCATTATTGTAGGAGCTGTGTCCCAACCCTTGTAACAAGTTGCGACTAGTATAAACATGTTCAATTAAGCTTTTTTATGATCAATACTTATGCTAAGTTTTTACTGTAATTGCGTGCAGGTCAAAAGTTACTGGGCTTCAAGTGAAGAAAAGGTTTTTGTTTTAAATAATGCTTTAATCTTACTTTATTACACTTTGCGTTACATGTAAACAAAATTAAACATTTATAATAATAGTACAGTAATCACAGGCAGTAGTAGTTATTTTTTTGCCGTTATTAACAACTGCACAGTTGAAAATATGTAAATAACGAAGGAAATATACAGTTCTGATAATTGTATTATTTCCTTTGTTATTTATATATTTTCAAATACATAAATAATAAAGGAATATAACCCTTACGTTAGAGTACAGCTTAAACATATGCAAATCGTTTACAGGTACTTTTAATAGTGATTATTATCTATGATAACTTCATCTAAAAGGGCGCCACCGTGTGCAAACAAACAAGTTGCTCTGTATTTTAATTCACAAAATATTAGTTTACGTGATTAAATATAGAAGAAAAAGTACTCATTCAAATGCTTAAGCTGTATGTAGTGTGTGACGTTGGAGTGCGTGAGAAAAACCTACTCAGTGATCTACAAATGAACAATAATAGTGAGAAACTGTAACGGATCTTCAGTTTAAAAAAAATACAAACAACAGTGCGAGAACTGACCTGGCAAGAAGATAAAAACGACTACACAATAGAAGAAGAAGTAAGAGACCTACGACAAGGTACATACTTTACATAAATAACACAAAAGAAAAAAAAAACAAAACCCTCAAAGGTGATAGGTAGTCATCTTCTCCAAATACTATAAAACAGCGCCATCTACCGAAATAGACTTAAACTAAGCATCTTAAAATCATTCAAGAGGCTTTAACACTGCACACTAGAGGTCGCTGCTTACTTTTAAAGTAAACTTTTGGCTTGCCTATCTACATAGCTACTTTAACAGAATGTCATCCACACCTGTATGCGCTGGTTGTAAACATAAGGTACCCATAAGAGAAAATCTTATTTGTGTGCTTTGCAAATGCAGATACGACCTGGAATGTGCCGGTGTCACTAAAGATTACTATACCAAAAAGATGACTAGAGAATAAAAATACGTGGAAGTGCCAGACATGCATCTGTAAAATACCCAAGACTGGAAACACAGACACCCCTATACGTACACCAAGAGGCACCGAATTCAGTCACCTAACCACACCGCCTGAGGAAGCTAATATCACTTTGAGGAAAAAAGCAACAAATCCCAATAATGACACAACTTGTTCTGACGACCTGAGCTTTTTAGGCGATACTATACCTACAAAAATCGACGATTTAAAAACTATGACTGATACGCATACTCAATTAACAATACAGAGTATGAGCGAACTAATAATTACACATCTTAAGGAAAATAATAAATCTATTATACAGGAATTACAAAACACAATACACACAGAAATATACAGAGCTATTACAGAATTAAAGACAGATTTAGATCACAAAACAAACACCTTAACGTCACAAATTGACCAAAGAAAACAAGAAATAGAAAACATAAATATTAGATTGGAAAAACTTCAAAGAGAAAATGAAAACTGTAAGGAAGAAATAAGAAAACTAGCCACAGCTGCGTATAAAGTGCCAAACTTACAGGAAAACAACCACAGGAAAATTGTACTCTACGGCCTGGACGACTACTACAACGAGCCTGAAAGTTCACTTTATAACCGATTAATAGAACTATTCCGCGATATAGTTAACATAGATGTATCAGGGTACATAGAAGACGTATACAGAATTGGAAGACCTAACAGCTCAAAGAACCGACCAACTGTCATCGAATTCATTAGCAAGAGAATGTCTAGATATAATAACCAACAATAGTAAATATTTTCAAGGAACTGGACTATTCATATCTGAATTTTTAGACGCAAACACACGAAAATTTAGAAAACAAATGCGAGAAGAACTATTTCAAGCTAGAAAAAACGGATCACATGCAATAATAAAAAATAACCAGCTATACATTGATGGAAAATTAATTAAAATAAAACATCACGAACACCGAAGCGTACATGACACTCAGGAAAATGACATAATATTGAATAACACGACTCAAGCCTGCCCGTCAAATGTAATCAACGAAGCTGAGAATCAGACATTTCGTAAACAACGACCTACCATTTAAATTACTGTTCCAAAATTTTCAAAGCCTTAATAATAAACAGGATATACTTGAAGCATTTCTCGACGAAAATTCACTATATAAGGCAATATGTATTTCAGAAACTTGGCTCACTCAGGAAAAATTAGATCTCATTAAATTTAGCGGATATAAATGTGCATCTTCTTACTGCCGAAGCACCAGAACAGGTGGCGGCGTATGTATACTAGTACAAGAACATATTGAAAGCATCCATAGAAACGATATTTCAGATATGTCTATAGAATATGTGATAGAACTATGTGCCACGGAATTACCAAAAGAAAATTTATTAATTGTAACTATGTATTGGAATAGAAGAGAGGAGGAAGTATTTTATCAGCAATTAAAACAAATTCTACAATATATAAACAACAAATTAAATATAATTATAGGAGGAGATTTTAATGTTAATATTTTATCAGACAATTTAAAAACTATACAATTTTTAAACGTCATGCAGGAATATAATTTCACTCAACATGTAAAAAGCCCTACACGTATTACATCAAACACTGCGACGTGTCTAGATCTAATATTTACTAACTTTAGATACAAAGACATGTACGCAACTACAGAAGAATTGGGCTTTTCAGACCACCATAGCACAATTTTACATTTAAAAGTACCCGAAAAATCGGAAAAAAGTTATTGGTACGTTATAAAAAGACTATATAATAATTCAAATATACTAAAATTCAAAGAAAAAATACAAAAACTTAATTGGAACGATATTCTTACCACTGACAATGACATTAACGTAAATTATAAAAAATTCAATGACATACTTATTTCTATCCTAAATGAATGTATACCACTATGTAAAATTAAATTAAAAACAAAACTTAAAAAATATTGGCTCACTACTGGAATAAAAAAATCTTGCACAAATAAAAGACTATTAAAAACATTGACATTAAAAGCAAAAAATCCGACATTAACAAAATATTACAAAAAATACGAAAAAATATTGAAGAATACTGTCACGACTGCAAAAAAACTTCACTATAAAAATAAAATGATGCAATCTAACAATAAAGTTAAAACAATGTGGGGAATTATTAACGAACGCACAAACAAGATAACAAAAAGTGAAAAACGCAATATAACACTACAAATAAATAATAGTTTAACCTCTAAACCTGAAGATGTAGCCAACACATTCAACCGCTTCTTTGCTTCTATAGGTGAGGATAGCAAAAAATATATCAGCAATAAACCAAAACGACCACCAGTGGGTTCAGCTACACCAAACACATTGTATCTTAACCCAGTAGATCCCTATGAGGTAAATAGTATAATAAAAAATCTTAAAAATAAAAGAAGCCACGGAATTGACGAACTTCCACCTACTCTATTAAGACAATGCGCCGACGAATTAACTTTACCATTTTATATACTCATCAACCAATCATTTGAAGCAGGCATTTTTCCCGATTTGTTAAAAAAAGCTCTTATAAAACCGATCCATAAGAAAAATTCAAAAACCGACCCAAACAACTATCGTCCAATTGCTCTGTTACCAACGGCCTCGAAAATATTTGAGAAAGCTATGTGCGACCGCGTCTATGCATTTTGTGAAAAATATAATATATTCAACGACATTCAAAATGGTTTTCGCAAAAATCGATCGACCACGTTGGCTGCTTACAAATATATCCAAGAAGCTCTCAACATAATTAATAATAAAAAATACGCTACAGGATTGTTATTGGATATGACGAAAGCGTATGATAAAGTTAAATTTGATATATTACTAAATAAGCTGTATAACATTGGTATCCGCGGGAAAAGTCATGATTTGTTCACGTACCTAAAGAACAGAGAACAAGTCGTAGAAATTGAATATTACAATAGCAAAACACGAGAAATTAAATTAGTCCGATCTCAAAACATACCCGTAAACGCATCAATACCACAAGGAACTGTGATAGGATGTCTGCTGTTCCTTATTTATATCAACGATCTCCCTGACCACATCAATGAGTCATGCGTGTTATTCGCCGACGATATTTCTATTTTAACACTTACAATTTAGATTTAAATCAAAACCTGACTTCCATACTTGACAATACAACACACTGGATGAACGAGCACAACCTTGAAATTAACTATAATAAGACAAAAATAATAACTTTCTATCCGCGACAAAAAACACCGATAAATATTAACTTTAATTACAACGGACAAAACTTAGAAGTTGTAAATAAATTCACCCTTTTAGGCCTAGACATAGATTCACATTAAGATTGGAAATCCCACATTCAAAAAATAAGAGCTAAATTATCTAAGTTTACATACGCCCTCAGAGAAATAAAAAAAACAACAGATCTTAAAACAGCCTTAGTTACTTATTACTCATATGCATTTGCATGGCTCAAGTATGGAATTATGTTATGGGGAAATAGCACAGATGCACCGACACTGTTCACTTTACAGAAAAAAATGATAAGAATATTAATGAATATTAAAGACACCGACTCCTGTAAACCCTACTTCAAAGAGCTAAAAATATTAACCGTACCCTGTCTTTGTATATTGGAAATTTGCAAATTTGTTCGAAAATATCCACAATTCTATACCAAAAGAGAGGACATCCAAACTAAAATTACACTTAGACATAAAAATAGGCTTAACATACCCGCTTCACGATTGAAAATGCACTCTTCTAGCGCATTTGTTATGTCTTTTAAAATGTATAATAAGTTGCCAGAATTCATCAAAAATGCAGATAGTAATAATATGTTTATCAATAAACTGAAACAGTTTCTAATAGACAAATGCTACTATACTATAGACGAATACTATAACGATAAACATCGCCTACAATAAAAACTATTAATTATACTGTAATAAATGTAAGTACTTACAGAAGCGCAAAATAATTTAGGTGAATAAAATTTAAATTAAATTTATACATAATTAATTTAAATAAATATATGATTTAATAATGATGACGATAAAAATACCTGACATTTAATTTACTTATAAAGACATTACATACATAAATTAATCAATAATAACATAATTTAATAATAATGATTACAAATTTAAATAAAATATCTGACATAATTTAAAAATAATGACGACAAAACTAAATTAAAATATTTGACATTTAATTTACTTATATTAAGTCATTACATTCATAAATTAATCAATAATGACATAAATTCATAACAATTACAACAAAAATAAATAAAAATCTGACATAATTTAAAAATAATGACGACAAAACTAAATTAAAATATTTGACATTTAATTTACTTATATTAAGACATTACATTCATAAATTAATCAATAATGACATAATTTCATAACAATTACAACAAAAATAAATAAAAATATCTGACATTTAATTTACTTATTTTATACATTACACACATAGATTAATCAACAATAATATTACCTATTTCATAATAATGACGAAAAAATAAATAAAATTCTAACAAAATCTACCAATACTTATATTTACATAGACATAATAAATAAACATGCATATACAATTTAATAATAACGATGACAAAAATAAACATAATTTATAACATTACACCATATACATACATAACTACATCTATTAGATCTGTCAATAATAATAAATTCCATGCATTGTAATTTAGCCTTCATCCTCTCTCCTAACTTTACTGTGCCCGACAGGGTCCATATTGATCTTCAAAATATGTTATACCACCTATGTATACAATATGGAATGTAATAAAGTATTGAGTATTGAGTAAAAATGTCGCGGGTAAATATGCTTGGCTGGTGTCTAGCCCAGCCAAGGTACCAAATGATACTCATTATGTGAGCACAAGTATCTACTGTTCTTTTTCCCGTTAAACATGAGCAATAGTAATGGGCAATTGCATTTCTCGCTGTTTCTGCTCTATTTTTTATCAAAATATACGAGTAATAAATTCTACCCAATACATGCCGCGATTTTATGCGCCCCCTCAACAGAATACCTTCTGAAGTATTTATGTTGTATCGTACTAGGTTAGGAATAGCTCCTATGCATATTTCAATTGTGTACATGCCATTTCTTACGTGTTCACTCAAATAAGACCGGGCGAGTTTTATTTGGTAACTGCCAAGTGAAATTAATAAAAGGTCTTCTTCTGTTAGTTCAGGAAACTGTAATAATGCATTGTCATCCGAGGTTATGGTACGAAACGAAGCTCGCTGTCGATTTATATTATTTTCAATGACATAGTCACCTAGGCTGTTGGCCATATGAATCCTCTCATTCAAAACTTCTATGATATCATTAGCTCGAGGATGGTCTTTTAACGGCTCTCTAAATGTATTTAAAAGAGCAACAGCAATGCGTATATCAACGAACATATGTGTCATTGCTCTATTAAAATATGCTTGTCTAAATATTTTAAAATCACGCTTAATCCACCCATTTATCACTTCCACCACCCATCTCACGATTGTAACTTATCTAGATTTATTTGCCTCTTCCGTTCTCAGTTGGCTTTCGTTTCTAAGTTTTGTTGGAGGCATGTGGGCTTGGTAGGTAGCCCCAAGTTTCTATAGTTGGGATTGAATCCCTAAAACCTCTAACCAATATAAATGTATCATTATTTTTCAAAACGTAATGCATTGGGTTTATCTCATTTTGAATATAGGTATTCATTATCGTCGCGTCTGAAGTCGTGGCAGCATGAGGGCCAGTTACATCTACTATGTAGCCATCTGTACATATTATTAAAAAAGGTTTCAACAGGTTTTTGAATTTGTGAAGACTATATGATTGCTTCTGAAATAAAAAGTTGCTACTCTTGAATGTAGATATATGTTCCATCGCATATTAAAATGGCTGGTGGCTCATCATTGCCAGCACCAAATATAGCATTTGGAATTCTTAGGTTTCTTGCTACAATTTCATCACGGCTAATGTGGTCCCATCCGAGATGCCGAGGAACAAACTCGTTTATTAAACATTCACGTGCTAACTGTAGTTTTCGTTCAAAACTACGCCGGCTCATACCTAAACGACTCGCTAGTCGTTCGTTTGGTTCACCTGTCCTTATTTTCATTAAATAAGCTCCGAGTCTATGGCCTATGTCCAACAGTGGACGTGTATCGGCTGAAATGATGATGATGATGATGAAGCTCCGAGTACTGATTTAGGACGGTGTGAGCGCTGTGATACAGAAGGTATTTGTTCAAGAAGTCTATTAAATTCTTCATGATTCAAACCCGTACAAAAATGTAGTTCAGATGTTGTCATCGAGTCAACATTATCAAAATCGAATCCAGATTGTTGACAGGCATCTCTTAACGTATCTAACATATCCTTTATGTGTTGAGCCGTAAAAGATGAACTATTTAGCTCCTCTAAGTCGTTCCATTCGTTAGAAGTCAAATGAACCCGACAGACGCCAGCACTTGGTGGAATATATAACTTATACTCCACTAACATCCGTGATTTTATAAAAACTGGTACTCTTACCAGATTATCTGCCCGGCAATTAGGAAAAAGACAGCGGCTGGATGTATTGGCAGCTCTTTTATATCCAGTTATGGACATAACATCACCTGACGGCTGTTCTGGATTTTGGTGTAAATCTTGGGGTTCTGGTTCATTTTGATTTTCAGGAACTTGAAGGTCGACACGATTTAAGTCAAGTTGATTCAATCTAGCCTCATGACGAGTAGCAGCCACCCAGCAGCGATGGCAAATGTGTCGCCGCTCATTCATTAGGCCCTGAAAAAAAAAATACTATAAAACGCGTGCCTTGTCCTCTTTGCTAAATCTATGCAAAGAAACAGATCGATCTGTTGTTTCATTGAAATGCCATAATCCCGTTTTTTGTTTCTTTCAAAAAATCCTTGCCCACACTAGAAATTATTCGAGTATCATACTATGCGTCTCCCTAACACACACGAAATAGCCAGAACCAGAACAATTACCTGAAGGCAATACAAATATTTGTTTCGTACGGGAATCGAACCCGTGTGGCATGCAGTCCTGCAGTCGATCGCTCAGACATTGCGCAACTGTATTGTTATTTATAATATAAGTATAGTTCGTTAGTGAACTCTAAGAAACCAATAGATTCCTTGTTTCATTGCGAAATGAAAAAAGCACAAACAAGCGTAGTCTAGGAATTAACAAGAACATTTTCACATTTATAATATAAGTATGGAAGTATATGTGTGTTCCTAGCTTAAGGGCCAAGCACCCGAAAAGTGCCATAAAACAGTGATTTTCTGAGGCCTACTCCTCCGTAACGGCTAAGACAATTGGATTGAAAAAAATATATGTTTATTATAAATTCATAAACAATAATATCAACCTTTAAATTTTTGTGCAATTAATACTTTTGTCAAAAAAAAAAATTTAGCAATTTCGCAACTTTTCGCAACTTTTCCCTACTCCTTCGAAACGGCTTGGACCTTTAGAAACATTTTTACACATAAAAATTGGTGGTTAAATATTCTTCAAAGTGAACATTGCATATGTAAATCAATCAATATCTCGCAAAGAAAATGAATTTAAAGCGCTTTCCGGGCGCTGCTGGCCGCAAATAAATGCACAGATTTGCGTACTGCCGCCTAGGCGAGTGCGAGAGTTGCGTTCACATAATTTCGGTCAGATGGTTCAAGGGACTATACGCCTTAAAAGCTATGCAAAAAATATAAGTACATTCAGCCAAACATAGAGCCTCCTTTTTTTGAAGTCGATCAAAACATAGATCGATCTGTTGTTTTGTTCCGACGTCAAAAACCATAAACAAATGTAGATGCAAACAATCACATTATAAGTGTGGAAGTAAAGATATTTAACTATATTAAACATATCTGTTCTAATCTCATATGCTGTAAAATATATTCAGCTAAACGCGGTCTTGCTTCTAATATCGTTCTTGAAACTTCATGTTGAACTCGCTGTCGAGTCAAAGATCGACTACAAGTCACACACAAATGTTCCATAGTTCGTAATAAGCCAATCAATAACAAATCAAGTCCATAAAACAAGCCGAAGTTGATAGTTGCAAATGTATAAACACCAGAAGTCCTTTAACAATGCGTAAGTCCTTTAACAATGCGTAAGTCGACAATAAATAAACAGGGGAGTAACAATTTAAAACACGGAAGTGCAGCACAGCTACCAAAAACTGAATGTGCATATAGCGCTCGCTAAACAATAGCATTTGCGGGCACCGGCAATCATCTCTTTCTAACGTATAGCGCTGTCTCATAAAATATCGTTCGCTGCTCCTGCGCTTACAATATGGCAGCGTGTGGCGCGCGGTGGGCGGGGGGGTGTTGGGTTAGAGTAGGCGCACAGTCGCCCGTGTGGTTTTCCACTTGATTTTTAAAATAGTTTCAGCCCTTTCGTCACTAAAATACTAATTGTTTAAGTTTTATTTAATATTTTATTAAATAAATGAAACCACTATAACAGATTCCCTGCACAAGATACAGAGTTACGCCCATACAAAAAAACATAACACTACTTGAGATCTTTCATATGATATAGGTAGGAAAATGTTACAACACTTGGGACGAAACCGCCCATTGTTCTTTAGTTCCACTATTTATTGATATAATAATATTTAACTATTACTTAGTGGACACTATTACTAAAAAGTAGTTTTATATAATTTATAAACTCGTCACCCTACTAAACTAGATGATTACAGTGTTCAGGCATCTGGTTAAACGTTGCGGTTAACGACAAGGCTAGTTGTTCTTCAGCTATTTCATTGGATGCCGGCGTTTAACGAACGCCCTAGGCGTCCAACTGGATGGCTAATTTAACCAGATGGCTGCGACATATATACAGCCGTCGCATTTTCTATGCAGATTTCTGATTGATCTCACTTTTTAGGGTTCCGTAGCCAAATGGCAAAAAACGGAACCCTTATAGATTCGTCATGTCTGTCTGTCTGTCTGTCTGTCTGTCCGTCCGTATGTCACAGCCACTTTTTTCCGAAACTATAAGAGCTATACTGTTGAAACTTTGTAAGTAGATGTATTCTGTGAACCGCATTAAGATTTTCACACAAAAATAGAAAAGAAGCAATAAATTTTGGGGGTCCCCATACTTAGAACTGAAACTCAAAAATTTTTTTTTCGTCAAACCCATACGTGTGGGGTATCTATGGATAGGTCTTCAAAAATGATATTGAGGTTTCTAATATCATTTTTTTCTAAACTGAATAGTTTGCGCGAGAGACACTTCCAAAGTGGTAAAATGTGTGTCCCCCCCCCTCTAACTTCTAAAATAAGAGAATGATAAAACTAAAAAAAATATATGATGTACATTACTATAAAAACTGCCAACGAAAATTGGTTTGAACGAAATCTAGTAAGTAGTTTTTTTTTAATGTGTCATAAATCGAAAAAAATACACTATTGTTAAAACATCGATCAAAGTTACAACACATTACAAGAACTTTTATATTATGTTACTTGCTGCTACGGAACCCTTCATGGGCGAGTCCGACTCGCACTTGGCCGGTTTTTTTGGTTTTAACTCTATCAATCATCTTGAAGAGAAGCCTCCTCGTCGAATTATTTATTGTTTAAAAGATCCAAAACAAAAATGAAAACAAGATGCACGTAAACACAAGATGAATGAAGTTTGAAATGTCAAAAACACACATTTTTGACAGTGCTTAATTTTTTTTTAAATGCTGCCATATATGGACTTTAATAAATAATTTACTCCCATCTTTCGTTGGCCAGAGTCTAAAAGAATTCAGGAATCCTAGGGTTTGCATGCATGTATCAGTGACTTCTTTGCAGTCAAGGAGTGTGTAATTGACTCCTACTTCTTCCAAGCACATCAGTGATGCTCAGCCATAAGACACACAATGTTGATGTTTTTTTTTTTAAGTATAAATTTCTGTGTACTTTTTAATTTAAGCTTCTATGTACTTCTTCATTGTTTGTGTCTATGTGTTAAATAAACATGTTTTTTTTCTTTCTTCTGAAGTCTATTGTGTGAATGTGTTTAGTCAATTGGTTTCCTCCCTGTGCAGGGCCGTTTTATCCATTAGGCAATGTAGGCAACTGCCTAGGGGCCCCGCCAGGTTCTAGGGCCCCCGCGCTTCAGGAAAAAAAATAGACTATGTTTCATAAACAGTAAAAAAAATTGAATTTTCGATGACATGACATTTAACTAGCAATCCTAGCATTGGATTATGCGAAAAGCTGTCAACAGATGGAGTTTAATAAAACCGGCCAAGAGCGTGTCGGGCCACGCTCAGTGTAGGGTTCCGTAGTTTCCCGTCCGTCACAATAGTGTGTTCCCACTTAAGAATTTTAAAAAAAGGCTAATTGTTACGTTAACATAGAATACTAAGTACGGAACTCTAATAAATACGGAACCCTAAGAACGGGCCCACAAAGGACGTTGATAACTAAAACAGTATGCAAGTAGTAGAAATTTCAGCGATTGTGCACTCCTAAAATTACGAATATATTTAAGAAGCAACGATTTTTTACTACGAAGGTCATGAAAGTTATTACGCAACGCCATCTATCGAACCATTTATGAACTGGTTTATATCTTAACATTTTGATAGATGGCGTTAAAAATGAATTTTCATTTTGTTCTAAATTGCTTTAGCTTTTTATCCTAACAGCGCGAACACGAAATAGCCCAGCGCCATCTCTCGGGGAATTGGGTTATTAATTAATACATAGGTACCAGAAGAAGTTTTCGGTGGTAATTTTGGATTGCGAGAACCGATTTTAATAATTCTTTTTTTGTTTGAAAGAAGATACGGTCAGGATAATAAAATATGTAAACGAAGTTAAAAAAAAAATGCTTGCATATACGATTACACTATAAACTTAGTCCAGAAATTATTTTGTAGAACCCTTTTGTCTTTTTTGTACAAAAACTGTTCTTTCCATCAAGTTCAAAATAATTTTCCTAGAAAGTCCTTATAAAGTTCTACTTGTCAGATTTTTTTCATATTTTCTAAACTTATGGTTCAAAAGTTAGAGGGGGGGGGGACACATTGTTTTTTACTTTTGGAGCGATTATTTCCGAAATCATTAACATAATCAAAAAATTATTTTAGTAAACCCCTATTCATTTTTAAATACCTATCCAACAATATATCACACGTTAGGGTTGAAATTAAAAAAAAAATCACTTCCCACTTTACATATAGGGGGGCTACCCTAAAAAACATTTTTTTCCAATTTTTATTTTACCACTTTGTTGGCGTGATTGATATACATATTGGTACCAAATTTCAGCTTTCTAGTGCTAACGGTCACAGAGATTAAGCGAGGACGGACAGACAGACATGCCGAAACTATAAGGGTTCCTAGTTGACTACGGAACCCTAAAAACACAATCTTTCATTAGCAAGCTTTCTAGCTAACAATCACTGAGATTATCCTCGAACGGACGGACAGACAGACAGATTTGGTGAAACTATGTAGTTGACTACGGAACCCTAAAAACAACGTAATTTGTGTTCGAAATAAAATATTTTAAGAAGTTAGAAGAGGGTAGAGGGGGCCCGAGACGTGCATTGCCTAGGGGCCCCGACATGCATAAACCGGCCCTGTCCCTGTGTACAATTTTATATATTTATCATGAAACTGTAGTAAATTAGTATTAATTTTGGTCACTAGATGGCGTTGTTAGATTACGTCACATTTCTACATCTCGCTATGGTTTCGTTACCGAGCTTTTATAGGGTCTAAATCAAATTATGATTAAACGTCTGTCTTCGTCTCAGTAACATTGGTTTTATTCATGGTCCTTCAAGCCGGATACGATACAGAACAGTGAGCAATTTTGCAAAGTGCGACAGTGGCACTCCCTATCGATAAAAAGTAGTGAGTAAAGTGATTATGTGTAGTTGTGTGCCGGAAAACTGTAAGTAGGTACACTTTGACTTGTGTAAGGGTGCAAACATAAAGATACAGGTTTTCCGGTCCCGATATGTCGGTACGGGTCGGTACAGGTCGGTACTGGTCAAACCACATAATAGAAACAGGTAAATCTGTTCGTAGTGACCATCATGTCTTAGAATTCGTCGGACGATGAGTTTTTTCAAAGTCCGGGTCCACCTTCAACTTTAGCAACAAACGTCAGAAACATTTTTGTACAATATTTCACACATAACCGATTGTTTTACACTAATGAATAAAATATAATTTACTTACCATCATTTATTTATTTTATTTATTTATTCATTTATGTACACACACAAACACTTAAAAATGAAATGGACAAATACAGAAAAAAAGAGTACAAAGGTACTGCTTATTTCAAATGAAATTTCTTCCAGCAGACCTGCGACAGGAGAGTTGGAAGAGAGATGTAGACACAGTGTATACAAACGAATGAGAAAATTAAGAATTTACTAAATTAACTTAAATAATAATACATATATAAATACAACATAACCAGTAATTAAAACACTAAAATAGATACAATACGTAACATACACATATATATATATGATAATATTATAAATAAAAAATACCTATAAAATAAGACATTACGAGATGGTTGAGAGGTAATGATCTTTGACTAGTTTTTTGAAGATAGATATATTTTTAGCGTCACGGATGTTAGCTGGAAGTGAGTTCCACAGTCGTACTGCATGAAAAGAGAAGGAGTTGGAATAAAAATGAGTATTATGGGATGGGAAATTAAGATGGTATTTAAGGTGGGATCTGCATGGGGCGTCGGCAGATCGAGTGAACGAAAAACGATCACGCAGATAGCCAGGGTACGCAGGGTTGAAAAGGATGTTGTAAAGGAGACATAATACCCGAGTGTTCCTACGAAGACGGATAGGGAGCCACTTGAGATCCTTGCGGAATTGAGAGACATGGTCGTATTTTCTTAGGCCAAAAACAAAACGAATGCATAGGTTTTGCAAGCGCTCAAGCTTGTTTAATAGCTCCTCAGTGGCATCCAGGTAGCAGGCATCCGCATAGTCGATGATCGGCTGAATCAAAGTTTGAGCTAAATATATCTTGGTTTTAAAGGGCAAGAACTTTTGAAGGGATTTAAGGCTGTGGAAGGAAAAGTGAACTTTACGGCTAACCTCATTTACTTGCGCTCGCCAAGAGAGATTGCTGTCAATAGTGACACCGAGATTCTTGGCTAAGTCAGAGTACGCAATAGTTGAGCCGTTGAAAGATAAAGGCGACAAAGAACAAATATCTAGCGCATTGCGATAGTAACGAGTGCCTATGATCATGGCCTGGGACTTGGAGGGATTAACCTGTAAGCCGTAAGACTTGGCCCACTGATTAATACTCTCCAGGTCACGATTCATGGCATTAATCGCTGAGTCTGCATCAGTCAATAGGAATTGACGATACAGCTGCAAATCGTCTGCGTAAAGATGGAAGTTGGAAGTGATAACTTTAGTAACAGTATTTATGAAGATAGTAAAGAGAAGAGGAGAGAGAACGCCACCCTGAGGTACACCAGCAATGAGATCACACCAATCAGAGAAAGTCTCTTCAAGGCGGACACACTGAGAGCGACCCCGAAGATAAGAGTCAAACCAGGCTAACGCTGAGGAAGAGAAGTTAATAGAATTAAGAACGCCAAGAAGTATGTCGAAATCCACTGAATTGAACGCACAACTGAAGTCAAGCAAAACAAGTAAAGTGAGAGATTTGTTGTCCATAGCCCAGCGTCATCATGTTTCATTTCTAAACTAATCTCCTTCCAACATTTATCAATCACGTTTCTATTGCAGTGTAATTTATCTCTTTGATCCCACAAAGTTGGCTTAGCAAATACCTACCAACGCTATCAAAACATCGCAATCCATATCCATATTTACGACGACAGAAGAGGACACACTACACTGGCAAATGCTTAAACCCGTATGACTCGGTACAGGCAGTCGATACCGACAAGTATGAACCTATTTCCTTATAAATGAGCGCATAAGAACACGCGGGGAATTAACCTGCACCGATCGGCACCGACCCGTACGGACTTGCCTGTACCGGTAACCTGTTTCTTTATGTTTGCACCCTAACTTGTGAATTTCAAAGACGTAAAAATTGAAGTTAAAAGCGACCAGACGGAGAATCCATGCCCGATTTCGGCTAAGTGTTAAGAAGTTCAAACACTTAGGGTGAGTTGCACCATTTAACTATAACCAAACCATAACCAGCCGTGAAACGGCTGCCTATTGGTCAATTCGACGATTTGACAACTGTTAACGGCTTTGTTATCGTTATAGTTAAATGGTGCAACTCACCCTTAGAATAATTTTGATAAAATTGGACTTAAAAAAATTCTAACATAACTGGACTTAAAAAATTTTTGGAAATTGAATTTAGAAAAATTTTGGAAATTGAACTTGGAGATTTTCAAAGTTATTGCTGGAACACCAACACCAACATGGATTCGCTTATCAGATTGCAAGTCGAGTTAAGCAAAAAAAATAGAGAGAGCATTTAAAAATAATAAAAATTCTTAAAGAAAGAATCACTGTAAGCTACTTGGAAACAAAACTTTAATGTTTGGAAAAACAGTGGTTGATGTTTGATGAGACATATACGACACTTATATATAACACAGTGAAATAGAGTTCGAAAAGTCGGATTACTATTATAATGATATGTACCTACGGTCAATCGGAAGATTTATACTCTGATTATAAAATAGCATTGAAAGATCGTTTGAAAGCTCATGCTTCAAATAAAAGCAGCGTGTCCGAGGACTGTGGCCAAGGGTATACAGGCAACCAAATGATCCAGAAAGGCATAAAGCTGCCTAGAAAAACAATACCAACGTTTTCTGGTCACTACTCGCAGTGGATATCGTTTAGGGATCTCTTTCTATCATTAATTCACAATGATCAATCACTCTTTAGACAACGTGCAAAAATTACATTACCCAAAAGGCTATCTAACTGGTGAAGCTGAACAACTTTTACGACATCTACAGATCACAAGTGATAACTATTCTATTTGTTGGAACATTTTAGAAAATAGATTTAACAACAAAAAATTTCTAACAGATTGTATTCTGAAAAGATTCTTTGGTCAAAAAACCCTTAGTAATGAGTCATCTAGCCGTTTATAAGAAATGTTTCACACTTCTAACGAATGTTTAAATGCTTTAAAAAATGAAGGTGTTGTTAAAACAAATTGGGATCTTATTTTTATTTATATCGTTCTAAATTAGATAATGAATCTCGTAAGCTGTGGGAAGCTAAAATTTGTTATAACAATAACGAATTACCAACCTTAACACGTTCATTGCCACCACAATTTTTTTGACGTTCATAGCGATGCCGCCCTATAAAGCCACGCGGACACGCCAGGCGTGTCGGCGGCACTGCATCTTGTCAAACATGGACATGCTAGGTGTGTCCAGTGGCACCTCGATAGAGTTAAATTCTAGTCTTTTTTTTCGGTTTAGCGTATAGTATTGGTTAGTTTGTCATTCGCTGAACAAGAATAAAGGTGATTCAAATACGGTAGTGAGATTTAACCTGGAATTATGGCTGAAAATATTTTTTTAAGTAAGTGATTATCGTAATTTTGTAAGAGATCATAAACATGTTGTGGTTATTTTGAAATATTTCATAACATTAACTTAGATAAGTCAATTATTGCAAGTTTACGGAACGATACCTATTTTAGTTGAAGATAGCGTATTAATTTACTATAAAAACAAAATGTTTCTTAAAAGTACTTATGTTTGCCATAATTTTCTCACCTAGAATATATTTTTATCACCTAGGTTATACTTTTATTTCACTAAATATGAATTTGAATGTCAAGTAGTTAACTACTTGACATTATTTTAGCTATATTTGACGTCTTAGTACAAAGGTTGACAATCTATGATTAACTTGTGTAGGTGGACACGCCTGGCGGGTTCTCGGCATTACATAATCACTTAAAAAAAAACACAAATTAAGAGGTTTTTCCGGGGGCAACCTCTAAAATCCTTAGGTTATTGCTAGAAGATTATGTACTGAGAATTCCAAAAGATAATTTTGGGTAATTTTCGAAATATCACTGAAACATTTAGGACACGCCTGGCGTGTTCTAGGCATAGTTATAGAAATTCGCAAGAACACAACAGGTGTGTCGGCGGCATTGAACGTGTTAAAGAATTTTTTAGAGTTTATTGAACACAGATTTAGGTCACTTGAATTTTTATGTCCAAAAGTCGTTAAACAAAGTCACATGTTCATCAGAGTAAACCATCTGAATGTTCCTTTTGTTGGAACAGTAGCCCCAAAATAGGGAATTGTAAAGAATTTGCTAAACAAGAATTGTCATCGCGTCGTAATTTTGTCCAAAGTTCCGGCTTGTGTTTCAATTGTATAGGCGCAAACCATTCGGAACATCGTGTCGTCTGTCTACTAGATGTAGAATTTGCAAGAAGAAACACTATTCATTCCTGCACTCAACCTATAATAACCAACCAACTGATAATGAGGAACAAAACAAGCAATCAGTTGATAGTACCAGTGTTGTTGTAAACGCAACAACATCAAAAGACGAGATCACCTTGAGCAACATAACTAGCTGCTTTTCTAACACGAACTGTCAAGTTGTATTGGCAACTGCATTGGTTAAAGCAAAAACTAACACAGGGTCTACTACAACACAGGTCTTTAGTGGACCAGGGATCACAGGCTCTTTTATAACGGAGTCTGCAGTCCAATTACTTGGGCTTAAACGAAACAAATGCAACAGTGTTATAGTTGGAGTGGGGGGTGATAACAGCCTCACTAAACTGTAAGAATGTAGTTTATATCAAACTGCAATCTCTCCAGTACGCTTCCTTTACCATACAAGTCAAGGCATATGTACTTACCAAGTTAACTTCATTTCTACCTGAAAGAAAAATTGTGGTCCAGCTGTGGCCTAACTTACTAGTTTTAAAGTTAGCAGATCCAAAGTTCAACATACCTAACAAAATAGATTTACTGCATGGTGCAGAAATCTATAGTCAAATTATAAGCAAAGGATTGATTCGAGGACCACCAGGAACACCAATAGCGCAAAACACCAAGCTGGGTTAGATTTTGTCTGGCAAGGTAGGGGGTGATAGTGAGACTAACACTGTGGGTTGCAACAGGACTATCATCACTTTGCATACCAACATTTGCAATGAAGATTTTAACCTGAAAAAATTCTGGGAACTCGAATCAGACAACTTTACCCTGGGTAAAAAACAATCGCTCCAGATGAAAAGCGTTGTGAAGAGATTTTTACCAAAACAACCAAACGCGATAGTTTCGGTCGGGATATTGTAAAGTTACCGTTTAGAGAAGAAGATCCGAGCTGTAAACATGAAAATTCGCGAGATATTGCTATTAAACGATTGTTTTTTTAGAAAAACGTTTTAAAAAAGTACCAGATTTAAAAACTAAATATTCCGAAGTTATTAACGAATATTTAAAGCTCGGTCATATGGAAATAGTACCTAAATATGAAATTGATAACACTAAAGCTGTATACTTACCCTATCATAAAGTTGTTAGAAACGATAAAACAACTACCAAATCTGAGTCATATTTAATGCTTCCAGTCGGGATAGTAACGGCGCTTCACTTAATAACAGCCTTCTCGTAGGTCCAACCTTACAGGCCAATTTTAGGCACATTATTATGAGGTGGAGACGTCACCCTATCTGTTTGGTAGCTGATATCGTCAAGATGTATCGTCAGGTAAAAGTGACCGACCAAGATGCAGACGATCAACTTTGGTTGGTGTGGAGAGCTGACTGTAAAGAAGACATACAACATTTACGACTAGGAAGAGTAACTTTTGGAACGGCCTCTGCTCCATACTTAGCAGTAAGAACGCTTCACCAAGTCGCTTATGATGAAGGAAACCTATTTCCGTTAGCATCTGAAAAAATATTAAATAACTACGTTGATGATTTGCTCACTGGATGTCTAACTGTATCTGAAGGAAAACGGATATTTACAGAAAATACGAGCATACTAAGCAAGGGAGGCTTCGAACTGCAGAAATGGCCGAGTAATAATAAGCAATTGTCTAGAGCAATTAATGAAAACCAAACAGCTATAGAAAGCAACCTAGAACTAAAAGAAAATGAAATCATGAAGATACTGGGACTTACCTGGAACCATCGATATATATGTCCTGGAACCGACGAACCGATTTCGCCAGCAATCATAAAAGCTAAAGTAATGATTCAAAAGCTTGCAGGGATAGAATGGGATGATAATCTACCATCTAATCTCTTAAACGAGTGGATTACTTACCGTACGGAACTGAATGAACTTACCACATTGAGACTTCCACGATGGATTAACTCAAGGAAGAACAGTACCATGGAACTCTATGGATTTAGCGACGCATCCATAAAGCTTATGCTGCTGCAGTCTATATGCGTGTTGTAGATAATACAGAAAACGTTTACATCAATGTAGTGACTTCCAAAACGAGAGTAGCACCAATTAAGCAAGTATCAATTCCGAGGCTTAAGTGATGTGGCGCAGTTTTGCTGTCTTAAGCTTTTTAGAAGAAGTCTCATCAGTTTTGAACATTTCATACATGCGTGGACAGCCTCCACAGTTGTGCTGTCTTGGCTAAGCAGTCACCCAACTCGCTGGAAAACGTTTGTAGCCAACCGAACATCGGAGATACTCAACATTTTAGATAGGGACCAGTGGTCACATGTGTCATCTTCTGAAAATCCAGCAGATTGTGTGTCTCGCGGAATAAATCCGTCAGAATTACCTAATTTTGAATTATGGAAAACAGGACCGTTATGGTTGAAAAATTCTACTGTTAACTATGATAGAAAAGAAATACCAGACAATAATCTAGAAGAAAATACCAAGAAAATTTATCATGTTACGCAAAGTGATAATATCGAGCTATGGACTAAATTTTCGTCCCTTCGAGGGTTTTAACTTACTGCAGGAGATTTATCAAAAAATTAAAAAGTGTAGGTAATCATAACTTACCTGCATGGTTAACTAGTACTAAATTAAATGAAGCTCTTCATATATGTATTAAAGAATGTCAAGCAACAAATTTTTGGCAAGAAATAAAAGATATTGAAGAAAATAAAAATGTAAACAAAAAAAGCAAACTTAAATCATTAAATCCGTTTTTAGATAACTCTGGCATCTTAAGGGTTGGTGGTCGTCTGGAAAAAGCTGAAATTAAAACCGATTCTAGACACCCGATAATCTTACCTTCAAAAGCTCATTTCACTGATTTGGTCCTCGCTGAAACTCATCACATCACATTGCACGGTGGACCACAGCTAATGCTGAACTATCTGCTAACTAAATATTGGGTTATCGATGCTAAAAATCGAGCAAAAATGGTTGTTCGAAGATGTATTGTCTGTGTACGACAACCCAATATTTAGTTAGCAGATCTAACTAAATATTGGGTTATCGATGCTAAAAATCGAGCAAAAGTGGTTGTTCGAAGATGTATTGTCTGTGTACGACATGCTGCACAGACTAGAGATCAACTGACGGGACAACTGCCTCCAGCTCGGGTTACACCAATTCGAGCGTTCTACCGGAGCGGTGTTGATTATGCAGGTCCCATACAGATTCGTACCTCTAAAGGAAGAGGTCACAAGGCATATAAAGGGTATATATGTTTATTTATATGTATGGCTACAAGAGCTATACATTTGGAGGCCGTGAGTGATCTAACGTCACAAGGCTTTCTTGCAACCTTTAAACTGTTTGTTGCCAGACGTGGACATTGCGCAGAGTTATTTAGTGACAACGGAACCAACTTCGTACGTGCCACCCGTGAACTTCGAAGCTTGTTCGCGCAAGAAAAATCAAGTATGCTGGTAGAAATCGCTGAATATTTAGCAAACAACGGCACTACGTGGTATTTTATTCAACACGTGCTCCACATTTTGGCGGATTATGGGAGGCTGGGATAAAATCCACCAAGCCTCATCTTAAGCGCATAATTGGCAATACAACTCTCACTTTTGAAGAGATATCCACAGTATTGTATCAAGTGGAGGCTTGCCTTAACTCCCGTCCTTTGTCCCAAATCAGTACCAATTCTCAAAATCTACGCACCTCACTTCAGGACATTTTTTGATAGGTGAACCTTTAGTACTGGTACCAGAGAACAATTATGAAACATCACCTATCTGATCATTGAAACGTTGGCAATTAACGCAACAATTTTTGCGGAGGTGGTCTAGTGAATATTTAACCCCATTTTTATATCGATACAAGTGGGCAAACAAAACACCAGAACCAGAGATTGGTGATTTAGTTTTAGTTAAGGAAGATAATCTTCCACCAGCCAAATAGCTTTTAGGCAAAATAACCGCGAAACACCCGGGTTCAGACAACGTAACGTGGGTAGTGACTCTGAAATGTAAAGATGGCTTATTTAAACGACCAGTGACTAATCTTTGCATACTACCTGTCGCTCAGTAATAATTGTTTTAACTTGTTATATTAGAATTGTAAAGTTTTGTTGTTACTTTAGTTACTGTTGTTATTATCTAACTGTTTTTATTATCGATTTATATATTATATTTGTTTTTTAACCACTATGATTTACTTACCATAATTTTAAATGTTATACAGTCCATTTTGTCGAATTACATAGGTTCATGGTGGTCGGAAATAATGAACATTCTGTCCATGGTGTCGGAATGTACAATTTTATATATTTAACATAAAACTGTAGTAAATTAGTATTAATTTTGATCACTAGATGGCGTTGTTAGATTACGTCACATTTCTTCATCTTGCTATGGTTTCGTTACCGAGCTTTTATAAGGTCTGAATCAAACAAAGACATTAACCTTTCGTATGCCGTAATTAGAGACACAATTAAAAAGTTATTGTGTCCTGCGTGGATCCGCGTTCCGGGCATACAACGGGTTAAATATACTAACTACACTTTACTTGTCAGAACCAGTGCGGTACCGCGCTGGCAGGACCAAACATGCTGCTGCGTCCAGCATTACCCACGACGCAGCTGTACGTTTCGAGGCTACATCACTCCACGAAGGTTGAGGAGATCGTGGAGTATGTTCGAGTCAAGACGAACTGGACTTTGAGAGTCGAGCAGTTAGAGCCGTGCCATAACACTAATTTCAAGTCGTTTGTGATGCGGGTGCCGACTCATCATTTGGACACCTTCCTCAAAAGAGAGTTTTGGCCGAAGGGTGTCGTGTATCGAAGATTTCGCGGAAGGATACCGACCTCGCAGCGGAACACGTCGCCGTCACTTCGTGTACAATAGTTTAGTTTAATAATTAGTTATAGGACTGCGGGTATCCCGTCGGGGCCACTAGCTTTATTCTTACGTACGTCTTTCTGATGGATACGAATATCCGACATACTCGTCACGTACCCATCAGGAGAAAACGGGGCGGTGCGTCAACGGAATTCAGACGCGAAGATTCCGCAATAAGAAAAGCAATTAAGTTTGTTTTCTCCTCAGCGGTGTGAGCCAGGGACCCGTCGGGTTTCAGCAGTGGCGGTGAAAGACAGCAGAAGTTCGATTCAATCGAGTTTGCCAGGCACCAAAACGCTTTACTACCAACGGGGTTTGTTCCCTATTCGGCCAATGTGGTCAAACTGAGACCTCCACAACACCTTAAGAGTCACGTCACTTGCCTTGCGCATACGAGCGTTGGCCCAAGATCGGTATGCGCGTGTTTAATCGCGTCAGCGTGAACACACTCAGTGCCAAGTCATGGTTGAGCTTGGTCTGACGCTACGTCAGAGAATGAATTTGGATTAATAAAAAGCAATATACCTGCTGCAGCATGCAGTGTAGACTTAACATCGACATCAAAATTTGCTTGGCACGCGCTTGCAATTTCGAATATCTAAGTTTTTTTTTTTTTTTTCAAATAAATAAATTGGCGCTTTCTGCCGCCTCGTTTCGTATGCTGCCTGGGGCCATGGCCTCCACAGCCCTCCCCTCCCTAAGCTACGCCACTGGCACATCATCATCATCATCATTTCAGCAGACAGACGTCCACTGCTGGACATAGGCCTCCCCCAAGCGTCGCCACAACGAATGATCATGTGCGTCCCGCATCCATCGGATTCCCGCTACCTTCACCAGGTCGTAAGTCCACCTTGTAGGAGGCCTTCCAACGCTGCGTTTTCCGGTACGCGGTCGCCACTCCAGAACCTTTCGGCCCCAACGGCCATCTGTTCTGCGAGTGCCCTGCCCATTGCCACTTAAGTTTGGCGATTATTTGTGCTATGTCGGCAACCTTGGTTCTCCTGCGGATATCCTCATTTCTGATTCGATCACGCAAGGAAAATCCGAGCATAGCCCTTTCCATTGCTCTTTGGGTGACTTTAAGGGCCAAGCGCCCGAAAAGTGCCATAAAACAGTGGTTTTCTGAGGCCTACTCCTCCGTAACGGCTAGGTCAATTGGTTTGACAAAAATATATGTTTATTATAGATTCATGAACAATAATATCAACATTTGATTTTTTCGTGCAAATAATACTTTTGTCAAAAAAAAAATATTGAGCAATTTCGCAACTTTTCCCTACTCCTTCGAAACGGCTTGGACCTTTAGAAACATTTTTAACATAAAAATTGGTGGTTAAATATTCTTCAAAGTGAACATTGCATATGTAAATCAATCAATATATTGCAGAGAAAATGGATTTAAAGCGCTTTCCTGGCGCTTCTGGCCGCAAATAAATGCACAGATTTGCGTACTGCCGCCTAGGCGAGTGCGAGAGTTGCGTTCACATAAGTTCGGTCAGATGGTTCAAGGGACTATACGCCTTAAGCCTTTTGATGAGGCCCATTGTGAGCGACCACGTTTCGGATCATATGGATCCGAAACGTGGTCATCGCTGTCGTGGCAACGCGTCATCACTGGCAACACACACTGGTCATAGACTTTCGTCTTGAGACACTGTGGTATGTTGGATGAGAAGATACCCCGTAGCTTCCCGAACGCTGCCCAGCCGAGTCGGATTCGACGGTTGACCTCTTTCTCGAAATTAGATCTACCCAACTGGACTGTCTGCCCGAGGTAGACGTAATCGTCCACAACTTCGGGTATAGAGTCTCCGATCTTGATAGGAGTGGGTGCTACATGGTTGTTTATCATGACTTTAGTTTTGTCCATGTTCATTTTAAGACCTACTATTTCGGAAGCTCTACTGAGGTCATTGAGCATTGTACTGAGCTCTTCTGTAGTTTCAGCCATGACTACTATGTCGTCGGCAAACCGAACGTGAGTGATGTACTCGCCATTGACATGGGGTGTAGACGGGGTCCCAAACAACACCTATCGGGACCCAAGCCAACCTCACCTGCACGTGGTGCACCCTGCTGACTAACAAACGAGGCTCTGGCGACCCGCCAGCACGCACTGGACCAGCGTGGCGGGTTACGGTCCTAACCCCCCTCAAATGCACAGATGCACAAAAATCAGGCCCCAAGTGCTCGGCGACTCCAGCGGTTGTGCTAACGTTGACGGGCGTGAGCGCGGCCCTGGGGTCCGGGGTGCTAAGATCGAGACTTGGGCTGTACTGCAGTCTCTCCAACGGTGCCAGATTGACTATCGGTACATCGAGGTGCTGAAGTGTTTGTACGAAAACGCTACTATGTCAGTCCGACTTCAGGACCAGACTTCGAAACCTATCCTCCTGCAGCGAGGTGTGAGGCAGGGAGACGTCATTTCTCCGAAACTGTTCACGGCCGCAATGGAGGATGTCTTCAAGGTTCTGGACTGGAGTGGACTAGGCATTAATGTCAATGGCGCCACTGGCACACACTGAAGCTTCTACCACGAGCTCATAACGTGATCTATTTTACGACCTAAACCGAAACGTTAGATCCTTTTTCGTTCGTACGACTGACATTTTAACATATCATGGTAAAGCCCCTGGCCACCTACCGAGCAATAGTTAAATTTATACAAATTTAATTCGCGTGATTGCTATTCAATGCTAGATGGCGTCACTGAGAGATAGGATGACAGTTTTTCTAAGTGCTCGGCCACAGTGGCAGCGCGGCGCGGGGGCGGCAACGCGCGCGGTACGCGTGGTCACACTCGCAGCGCGGTGCGATATATTTTGAACCGATATACCTTTACAAAATATTAAATGTCGGAAATCGTATCAAAACGATTTTTTTTTCAAAATTTATTTATCAACAGAATACTTAAAGGAATTCAAACCCATAAAAGATAGGAACGAACGGAATAAACTGTATTGTTTAGGTATACTGTACTCTTGTTTTTACTTTCATTTTATTGCCTGAAAAAAATTAATTGGTCTTCAAAATATTAGTATACACCATTAAATTTTAATCGTTTTAATCCCGTGGAGGATCGATCTGGTACATGAAACACTATCGATTTGTGAAGATAAAATTAAAAAATAAAGTACCTTTTTTTCAAAATTAATAATTTACTTATGTACGAAATTATTTTTTTAAGAAAACGTCAGCTGAGCGAGTTCAATGACCTGTAGGTAGTTTGTACGCAACGCCGACTATTACCTAAAGGTCATTGAAATCGCTCAGCTGACGTTTTCTTAAAAAAATAATTTCGTACATAAGTAGTCTGACACTACCTATTTCCCGCTCCGCCCAAGAGCGGGGGTTGTCATTGGATGATTTTTCCCACCATAAAAATAAAATCTATCGACTTGTTCATCGACGAAGTTGAAAAAAAGAGATCCCATATGGAATCTTTATTCTAAGGATTTTTCAAATAGAATAATAATAAAAAGAAGATCTTGTGAATAATTATTTTTAATTTTCTGCAATAATAATGATTCTGAAGAAAAAAAGAAATTGAGCAAGTTTAGTTTAGCCTTCGGTATAAAATCCATAAGCCATTGCCTCCTCCACGTCCATTGTAAAACAATGTAAGCCAGACTGCCGCGCCAGGCCGCGCGTACAAATGCCGTCATGTGAACGCTCCAACCGCGCGGCGACGCGCGGCTTCGCGCGGTCAATGTGAACTTAGCCTAATAGGTACAGTCAGGATATAAATGAAAAGCCAGTACCTGTCATGAAAATAGTGTTTAACTAGCTAGTGCCCACGAGTTTGTCTGCATGAAACTTGTAAAAAAAGCACAAGAAGGTAAGGTAAAGGAAGGAAGGAAGGTAAGGGAAGGTATGGTAAGGTAGATAAGGTATCTTTCCTATTCTATACAGGATTACTGGTAACTCGACATATAGGTACCTTGCACGACGTCACGGTAGGACTAAAATTCAACAATTTAAGCCACTAAAAGGTTTACGGATATTCAGTAGTTTTTGAGTTTTAGAAATTTAAGTTATTGTTACGTACGTGGGTAATCAAATGCCGATTTACTAAGAGACAACTTTATTCACCACAAACAATAACAAAATAGTCCAGTCAACAATAATCCGAATCGCAATTAACACTAGAGTACCGTTACACTATCGCTTAGGTCGTTAGATAAAATCACTTCAAGTGCTAGGGTAGATCGCTCTTGATCGCAGTCGAAATCACAAGTGACTCGCTTCCGGCCGGGGGCTCGTATTTATATGCGGAGCCAAGAAAATTCTAGATACCGACATCCCAGGATCTATCCAGAATTCCAGAACAATTGAATCGCTTCTCGAAGTCATAAATCATTTTTATGGCTCGTGGTAATAAGAGTCACTTTCATGCGAATTTCGACTCTATTTTTAACTTCGGAGAGTACCATTTCCCTTATCGGTTAGATGAATACCTATTACTACTTGTAGGTACTATGTGGATGTTTCGAGATTTTTCTAAGCCTGACTACGCACAACCATTCTAGACCTTTCGAACAGCAATGCGTTTTAATTATTACGTGCTACTCTTTATTTTCTCGGAGATATGGCGGGTTCACGTTTAATGGCGTAACAGTGCCCCCCTCTTAGTCATGCTCGTCCCGAGCATTATTAGATCCGTGATACGGCGCCAATCTATCCACATGGACAACCTTGGGTTTCCCTCTTAGCCCTTTCTTGATGCGGTAGGTCACGTCATTAATCCTTTTTAACACGGTGTAAGGTCCCTCCCATCGAGCTTGGAGTTTCGGCGACTTCCCTTTCCGTCGAAGCGGGTTGTGGAGCCAGACCAGTGTACCTTCCTCAAATCCCTTGGCATTGGCATTACGGTCGTATCTAGTTTTCATTTTTACGCTGGTGTTCATGCTATTCTGACGAACTCGTTTATGCACTTCGTCCAATTGATCTTGAAGGTCACTTACGTAGTCCGTAACTGGCTTAGTCTTGTCAGGTGGCACGCCAGTTATGGCATCGACTGGAAGTCTCATCTCCCTGCCGAAATTCACTCTTGCTGGGGTATGTCCCGTGCTATCATGCACTGCCGATCGGTAAGACATCAGAAATAGTGGAATATACCGGTCCCAGTCCTTCTGATGGTCATCGACAACCTTAGCCAGGTGATTCTCCAGGGTTTGGTTAAACCTTTCCACCATTCCGTCCGACTGAGGGTGCGCAGGTGTTGTGCGTGTCTTATAAATTCCCAGAAGAGTACACATTTCCTGGAACAGCGCAGATTCGAAGTTACGGCCTTGATTGGAATGGATTTCCAAAGGTGCGCCATACCGACATACTACTTCTTCGACCACCTTCTTCGCCACTGTCGTCGCTTCCTGATTGGGTATGGCGAAGACTTCGGGCCACTTTGTGAAATAGTCCTGGATCACCACTATGTACTTGTTTCCGTCATTTGTAACTGGAAAAGGTCCAGCGACGTCGATAGCGATGCGTTCCCATGGGGCTCCCACATTGTACAGCTGAAGCCTGCCCCTGCTCCTAGTCTGTGGTCCTTTCACAGATGCGCACGCTGTACATTTCCGACACCATTGCTCTATGTCATCTCTACAATTGAGCCAGTAATACCGCTGTCTCACTTTCAGTAGAGTTTTCTTGATGCCCAGGTGTCCTTCAGAAGCACCATCGTGTATTTCCTGTAGCAGGGGGACTACTTCACATCGTGGTACTATCACTTGTGTGGTCACCTCCTTGCCATCGTTCGATTCCCATTTCCTACAAAGCACATCATTTTCTAGGACTAAACTGTCCCACTGTGCCCAGTAGCTCTTAGTTACGGGACTGTGTGACGATACTTCACTCCACTGGGGCCTAGTTCCGCTACGCTTCCAGTCCAGTATAGGTCGAATATCGTCATCTTCTTCCTGGGACTTCTTGAAGTTGCCTTCAGCCCTAATTAAATTAACGCGTTCTCGGGCTTCATTCTGCTGGCAGTGTCTGCAGTCATCATTACATGGACGTCGCGACAGGGCGTCAGCATTGTTATGCCCATTTCCACTACGATGTTCCGTCACAAAGTTAAACTCCTGCAGCTGCTCGAGCCATCTTGCAACTTGGCCCTCAGGGTTTTTAAATTGTAGAAGCCATTTCAATGCAGCGTGATCCGTCCTCAAAGTAAATTGTCTTCCTATGAGGTACTTGTGGAAATGCTGCAAGGTTTTTACCACAGCCAGCAGTTCTCGTCGAGTCACGCAGTAGTTCCTTTCTGGCTTTGAAAGTGCCTTACTGAAGTAAGCGATTACGACCTGTCTGTCGCCCTGCACTTGTGACAACACTCCACCAATTCCCGTGTTGCTGGCATCGGTATCAACGACAAATCTTCCGTCTCTGCTCGGATACCCCAGTATAGGCGCTTCACATAGCCGTTGCTTTAGCTCGTCGAATGCTGACTCACAGTCCTCGTCCCAGATAAAATCTCGTTTATCCTCAGTCAGCTGATGTAGAGGTTTTGCAATGTCCGAAAAATTCTTGATAAACCGCCTGTAGTATGTGCACAACCCTAGAAATGCACGTACTTCCGTTTTGTTCTTTGGAACCGGCCACTGTTGGACTGCCTTTACCTTCTCAGGGTCGGTTCTCACCCCGTCAGCGGAAATAACATGTCCTAGGTAGCTGACCTCCTTCTTGAACAGGGCGCACTTCTTTGGGCTTAGTTTTAGGTTAGCCCCTCGTATCCTGGTGAACACTTTCTCCATATTCCTCAGGTTTTCCCTAAAAGTGCGACCCATTATAATGACGTCATCCAAATATACCAGACAAACGTCACCAAGAAGGCCCACCATGACTCTCTCCATGAGGCGTTCAAACGTCGCTGGAGCGTTGCATAACCCAAACGGCATGACGTTAAATTGCCACAGGCCGCTGCCAATACCCGTACTGAACGCTGTCTTTTCTTTATCTTTCTCGCTGATTTCCACTTGCCAGTAGCCACTTTTCAAATCAATGGTCGAAAACCACTTCATGCCACTGAGCATATCCAGCGTATCGTCTATCCTTGGTAAGGGATAACTGTCCTTCTTCGTCACATTGTTCAGCATTCTGTAGTCCACGCAAAATCTGGTGCTGCCGTCCTTCTTCTTCACCAGAACGACTGGAGAAGACCATGGACTCGTAGAAGGCTCAATTATTCCGCTATCAGCCATGTCCTTTACCATTTCTGCTACCTCAGATTCCTTAGCCCAGGGTATGCGGCGCGGTCTCTCTTTAATCGGTCTAGCATCACCTGTATCTATCTCATGCTTGACGAGACCTGTTCTCCCGCAGTCTTTTCCCGTTGCAAAGATATCTCGAAACCGTAGCAGAAATTCCCTCATCATCATCATCATTTCAGCCGATACACGTCCACTGTTGGACATAGGCCTCCCCCAAGCGTCGCCACATCGAACGTTCCTGTGCGTCCCGCATCCATCGGTTTCCTTCTACCTTCACCAGGTCGTCGGTCCACCTTGTAGGAGGCCTTCCAACACTGCGTCTTCCGGTACGCGGTCGCCACTCCAAAACCTTTCGGCCCCAACGGCCATCTGTTCTGCGAGCAATGTGCCCTGCCCATTGCCACTTAAGTTTGGCAATTCTTTGTGCTATGTCGGCAACCTTAGTTTTCCTGCGGATATCTTCATTTTTTATTCGATCACGCAAGGAAACCCCGAGCATAGCCCTTTCCATTGCTCTTTGGGTGACTTTAAGCCTTCTGATGAGGCCCATTGTGAGCGACCACGTTTCGGAGCCATATGTCATCACTGGCAACACGCACTGGTTAAAGACTTTCGTCTTGAGACACTGTGGTATGTTGGACGAGAAGATACCGCGTAGCTTCCCGAACGCTGCCCAACCGAGTTGGATTCGACGGTTGACCTCTTTCTCGAAGTTAGACCTACCCAACTGGACTGTCTGTCCGAGGTAGACGTAATCGTCCACAACTTCGAGTGTAGAGTCTCCGACCTTGATAGGAGTGGGCGCTACATGGTTGTTAATCATGATTTTGGTTTTATCCATGTTCATTTTAAGACCCACTTTTAGAGAAGCTCTACTGACGTCATTGAGCATTGTGCTGAGCTCCTCCATAGTCTCCGTCATGACTACTATGTCGTCGGCAAACCGAAGGTGAGTGATGTACTCGCCATTGACATTAATGCCTAGTCCACTCCAGTCCAGAACCTTGAAGACATCCTCCATTGCGGCCGTGAACAGTTTCGGAGAGATGACGTCTCCCTGCCTCACACCTCGCTGCAGGAGGACAGGTTTCGAGGTCTGGTCCTGGAGTCGGACTGACATGGTGGTGTTTTCGTACAAACACCTCAGCACTTCGATGTACCGATAGTCAATTTGGCACCTTTGGAGAGATTGCAGCACAGCCCAAGTCTCGATCGAATCAAAAGCTTTCTCGTAGTCCACAAACGCTAGGCAGAGAGGCAGGTTATACTCCTCGGTCTTCTGTATGACCTGCCGTAGCGTATGTATGTGGTCTACGGTGCTGAAACCTTTTCGGAATCCGGCTTGTTCGGGAGGCTGGAAGTCGTCAAACCTGCGCGCAAGACGGTTCGTGATGACCCTGGAAAACAGCTTGTAGACATGGCTCAGAAGTGAGATGGACCTGTAATTCTTCAGCAGGGTTTTATCACCCTTCTTAAAGAAGAGTACCACCACACTTCTGCTCCATGCCTATGGCGTTTTTCCCTCGAGTATGACGGAATCGAACAACTTCTGAAGGGCCTTTAGGACCGGTTTTCCACCCGCCTTCAGGAGCTCAGCCGTAAGTCCGTCCTCACCCGACGCCTTGTTGTTCTTCAACTGCTTCAGAGCCATCCTAATCTCGTACAGGCTGACGTCCGGGATATCTTCAGTGTAGTGTCGAGTCAATCTAGCTCTTGGGTCGTTTGCCAGATTTGTAGCGGGTTTGGAGATCGACGTGTATAACTGTCCATAAAATGCCTCGATCTCTCCCAGAAGCTCCGATTTGGCGGATATGACTCTGCCATCTTCGGTCTTCAGTTTCGTGAGTTGGCTCTGCCCAATAGACAGATCCCGTGCAAAAACTTTGGAGCCCTTATTCCGCTCAATCGCGTCCTTAATCCTCTCGGTATTAAATTGGCGAAGGTCGCGTTTCAGAGACTTCGAGATCTGTTTATTGAGCTGCCGGTACGTGCACGCATTATCTGAAGACTGCAAAGTCATTTCACGCCTCTTCTTCATGAGCTCGAGAGTTTGATCCGTGAGCCTCTTGGTCTTACTTGTACGGGTCTTAAAAAACTGAGACCCGACTGTATGGACAGCTTCCACGAACCCATCATTATCATTATATTTGATTTGAATTCCCTGGCTTGCTGCAATTCCGAAGGCGATAAATTGCTCTTAGAATTTTCCAGAAGTTGCTGGATGTGTTCCGTTTCAACTTTGGTCGTGTCTTGCTTTGCTGGAGATGTGTTGATTTGACGGAGATACTTGACTTCTTCACATCTCCCAACAACACTATTTTTCTTCAGTTGGACCTCTTCTTTCCCAAGGTTCACAATCCTGACCTTGGATTTCCCTTTCGTCATAACTAATGTCCTCGCAGTGATGATCTCCGGGTGCCGGCCAGTATCCTCTACCAAAACACATCTTGTTTGCCTGATTCTCTTGGGAAACTTTACTTCGACTAAGGTTTCTGTTCTCGGAGCCAGTGTAGTATTATTTAAACAATAGAGGTTGCATGACTTAATTCCTCGCAGGAAGACTTCTTGATCTGGGAATTTCAATACTCCCCTGTCGATATCTAAAATACATCGGTTATTCCGCAAGAAGTCGAGACCCAGTATGCAATCGTCAGTAATATTCGCAATTAACGCAGGATGGATATACACTTGATCACCGATTTTGAACTCAATTTGTGTATCACCGAGGACGGAGACTGGCTGGCCGGTTGCTGTCTGAAGTCGGCAGGATGGAGACTCTCTTTGCCACAAGATGGTGCGTTTCAGCAACTCAGGTCTTATAACAGTCCGTGACGCCCCCGTGTCAACGGTGAAATTGCAAGCACGATGATTCAGCGTCCCTTCGATTATCAAACTATTTCCGTTGTGAACTTGATTGATGGTGATGGTTGGGGCTGTGGCCCTGGCGACATTAAGTTTTATCGGCTCCTCGTCGACTTGAGTTCCGGAGTCCACACTTTCCCTCTTTTTCTTAGGACAATCGGTGCGAATGTGCCCTTTTCTCTGCACCCGTAACACGTTGGAATATAGCGGGACTGTGCTGGAGAAAAAGCCACCACTTCTCGGTGACGTAGTCGCGCTGAAGGCGAGACCACCACTTCCCTAACTCTGTGCGTGCGTGAATCTTGTCGTACGGCTTCCACTTCCAAAGCGTGAGCCATCGCACTCTTTAGAGTTTGGTGGTGTCCGAGTCGCACCGTAGCCCTGACTTCAGGATCCCGTAGACCGTCGATGAAAGCTTGCACCAGATTTACTTCCACCATCTCTGGTGTCATCGACATGTACGCACGCCGGACCAGCCGTTCAACCTCGACTCCCCATAGCTGGAGGCTCTCGTTCGACCTCTGCGTTCTCTCGCGAAGCTGCGCGCGGAAAACGTGCTCGAGGTGCTTGTCTCCATAGCGAGTGTCTAATCCCTCCATGAGACGCTCCAATGTCCTGCTGTTCGGAGGAAGGTTCTCTAGGACCAGCAGAGCGTCCCCTCGTAGAGCCAAAGTTAATGCCGCAAAAGACTGCTTATCATCCCAGCGATTTGTTTCGACCAATGTCTCGAATTGGTACTTAAATGCCGTCCAGGAAGACGTGCCATCGAAACGTGGCACATCAAATTTTGCGGCGGATGCACAGGGAGTGTGCGATGGTGAGCCGACAGCAACGGGTTCGCGCGCTTCGAGCTTTACGATTTTTTTGTTGATGTCCAGCAGGCGATCTTCGTGGCCATCAATTCTTGTTTCTAGGCTATCAGCTCGGGCGGAAACCTCCTTGACCTCCAAGGTGAGATTCTTTACCTTCTCGCCCAACGTGACGAGGCCGTGGTCGATTTTATCGAGGATCAGGTTCTGCTTAGCCTCCTGATCGCGGCGAGCGGCTTCCTGTTCGCGGCGAGCGGCTTCCTGTTCGCGGCGAGCTTCTTCCTGGTTCGCTGCGATTAGGTCCTGGAGCTTGCGCTGGTTGGCCTCCATACTAGCTTGCATGGCGGCCAACACCGTAGCGAGGCTCATTTCCGAGGATGATTCCGTTGGCGCCTCAGCAGCTGCTGTTGCTCCTATACCAGCCTGATCTTCCTCCTCCATACGATGACGCGCAGCATCCATCTCCATTTGCCTCCTTGTTCGTGGTCGCTGTTCGTCGTCCCTCTGTAGTAATGGCATTACACTTGACACCAGTTGTTACGTACGTGGGTAATCAAATGCCGATTTACTAAGAGACAACTTTATTCACCACAAACAATAACAAAATAGTCCAGTCAACAATAATCCGAATCGCAATTAACACTAGAGTACCGTTACACTATCGCTTAGGTCGTTAGATAAAATCACTTCAAGTGCTAGGGTAGATCGCTCTTGATCGCAGTCGAAATCACAAGTGACTCGCTTCCGGCCGGGGGCTCGTATTTATATGCGGAGCCAAGAAAATTCTAGATACCGACATCCCAGGATCTATCCAGAATTCCAGAACAATTGAATCGCTTCTCGAAGTCATAAATCATTTTTATGGCTCGTGGTAATAAGAGTCACTTTCATGCGAATTTCGACTCTATTTTTAACTTCGGAGAGTACCATTTCCCTTATCGGTTAGATGAATACCTATTACTACTTGTAGGTACTATGTGGATGTTTCGAGATTTTTCTAAGCCTGACTACGCACAACCATTCTAGACCTTTCGAACAGCAATGCGTTTTAATTATTACGTGCTACTCTTTATTTTCTCGGAGATATGCCGGGTTCACGTTTAATGGCGTAACATTATCATAATTATCGATACCGTAGCAGATCTTAGTATTTACTGAAAAGTCAAAAAATTAAAAATTTTTGGCAAATATCATTAATGAAACAATTTATATTTGGTAATTTCTGCTAATACTACATATAAAATTTTGTCTAGTGCAAATAAAAGTAAGTAGGTATCTACTATGAACGCCAGATGTACAAATTACTAGAAAAATATCCTTGTCTTTTCAGCTACTCAGAAAGGTATGATAGTAATTTTACATAGTTTGACAGGCAAGAGAAAGGTTTTAGGGCCAACGCTGCATAACGCGGGCGCCGACGACGGCACCCGTCGCGGGCATCTTTTTAATTACGACATACAGCAGCATAGGAAACTAGGTACTAATTGGAACCAGGCACTAGCTTCTAACGCTTTATAAGTGCTGAATCAACCATGTAGGCCTATGTGTATTTCTTCTTTTTACGGTGCGGATGTTGTTTTTGTGAATGGTAATTATATGTTGGCATGAATTTTCAGCTGGCAGACACCGCGTTGTCAGTGGCGCGGGCGGAGGCTCGCGCAGCAGGCGACGGCGGGGCGTGGCGCCGCGCCGCGGTGCGCCTGCTGCTGGCCGACGCTCCCAGCGAGCCGGGCGCGCTAGGCGCGTGGGCGGGGCGCCAGCGCGCCGACTGCGTGGCGCTGCGGGCGCCGGGCGCCGCGACCGAGGCGCCGTTCGCGGAGGAGGCGGGGCTGCAGCGCGCGCGCTCGGTGCTGCAGGCGCACACGTGGCGCGGCCTGCAGCGCACCGACCGCACCAGCCTCGCGCCGCCGTCTGGTCTGTATTAGTGGTGGCTAACATAACGTATAGCGCCAAAATATAACACATTATTTGTTAATAGCGTATAGCGTTTGTTATATTGGCTCTGCCTTCGCGCTATATTATAAAGTCTGCAATACATGTAGGCCGAGCTTAGACCAATGCGAGAATAGGCAAATATAGGCAAATTGACACAAGGCAAGCGCTTCTCTCTACACGTTCGGCAAGCTTGAAAGAAACCAATGCAAATAGCCATCATAGACGAGTTTTGAGGAGACCAGATGAGAGGGCCCGATGGTCATTTCCGGGGGGGCTCGGGCGTCCCCGCAGTGTCCAGACTAGTACCCCAACGATGCTGCCTGAAGGTTAGCTTCATGGGACTACATTTTTAATTCCTTCTCCTCTCCTACCTCACTCTCAATATGACAAGGAATAAAAAGAGATATGTCAAACAGCGGATACACTCTCTCTCACTTAAAGTGCACCTCTGCAATATTAGAGGGCTGCACTTCAATCTCGCATCAGTCCATCATCACCTGGAGACTGAAAAACCATCTCTCTTTTTTCTTTCGGAGACGCAGATGCGAAAACCGTCAGATGTGTCGTACCTGTCTTAACCAGGGTTTACCCTGGAGCACAATTTTAAACCGCGCGCTGTAGTGTGTTTGTACGCCCGGGACGACATCTGCTATCGGCGTCTCCGCAACCTTGAAGAAATTATCTATGCTTGTGTCTACCGTTCGCACAGTGGCGATCAGGAGACTACCGAGCTCATACAGTACCTTACTGAGGCGACGGAAACGGCTCAGCAGAGGTACCCTTCCGCACAATTGGTGTTACTGGGTGATTTTAATGCACACCATCAGGAGTGGCTCTTCCCATACCAGTGCACAGACCATGCTGATCGAGAGACGCGAAAGCTTGCGCTAGCGTTAAATCTTACCCAGCTGGTCCAGGGAGCAACAAGAGTGCCGGACGTTGATTCGCACACGGCCAATTGCTTAGACCTTCTGCTGACAACAGATCCAGACCGCTATTCAGTGTCGATATCATCACCGTTAGGTAGTTCCGACCACTGTCTGGTGAAATCTGTATCAGTCCACTCTCCGCCCGATCCCAGCCCTAGCGGGTTTGGCGATACAGGTCAGCAGATTGGGATGGCATGCGATCTTTCTTCGCATGTTATCCTTGGCAGCCTACTTGCTTTTCTTCGGGAGATCCATCTTCATGCGCAGATGCTGTGACGGATGTGTTGTGGCGGGGGATGGAGTACTATATTCCATTACTCTCACTATAATTGTTATCATTTGAATGTTTTTTTTTGTTTCAACTGCCTTCTTTTTATTGACGATTGTTGTTGTTTTACAATTATTGTATATATTTATAAAAAAAAAAAAATATATATATATATATATTATTATTTTTTTACAATTATGGCATGTTTATTTTTACTATTTGACTGAAATTTTTTTATATACTTTTTTTTACAATTTGCAATACTTACACTTTTGTAAATTTTATTATTGCGAATGTGAGAACTATGTGGATTACTCTTTCCTTTTCTTCTATTTTCATATCAGTCGTTGAGCTCCTTAGTAGTCCTGAGTTGAGCTACACGCATACTGCGCATACTGCGCTTACTGACAAATGCTTGCACTGACTGGACAGGTCCACATAAAACTGTGTGGTTCTTTCTTCAAAAGACCATCTCAGGCTCAATCTGCATGGTTCTCATATGATTTGACCATTACATGTTTTGCTGTATGGACTTTAAAAGAGACTTTGTCCCCTGAGTTTGTTTCGGTGTTTCTTCTCAGGGTAGTCAGCTAGGAAACACCGGCCTCATCTAGCATTAATTGACTAAAAAAAAAAATTACGTGGAAAAGTGTTTTTATAAAACCTACTTGCAAAATAAAGATCATTTATCATTTACCATTCTCCGACGTAACCATGTCTGGCCGAGCTCGCCCTTGGTTTGGTGCGGAGTGTGACCGCGCTAACGCGGTCAAGCATGCAGCATATCAGGCAAAGGCCGACACTTGTATGCACAAAACGAATGACGTAAGCCAGAAGAAGAGAGCCTTCAACAGAGCTGCCAAGTCTTGCAAGAAGGTGATGCTGAGGTCTCGGTTCGACCACATTAGCCGCATCGGGAACAAACGCAAGTTAGTTAAGTAGTAGCGGGTAGTAAGGCGTTTTGGTCCCTGGCTAAGTCGGTTGAATCGAATTTCTGCCGCCCCTCACTACCGCCACTGCTGAAACCCGACGGGTCGCTGGCACTAGCGCTGAGGAGAAAGCAAATTTGTTTGCCTTACTCTTTGCGGAATTTTCGCGTCTAGATCCAGGTAACGCGCGGGCCCCTGTTCATCCTGATGGTTGCGATACGAGTATGTCAGATATTCGCATCCATCAGAAGGACGTCCGTAGTCCATAGGGTGCTGCGTAACCTTGACGTGAACAAGGCTAGCGGTCCAGACGGGATACCAGCAATTGTTCTGAGAACGTGTGCGCCTGAATTGTCTCCGATCCTGACACGCCTATTTAGGGTTTCATTTGAGGCTGGAAAAGTGCCGATGGCATGGAAGCAAGCTAATGTCCAACCCGTGCCCAAGAAAGGGAGTCGCGCTGACCCAGCTAACTACCAACCAATCTCAGTAACGTCCATTCTCTGTAAGACTATGGAACGTGTTCTCTACACCATGCTCCTGGCATACCTTCTAGTTATGCCAGGAGCTAATGATATCCTAAGTGACCGTCAATACGGCTTTCGCCGAAATCGGTCAACTGGAGATCTTCTAGCGTATGCCATCCACATCTGGAGTGAGGCCATCGAAAAGCACGGGGAAGGGCTTGCCGTCTCCCTCGATATCTCGAAGGCTTTCGATAGAGTTTGGCACGAAGGCCTTATTAGTAAGCTTCCTTCTTTCGGTTTACCCGCTGGATTGTGTACTTGGATCGCAGACTTCCTGAGTAACCGGTCCATCCGAGTGGTTATCGATGGCTGCTCGTCCGGTCAAATGGCTATTATTGCCGGGGTCCCTCAGGGGTCAGTAAGAGTAATGTTGCCGAGAGCGGCAACATTATTCTTGCTGCACATAAACGATCTGCTTAAGCCTGGTACTTTTGGATACGCAGACGACAGCACTGTTGCTGAGAGTTACATATCTAGCGCGCGAGCTAGTGGGTCACAGATCCAGTCTCTTCGAGAGGCTATGGTTGACTGCTTGAACTTGTCCTTGGAGGCAGTCTCCGAATGGGGTGATGCCAATTTGGTCAGGTTCAATGCTGCAAAAACCCAGGTGTGTCTATTTTCCGCTAAAAGGAGCCAATTCAGCCCCGCTCCAACTTTCCGGGGTGTAACCGTCTCGATAACCGACCATCTTGACCTTCTTGGTGTTACGCTGACATCAACACTCAACTTTGGGCCATACATCGAAGCAAAGGCTCAACTGGCTGCAAAAAAGCTGGGAATCCTCGCAAAGGTCAGGCAGTACTTCTGGCCGCAACAGCTGCTCAAACTTTATCAAGCGCAATTTCGATCGTGTATGGAGTATTGCTCTCATCTTTGGGACGGATCTGCCCGATACCAGCTTGATGCACTTGAGGCAATTGAGAGGCGAGCCAGAAGGATAATTGGCGACGATACACTCGTCGAGTCGAGGCTTCAAAGTCTTGAGCATCGACGCAGAGTTGCTAGCCTGTCGGTTTTCTACCGACATTCGTATTTCGGGGAGTGTGCGTCGGAATTGCAAAACCTAATTCCGCCTAGCCCGTTCCATCATCGGACTACCAGACGTACGCCTATGCGCCACCGGTATATGGTGGATATCCCACCTACACGCACAAAACGTTTTGGGAACACATTCATTGTGCGTGCGGCTAGGGAGTGGAATTCCGTTGAAGTAGAGTTTCTTCTGGGTAAGCGCGTTCCATCGTCGACCGCATTGTCGCTTTCCATCAGGTGAGATAGAGGTCAGGCGCGTAACTATCAAAAAAAAAAACCCACATGTTGAGCGAGGGCCTTTGATTTGTGCAGAAAAACAGACACCGCTCTAAAGTGAGGCAAGTGTTCGCGTTCGCGAGTTGCGACAAGCTTCGCCAAATAAGGTCAATACACGTTGGCTGACGTTGGCGGCGCATGTCTTTGCTCAACTAACTAGGCGAGCGACACCGAGTGATACCAAGACAAGGCAAATATACTGTCCAGATGTTGGTATTGGTCTTTACTCGGCAACGCTCGGCCAACATGTATTTATTACATCTTGGAATACTTTATTTATGTATTTGTGTATTGCAGGCTTTATGATTCGCTCTCCAAAATGCCAACAGCGGGCCAAAACGGGATAGCAATATAGCGTTTATTGTGTCCGTTTAGCGTGTTACCGAATAAAATGATAACGTCTCTGCGTTTAGTTGATTGCCGAGTTTTATTACAACGTGTTATAATGATAGCGTATAAAATAGCGCGCTATAAAAATATATTCAATAGTCTATAACGCGTCTAGAGTTTATAGCGGAATTGAACATCATTAGTTAGTATCTTCACATCAGTCTTACACTCCGGGGTGTGGTTTTTCTACGAAACCGCCATCATAATTTCAGTCCTACTTAGGACCAGATCTCGACACCTACCCTCCTGCAGTAGAGTGTGGGGCAGGGAGATGTTAGTTCTCCTAAACTCTTCACAGTCGCAATGACTGACCTGTTGGTCTAATGGTTAATGGCGTGACTACTATGCCGGAGGTCGTGGGTTTGATTCCAACCCAGGACAAATGTTTGTGTAATGAGCACAATCATTTTTTCTGTATCTGGGTGTAATATTATGTATGTGTTTAAAAATGGGTACTAATTAAACAGACTTCTTTTTAATAGCATTATTCACCTCTAAATATCTAAATTGCTTTCTAAATTACTAAGTCAGCCACAATCGACGCGCATCTGAATATAACTATCTTAGCCACTAGTTATCTTCTATGTAAGCCACTCTAAATATAACTCAGCATGGTTGTTATTTTTTGGCATCTAAAGTAACATGCATTCAAGCAGTAAACTTCTAAAATATTAATATATGGCAACAAATAGTAATTCTATTAGCTTCTAATTTTATAACTCAGTACGTTTAAAATGTATAGTCATGTAACATTAACTGATCGTCATATTTATCTAATATTATTATCAAATAGGTAGTATATGTATAGCAAGCTATTAATATTAGGTTACGTATCAAAATCCCGAAAGTTCATATTACCTATGGTTGAAACACCGAAATTTAAAATACCGAAAGTTTTAAATGCCGATAGTCGTTATATCGCAACACAAAATACCGATCTTCAAATGCCCGAAAGGACGATAACCCGAATAGACGAAACAACTTGGACGTAGCGTTCGCCGGCCGCTGCCGCGGCACCGCTCGCTCCGCTCGCTCGGCTCACGCGCGGTTGGTCACAGTTCTAACTATAGATATCCGGTTCTAACCTAACCTATTTCACTCAGTTCAAAGTGCAATCAAAATACAATCTACCTGCGACTACACTATGAGACAATGTTAAACACATTTTTACGAGAGATTGTAGGTATGATTCGTTATTTTGAACTCGTCGGTAGGCACATGAATCGAATGGCGCTCTCTGATTGGTGCGAATGGCCGGTCGCTGTCATCTAGCGTACTCGCGCCAAATCGTGCAGTGGCCCTTTTCACGATAAAAGAATTTCAGATGCTGAGAAAATATGTAATTTTTAAAATTGAAGTTTCAATTACTTATATTATTTTGAGGAGCTATTTTTGAAGCTTTAAAACTTAAAATGGTGATAAGTTGTAAAATCTGTGGCTGAATTAGTAAATTACGTGGCAATTTATAAATCAGAAAGACAAGTACTTAAAAATAATTGATGATCTTTACTTGACGCTTTCTTTAAAATATTTACTAAGCGTTGTAAAAAAGACGAATTCGTATATTAGAGGCTAAAGCATTTCCCCGTTGCTTAGTTATAAAAAAGAAGGTTGATAACGGGGCCAAATAATAATTCTGTGGCTGGACTTATTATTTCTCTTTAGAAATATTTAAGTACGTTTATCAGTTCTCTAGTACTCATAACACAAGCTCTGCTGAGCTTGGCACTAGACGGCGTTGTGTGATAGTTTAAAAAAAAAATGAAGGATGATCATGATGATGGCTAGGCATTAATTGCAAGTACTTCTCTCACCTTCAATTTACCGACGATTAAGTAGTCATGGCTGAGACTATGAAGGACTTCAGAACAATTCCGAAAAAGTGTGTAGGCCTTAAGGACGCTTTAAATTACCATTTTGGACAAATGTCTCAGTTTTTTGAGTGCCATTTATGAACTAAGAATCACAAAGCTATGAGGATGTCACAGTATCAAATAAAAGATGGTACCAAACCATTCGTGCGCGAGCCCAACTCGCACTTGGTCAGTTTTAATAAAAACAATAATGCAAGAAATATTGTAGAAATCATAAAAGTTACATTAGGAACTTAAAATTAATAGGGTGTCCCAATGGGCGGGCATATCGCTCAAAGCGATTTTTTACAGACAACCTTTGGATGGATTTGACAGAGAAGGAGAAAAAAGATACGCAGGTAGTTTGTGGTGTCTATTTACATATATACAATACATAAGCTAATAAATTACATATAATACAGATTATATATATATATATATATATACACCACTATTTTTTAATTAGTACACAAACTTATAGGGCTTATTAGAGAAGCTCTTGTTATTTTATAAGTAAAATCTCAATAAATAATATTCATAAACAGCAAAGTTATTAGCGTTGGTTTATGTCCCAAAATGTCACTCAATTTATGGAAATATTGCGCAAGCTATTGATGTGAATGAATAAGTGACAATTATTAAGGAAAAACACTGCCCACAGTATTTTCTACTAGCAATTGTTATGTTTGATTGCTTCTATGATGTATTTACCTTTTCGTGGTCAATTTTAGGATTTCGGTTTTTTCTACTTTTGACTACAAATATATGATCAGTGACGGGTACAGATAGAACCCCATTTTTTGTGTACTAATTAAAAAGTAGGGGTGTACTTATATATCTATATCTTCTATATATATAAAAATCAATGCCATTTTTCGTTGTAATTTTATAACTCAAGAACGGGCTCACCTATCCAAACCTAATGTTTAGGCTTTGTTCAGACTATTTAGTAGATGGTTTATGTGAAGTTTGCACAAAATCGGTCGAGCGGTTATTCATTTACAACTTACAACGCGCCTATGAAAACTCATTTTAAACATCCCACTCAACCAACCAAAGTTTATTGCGTACTAGATCCTGCGCACATGGTGAAGTTAGCAAGAAATGTTTTCGCAGAGACTTCATTGTCTTCAGACAAAGGTGATATAAAATTTGACTTTGTGAAAAAACTTCACGAAATGCAAGAAGAAACGGGCTTAAGGTTGAAAAATAAATTAATAAATTAAATAAATGAATGTTCGATTAGCCACTCAACTTCTTAGTAGTTTTGTTGCTGACAGTATTGAATTTTTGAGGTGTAATGGCCATCCAAGTTTTTGTGGAAGTGAAGTAACAGTTGAATTTTTGCGATATGACATTTTTACATTTTTAATGCCAAAAATCCTACGGCTACAGGTTTCAAATCTCCTTTACGTCAAAATAATAAACATGTGTGGACGATGGTTTTTAAAGAAACGAGAGAATATTTGTCTCAACTTAAAATAAACGGTGAAAATATAATGACACATAGGAGGAAGACGGGATGGTTATACACTTATAGTTTTAAAGGTTTAGCTTCTTACTAGTTACAAATGAGCACCATGATGACCATAATTATATTGTAGATATATCAAAATTTTCATCCTTCACTGCTTTTGTGGATAAAGGTGGTTTAAAATTTGCGTGGAAATTTATTTACGATACACAGTGTGGGATTTGACCTTAGTTGCGGACACTATCATTTTATGTTGGATTTAAGTAGGCCTAGTCATCCCAGACCATTTAAAGTAATACTTTTTGAAAATTTCAATTAGATTTGCAGATATTTTTTTTTTTCATTTAAGTCGTGGATTTCTACGAAAAACGTTTTCAGTCATATTTCCCTAAAAAAGTGATATTTCTCTTTGTGAAAAAATCAAACCATCTGCTAGTTTACAATGCTACTAGTGTGAAAATTTCAATCCCATAAGTGCAGAAAAACGAGAGAAAAAAAATAATTTTAAAATTTTGAAAAAAATAATAATTAGAAATTATCTATGTTATTGTCGCATTTTTTTTAACAAAAATTCAATAGGGTTATGTTTCTACTAAATCGTGACAAAAATCCATGTAACTAGCTTGCGCGATGTTGGAGATATTGCGTTTCTAAGGTTTTTTATAATTTCTATGGAAATAGGGTTGTCATAAACTTAGAACTTTTTTGTTGGGTAGAGAGGGTTTTTAACTCTATATGTATAGATTTCTAGAAATATATAATATGTAGAATTTACACTATTATTCATTGTTTAAAATAAACACATAAACGCAATTTTAAGGGAAAAAACGCTTCAGACATAAGTACATACTATTACATTACGCGGCCAACTTACCTAAAGTTGTATTCCACACGACTTAAACGCCTACTAAATAATGCTAAGAAAGCTTGTTTGAAATATTGCGTGTTATAAAATAGTAGGCGCTTGTCAGTGGCAACCCTAACGTAAAATTTTAAAATTCAATATTTCTGTTATCGTGTGTCTGTCGCATCTGGTTTTTTTTATGATAATAGTAATTAATTTAGTTAACATATTGACACTGAAAAAAAACGCGACCATGTAAATAGTGACTAGATAAAAAAATAAAATGAAATCATAGAAAAACTATTTTTTGCCTAGAATAGCGCAATATTTTAGGATTTGGTGGATTGGTTGGTTCATAAAGTACATTTGCTATCAAACCAATAAACATTTAAACTATGACAGATACATCAATGGGAGTTTTAATTGGAGTTTTGTTTCAATGTTATCTCTCAGAAAAACGCATAAAACAGGATGTCCGCAGCTAAGGTCAAATCCCACACTGTGCGATATTGTGAAATACGTAGAAAAAATGTTTATGGTTATGACAGTGAAGAATGAGCTAAACATAAAAAAAAATGCTCAATATTACTGTGCAGCATTTTGCGTATGATTGTATGTCCTTGGTATATCTTAGAAGTGTGGTGACACTACAATAGAAGAGGACAAACACCATGCAGCGTGCCTCTCACGTGGTCCGTTCATTTGACAAAGTGCACAGTCTTGTTTTAGTATAATGTCTTTGTTCATTTATCACATTTTTTGTAATAAATGAAGTAGGGTAGAGTAAGGTAGAGTAGGATACTTGTTGGCATAAAATTTTTAGGCATAATATTGTTTGGCATTACGTTTTCGCACAATTTTTTTTAGCATAAAAATACTGTTGCATAATAATACTTTGGCATAATGCATAGTTTAGCATAACTGTCATTTAGTCTAATATGTTAAATTGGAGTTGCATAAATTTTAAAGGCATAATTATTTATTCGTCTAATAATCATGAGCCATAATTATAAAAAGTCATTATTGGGAGAATGTAGCCAATAATTTTAAATTGATCTTTAGGCGATGTTTTTGTGGTGAACGTATTGTCGGTTACTGGGTTAGGTTAGGTTTTTTTTGTTGCAGGGGTCTGAAGTTCATCATGGACGCCCAATAATATATTTCAATCAATAAGGTGAAATAGTGTCTACAACTTACCGTTTGGAGTTATTGATTAGGGTTTATTAGTTTTATTCTTATTATTATTGCACTAGCTTCTGACGTTTTATAAGTGCCCACGTAGGCCTCTTCTTCTTCTTCTTCCTGCCCTTGTCCCATCTTATTTGGGGTCGGCGCAATACGTTTTTTTCTTCCATTCTACCCTGTCACTCGTCATGCTATCACTAACTTCCTTTTCTTTCATATCATTCTTCACGCAATCCATCCATCTTTTCTTTGGCGTCCCTCTCCACCCATCCACATGTATACTCATAACTCTTTTGGTAACATGCATTTCATCCCTCCTCTTTACATGACCATACCAAGACAAACGATCACCTTTCAACTTTTCAGTCACTGGCGCCACTTTCACATAGGCCCATGTAGGCCTATGTGAAATAAAAAACTTTTGACTTTGACATTCCAAAGAACATTATGTGTTTTATCATTATGCGTTTATAACATTATGCTTTATAAAATTATGCTTCTTTATTTATATTATGCTAGTAGTATTTATGGCAACAACCATTATGCCAAAAGTTTTATGCCTAATAATTTTATGCGTAATGATCATTATACTGAATTTTGGTATGCCAATGTATATTATGCCAATAAATTTTATGCTAATCATTAGTAAACCGGGTATAGTAGGGTGGAGTAGGAAAGAGCGGGAGTGAAGCCGCGCGGGCAAAAGCTAGTTATTATATAAAAATGAATGCCACTTTTCGTTGTAATTTTATAACTCAAGAACGGGCTCACCTATCAAAACTCTCACTCATCCAAACCAAATGTTTAGGCTTTGTTCGGACTATTTAGTAGATGGTTTATGTGAAGTTTGGTAGGGTAGAGTAGGCAAGAGCGGGAGCGAAGCCGCGTGGGCAAAAGCTAGTATATATATATAATTATGATAGTAGAGAGATACTCTACTTAATGACGATGTTCAGGACGAAAGGTAATGGTCTTTAAACTTATTCTAATTAGGTAGTAATTATACAAGTCGTGTCATCTTTCTACTTTAATTATAACAAGATAGGATAGGTTAAAATGGCTTAAGAGGCTGCTTTTCCACTCGCCTATCGTCAACATCAAGCATGGTTTATATAAGTTTGTTACTTCATCTAATGCCATCCATCGCGGGGTATGACGGAAAGGCAAGTCAAAGAGAGATAATGCCTGAAAATTCTAGATAGCATTCGGTAATTCAGTGATTTACTCGAATATTTTAAAAAACTTGTTCCAGAAAATACGTGTTTTTTTTTAATCCCTTAAAAGTTTTTGAAAAAAATGGTCGTCATTTAGAATCTTGACAAAATTTGCAAGGCTTCTATTGTTATACTTCTTTGACTTTTTTAATTTTTGAGTAAATTATAAGTGTCAAAGTTTTCGCAAAATAGCAGATTTTCAGAGGTATTTACTGGATTAGTTTTACACAAATTTATAAATTGATTTCAATAGAAGCTTAGATAAACTCTCCTTAAAGTGACTGACGATATAAGGCGGGAAATGGAAGACACCAAAGTTACTACTTTGGTGTTAACCCTTTTCTTGGCAGAAAAAAAAATGAATAGAATTATTTTTTTTGTATAATTCTCTTTTGAAAATTAGTATAAGTGAATAAAAAAAATTGAAAAAAAAATCTTGTATGTTTAGTTTTGGAGATATGTAATGTATCTTATGAGATACATTGCCAAGTATCCGTAATTTTCCCTACACAAGGCAATGTATCTGAGAAGATACATTGCTCAAATAAATTAACTACTAAAAGTAAAAATATAATCAGAATTACAGAAAAAACCAAACACAAACATTAGATCTTACAAAATAACACAACTACCATCAAAATAAGTATGTGCAGGAAAATAAAAAGTTTCTATTAGACATAAATATGACAAATTCTTAGACTGACTTCGAACACATTGCAGTGGTTTGTCTTAATGCATAATTTTCAACTCCCCTTGGTACTGTATATTGGGAAATATCCAATTGGTCTTGGCATAACAGGGGTTTCAATTTTTTAGCTGGAGTAGACCCTGCTACCTCTAATTCCTTTAATGAAGTCTTCTTTTTGTGCCAGTTTCGTTCGTTACCAGTTGGGACAAAATTTATTAATACATTGTACCAACTGGTAACGAAATTTTTTAAATATGACATATATTTTTTAGATCTAGTGTGCCTGCGCTAAAGCAATCAGCTATTACTGATACACATGTCCAGCATTTGGGAAACTAAGGGCAAATACCAACGGTGACAGTGTTGGTTCTATAACAGGTGATGGCGAGCTACTACGCCACCCATTTATAAGTTGTAATGCTTGGTTAATTCAGGACAGGGTTCTGGAAACTTCTTCTTATTATGTTTACAATATCTTTGAATTATAAACACTGGATCTGCTTCAACATAGTTGCTTGCAGTGGTCACGCATTTATTAAAATGGCACTTTGCTACACAAATGTTGTTGCTACTGCAAACTATCTGGGAATAAAACCCTTTGGGTTTTGTTTTCCACGCTTTGTCCATAATCAGCTCTTTTTTCAGTTCCCTGTAACCTATTTAAAGGATCGAATACGTTCCAAGTGAGAATAGATAATGAATTAATTTTGAACTGGTGAAAAAGGTAGGTATCGAAAGAGACCCCTGAAAATGTTGGTCCTGGAATGTTTTTTTTATGCAAAAGGATACAATTATTATAGCCCCTAACCCGAAGCCAGAATCTAGCGGGGCAAAATCTTCGTATCGAAATGTGTCATCACCTCCATACACAGTAAAGTCGTAAATGAATTCAGACAACATTTGGAGCTCTAACGAATATTTTGATCTCCCATTTCTTAGGTTTGCTTTTTATATATCATTTCCAATGGCCGGTTTTTTTTCCTTTACATGGCACCATCACCCCGTCAATGAATCTACTCTCATGGTATGATTCTTGAAGTTTTTTCGTAGAGTAGAAAGATACATTGCGTACACAATAACTTGGCGGTGTGCACCTAGAGATACATAGTACGCTGTACCTAATTCTGTGATAACTTAGCGGTGTGCACTGTGAGATACATGCACAAACAAGATTCGTTTTTTTGCACTATAGTAAATATTTGGTTTGAAACCATACTTGATACAAATGTTTACTTCATAGGGAATATAAAAACATTCAATACTACATAAAAATCCGGGTACAATAAAAAAAAAAAAAAATATTCTTACCTCCATGCCTACGATCGTGCCGACTCTGTGCATAATTTTTTAATTCAAAATATAACGATAGGTACTACCAATATCATCATGCTAAATAAAAATGAATTCGGAATCATTCAAAATATAAATTGTTGTGAGAAGTTTTATGTCATTCACTATATTTTCGAAACCAGGATTTTTTTAAGTTGACTGTATCTGACAAGATACATTGTCAAGAAAAGGGTTAATTGATTTCTCCAATGCTTTTAATACCATCAGTCACGAAGTCCTCTTGTCTATCCTTTCTTGTCTCATGGTCTCTCAGGAGGTACTGGAATGGTTTTCTTCCTATCTTCGGGGGCGCCAGCAGTCAATTCGTGCTGAAGACTCTACTTCAGGGTGGTGCGACCTTACAGCTGGCGTCCCTCAAGGCGGTATTTTATCTCCTCTTTTGTTCTCTATTTTTATAAACTTCATAACTACTTAACTTCAGTGTGCGTATCATCTCTATGCTGATGATTTACAGCTGTACTATACAGTCGGTCAAGTGTGGACAGTATATCGGATGCGATCGAGGAGCTAAACCGGGATTTACAGGTAATTAAAAAGTGGTCTGATAGATTCGGGGTGGCGGTTAATCCTACGAAGTGTCAGGCTATTATAGTTGGAAGCCCCATAGTCTGAGAAAGCACTTGAGGCAATTGAGAGGCGAGCCAGAAGGATAATTGGCGATGATACACTCGTCGAGTCGAGGCTTCAAAGTCTTGAGCATCGACGCAGAGTGGCTAGCCTGTCGGTTTTCTACCGTTTGCATTTCGGAGAGTGTGCGTCGGAATTGCAAAACCTAATTCCGCCTAGCTTGTTCCATCATCGGACTACCAGACGTACGGTTATGCGCCACCGGTACATGGTGGATATCCCATCTACACGCACAAAACGTTTTGGGAACACATTCATTGTGCGTGCGGCTAGGGAGTGGAATTCCTTGCCGGAGTCTGTGCTTCCTGATAGCTACAACCCGGGAATCTTTAAGTCGAGAGTGAATAGGTTTCTTCTAGGTAAGCGCGTTCCATCGTCGACCGCATCGTCGCTCTTCATTAGGTGAGATAGCGGTCAAGCGCGAACCTATCAACAATAAAAAATAAAAAAGCTAGATGGACTAGCCGTACCATCCGTAATCTTCAACAACACGTTAATTCCGTTTGGCTCTGAGGTCAAAGATCTTGGTCTGTATGTCGATGCTTGTCTTCATTGGCGGAAGCAGATCACAAATGTCAGTCAAAAAGTCACTGGAACGTTTCGGTCTCTCTATCGTCTGAAGAATCTTCTCCCATCTCACATAAAGGCAATGCTTGTAGTCTCTAATCTTTCCCATAATCGACTATGCTGATATGTGCTACTATGACCTGAATGCAGATCTCCTCAATAAACTTGACCATCTTCTGAATAACTGCATTCGATTTGTCTTCAACCTCCGTAAGTACGATCATGTATCCGAGCGTCGTTTGCTTTTAAAATGGTTACCCATTCGTCAGCGCAGAGCGCTAAGGGCGTTGACTACCCTGTTTTCTTTTCTAGATAATCCTTCTTCCCCTTCTTATCTGACTTCAGAATTTCAATTTCTGTGCTCTGGGCACAATAAAAATCTTCGGTCTACTAATAATCCTCTTCTACGATGTTCCTCACACCGCTCTGAACTTGTCCACTCTTCCTTTTCGTCCAGGCGATATCTCTTTGGAATGCGCTCCCTCTGAATATCAGGATGGCAACTAGCCGATTTTCCTTTAAGGTGAAGACACGTGAGCATTTTCGCAAGATGTTGGTAGAATCATCACAGCACTGATTGGTTGGATTTGTTTTTTTCACTACAGCATTATTTATTTATATGTATGTATTAAAGTATTTATTTGTTTCTCTTCTGTTTGTCTATTTATTAAGTTGCACCTGCCATGTTGTTTCTACACCACCCTAAGGTCGACTGACAGATAATGCCTAAGGCATTAAGTCCACCTTTGTACAGTTTTTTGTGCATATAGATTTAATAAAATAAATAAATAATATCCACAAGATACTATGTTTTCAAAATATCTAATGAAAAATGTGTAATAACGTCATTCATAATCGCGTAAGAGCGGTTGTATGAAAAACAGTGAAAATGTATGTCGAGTTGCATCCCCTTATCAAGGAATCATAATTCTGGTGGGTCAGATAATGCCGGCCGCAGTTTGTACACACATTCTATGACCAGTGGGCATATTGCCAGTGATGACATACGTATAGGTACGGCTTAGAAACGTGGGCGCGCACAATTGGCCTCATCTGGAAGTAAGTCACTCAAAGAGTAATAAATGATAAATGATCTTTATTTTGCAAGTAAAATAAATAATAAAAATAAAAACGTTTATTTCAATTACAATAGGCATTTTTAAACATATTATTGGAGATCACCTATTAAGCAAAGAAATGCTTGTATTAGATGACTCCGCTCTTCCACTTGTCATTTCTATGCAATTTAAATGTAGACATGCAAGACTATCTCATTCTATTTTTTTTTAAGTAGCAAGTAGGTTTTATAAAAACAATTCGGTCGGCATGAAATTAAATGTTTATTTATTTGTTAAAGGTTCACCAACAGTTGTTATAGATATATACAGGGTGTGGCGTAAATAGTGGTCCAACGTTAAGGGGTCGATACACCATGTATTCAGCTATCACACACCACAATTTAAAACCACTTTTTACCATAGGTCTCGGAATAAAAATGTTCTTTATATTTTTTTTTAAAAACAACACCTTGCGACACTAATTTAACTCTAATTTAAACAAAAAAACCGGCCAAGTGCGAGTCGGACTCGCCCATGAAGGGTTCCGTAGCAGCAAGTAACATAATATAAAAGTTCTTGTAGATCGTTATAACTTTGATCGATGTTTTAATAATAGTGTATTTTTTAGATTTATAGCGTTTCAAAAAAAAAGTACTTACTAGATTTCATTCAAACCAATTTTCGTAAAAATATATATATTTTTTTTAGTTTTATCATTCTCTTATTTTAGAAGTTACAGGGGACACACATTATACTACTTTGGAAGTGTTTCTCGCGCAAACTATTTAATTTAGAAAAAAATGATATTAAAAACCTCAATATCATTTTTAAAGACCTATCCATAGATACCCCACACGTATGGGTTTGATGAAAAAAAAATTTTTGAGTTTCAGTTCTATGTATGGGGACCCCCAACATTTATTGTTTTTTTTCTATTTTTGTATAAAAATCTTAATGCGGTTTACAGAATACATCTACTCACTAAGTTTCATCAGTATAGCTCTTATAGTTTCGGAAAAAAGTGGCTGTGACATACGGACGGACAGACAGACAGACTGACATACAGACATGACGAATCTATAAGGGTTCCGTTTTTTGCCATTTGGCTACGGAACCCTAAAAACATTATTTTTCTATTTTGTTTTTTGTATATTATTGCTGAATACATGTGCTATAATGTGCAAATAACTGTTTAACTGTAAACTTGAAAATATTAAAGAAACAAATTGTTTATTTCAAATTTTAACTCTTAGTCTTCAGATAATCACTAGACTTTGGGCGCGAATGGTGTAAAAGAAATGTACTACACTGTCGGTGCCCATTATTGAAAAAATATGTCCATGAAATGCAGATTCTAATGTGGTATAAAAAAAAATTAATACCATGATTAAAAAAAGTTATTGATAATTTAACTTGAAAAGGAGCTGAATTTGAAAAAAATACACTATTTAATTTAAGTACGTTACCGATGTTGCAAAATATCTTGGACATAATTATAAATAATATTTAACATAACTATTAACTAGTAGTTATTTAGGGTCAAGCACAAGGGTCAAAAAGTCAATTCCCAGAAATCGGTATTTGGCCGGAAAACAAATCAGACTATGTCAAGATGTAATAAAAATCTAACTAGTCAATTTTGACTGAAAATGCTTCAATGTGATCTCGTAAGTTCAATGTGATGCGCTTCTAGTTTCTGTGATTATCTTCATCGTTGAATTCCTTCATTTTTCTTCCTGGACTCTGATTTGCTTCTGTTTGGACTTCTTTGTTTTTATTATCCCTACGACGTTGGCTACATTATTTGGACAACGACTTGCTCAACGATTATACAAACCTGCAGTGCAGTGACGATTTTACGATGTCTCAGTACACACCGCCGGAATATGCCGAAATGCATTTTATTTATGGCGAATGCAGAGGTGTTGGTAGAGATGCAGCCCGACTTTATCGGGAAGACATCCAAGTCACCGTGTATTTGGTAGAGTAGATACTGCATATTCTGAGGGTAGGATACCTGGCAGAGGCGTAGGCGGTGCAAGTGAGGAACGACCAAGGGTTGACAATGACGACGAAGCGTTACATTTAGTCCACGAAGATCTATCTACTTCAATTCGTGTCAGATCATTTATCCGACGATGCAGAGCGTCCATAGCCGCTAGTGGTGGTCACTTCAAACATTTAGTTAGTCTAAAGATTTTGCTAACAATCATTTAATAAATAATTAAGTTTTTTGAATATTTGATTTATTTAAAAATTTGTTAAAGAAATTAGGAATGTTTTTTTTCATAAGGTGAGGTTTATATTCTTTAACCTCTCGTATGCCGTAATTAGAGACACAATTAAAAAGCCATTGTGTCTCGCGTAGATCTGCGTTCCGGCATACAACGGGTTAATAAAAGCTAAAAAACTACTTCTAGTTAGGTCCAAGATATTTTGCAACATCGGTAACGTACTTAAATTAAATTGTGTATTTTTTTCAAATTCAGCTCCTTTTCGTGTTAAATCTCAATAACTTTTTTTAATCATGGTATCAGTTTTTTTTTTATACCACATTAGAATCTGTATTTTATGGACATATTTTTTTGATACTTTTTTTTTATGGTGGGAAAAAATCATCCAGTGTCATCCCCCGCTCTTGGGCGGAGCGGGAGATAGTGTCAGACTCTTACTGACTAAAAAACCCGCCCTTTCGGATAACCCTGCCCCAGTAGGCTTCGACCCGGCTGGGTCCCTGCTGTTGCTGACAGCTCCTTGAGGCGCGCGGGAACAGTGCGCGCCGTCGACGACTTGGGCTTGGTCCGGACAGTTACCGGACGGCCGGACAGCGAGCTACCCATTGCTCACTATCCGCTAGCCCGCGCCTACGGTGCCCGGAAATCGGGATCAGAATCCCGGCGGCGGCGGCGGCGGCGGTGGCGGCGGCGGCGATAACGCCGTTGCCTGATGCGTTCGGCCTCTTTTGCGAGCATTACTGCTTCGCAGAAGTCGGCGACCGCCTGCCACTCCTCCTCGCTCCGGACCATGGCCTCAACCAAGGCCCGGCGCGCGAGGTCTCCGCCGCCGATCGCCCCCACGAGGGCACGGCGATGCTGCGCCCAAGCAGGGCACACCTCGACTGTGTGCTCCACCGTGTCCTCCGGGCATTCCGCACAGTTGCGACACCCGGGCGTCATTTCCGCACGAATCCGGTGCAGGAAACTCCCGAACGAACCATGTCCGGTGAGGACCTGCGTCATGCGGAAGATAAGGACGCCGTGAGGTCTTTCCAGCCACGCCTCAAAGAGGGGACTTACCGCCATGATTATGGCGTGCCCAGCACTGGGTTGCGATAGTCGTTGACGCCATTTCACCATGAGATCCCACCGGAGCTCTGTCCGCCATGCCGTGACCTGTCGCGGCAGCGGACTTTCACCCCGGCGTTGCATTTCCACGCGCATATCGTGCATGTGTGCAAGGACTGTTGCCTCCAGATCCCACGGATCTCCGGCGACCACCAGCACACCTAGCGCTTAGCTCGCCCTGGACGGACTCGGGGCATTGCCGCGTCGCCGATTTGCGACATGGCCTCTCGGAACCACTCCGCCTTGACGTTTATGTCGACAGGCCTGTCCGGTGCTTGCACCCAGGCCTGTACCGTCGCGGTTTCCAGGAGGAGCTCCCGGTCCATCTGCTTAAGCGCCCATCGTGGACCGCAAGGGCTCTGTCGGACCGGGGAGGTCGCAGGACCTGCCCCCAGCCCGGTGGTCGGCCGGCTTGCTTGCCGCCGCACATGCGTAACAGTGCGGCGGAGCACGGCATTCTGCAGCCTTGTGACCGGGCTGGCCACACTGGTGGCAGCGGTCGCTGCGGTCCACCTCCGCGGCGCAGTGGGCGCCAACGTGGTGCCCCACTTGGCACCGGAAACACCGCAGAGGTCTGGGCTCCAGCAGTTTCACCTGCGCGGGCGGAGACCCAGCCCACTAACAGCCGTCGGCCCTCCCCTGTGATTGTCTTGGCCGCCGACACGGGACAGCTGACCGTAACGGCTCGCATGCCCGTCCTGTCAGCGCGGATGGTGCCCGCAAGGACCTGATCGGTCGTGCACCCGCCCGCCCTGACGATGGCTGGCTGGATGTTTACCCTAGTTAAATATAAAGGTAAAAATGGAACACACTACCACTTTCTCGTTGTCTTCCTCAGTACATTTTCCCTTTTGGTAATCTATAAAAAATATGAACTTAATGACTATGAAAATAAAGTACACTTCAGAATTTGTAATGTTGCTTCGTAAAAAATCTATTTAGCCTGTAAGGGACCATCTCGTATATAAGACCTTTGGGATCACTTGGTTGTCCGTCTGTTTATCTGTTAAGACCTTTTAACGCTTGGAGATATCGAGTTAAAATTAAAACCATATGCTCAAGTCTGCGGTCTTTTGATGTTGTGAAAAAATCAGACTTCTGAGTTAACGACAAAAAAATGATACGGCCGTTTATGTCGCAAAAAAACGTATATTTCTATAATCAAGCAAATCAAAGTTCATAGGGTTGACCTTAAATCCTGAAATTTGGCATAAATCAAGGTCTCATAGAACAAGTAGGTACAGGGAAAAATCTGAAAATTGTAAATTTGTAGATACGCCACAAAAAAAAATTGTTTGTAATTCGGAAAAATCTTCGTAACTCAATTCGGGAATTGATTTCATAGGTAAATTTGTACAGAATCCTCAGTGCGCGAGTCCGACTCGCACTTGCCCTTTTTTATTTTAGTTACTGTATCCGTACTCAAGCCTGAAAAGAATTATTCTAAGTTAGTCGAAACGCATTATTTTAAAGTATCAATACACTTTATACTAGCCATAGAAAATATTGACCAAAACAAAATAAGTAAATATCGTCATGTTTAAATGAATTTCCGTTTAATTTATATAAATTTGGAGATAACAGGGACAGGAGTTTATATAGGAAGTCTAAAAACATTAAAATAAAAGTGTTACGTACCAAAAAAACAGCATACCAATGTTTCCCAAATTCGTGACTTTGTTTTGATCAATAATGGTGTGATTTGCCATTTGTTATCTTTGGAAAAACTGTAATATATTAGATATTATTTCCCTTGCAGCTCAGTGAAATTTTTCATCACATTTCTGAAGATTTCAATTAAAAATCACAATAAAATAACATAATAAACAAACCGGTGCCAATATTTTATGACATTTGGCATTTGACGGATGGCTGGATTGGGTTGCTACTTAAAATCTTTAATGTTGTTTTCACTTTACGCCACGACGGTTCTTTTATCGCACAGACAATATCAGTAAATTGACGGATTTTTCTGACAGCATATGCTGCTGAGCTAAGCTGTCCTGCCAGAGATGTTAAAAGAGGACCCCATTGTAGCCTTAAGTCGAGCGTGATTCCCAGGAAAACCGTGTTTTCGACGAATTCAAGTTTCTCCCTGTTCAATACTATTTCCAAATCATTACTTTTTACATTCGGTAACGCAAATCTTATGCACTTTGTTTTTTTCCCATTTAATACTAAATTATTGACAGTAAACCAGTTTTGGACCTGCTGCAGAATGTTGTTTACGTCATCAAGATGTGTGGAACGTCTATTGATCTTAAATATTAAGGAAGTATCGTCAGCAAAAAATACTATATGTGGTTGTTTTTTCAATAAATGCGGTAGATCATTAATATAAACCAGAAAGAGGAAAGGACCCAATATAGAGCCTTGTGGAACACCCATTTTGACTTTTAAGCCCTGTGAATTGACATCATTTATTTGAACTTGCTGTTGCCTGTCATTTAAATAAGATTTCACTAAGCTTAGTGCAAGTTTACCTAATCCGTAATGTTCTAGCTTTAAAAGTAAGGTTTCATGATTGAAACAATTAAAAGCCTTTGAGAGGTCACAGAAAATTCCAATAGCATCTTGGGCTTCCTCCCATGCTGCAAATATGTGTTTTAATAAGGTGACACCAGCGTCAGTCGTACAACGTCCTTTGGTGAAACCATACTGCTGTTCGTGTAAGATCTTATTGATGTTAAAATGAATAAGCATTTGAGCATAACTTTTTCAAAGACCTTACTGAAAACCGGCAACACGGATACAGGTCTATAATTATTGGTGTCATTATGGTCGCGGCGAGGAATTTAAAGCTTCCGTTGTCTTAAGAGGTATGTTGATGAAAAAATTCACAAACTCTTAGGCTACTTCTATGTTAGAATTTATGGGACCATTTGCAGTCTCCAATAAAAAATCCGAGTTTCGTTCCTTATTTCTACCAGTTTCAGTATTAATAACTTTCCAAACGGTCTTTATTTTATTGTCACCAATTTTATTTTTTTGCTAATGAAAAGGGCCTTCGCTACTTTGCAAATTCGATTTACGTCTCACAAATATCGACATTGAATCTGCGTGGACGTCAACCAGGTCGCTGCGCTCGTTTATAAACTTGCACATGCGGGGTATAGGCGAATTAGCACCAAACACTGTTCGGCGAAGAGGTGGAGCTAAGGGTGTTATAGGTTTGCGAGGCGGTCTAAGGGGTACTCTGAGACTAAACTTAGACACCAATTGTGGGCAGTCGATGGCGTTATTGAACAGTTTATATGCGAACCTCAAATCCAAGAGCTTCCAATGTGCTCATTTTGAACCAGCCTAGTTTATCAAGGTAGAAGAGGTATTTCAATTGCCTTCCCTTTGAGTACCCTAGGTTTCGGACAAACCTTTTTTTGATTCGTTCAACCCGCAGCGAATGGGTTGCGTAGTGAGGCCTCCATATCACACTGCAGTATTCCAGGATGCTTCTCACAAAGCTATTGTAACGAACTAATTTAGTATGCGGGCTTTGAAAAACCTTTCCATTACGAATGACGAATCCAAGCATACGTTGGGATCGACTGATTATGTTTTCAACGTGTGGCACACTTATTAATTTTATAGCTTATGTCACTCAATAAAATCGGCCCAGTAGTTTCAGTTTACGTTTTACCTATGTAAAGAAGTGAGTCCGTATGACTTACCTCTTTGTATTATTATGACAGGTGTGCAATGTGTGGAAAATAAATAACTTATTGTGTCGCCACAGAGTCACCGGCGGGCTCATCATGCGCGGGCTCCGACGACTCGGCGTGCTCAGACGAGTCGGACTCGGAGGCCGAGGAGCGGCGTGCTGTGGAGCAAGCGGAAGCTTTCGCGGCGGCGCTAGGCGCGCTGGGGCCCGCGCTACAGGCCCGCGCGGCACCTGAGGGGCCCTCGGATGGGCCCCCGGAGCTGCGGCGCGAGCAGGCGGAGGCGCTGGTGCTCGCTTTCTGCCGCGCCCTGGGATTGGACCCGTCGACCTGCTGACTGCTCGGAGCACTTGCTGCTGACTGCTCGGGGCTCTCGCTGCTGACTGCTCGGAGCACTTGCTGCTGACTGCTCGGGGCTCTGGCTGCTGACTGCTTGGAGCACTTGCTAATGACTGCTCGGGGCTCTCGCTGCTGACTGCTCGGAGCACTTGCTGTTGACTGCTCGGAGCACTTGCTGCTGACTTCTCGGAGTACTTGCTACTGACTGCTCGGAGCACTTGCTGCTGACTGCTCGGAGCATTTGCTGCTGACTGCTCGGGGCTCTCGCTGCTGACTGCGCTGGGCGCTCACTGCTCACTACTGCGCGACACGAGGGACTGCTATCGATCACGTTACCTTTTGTTGAAGTACTTAACTGAATTTTGAATCGGAAAGTGACACTTGAAAGATTTAAATTAAGAAAATATATTATACAGCAATTTTGTATACACGTAACGCATCTTGCATGAATACAATTTTCGATTCAAACACCAGTTAGAGTGACATGGTAGACTATAGTGCGTTTCACTTAAGAAGTTCCTTCGCCGTAATGTTGGTAATAAAACAGTGTTGCTATATTTTTAACAATGAATTTACTTAATATTAAGGAGATCAAGCGCGAACCTATCAACAATAAAAAAATAAAAAAAAAAAAAATCAACGGCCGATTTTTCAATCATCAGTTAACTTCTATCTGAGGAATGAATATGGTTGTTTGACAGCTTTTGTATAGAAAACATGTCAAACCGCCATATTTATTCCTCAGATAGAAGTTAACTGATGATTGAAAAATCAGCCCTAAATGATATTTCGTTACTTTTAACAATTCCCTTATTATTTTGTTGTTTTTTTTTTCTTCTGGAAACTATAAAAACTATTCTTGAATAGTGTATAGGACGCTGGGCTCCATTCCGATTGTCCTGCAATTCTTTTAAATACCGAAAACGCCACGCCACAATATTGTACCTCTCCATTGACAACTTTCTTTTAGATCTGCTTTTTTTTTAATACAATCCCATTCCCCTCATAATTCTCCAAAAAGTGTTGCAACAACGTTAAAATCGATTTCGTTTCGCATTTCGGGCAACAATTTTGATAGAGTACGCAACTCTTTTCTTTTTTCCCTTCTTTTTTCTGTAGACAGACAGGAGAGCCAACATTATGGCGAAGGAACTTCTTACAGTGCGTTTCACATAGGTAAGAGGTTCCTTTGCCGTAATGTTGGCTCCCCTGTCTCCCTCTCCCTGTGAAACTAAATCGATTTTACCGGTAGTCGTACCACTCTATGGAGAATAATTGAGAGGAATGGGATTTTATTTTAAAAAAAAGCAGGTCCGAAAGGATTAAAAGGTGTTAATGGAGAAGTACAATATTGTGGCGTAGCGTTTTCAGTATTTGAAAGAATTGCAGGACAATCGAAATGGAGCCTAGCGTCGTATACTTTATTCAAAAATAGTTTTTACAGTTTCCAAAAAAAAAAGAAAAACAATATTATAAGGCAATAGTTAAAAGTAACGAAATTCTCCCTGATATTGAGTAATTTCATTGCTAAAAATAAAGCAACACTGTTTTTTCCGTATTGCCAACATTACGGCAAAGAAACCTCTTAAGCTTTATTGTTTTTTAAGATTATATACCTCTAGATATAGCCATGCGACTCTATGGAAGTGCGAAAGTGGGAACCATATATACGAAACAAGTAAGAAAATTGAGACAAAACATAACATCCTCTGTCTCATTCGGCGTGCCGCTTTTTTGCTTGGCTCACTTTGAAAAGTGAGCCAAACAAAGGCCTATCACGGTCACTTTGAGGTCAGATCGAGTCAATTTTCATGTCTTTAGAATAATTTCGGCAATTAAAGTAAAAGTTTTAGTGTATGTATGACAAATAGACTCCCTATAGTTAAGTTTTAAGTGTATTTCTGTGGTCATATTTATGGAAAAGTTTACATAATAACCTCATTTTAGTGTTATAGTGCTGTCTCATGTGTGGCCACGCGGTGGCGATATCTATAGGTACTTAATCTAAGCTCTTAAGTGAAACGCACTGTACTGAAGGTCACCGCAGCTGACATTCGGTCGTCGCTGCAGGATCGTCGGCCGACCGTGCATCGCTGTACATAGTTTTCTAATATTATATGTAAATTATGCATTGGTTAATGTAAAAAGTTATAAATTGTAGTTTATCTAATGTAAGTAAGTAGGTAGGTATTCTTTATGTAATCTATACATGTAATAAATTTTAAAATAAATCCAATAAAATCGCAGAAACCAAATACTTTGTATACCTACTTAGTTACCCTTTGGTTCGAATAGTATAATATTTCTTTTTTTGTTTACTTTTGTCGGTTTTATTCTGCATCAACATACACTATCTTTAAAAGTATAATATGAAAGATTAAGTAAATCACTGATTGAATAGCCGTCTGATAGCTTTTGAGCAAATATAAGTATCTACTCCAAAACACAACGGGACAATGGCGTAACTCACGAGTTTTTTTTTTATCTCGCGTGTGACCACTGTCTCACTAATAGTCCGGTCAATTTGGACATCCGAGGTTACACTAATTCACACCCAGCTGAAAATTGGTAGGATTGTTCAGAACATCATCATAAATAAAATCTAAAAAGTCCTCATCAATCCGACACCTGGAAAAAAAAAATTCGAGGTCAAATGTCACAAAAATGAGTTTTTCATGATTTTTAGCAAAACGGTAAGTTTAATCATAAAATTAGCCAATAGACCAGGGTAGAAGCCTTTAAAAATAATAAAAAGTGAAAAAATATATTAGTAGGATGAAACCCAATAGAAAAGGAGGAGAATATTATAAAAATGAAAGGAAAAATAATTTACGGGCGATCTGAGGTCGGGAAGGGGATGGGGGTGAGTTTTTAAGGGTAAAAAACGGTTTTTCTCGATTTCCGGCAAAACTAAAAGTCCTATGGAAAAAAGTCAAATGGCAAAGTTGTAGGTAATAAAAAGATCTAAAACTTTTGTATTTACACTTTTTTCACATAACCTCAAAATGTATGTGAAAAATTCAAAAAACCAAGTTTTTGGTTTTTTAATTTTATCTTTTTCAAAAAAAATTTTAATTCACAAAATTTGGTGAAAAGTTACTTACCTTTTTATGTAAACTTAAATTTTTTGAATTCGAGTTTTTTTCGATTTTTTGCATTTTCTGAGAAGATTTACTATGGTAACATATATATTTTTTTTCACCATCGGAAAGTAGAGATTTCAACGAAAAGAAAAAATACCAACTTTTTGAAAAAAGCCGACATTTTGACGGGTGAATTTTCGATTGAAAATTGGGGTGCTTTTTCGATATTAATTCAAAATAATGTGAACAAAATAAATATTTCTACTCAAATAAATTACAGCGTATTTGGGACATAAAAAGGTAAGTTTTCACCAAATTTTGTGAATTAAAATTTTTTTTTTGAAAAAGATAAAATTAAAAAACCAAAAACTTGGTTTTTTGAATTTTTCACATACATTTTGAGGTTATGTGAAAAAAGTGTAAATACAAAAGTTTTAGATCTTTTTATTACCTACAACTTTGCCATTTGACTTTTTTCCATAGGACTTTTAGTTTTGCCGGAAATCGAGAAAAACCGTTTTTTACCCTTAAAAACTCACCCCTATCCCCTCCCCGACCTCAGATCGCCCGTAAATTATTTTTCCTTTCATTTTTATAATATTCTCCTCCTTTTCTAATGGGTTTCATCCTACTATTATTTTTTTTTGGTTTTAAAAATTATCGACCCTGGTCTAAAAACAAAATTGTAGATTTGATAATTAGCTACAAAATTGTTTAAAAACTTTTTATCTAAGAGTTACCGTTTTTGAGATATGATGATTCAAAAAGTTGAAAGAGGTAATCGTCATAAAATGCACACGTTTCCACGCCACCTTTGAGGTATTGTACTTAGAGCTTTTTTAGGGTTCCGTACCTCAAAAGGAAAGAGGATCGCTTAGTTGTCCGTTCGTCTGTCTGTGTATGTATTTTGGTCGGTTATGTCGGTGTATCTGTCTTTCAAGTCCCTTTATCTCGGAAAAGCGTAAAGTTATCGAGTTGAAATTAAAATCATATACTTAAGTCTGCGGTCCTTTGAAGCTGTGAAAATCAAAGTTGTAAGTTAACGGAAACAAAAGATACGGCCGTTTATGTTGCAAAAAACATAAATTTCGACAGTCAAAATCAAATTTCGGAATCAAAATTCATACTTCCCATTGTCCTAGAAACTTGAAATGTGGCATAAAGCAAGGTCTCATAGCATTAGTATAGGAAAAAATCTGAAAACTGTAAAGAGGAATGACCATTTTTGACCTGACTTTGTATAGTAATGAAATAAATGTTAAAATTTAGCCAATTATATTATGTGTCTAATACGATAAAAACAATTTTAAAAGAAACGCAGGAAAAAAAGATTTTTAAGTTTTTCTATAAACTTATTTTGCGTTTAGTGTTACATATTACCATGTTTTGAACGCATCTCTATTACCTTTTGCCATAGATTATATAAAAATACCGAGACCTTTTGCTACAACGTTCCATTTCACGCAGTATTACTTGACTTTATTAATCTCTGTTTCTGAGTTTTATATATTATTTTACATTTTATTCAATCGATATGTTATTTAAAGAATAACTAGTTAGTTAGTTAGTCTTTGTACAATACAGATTCATTGAAAATAAAATATTGATTAAATAAATTAATCATTCGAGTTCGGATGACTGAAACGGACTTTTTTTACATTTGACAGTTCTACGATTGAAATTGGCGCAGCCCTGCCCTTCGTTGGTGCGTGTGCGTCTCGTTGTGTACTGTGCTATTTTCTGTGTGAACTGATACCTCTATTTACGACCTTATTGCTGCCCCCTGGACCTCGATATCTTCTTCACTTGACGACCTTTGCTTTCCATATTGTTGTAAATCCACCCTCTTGATAATGCCGCCGTCAACAAAAAGCCGACGTATACTTTGCATAAACTGCAACGTCTGCCTAATACGTTTCAACGTTATCTTGTTTAAGAGCTCAACACAAGAGTTATTTCGCTTCTTAGTGAGTGGATATCACCAGTAATCGTAAGTATTTATTTTTATAATGTTTAACTTAAAACTATCTATGATGTCATAATCAAACTAACAGCTTGGCGCTTCTTTATTATGTATGACAACACACACGCAAATGACCGAAAGATGGATTAAAACTAATAGTTTTGTCTTGTTATTTCGTGTTTCGTTTTGAACTGTTAATCTTGGCATCAAACTATAACCTATATCAATTGTAAATAAAAGAAGATGAAATTGTCTTTCCTATTTCAGATTACTTACAGAGGAAGATTACATTTGTGAACCTTGTAATGAACTCCTCATGAGAAGCATAAACCAGCAATAAACGACGTCTCTGTGGACGGCCAACACTTAATCGTCAGAGCCATTCTATTGTTTTTGACAATCCTTCAGAAGAACTATGACAGATAAATTCCAAACAGATAAACAAACAAGGATTGCATCACATCAGGTATTTATGTTTCTATATTGTTAATTATTTGCCAGTATATTACTTCATACTGTTACGGTCGTGGTGATTTCTCTTTTTGACCTCGAGGTTGCCTTTTATTAATACATTTACAATACCTGATATTAACTCAATATTTTCTTTCATAGACGTCATCATCTGATAGAATATGCCATTCATGCTGGATGAGTTGTAAGCGTGCTCCCATACGTACTGGGCAAGCTGATGGAGCTTGTGGTGCAACTACTACTGAAAAAGTTGAAACAGGTGACACCGGGCCAATCACTGCTGAACCCGATGACTCTGGGCTAATCACTGCTGAAACAGGTGACTCTGGGTCAATCACTGCTGAAACAGGTGACTGAGCCAATCACTGCTGAACCAGTTAATGAAAGTCTAGAAGTACATTCTGAAGTTGTATCTAGCAACATAACATTAGTAAATTATAGACGAGCAGCAAATACTGCTTCACACTGCCTTTTTCCTCAATATACTAATATGAATCTGCACAATGTGGCAGATTCATTTAGAGCTACGATACTCAGTACATATAAATATTATATCCCTGTACATAGCCGTGTCTGCACAGAACATAGACAGTAATGAGTGGAGTAATCTGTATGATTCTAGTAATAACATGAGTACATTTACTTTACAACATGTAGAACACATTTTTCATTTGTTAACAATTATGACATTAGTGTGGTATCTTGGGTGGGCTAGGTATCAAGAAGAAATCTCTGCTCCAGCAGAATTTCTGGACGATGTAGTTATAAGAGAATTAGATGATAATGATGATAGTTAATAAACCATTTCACTAAAACATATTGTATAATTTTGTTTTTCCCTTTTTGTTTAGTATATGTACTGTACCTATACATACCGTAAGCCAATAAAATGTATCGGGTAGATAAGTGATCAAGTGATTACTATGACTACTATGACTATGACTATGATGAACAGGTAAGAGATACTTTTTAGAGGTAGATACCTATACAAACTATTTGGCATGTTTCTTTACTAAAAATCTACTTACTAGATAGTAAGTACAAGTTATTTGTGCTGGAAAAACAGAAATTATTATGCTCGACACTCGATTTTTTCCTATCATCGAGAGTCTAAGCAGCGACGTAAATTAAGGAATACATAAAATAAAAAGAACTTTTCGACCTCAGCTAAGTATTCCTATTTTAGATTACAATTTGAGAGTTAATAATTATTTTTCTAACATCTTACGGCAAATTCTAACCTAAAAAGAAACATTAATATTTTTTGGACTTCGTGGCGTTTAAATCGTAAAAATGACTATGAGACATTATTTTCTAGACTTACAGGTAGTCTGTCTACTATACTTTATAACTATACATTAACTTTTATTATCAGGTTTTGAAATGTATGAAAAGTGGTCATTGTTCTTTGTGCTAACGTCACGAAAAATTAAACTTTTTGCGATTTGTAAATTGAACATAAACGGCCGTATCTTTTTTTTTCGTTAACTTACAAGTTGATTTTTTTCACTGCTTCAAGACAGGACAGACTTGAGTACATGGTTTTAATTTCAACTCGATATCTTCACGCGTTCTTGAGATAAAGGGTCTTGACAGACAGAGAGACAGACGAACAGAAATACAGACAGACGGACAACAAAGTGATCCTTATAGGATCATTTTATTGTCCGTTTATTCCTTTTGAAATACAGAACTCTAAAAACGTGCTAAGCACACTACCCTACCTCCAAGGTGGCGTGAAAACGTGAGCATGTTATGACGACAAAGAGATTTAAAGAGATACAGAGAGAGATAAGAGACATAGAGCGGCTATCAGGAGAAATGTCTAAGGAAAACTGTCATCCTATCTCTCAGTGACGCCTAGCTTTGAATAGCAATCACGCGAATTAAATTTGTATAAATTTAACTATTGCTCGGTAGGTGGCCAGGGCCCCAAGTCTGCTATTTTTATAAATTCGTCATTCCAACACGATCCCATTGTCATTTTGCTAAAAGTTTGTAATCTGCTAATTCATAATGATCGATCATTGATCGGTCACTGGTCTTGTAATATAATTGTGGTAGAATGATAATTTCGAGCATATTAAAACCAATAACTGCACAATAACGTTCTAATGGTAAAACACTGATCAAATAAACTGTCAAAGTTTTAGCAGATTACCGCAAACGTCAAATGTTCATTTGTCAATATGTACGAGATTACCATTCTATGTCACTTCTTTCAATGGAGTGTCAGTGGTTGACCATTGGAAAGTCATAATGGCGCCATTATATTAGTAGATCAACTTCAACTTCAACTTTTAATTAATGGCCTTTGTGGAAGAGACACCACAATTTTGCCAATAACACGTGCGGGCTGTTAATAAACCATCAAACGTTGGAGAGTATTTAGCGTGAATTAATAGTAAAAAATTATATCTTTCTTTTTAATGAATTAATAAAAGTATAAAGTAAAAGAATTTCTTCGCAGATACAGACTGACAAGTGACAAGTCCTATGACCACAGATTATGACCAGTACATGACGGAGAGAAAATAAAAATATATAAAAGGGTTATAAAAGTTACAACTTAATTTTATTAATTTCAATGAATTTGCATAGTTTAAATATAAAACGTGTAAACACAAAAGGTAGAAGACATTTGACCGAGGTTGGGCGCGGAATATGAGGAGGAATGATTTCATGAAAAGAGAAGCGCAATTTAGGACAGGAGAAAAATAAATGGTCCACGTTTCCTTCATCCAAACCGCATTCACAAAGAGAGTTATTCTTAATTCTAAGTTTGGCCAAGAAATGAGGAGAGCAACAATGATTTAAACGTATACGACAGATAGTTGAGGTAGTGATTTTTTTTTCCAATTGATATTTGAAGAACCAAGGTTTGTGGGGTATCTCGGGTTGTATATCTCCATAAAATTTACCCTTTATGGACTTAGAGATTTGCCATGCCTTAGACCAAGATTTAAACATGGTTATAGGAAGAGTAGAACAAATATCATGGGAATAAATTTCAGAATGGGCAAGAGAGCCAGAGAGGACAGCATTTTTGGCGCATGAATCAGCCGACTCATTACCAGGAATACCGACATGACCAGGAATCCAAGCTATGACAACATTAATTCCAAGTTCATGACATTGAAATAGCAAATCTCTAATTTTTAGAATTATAGGGAATCTTGACTTAGATCTAAAAGGATTAGATAAAATGGCTTGAAGACAACTTTTTGAGTCAGAAAAGATTATGGAGTTATTTAACTGATGAGATTTAACAAATGAAATAGCTTCAAAAATGGCAATTGATTCACCTGTAAAAACAGATGTAATAGAAGAGCACTTATAATTTAAAATAATTCTTGTATGAGGAATCCAAACAGCAACTCCTACAGGGCTGTCATCAGAGACTTTGGAAGCATCAGTGAATATTGTAGTCCAGTTATTATAATTAGAAGAAACTTTTTGGACAAACATCATATGAGGTTCTAAGGTATTTTTGTTAATTCCAAAGTCCAAAACGATCTCCGGTTGAAATACCAGAGCATTATAAGGCACCGAATATAGATATAAGATGGGGTTTTGAAAAAGTGGGCTAGAAAGACGAGTGAATTGAAGAAGACAAGGAAGTTCAATATTCGAACGATGACTACAGGAGTCAAAGATGGATAATAAATGGTCCAGCTTACCAAGAAGGGGATGTTCAGAATTTTGTACAAGTTTAAAAATAAATCTATTTGCTAGAAATTGTCTACGAATCGAAAGAGGAGGCTCAACACACTCAACTTGCATGGCATTAATTGGGGACGACTTCATCGCCCCGAGAATAATTCGTAAACACTTTGATTGGATTTTATCAAGTTTTTGAAGGCCAGATTTATTACAAGGATCTAATAAGAACATACCATAATCAAAATGACTACGAACTATTGCATTGTAGATCAGTTTTTGAGTATATGGGTGAGCACCCCACCAAACACCTGAAAGAGAGCGAAGAACATTAACGTTTCTTTCGCATTTTTGAGAAACAAAGTCTGTGTGGGCAATACCTGTTAATTTTGAATCTAACCAAACTCCTAAAAATTTAACATTGTCCACCTGAGAGATATTTTCACCGTTAACTTTAATATCAACAGGAGGAACAATCTTTTTTTTTGTAAACACAACTACAGAGCTCTTAGAGGCTGATAAGGACAAACCGTGTTTTAGAAGCCAATCAGATAAATATCCAAGGGCGGAATTAAGACGGTTAGTAGCCTCATCTAACGATTTTCCAGAACAGTATAAAGCTAAATCATCAGCATACTGCAATATTTGACAAAATGAATCAGTAGAAAAATGTAAATCATAAGTATAAAGGCTGAATAAGAGAGGACTTAAAACTGAACCTTGTGGTAAGCCTTTCCAGATAGTCTTAGTGGGAAGAGAGGAGTTTTGATTTTTAATGGAGATGGTTCTCTCCATCAATAGATTACAAATAAAACGGACCAATTTTTTAGGAACTTTCAACTGATGCTCAAGTTTATCCTTTAGCACCGGAAGTAAAACATTATCGTAAGCTGACGCAATATCCAAAAAAACTCCTACTAAAAACTGCTTACTTATCAAAGAAATACGAATGTCAGAAATTAATACACTAAGACTATCCATTGTGCTCATACCTTTACGGAATCCAAACTGGGATGCGGGCAACAAATTCCTATTTTCCACCAACCACTCAAGTCTATGCTTCATCATATGCTCTGCAACCTTGCACAGAGTAGACGACAAAGCAATAGGCCGGTAGCTATTAGGGTCTGACGGGTTTTTTCCAGGTTTAATGACCGGAATTATTATTTGGTGTTTCCATGGTTGAGGAACCAAACCGGACTCAAAAAAGTTGTTGACGAGATCTAAGTAATAATGTTTTGTACTTCTTGAGGCGTTTTTTAAAAATGAGTACGGGATCCCATCTGCTCCAGGAGAGGAATCAACAAGACCGTCAAGTGCCGTTTGAAGTTCAGAAAAAGAGAATGGGGCATCAAAATCATTTTCGGAAGTAAGTAAACCCGGAGGAGAGGGAAAAGAGTCCAAACTAGGAACTGAAGGGGGAGCCAGTTTATCAGAGAAAGAGTCAAGCCAAGAAGAGGGATCATTAGCTGAAATATCAACAGAATTACAGGATCCTCTGTATCTCCTGATTTGCTTCCAGATTAACGAAGAAGGGGAACAGGGAGATAAGCTCTGACAGTAGCGAAGCCAACCTTCTTTTTTCTTTTTAGAAAGAAGTCTCTTAGCAATGGCTGCTTTTCTTTGGTAGACTAAAAAATTCTGAAGGGTCATTGAATTAGAATAATTATCCTCTGCTATTTTTCTTTCCTTGACAGCAGAAGTGCATTCTGAATCCCACCAAGGAGTTGAAACTTTGAACTTAAAGGGTTTTTTAAGAGGAAAATTATCATCAGCACTACAAATAATGGCGTCTACAAATTTAGAATAACAATCAACGAGATTGTTACTGTCAGGAGGGGGCAGAGAGACTAACTTAATTTCAAGAGAATCAGAATAAGAAGACCATCTTGCATCATTTAATCTATATTTAAGGGAGGGGTTAAAATTACGCATTGGTACTACTCTATCGGAGATAGAGATAATAATAGGAAAATGATCACTACCATAAGAATTAGGCAAAATATTCCAGGAAAGAATGGAAGCAAGAGAGGCAGAGCAGGCTGTAATATCCACAGCTGAACTAGGGTTTTGAGTAGGGCGAACTCTCCTCGTGGGGGAACCATTGTTAATAACACATATATCCACTTCATCAAAAATTTCAAGGAGGGCACGACCAAAGTAATCATCATGGCTCGAACCCCATGAGCGATGGTGAGCATTTAAATCACCCATAAAAATTATTGGGGAGGGAACTGAAGAAAATATACATAAAAGGTCTGGAATTAATCTAGAATGAGGATGAGGAATGTATGCAGAGAGGAAAGTTATATTAAAAGCCCTAACAGCAACGATATTAATGTCAGGAGAAATAGGGGGAAGAGATATTAGAGAGAAAGGAAGGGAGCGCCTAACAAGAAGGGCACTACCTGCATACCCGTCAGCCCTATCACTCCGAAGACAGGAGTAACCTGAGACCCGAAAGTGAGAACCAGGTACCAACCAAGTCTCCGAAACGGCAATGACTGAGGGGTGAAATTTATTAATTAAAAATAAAAGTTCAGGCTTCTTCGGCCGAATGCTTTGACTATTCCACTGAAGTGTGGATACTAGATCCATTATTTATATTAGAAATAAGCAGGGAAAGTTTTTGGGCAACGTGGGGCGGTACAGAGGAGTTATTACGGGAAACTAGACTAATAATAAGCGATAGGAGTAATTCTAAAAGGCTATCCTCTTGAGGGGACTTTGGGGATGAACAATTTTGAGACTGAAGAGAGAAGCCATTGGGAAAGGGTGAACGATCCTCAGCAACGATGCTCCTGTGGGCAGCTTTGTCAAAAGACTTACCTAGAGGAGCTCTAGGCTTAGGAGAAGAAAACACAGTTTTTTTATACGAGGTAGTAGGAGAAAGGCTAATAGGTTGGGAAGAGGAGGAGGAGAAAGAAGATTGGGTTGGAAAATTTTGAGTAACATTGGAATAAAGTTTTTTGACATTAGGAAGGGATCGTGAAGCCTCTTCATAGGAAAGGTTTTCCTGCGACATTAATATTTTGATTGATTTTTGTCTCCCTTGCTCGGGGCAGTTACCATAGATGGCAAAATGGCGGCCCAAACAATGTATGCAAGACGCCTTGGCCTCTTCCACGTCACAGCTGTCACCAGTGTGGGGTTGCGAGCACTTAAAGCACCTTGCCCTGGACCGACACTGTGCCTTAACGTGTCCAAAGCGGCAGCAATTTAAACATTGAATCGTGGGGTATTGATAAACCTCCACTGGAAGAGAAGTGTGATATAAGTACACCCTTTGAGGGAGAGTTTGTCCCTTGATCGTTATAACAATTGTTTGTGTAGGGATCCAGGAGGTCTTGCCATCCTGTTTATTTTTCCTGTTCAATCTTCTTGCTTTCAATATAATTCCGCACCCATCAGGAAGAATTACCGAATTTACAAATTCATCCATCGACATATCGACCGGCACTTGACGGACGATACCCATTTTGGTAATGTTGTATGAAGGAATCTTGACTATATATTTTGATTCAAAGACAGGGTTACAAAGAAAATTGTTGGCCGCCTCACCGGAGGTGAATTCGACAGAGATTTTATTTCTGCCCACTTTTTTAATACCGTCCCTGCAGATGTTTTTAATGTTATTTTGTATTAAAAATTGGCCAAACTTAATTGGACGAATGGATGTCCCAGCAGAAGGGTCTGGTTCGGCTCGGGAAACGTGGACTATAAAGGGTCCTTTATCTATGCTAGAGTAAGATTTTATGCCCTCTACCAAAGAAGAGTGAATAAAAAGTGTTTGGATGGCCGCAACAGCCATGTCCTTATCGATAATAGGTTTTTTGGAAACAACCTCAATTGTTTCTGGGTCAATAAAAATATGGCGTCGCTTACCAGGCGCCGAGTTTGAAGTTGGGACAGCGTCGGGAGGGTCAGGAGGAGCAGGAGGGGGAGGAGGTTGGTCCATGTCTATCTAGGAAAAATGAATTAATGAAAAAATAACCCTGAAATCTGCGAAGAAAAATATATCTAACTGTTATTTTTCTAAAATAAGAAGATTTGGAAAAAATTTATCACTCCAACACGACTGACAGCTATCAACCCCTATTAGTAGATTACCAAACTTGTCAAAATCGACAATTATGACATCAATGATAGACCATTCTGACACTATTGTAATAGCAGACTTGAGGCCCAGGGGTTTTACCGTGATATGTTAAAATGTCAGTAGTACGAACGAAAAAGGATCTAACAGTTCGGTTTAGGTCGATTGTAACGTTAAGAGCTCGTGGTAGAAGCTTCAGTGTGTGCCAGTGGCGTAGCTTGGGAAGGGGAGGGCGGGCCATGGCCCCAGGCGGCATACGAAAGGTGGCGGCAGGAAGCGCCTATTTATTTATTTGGAAAAAAAAAACTTAGATATTCGAAATTGCGAGCGCAATGTTACGTACGTGCCAAGCAAATTTTGATGTCTATGTTAAGTCTACCCTCATGCTGCAGCAGGTATATTGCTTTTTTTTAATCCAAGTTCATTCTCTGACGTAACAATGTCGGACCAAGCTCAACCATGACTTGGCACTGAGTGTGTTCACGCTGACGCGATTAAACACGCGCATACCGACCTTGGGCCAATGCTTGTATGCGCAAGGCAAGTGACGTGACTCTTAAGGTGTTGTGGAGGTCTCAGTTTGACCACATTGGCCGAATAGGGAACAAACCCCGTTGGTAGTAAAGCGTTTTGGTCCCCGGCAAACTCGAGTGAATCGAACTTCTGCCGTCCCTCACCTCCACCACTGCTGAAACCCGACGGGTCCCTAGCTCACACCGCTGAGGAGAAAGCAAACTTAATTGCCTCTCTTATTGCGGAATCTTCGCGTCTGAATTCCGGTGACGCACCGCCCCCTTTTTCTCTTAATGGGTACGTGACGAGTATGTCGGATATTCGTATCCATCAGAAAGACGTACGTAAGAATAAAGCTATGTAGTGGCCCCGACGGGATACCTGCAGTCGTTCTTAATACTGGTGTTCTTAAACATAATAAACAACAAAGGGCGGCGTTAAATAATTTTACCATAACAAAATTTGCAATAGCGTAATGCGCAACTCAGCACATTTTCTCAGAAAATGATTTTCTTTTAGTGCCTAAAACGGATACAAACACGACTTGACGTTTAGGGGTGTCATACTAGACTGAGCGACTTGTTACTACCAAGTAACAAGTATCGGTTTGGACTTTTGTTCGCTATGTCCTGTCTATTGGTAGGTAGTATATGTTTAATGTCTTTGACTATAATGAACGTAAATAATATAAAAATACGAAAATGTTGACTAGAGCTGCCGCTCGAAGAGCACGCCTACCAGCTCCGGCCTCGTCGCCCAGCTCCGCCTCGCCGCCGCCGGAACCCAGCCACACTGTGAGTGCTGTGACACCGGCCGTGGCAGCTGCGTCGAGCTCGAGCGACGAATACTACTCGCCACCGACGTCACCACCACCTGCGCGTCGTCGGGGAGGACGCCGGCCAACGGCTTGCTTAGGATCTCGAGGCCCACCGGCCTCTGATAGGGTCCCAGCTACCGGTGGATGTGTGTCGCGCACGCGATGGACGCGATCGATTAACGAAAACGTCATGCGCGCATACTATGGGGCTACAAAGGGAGGAAACAGCTTGCCCGCGTACCGTGTTCGGATGCTCTCTTTGTTTCAGGTGCTTGAGCCAGCCGTCAACGTATCGGCCCAACGACTGTCGGATCAGGTGCGGGTCATCCAGCGTAATCATATGTTGGACGATACTGTACTTGATCGCCTCCGAACGGAAATGAGTGACCGTGTCATTACCCCTCCGTCACAGCCTGTGGTGCCAGTTGTGGCACCACCGTCCAGCCACATATCCTTTCACACTGACGAGGTGAGTACTGACACGGTCAGTAACGTAAGTACCCAGTGCAATAATGAACTGAGGAGTGCTTTAGAGTTTGCTATTCGGGAGTATCGCAACATGCCGCTTGAACTTAGGCCGCGTTTACCTCGTTTGCCCATGCGTAATAAGAATAAGGCGCTGGTGGCTGCTCTGGATTCGCAGTTGTCAAACTATTTTGATGACTGCGAAAATCTCACCGATCCACACTCGATCATGTACTGCGCGGCCGTAGCGGCATGTCGTGTAGCTCACGTCAAATTTCCAAACAGTGACGTAGCTACACGACCAAAACCAGCTGTGCCGGCCTGGCAGTGTAGGATCGAGCGACGTATTGGCGGGGACAGAGCACTCATCGGCAAACTAATCTGCTTCAGGGAGGGCAACACTCGCCCACGAGTGATGCGCTTTGTGAGGCGGGCGTTTTCGGGGACTGACATCAGCCCCCGAGACTATATGTCCCGTGTCACAGAGCGCATCGACTTCCTGAAGCAGAAGGTGTATGCATGGGCAAACCGTATACGAAGTTATAAGCGGCGGGTTGAACGGTACATCCAGAATGAAAGGTGGGTATACAGGGCTTGGGAGCGACCGGACCAAGGTGTGACGTGATGACGTCATGTGTTCGTTCTGGCGCAACATCTGGTCGGTACCTGTCAGTCATACTGAAGGTGGTTGGACTCGAGAGGTCGAACGAGCGTGCGAATCGATTACAGAAATGGGGGCAATCACAATCAGCCCCCACGATGTGGCCTGTGCAGTCCGTCCGTTGCCTAATTGGAAATCTCCAGGGCCGGACGGACTGCACAACTTTTGGATAAAGTGGCTGCAAAGGTCGCACGCTCATTTGGCATCTCAATATCAGGCCGACTTAGAGTCTGGCTCGTTACCAGAGTTTCTTACAACAGGAGTTACCCACCTGCTCCACAAATCTGGTAGCACCGCGAAACCCAAAAACTATCGGCCCATTACGTGTTTGCCGACAGTTTATAAGGTTCTTACATCCATTTTGAGAGCAAAGATTAACCACCATGTTGATAATAACGCTATCATGTCTGCCTCTCAAAATGGATGTAGGAATAGGTCCCGCGGCACGAAGGAGCTACTCCTCATCGATAGGGCCAATAGCCAACAGGTTCGGCGTTCCTGAAAGGATCTGTCGACATGTTGGATAGACTATAAGAAGACCTATGACTCAGTTCCTAATACATGGCTCATGAGGGTGCTGGAGTTGTATAAAGTTGATGCAACTCTTCGCACCTTCCTGATGTCATGTATGAGGCAATGGAGGACGGTCCTTCGCTATCCAGGATGTCGAAATATCCAGAGGAACAGCGAACCGGTAAGGATCGAGCGAGGTATATTCCAGGGTGACAGTTTGAGTCCGCTTTGGTTCTGCCTAGCCTTGAATCCTCTGAGCACACTGCTGGAGAATTCGGGCCTAGGCTATCGGTTGAAGAGAGGTGGTCAGGTTATATCTCACCTCCTTTATATGGATGACTTGAAGCTCTTTGCCCCCAACAATCTGTAACTGATGGAGCTACTGAAGGTAACGGAAACCTTCAGTAGTGCCATCAGGATGGAGTTTGGTGTGGACAAATGTGCAGTCATGCATATAAAGCGAGGGGAGATTGTGGAATCCGTGGGTACCCAACTCTCGGATTCCATACACCTGAGATCCCTCTCTCCAACCGACACCTACAAGTATTTGGGTATGTCGGAAGCGTTAGGCATCAATGCCACTGTCATGAAGCAATCGTTGAAGGAGTGCTTCTTTGGCCGCCTGAAGAAGGTACTTAACAGCCGTCTGTCAGGTGGAAACAAGGTGCGTGCCTTCAACGGTTGGGTCATGCCGGTATTGATGTACGCTTTCGGTGTACTCAAATGGACTCAAACGGAACTTGACGCCCTGGATAGGAGGATTCGTACACTGTTGACTGCATAATATCGAATGCATCACCCTCGGTCGTCGGTAATGAGACTGTATATCCCGCGGAAGTGTGGGGGTCGAGGCTTTTTAAATGCTAAGACCCTGCACAATCGCGAGGTATGCAGTCTCAGGGAATACTTGCTTGCCGCCGACGTGGGTATGCATCGTGATGTAGTAGCAGTGGACAAGGGACTCACCCCGCTCTCCTTGGCTAACGAGAATTAGCGCAAACCTGTAGTGCTTGACACTAACGTACGCAAGGAAGTATGGCAGAGTAAGGAACTTCACGGACGCTTTTTCCGGGCCCTTCATGGGCCCGATGTAGACCAACTAGCGTCCGTAGCCTGGCTGCGCGTCGGTGACCTCTTTGGGGAAACCGAAGGTTTTGTATGTGCAATTATGGACGAAGTTATCATGACGAATAACTATCGGAGATTTATTGTGAAGGACGGCACAGTTGACATCTGTCGGTCATGTCACCGACCGGGTGAATCAATCCGCCACATTATCTCTGGTTGTTCTCGTCTAGCTAACGGAGAATACTTGCATAGACACAACCTTGTAGCCAGGATTATCCATCAGCAACTTGCTCTGAAGTACTCTCTTGTGGAATCGGAGGTGCCATACTACAGGTATGTCCCCGACCCAGTTCTCGATAACGGCGATATCACGTTGTACTGGGATCGGTCCATCATCACTGACAGGACTATTGTAGCCAATAAGCCTGATATAGTGGTGGTGGACCGAAGCGAGAGGCGTGCAATGATTGTTGACATATCCGTTCCGCATGACGAGAACCTCGTGAAAGCCGAGAAAGATAAACAAATCAAGTATATTGACTTGGCTCGCGAGGTTGTCGACATGTGGGAAGTGGACTCAGCGATCATTGTACCGATAGTTGTGTCAGCCAATGGCTTAATAGCCAAGAGCCTCGACCAACACCTTAGGAGCTCTCGTTAGGCGACTGGATCAAGGGCTTGATTCAGAGAGCAGTTCTTCTGGACACAGCCCGTATCGTTAGGAGGTTCCTTTCTCTGGAGCCCTGACCGCCATGCTTGGACCCTGTTCCCGATACCGGTGGGATACTGTTTTTTATATTTTTAAATGTTTTTAAGGAATATTTAAAAATATATTATAACATGTATATAAAATAAGAATAAAGGAATAATAAGTATAAATAAAATTGGAGTGCCTGTTTGTAATATTGAAATAACCGCTTTTTACTACATGCATATGAATTCGGTATATACACCAAGATAACATTTTTTACAATTTTTGTCTGTCTGTCTATATGTTCCAGCTAATCTTTGAAATGGTTGGACCGATTTTGACGCGACTTTTTTTGGCAGGTTACTGATGTAATAAGGAGTAACTAAGGCTACTTTTATTTTCAACATCATCATCATCATTTCATCGTGGACGTGTATCGGCTGAAATGATGATGATGATGATCATCATCATCATTTCAGCCAATACACGTCCACTGTTGGACATAGGCCTCCCCCAAGCGTCGCCACAACGAACGTTCCTGTGCGTCCCGCATCCATCGGTTTCCCGCAACCTTAACCAGGTCATCGGTCTACCTTGTAGGAGGCCTTCCAACGCTGCGTTTTCCTGTACGAGGGCGCCACTCCAGCTGGGGTGTATACGGGGTCCTAACCAACATCTGTCGGGACGGGAATGTAATAAGGAGTAACTTAGGCTATTTTAATGTTAGAAAAAATAAATTAAAAATTCTGTAGCCCACGCGAACGAAGTCGCGGGCACAGCTAGTAGTAGAATAATAATAAGAAATAAATAGATAGGTACTCACCATTTTTCAAATTACATTTTTCGATCGCCTTAGGTTTTAATTTTTTAAATGGTCTTTTATTTTTTTTTACTTCCCATTTTATATTTTAAATAATAATTTAATTCTAAATACTAATAAACTAACTTCTATACTAGGTACTAACAATGTAAGTAACCTATAAATAATAAAAAAAACTATTTCAAACTATCTCTTACTAAATAAAAGATTAAAAGTAACAAAATCGACGCGTAAGTAATAAGAGCGGTAGCTCTGTGGAAAAAGCGACATGCGTCCACTCTCTGATACGCCTCGGCGAGCACCTTGTACTTATTCTCATCTATGGCGAGCACTGGCGAGCACTTGCCGGCCGTGTAAGTCGACTTCGGTCTTCGCGGCCCCGCAAAATCAATTTTAAGATATCGTACTTTTTCCAATTATTTTTTTTACAATTCTTCTATATTACCAAGCCTGACTGTTTTATGTAAGTTTCAAATAAACTCATAGAAAACCATATTTGAAATCGTAAGTTAGAGCCAGATTCGCGATTTTTTTTTATCGAGCCAACTAATATATATCGTGTTTTCATTTTTACCAAGCGCTTGGTAATATAGTCAATTTTAATAAAATAATTTTTCATGGTGTTCTCTTTTATATTTGTGGATGTCCAGAGATTTAAAAAAGTTCAAAATGAGTAGAAGCTCGCCTTAAAGACAAAACTTTCGGGTCAAACAAAAGAGCTATTTTATTTAGTACAAAGGCTATAATGACTTTGTTGGACCAAGCCTTGTATTGGATTATGGATGGGACATTTAAATTGTTCCTAATATATTTTAACAATTATATTATACACCGTTAAATTTTAATCGTTTTAATCCCGTGGAGGGTCGATCCGGTACATGAAACACTGTCGATTTATAAAGATAAAATTAAAAAATAAAGTACCTCTTTTTCAAAACTCGTATTAATTTACGCATGTACGAAATTAATTTCTTTAAGAAAAAGTCAGCTGAGCGAGTTCAATGACCTGTAGGTACTTTGTACGCAACGCCGACTATTAACTACGGGTCATTGAACTCGCTCAGCTGACGTTTTCTTAAAGATACTAATTTCGTACATGCGTGAATTAATACGAGTTTTGAAAAAGAGGTACTTTATTTTTTAATTTTATCTTTACAAATCGATAGTGTTTCATGTACCGGATCGACCCTCCACGGGATTAAAACGATTAAAATTTAGCGGTGTATACCGTTCATGGCCAAGTACTTAATTGCGACAAAACATTTCCATTATTATTTGTGTTACTTACACATAGGGTTGCCATCAGTCCGGGTTTCCCCGGATTTGTCCTAGTTTAAAGAGCGTCCGGGCGGAGTCTCATTTGAAGTCCAGATGTAAAATTTTCAAACCATGGGACGCCCCGGCTGGTGTCAGCGAGACCCGCACGCTGCGCTGCGAATACCGCGATTAATCAACTCGCTAGGTTTATTTTTATAAGGTATTGTTTTTATAACAGAGTATAATATATTTTATTTGTTGTTATTGCTTGGGTATCGCTTCGGGCTGATGGCCTCTCAGCCATTAAATTCTGACGGGATTTATTGTAATTGCGGAACAGTGCTCTGGAGTGACGCAACTTGCACGTGGAGTTGCCCAGCAGCAAACAATGTACAACTATTAAACAAGAGCACGGACGTCATGTCTGTGGTTTAAATGTAAGGCAGGAGTGTGGTTTTAGTCAGTAGGAGTCTGGCCCTGCCCACACTGGCTCGTTTATGAGGCAGCCTGGCCGTCCATGAAGATTTCCCACTCAAGCCGAAAAAATTTAAAAAATTATACACCACTAATTTTTAATTAGTACAAATACTTAAAGGGCTTATTAGAAAAGCCCTTGTTACTAGTTAAGTAAAGTCTCAATAAATAATATTCATAAACAGCAAAGTTATTAGCGTTTGTGTTTATCCCAAAATGTCTCTCAATTTATGGAAATATTGTGCAGGCTATTGATTATGAATGAATAAATGACGATTAAAATGGAAAAACACTGCCCGCAGTATTTTCTACTAGCAATTGTTATGTATGATTGAATCTATGATGAATTTACCTGTTCGTGGTCAATTTTAGGATTTCGGTTTTTCCTACTTTTGAATACAAAAATATGATCAGTAACAGGTACAGATACAGTCCCATTTTTTGTTTACTAATTAAATAAGAAATTTGTCTAAGATTTTTCAAATCTAGCCACAAAATTATGTTTAGTAACTCAAAATGGTGAGAGACGCTAGATATATTTAGCTTTTTGATTCACAAAAAAAAATACCATTTGAACTACTTTTTTACTATTACTATATTTATAAGTTAAAAACAAGTGACAATATGTCCGGGTATATCCGGGGTTTGTACGCTTCTTGTCCTGGTTTCAGATCTTAGACATGGCAACCCTACTTACACATAAGGACAAAACGTCGTAGGTACAACGTTATCTGAATTATTAATTGAATATTGCACTGAAAATGACATTTTGATTAACCCTAGCCATGTGATTTTGGACTTCGAAAAAGCTGCTATTTTAAGCCTCCGTCTTCATTTCGAATCTGTTAAGGCAAAAGGGTGTTTTTTTCATTAGACAGATACTGTACAGAAAAATACAAAAAGAGGGACTTACTACCAAATATAATACAAACAAAGCATTCAATATCGAAATTAAATGCCTTATAGCATTATATTACATTCATCCACGAAATGTACCTAAACATGTATTTTACCGGTATTTTAAACATATTGTCAGAGGATACCCGAAAAATAGCAGAATGATTTGATGAATAAACAATAAACCACCTCTGTTTAGTCCAGAATTTTGGAGTCAATGTTCCGACCGAAGAATTCCACGCTCACATAATAGTGCTGAAGCATTTCACTACCATATTGTAATGATTTTTAAAGAAAATATTCATAAATCGTTCAACTTCCAATGATAAGCGATAGATGGCGCTAGTAGTTACATGAACTTTAGACATTCGTTGTAGATATTAAGTAATAATTTATAATATTAGACTTTATGGATTTGTTTTGTATAAATATATCATAATTGTTAAAATGAAATATTTACTTGCAGTAAATTATTAGATAAACTCTAATGTATATTAGTTAGTCAATTGATGTTACGTACTCTTTACTTTGCTCTGATTGGTCGGTTAGTCGACCGAGTGTTTGTGAAAGTTTGTGGTAGGGAAACACTGAGTTTGTTACTGTCATTTTGGACAGAGTCAGTCTGCTTTGAGTCGTTGAACAGAAAACACGTCCGACTAAACTGTGTAATTGTAAATGATTGTTAATAGAACGATAAGTATGAAATTGTGTTGATCAAAGTGAATAAAATATTTATACAATTTATCCTGAAGTGTTTGATTTATCACATTTCAGAAGTGGGATATGCCTACAAATATGTGCAGTGATAACAAGAAGAGGTTATGTGTGCCTAAATTGAAGATAAATGAGTTCGAGAAATATATTTTTGTCTTTCCAAGTGTACTAGTGTGATTTTAGACAAGAGGTTATGTGTGCCTAAATTGAAGCTAAGTGAGCTCGAGATATTTTTTTTTTTTTTTTTTGTCACCAAAGTGTGCAAGTGTTACTTTAAGCCAAGAAGTTGTGTGCCTAAATTGAAGCTAAATGAGCTCGAGATATTTTTTATTCTTTTTCCCATGTGTGCTAGTGTTACTTCAGACAAGAGGTTATGTGTGCCTAAATTGAAGCTAAGTGAGCTCGAGATTTATTTATTTTTTTAGCCAAGTGTGCCAAGTATTTTAGACCAGTATCATACTCACCCAAATTTCTTACTGATGGTGACAGGCTCGTGTATTGAATCATTCGATTCCCTTCAAATGTGTGAACTGAGTGGTACAGATATGCGCGTCATATTCGTAATCGAACGTTGACAAGACTAAACACCTCTTAAATGCTGGTGATTCATTTTAGTTTCTATATTTCAAATTGGGTGCTTTTCCTTTATTTAATTTCATCGAATTCGTATAGTGATAGATTAAAAAAAAAAAAAACAGTTTATATGTAAAATTTTCCTATTTCCCAAAGCGATAATTGTCATTGTTGCCTCGGATTACTTTGTGTGGCACGATAATTTCCCTTTCGTTTCGACGCATAGTTGTAAAAACATGTTGTACCCCTTATTAGTATGTCACAATAATGATATATAATGAATGATAAATGATAAGTGATCAGTGATAAGTGATAAGTAATTAGTGATAAGTAATTAGTGATAAGTGATCAGTGATAATTGACCAGTGATTAGTGACCAGTGATTAGAGACCAGTGATTAGTGACCAGTGATTAGTGACCAGTGATTAGTGACCAGTGATTAGTGACCAGTGATTAGTGACCAGTGATTAGTGACCAGTGATTAGTGACCAGTGATTAGTGATCAGTGATTAGTGATCAGTGATAAGTGATCAGTGATAAGCGATCAGTGATAGGTGGTCAGTGATCAGTGATAAATGATAAATTTATTTATTTATAAATGTTAAACGATAAACGATAAATGATAAATAGTAAATGATAAATGATGATAAATGATAAATTTATTTATTTATAAATGTTAAACGATAAAAGATAAATGATAGATGATAGATGATAAATGATAAGTCTTAAATGATAAATGATATTTATTTTGTACTGTTGTTTTATGAACTAAATTTCCACTTATGACAAACAATAAATGAATTTGAGAGAACAAAGTTAAAACTGAGTTTGTATATGTATAACACGATTTAAAAGGCTGTAAATGGAATTTCTTCTCCATAGAGATCTACACTTTGGAATATGTAATTACCGTCAATTTGCTGACTTACTGACTTCTTGGCAATTTAAGAGTCTGTAAATGGTTCATTAGAAATGTTTTGATTTGATTTCAGCGCTTTGATGAGGCCAAGAGTGTCTTTGATGAGGCCAAGAGTGTCTTTGATGAGGCCAAGCGTGATTTTGATGAGGCCAAACGTGCCTTTGATGAGGCCAAACGTGCCTTTGATGAGGCCAAACGTGCCTTTGATGAAGACAAGCGTGCCTTTGATGAAGCCAAGCGTGCCTTAATAAGACCAAGCGAGCCTTAATGATGGTTCATTTGAAATGTTTTGAATTGATTTCAGTGCTTTGATGAGGCCAAGAGTGTCTTTGATGAGGCCAAGCGTGCCTTTGATGAGGCCAAACGTGACTTTGATGAGGCCCAACGTGCCTTTAATGAAGCCAAGTGTACCTTTGATGAAGCCAAGTGTACCTTTGATGAAGCCAAGCGTGCCTTTGATGAAGCCAAGCGTGCCTTTGATGAAGCCATGCGTGCCTTTGATGAAGCCAAGCGTGCCTTTGATGAAGCTAAGCGTGCCTTTGAGGAAGCCAAGCGTGCTTTTGATGAAGCTAAGCGTGCCTTTGACGAAGCCAAGTGAGCCTTAATAAGACCAAGCGAGCCTTAATGAGGGATGAGGCAAGCATGCCTTTGATGAAGCTAAGCGAGCCCATTTGAGGCCATGTGGGCCATTTGAGGCCATGTGGGCCATTTGAGGCCAAGTGAGCCATTTGAGGCCAAGTGGGCCATTTGAGGCCAAGTGGGCCATTTGGAGCAAAGTGGGCCATTTGAGGCCATGTGGGCCATTTGAGGCCAAGTGGGCCATTTGAGGCCAAGTGGGCCATTTGAGGCCAAGTGGGCCATTTGAGGCCAAGTGGGCCATCTGAGGCCAAGTGGGCCATTTGATTTGGCCAGATGAGCCAATTAAGATTCGGGTTAAGTGTACCCGGTGCAGACGAAATTATCCTCAAGAGCGACTTGGATTCCGACAGAACTACAGAAGGAAAAATTGCCAGTCTTATTGAACAAATAGATAGTTCCTGGTTCAAACAGTACAGACTTGAAGAAAAATGATGCAAAGAGACGATTTGGAAGGAATAAGACACCACCACGATGCAAGAAGCGAAGAGGTACCCCACGTTGGTCTAAGAGAGTGGTTTAATGATTTTCAAGGAGGAAAGCGTTACAAGTATCGAGGTTTGAACATATCCATTGGAACTTTGTGATACGGGAGTTCTATCACTACTGTAAATTTTGAGAGTATTTAAGTTTGATTAGAAAGAGTAATTATAATTGATTTGTGTTAAGCAAGTAGGATCAGAAACTGACTATACAATTTGTCTCAAAAACTTGCTAGTCTTACCAAGAGAAAATAGAAAATTTACGAAACCTTGCCAAGTTTTGTAAGTTAGCATTTAGTGACGAAGTGGTAAACTAAACTAAAATGATTTTATCTAATGAGCAGAATTATGGTCGGTTTCAAGCAGAAATGTTAGCTAGTAAAAATTAAGGTGTAACTTATGTGAATATTATTACGACCAATTAATGCTTATATACGGATAACATATAAGTAAAAGAGCTGCAGATAGAAATTTAAACACACGGGATTAATGATAAATCTATTAGGAATTGAGCCAAACCATTAAATTGTAGACGAGGAAATGGATTTATTACACGTTTTCAATTCCTGTGACGTGTGCATATTGTAGCAGAGACTGATTCTATAGATAGAGAACACAATGATATTTATTTTACAAGTAGGATAAAATATATACTATTACATGACCATAACTAGTTCTCGTCGTCCAGACTGAAATCGAAGCCGGTTCCTAAGATGATTATGATACAATGAATGATTTAAATAGAGCTAAATATTACATCGTTATTTATTCGGTTAAGGGGAAGATGGATTGAAAATCCATACACTAGAGTAGAGGACCAATTTCACGGTTTCAAATAAAAATAAAGTTTGACGAACAGTGCGATCCAAACTTCATTATTAGAACCTTTACTTGGTACGAAATCACGCACATATGCTGCTAATATTATTTGAGAGATAATATTAGTACAATTAAGCCCTTAGCCTCTAGCTGAAGGATCACTTTTATTCTAAATGCTTAAGTTTCTGTTTTATATTATGCTTTCAAATAATGAAAGTAATGAACTCTGACTAAACGAGTCGCCACACAACATGTAGCAACATGGTGGTTACAGATTTGTGAGTTTCATTTAACCACTGAGAGTGTAAGATCTAGGACGCGTATGTCGATACCTTAAGTCGTAATATCATGTTTTCCACAGAAATTAAGACGAATACTGTTTCTGTTTATAGTATTGAGACGAGAATTGATCTAAATATCAAATTTTCGAATACTTTGACTAGAGACACAATAGAAACAAAATGAGAGAGCAAGCGCCAGCATTTGCTTAGGATTAAATGAATAAGATCTAGATTTCAAATTCTTATAGCTGAACCCGATGAAAAACCTAATGACATGAAGTGAATTCAGTGCGCGTAAATAATGAAGAATACTTTCGAACAAAAAGCTGATCAATTTTACTTTATGCTTACAGTCTCACATAATTAACATTGACCAATGGTTTTGAGTACCTAATTGAGTGTTGGTTATAAAACATATTTGACAGTACTTTATTAACTTGAATAATACTGCAATCATAGATTTCTTTTAGATACCCTACTATCAAGAGCTTTTGCGATAGTCATGGTATTGACCTTGTTTTTAACGCTGTATCTTGTCTAAGGTTGAGCGCGGTTTTGCTAAAATGTATAACCACTATTTTAAATCCCCTAGCAAAATAAAATGATTCCTATGACGAACACCAAGGAAACATGCCTATGGCGTGTTATTAATTCTGTTAAATGTCCCACTAGACAGACTGCCACAAAACTACCATATAAAGATAAACATTACGAATTAAAATACGTTAAAAAGTTTAAGATATGAAGTGAGCGCCAATATCTGGGTTAGACTAGCAAAAAGATACTTTCGTTATCAGTAAAATCCTTGATACAGCCTACAGCATAAGTGGTTTAATAAAGATTAGTAGATCTGATTGCAATTATGAGGGTAAAATTGAATTTGCCTCATTTTAAAATCCATAGATCCATTGAAAAAAAACAAAGTTTTAAGTATAAAATTACTGTAATTACCGATTTTGGCAAACTGAGGAATAACATTTAGAAGCATACTTTCCTCCGACCTTATATAAACTCGAATATAGAGAAAAGCCTTTGACAAAAAAAAAACTCTATTCTTCGCGTGATGAGAATGTTATAAACATATGACGTGACGATAAAGCAAATAATCAAGACTAAGCCGAATGTAATGATTATGAATGTAAGACTCAGTTCCTTGTAGAACTGGAATTAAGTTTCATAATTTTAATGAAAATATCCTATCATTTTAATTGTAATCGTGCGTCAGGAGATCGCACGATGTCGGATGGCCGAATGTAATGATTTTTAAAGAAAATATTCATAAATCGTTCAACTTCCAATGATAAGCGATAGATGGCGCTAGTAGTTACATGAACTTTAGACATTCGTTGTAGATATTAAGTAATAATTTATAATATTAGACTTTATGGATTTGTTTTGTATAAATATATCATAATTGTTAAAATGAAATATTTACTTGCAGTAAATTATTAGATAAACTCTAATGTATATTAGTTAGTCAATTGATGTTACGTACTCTTTACTTTGCTCTGATTGGTCGGTTAGTCGACCGAGTGTTTGTGAAAGTTTGTGGTAGGGAAACACTGAGTTTGTTACTGTCATTTTGGACAGAGTCAGTCTGCTTTGAGTCGTTGAACAGAAAACATGTCCGACTAAACTGTGTAATTGTAAATGATTGTTAATAGAACGATAAGTATGAAATTGTGTTGATCAAAGTGAATAAAATATTTATACAATTTATCCTGAAGTGTTTGATTTATCACAATATCAACGAAATTTGTGCAAAAAGACATGTGGGTTTTTATAGATTAGTAGCTGAGCTTATAAAAGAGACCAATATAAACACAGTACCTATATATTGAAAAAATGAGAAACGGGGCACCTTTGCCTAAGAAAAGAAAAGGCAAAAACGTGGATCGACTAAAGAAGATTGATAATATTTTAAACATTACCGAGTATAACCATATACAACTGTTACAGGCTATTGCCAATAATTTTTAACTCACACATTTAAATTTTCTTTTATTAAGTACAGGCCCACTTAATTTTTAAGTTTTTTTTTTCAAATTACTTCATGTACCTATGTATATTATTTTGAGGCACTGTTATTTTATTCATAATTTTTGTACAAATTAATGTGTTAAAATTAATAATTCTTAATAAGAAATCATTTGTGATTATAAAATTGGATTAGTTATGATTTGGTAGGTACTTATATTTACATCTAGCATATTATTATTATAAGTCGTCTTTTGTGATTATGTAATTTGATTAGTAATGATTTGATATTTTAAAATTACATCTAGCAACTTTTGATCAGTCGTTTATTTGATGTCACATACATTGGGATTCTAAAATTTTTCTAAATAAAACATTTTGGTCATTTAAATTTTGTTATTTCGTTTATTGTTCTTTTGAAATTTGCTCGAGAAAGTTTTGATCTTCTAATATGCAACCATATGCATGTAGTAAAAAGCAGTTATTTCAATATTGCAAACAGACACTCCAATTTTATTTATATGTATAGATATGTATGTATTAAACATTCGTATTTCTAAATATATGTACATATAAGTACAAGTACATACAAGTATAAGTACTAACATATTTACATATTTCTAAATATATAAGTATGTTTATCAGTTGTCTAGTACTCATACATAATACAAGCTCTGCTTAGCTTGTGAGACTAGACGGCGCGGCGTTGTGTGATAGTTGTGGAATATTATTATTATTTCATTTATGATATTTTGAACAATTCTACCAATTTTCAGCTGGGTGCGCTTTTTATGGTAACCCTACCCCTATTTTTTGGTCTAATTTGACTGGACTATTAACTCCCCAAAAAGAATGTAGGTAGGTAACCATTTTTAGGTTTGTTCGTAGGTTACTCTTAGAGACACCGCAAACTACAGATTTTTGATCGGCCGATAGTTTGGTTGGTTGCTTAATCAGTATGAATCTAAACTTTTTTGTCGGCAGATTCTGAATCGTTTTGTGTGCGCACTTCCATACAGCTTCATACTGATCAAGCAACCAACCAAACTATCGGCCGATCGAAAGTCTGCAGTTTCGCAAACCACAGAATTTTAATCGGCCAACAATTTGGTTGGTTGCTTAATCAGTATGAAGCTAAATCTTTCTGTCGGCCGATTCTGAATCGTTTTATGTGCGCACTTCCATACAGCTTCATACTGATTAAGCAACCGACCAAATATCGGCTGATCAAGTCTGTAGTTTGCGGGGTCTCTTAGCGCTAACGCTGCGCGAACGGACGTCGCGGTCGACTGCTCAGCGTGCTCCCGTCGCGTGTGTCGTGTGCAGCACCTTCCTTGTGGAACATCGGGTACGAACACGTGCTGTGCAGCGACCTCTCTCATTGAGTCAGCGTGGTTTGTTACGCAGACGACATGCTGGCCCTGACGCAGGGAGAGTCGTACCAGGCGGCGGTCGAACTAGCGACACGTGGGGTTGCGACAGCCGTGGAGAAGACTCAAGGTGGCATTACATAAGTCCGAGGCCATGTGATTTCATGGACTTCGGGGCGCGCCACCATCGGATTCCCAAACAATGATAGGAAGGGTTCACATCGGCGTCGAGTCGACAATAAAGTATCTACCTGGGGGGACTCATCATTGACAGCCGGTGGAATTTCGAGGAGCACTTCCGACGTCTGGCTCCCAAACTTGATCGGACTACATGGGGCTGCCCTCAAGCGGCTCCTGCCCGACCTAGGTGGTCCAAACGCCTCCATCTGTTCTCTACGCGGGTATCGTTCGGTCCATAGCGCTTTACGGAGCACCGGCATGGGCGCCATCGTTGCGTATATTCAGAGTCTTAAAATTCTTCCACTCGTAGCGTTAGTGGCACGGAACAGTAAAAACAGTGGAAGTAGCTTGAGAAAATATTTGTTCCAGAACCGATGTCGCCAAACTCATACATTTACAATTTACTCTTTTTTTTTTATTGTTGATAGGTTCGCGCTTGACCGCTATCTCACCTGATGGAAAGCGACGATGCGGTCGACGATGGAACGCGCTTACTTAAAAGAAACCTATTCACTCTCGAATTGAGTGGTGGGATACATAAAGTTCTTCTTTGACATCACCTTAAGAACAGCTCTTTGTGCCCGTTCCAACTTCAGAAGCTTTGTCCGGACTGCGCCTCCCCACACTGTGATACAGTAGGTGATAACGGACTGGCAGATAGCAATATATACCATTCTAATCGTGTTAAAGTCAGCTGATGACTTAAGTAGTTTGAATACGTAAATCATTCTTCTGACTCTTGTACAAATAGTTTCAATGTGCAAGTACCAGTTGAGACCGCTATCAATAACCACACCCAAATACTTTAGATGATCTACCTCACGAAGAGAAAAGCAAGAACAGGGTTATGGCCATCACATGTATGGGCGTTAATGACAAAGTCTGTGGGAGGTTTAGTACTGGGGTGTAGTTTGAACGGTATGTAATAGGTCTTATCCAGATTAAGTGTAAGAAGATTTAGCTCCAACCAACAGATAACAGATTTTAGTGACGTTTCGGCAGAAGTTCTCAGAGACTCCCAATCGGATCCATGAACAATAATTGCAGTGTCATCAGCATAGGTGAATATTTTGGAGTTAGAGAGAGGTAAGCAGCAAAGTCCGTTGATATAGACCTGGAAAAGGGTCGGGGCAAGGACACTTCCTTGCGGTACGCCGAAGGAGGTGTTCTCCTCCCTACTAACGTGTTCACCAACTCTAACACACAGTCTGCGATTAGTGAGATAGCTTGCGAAAAAGTCAAGAGCTATGCCGCGTATGTCTTCCAATTTTGCTAAAAGGATAGGAACAGAGACTGTGTCAAATGCCTTTTTTAAATCCAGGAATAAACCTAGGCAATGCTGTCTTTCATCAAGCTTTCTTGCAACAAACTCAGTTAAGTTGAGAACTGCATCTTCTGCTGATACTCCTTTTTTGAAACCGAACTGATTTTGTGCAATTAAGTTGTTTTTCTCGAGGTACTGAGTAAGCCTAATATTTACTAGTTTTTCGAAAATTTTGGAAATAGATTTGAGGACTGAAATAGGCCTATAATTATTCACACAGTCTCTGTTTCCACCCTTGTAAATCGGGTGCACAACAGCCTTTTTAAATGCCTCTGGAAAAATTCCAGTGGCAATGGAACGATTGAAAATATGGGTAATAGGGGGTACAAGGATGTGACGACATTGTTTTAATAAATTTGTTGACAGGCCATCCCATCCGGTAGCAGAATCTCGACGGAGCTGAATTATGGCGTTGTTTATTTCCGATTCATCAAATTCTAACAGAACCAATGAGTTAAGGGGAGCATTTTTATAAGGCTGTTTTCGCGGATTGGGGGGCAACGCGAGGCGCGAGGTGATGCTTAACCCGAGGTCTTTGCCAACATTCGCGAAGTACCTACACACGTGATCCACAGCAGCTTGAGGATTAGGTTCAATTTTTAATAAGTTCGTGGAGGATGTACCTAGGTAACTTTTTATAATTTGTCAAGTCTTTAATTTTTTTCCAAAGTGTCTTTATGTTTGTTTTGGCCTTCTCTAACTCATACTTTTCGAACTGAGCTTTTAGGTTACGTAATATAATATTACAGTGGTTACGGTAGCGACTGTAGGTAATTCTTATGATGGTATAAGGGATGAGAGTGACTCGTAAATGAAACACGTAGTTAGTCGTTGATGTCTGAACAAGATCTGTATATTTTCTATAATTACACCCTATTTATATTTAAGGTGAGTGGGGGTAAGATAAAAAACGGGGAAAGATAAAAAAAATATAATAACGCCGAATACCAGGGAATTCTTTTAATGCTGGCAATATCATTGTGGACACCATTTTGTGTTGCCCCGCCCCGCAGTCTGCGTCAGTCGCTAAGTGAGGGTACTCGTGTGTTATTTGACATTTTTCCATACATTACATTTCCCGCGTAAAATTGAGTTTTTCAATCTTACCCCGCTCGCTGTATCTCCTTACACAGGTAACTAACAAACATTTTGTTTTGATATTCGTAATTAGATTTGAAATGTAATATGCTCTATAATGTGGTGATTAGTATATTTCACGTATTTTAAGATTTATGATGCCTTTCAAACTTTCCCCTGCAAAATTTAACGGGGTAAGATGATAATATAAAACTTGCCATCTTACCCCATTTACGAAACTCTTACAAAATGTCAGGGGCCCTCAATCTGAAATACACGGTAGTATCCCTTCCACAACATCGTATCAAAAACTTGTATCATAAAATTAGTACATAATTCTAGACTCTCTAGTGTTAAACCGTTTGTCGGCCTAAAAAAAGTCAAATGCTCTGTACATAAGTGCAATACATACACGAATTAAATGTACCAATGTATACAGCTGATTTTTTAAGCGGATGAATAAATTGTACGTTAAGGTGTCTAGAATTATTTACCTAATGAATCCATGGTTAAAGTTTTCATCCATCAGGATGAAAACTTTAACCTTCAATTTATTTGTCCTTCAATTTATATGTTCTATTCTAATAAGTTTTCATCCATCAGGATGAAAACTTTAACCTTCAATTTATTTGTCCTTCAATTTATATGTTCTATTCTAATAATCCGAAAACCACTGTGGTCACTTATTTAAACAAATTAGGGATACCTTGCGTTATGGGCTTGTTAATTTTCTCCAATAGTTTCCTTTGGTAGGAAAATTATTAACCAGAATTTGACTCGATGGTCGTCGCAAGCGCAACTGCTCTGCATGAGGCCTTGGGTTCGATGCCCAGGTCAGGCTGTGTTTTTTATTTTCCATTAGGAATCTCTCTATAAGAGCCGGGACTCTGGATTAATGCACGGATTATCTTCTATACTTACACATAGCTGGCAAAATATTAGCGTACTATACACCTCTGGTTTGTGTGGTGAAGTCAGTACTTTGCCTCACAAACCTTTCGAAGATTTTTTTTATAGTCCAGTGTCTAGAAAAAATATAATGCCATTGATCAACACGATAAGAATATACACCTCTGCCTTACCCTCCGGGAAATACAGGCATGTTTTGCTGATTACTGTGTTAATGTATCTGTACTTAGGTAGGTATGCTTCTTTCATTTTTCTATTTTTTATACATAAATATCAAACAGACCTTGATTTGCGATCTGTAAATCATCCGCGGTATGGAACATGAAATATGCAATTTCGATTTGTATAATAATATAGATAACTTTTTATTTTTATTTTAGGATCAACATGCCTCGTAACTATATAAGGAAATCGTTATGGGCAACTTGTTATACTCCTGAGGACTTAGCGATTGCAATACAGAGAGTGGAGAATAAAGAATTAACCATGTACGCAGCAGCTAAGTTATATAACATACCTGTCGCTACGCTGCACAATCGCTTACATAAAAAAGCTGGAATAAAAAGCAATACTCTAGGGCGTCCACCGGTTTTGCCTCTTGAAATAGAAACGCAGTTGGCGAACGGACTTGCAGTATTAGAAAAATGGGGATTTGGATTGTCCAGAACTGACTGATTTTATTTAACTGTGATGTTTAGGTTACCTCCTTTGAAATAATATTTTTAATAATGTTTAATTGTATTCTGCTGTCTTGGTTTATTTCATAAAAATAATTATAATGTACGCTACGTGGTACTAAATGAAAACGTGTGTTTTATTTATCGACCCGAGTTAGACTTGACAGTCATGCATGAGCATGATTATTTAATTCTTTTAATATCCATAACTTGTTGAGAACCCCTGACTGCCAGCCGTTTCAACGGGGTAAGATCGATATATTTTATTTGATAAATTATTTTTTCTTGCACTTAGAATGCGATTTTTTAATGTAACTGATTTTCAAGTTGTTTAGGTTATTGAAGCAGAAGGTTTATTGATCACCACACAAGCATAATGACAATGAATACGATTTTAGTCACTATTTCAATCTTACCCCTTCAGCGTTTCATCTTTCCCCTACATATTTTTTTTCTTAAGACCAATTTTACTAGCGTTTTTTTCATAAAATATTGTTTCAAAAAGATTGCTGTCAACATTATAGAAACAAGTTGACTATACTTTTTTACCTAAAACATCATTTTATGCATTTTACTTAAATCCTTTTGTTTCACAAGAGTTTCAAATCAACACTGTTTATCTAATCAAAAATCCATTCCGACTTACCCCCACTCACCTTACAATGGTACTTATGGAAGTAGTGGTTAGGGTTAGCCTAAGATATTTACAAACGTGCGTCGTTATTTCTCAAACAGAGGGCGCTTGAGGTGCTGCACATTAAACGCACTGAGCGGGCTGCTCACCGCGCATGCGCGACTAAGTACACGGCGCAATCCTGTCGCGATGCTATAAATACGTGTCGCGCGCAGAGCGCGATCCTTGGCACGCGCGGCCACCCGATGCGAGGCGACTCCCTCGCGACCTGCTATCGGACTGACTCCCATGCCCACCGGACTGACCTATGATTAAGTCGCACGCACCTACACGCGACCTAATCATCCAAAACGACTCTACAACACCACACACACTCGGTGCGCGCTGTGTGCTAAGTTAATATAGGCATAGCGCGCACTGAACCCCAGACACGCACGACTCTACATTCGAACAAACTCACGCACCAAGCTGCGTGGCGCAGGCACGCACTTGGGTGCTAACATGGGCGGTGTTACACACACAATGCCGCCCACACACTCACCAACACGACCCCGCGGCCCGGAGCGTGACCGGCTCGACCTGGAAGCGTGACGGGCGGGGGTCAATCACCTACAGATGGGCGCGCCACCAAAGTCGGCTCCCTCGTCGCAGGTCGTTCTTCGCTGGGCCTCCCCTGGGAAACTGGGGGTCCCACCTGGCGGGGTCCGACCGCCGGGGAGTCGCGAAGTAGCGACGACTAGCGTCGCGGCGCTCCCACTGTAACACAATCAAGAATATCTAGCTAAATTACTGGCAACCTAATGAAGCACCCGTCGTTACGGGTGCCTTATGAAATCGCGAGCAGGGGGCGAAGCCCCGATCTCGCCTGCCGCGACCCCCTAGGGGGTCGTAGCGATTACTCCACGTGCGCGATCCTTTTCCCCGTCGAGACGTCACCGAGTGAAGATCTCCGCTGCGCGAGGCCACGTGATTCATCTGCGAGGGTGCTGAGGCTTATGCTTAGCGCTTATAAGCTTATCCTATTTCTTGATTTGTCGTAAAACGTGTTGCTTCACTGTTTCTATAACAGAACATGGTTGAAAACGTGGTAATTGGTTCTGAGGTATTGGTAACTGGTATCTGGTGTGGTGGTACGGTGGTTTGTGGTTTTCTGGTAACAGGTACTGTGTCACTACATCACTCCCCCCTTATGTGAAGCGTACGTTCGGTTTCACCGTGCGGCCGGTTCTTGTGACGTAGGTGTGCTTGGGCGGTGCGCTCGATGTTTGTGCTGCGGCTGGCACGTTTTGATGATTTTGCGTTGGCGGACGTGAAGTAGGTGGTGGCAAGCGTGAGGTTGCTGAAGGTTGAGTCTCATCTTCGTTGTACAGGTGTGCAGGCTTCAATCTGTCGACTGACACGACGGCGGTACGAAGAGGTAGCTGCAATGTAAACTGCTTTCCATCTTCGCTGCGGTTTAGAATCTCGTACGGGCCGTCGTAAGGTGGTGTGAGCGGTCTGCGCACGCTGTCGTTACGCAGAAACACGTGCGTACATGTTGCGAGATCCTTGTACACGAATGTGTTCGCGTTCGATGAGTGAGTTCTTCTCACCGGTGACAGTGACGACATTGTTTCTGTCAGCTGACGAACGAATTCGGCGTCTTCAATATTCGGCGTTGTAGGCACGAAGAAATCAGACGGAATGCGTAGCGTTGTACCGTACGTCATTTGGGCTGGGCTGAAGGAGGTGTTTTCACGAAGTGCAGTACGTAGTCCAAGGAGTACTGTAGGTAGTTCTTCGCTCCAGCGTGTCGCGGCTGCTCTCGCCATCAATGCTGACTTAAGTGTGCGGTGCCATCTCTCCAATTGGCCATTCGCCTGAGGGTGGTATGCGGTGGTTCGAATACGAGTGACACCGAATTTCTTCATTAGCGACGTGAATAATGCGGACTCAAATTGTCTTCCTTGGTCCGTTGTTATACGTAACGGGCAACCGAATCGCGATATCCACCCGTCGTATACGGCTCTTGCGACTGTCTCGGCGCTGATGTCACGTGTAGGTATCGCTTCGGGCCACTTGGTGCAGCGGTCGATTATCGTGACGAGGTATCTGTAGTCATTAGAAGGAGGTAACTCTCCGACGATGTCGACGTGAATGTGGTCAAAACGCGCAGATTCTTGGAATTGACCAAGTGGGCTCTTCACGTGTCGTTGAACTTTGGCGCGCTGACATCCAATGCACGCCCTTGCCCATGTAGCTACGTCTTTGTTCATAGAAGGCCAGAAGAATTTATTTGCCATGATTTTTCTCGATGTTCGTACTCCGGGGTGACTTAAATCGTGTTGCGCTTTGAAGGCGGCAAAACGGTAAGTCGGTGGTAAGTATGGTCGAACATTTGTTGTAGATGTTTCGCACAGTATCGGTCGTTGAACTCCAGGCATAGTCAGTCGGGTGAAGTTGAGTTTGGGGTTGTTCAAACACGATCGTAGTTCGGAGTCGTTTTCGTATTCTTGGACGAGTTGATTGTAGTCGATAGTTGAGTTCAGTAGTTCGACTTCTTCTATTCGTGATAACGCGTCGGCCGCTTCATTTTTATCACCGTTGATGTATAGGATGTTTGTGCAGAATTGACTTATATAGTGAAGTTGTCGCTCTCTTCTTGGAGTGTCGCTGCTACTCGGTGGTCTTGTAAGCGCGTACGTTAGAGGTTTGTGATCGGTGTAAATTGTAAGGTCGTTGCCCTCTATTAGTCGACGTAGATGTTGCACAGCGGTGTACATAGCTAATAGTTCGCGATCGTACACGCTGTAGCGTCGCTGAGTATCGCTCATCGTTTTTGAGTAGAAAGCGAGAGGTTTCCACACGTTGTCGACTTTTTGTTGCAGAACGGCGCCGATGCTGGTACTCGAAGCGTCTGTGAATAAGCATAGCGGTGCGTTTGGTATTGGGTGTGTCAGCGTAGTCGCCTCGAGTATGCTTTGGCGGCAATATTCGAAGGCTTCTTCGGCTTCAGGCGTCCAGGCAATTGGTGATTTATCGTTCTTCTTGCTGTTGTGTAGGTACTTGTTGAGTAGGGTTTGATGTTCGGCTTGATGGGGTAGGCAGCCGCGGTAAAAGTTGATCATGCCTAAGAATCTTCGTAATTCTTGAATTGTAGTTGGTTTTGGGTAATTGACTATGGCTTGGATGCGATCTTGTGTGGGTTTGATTCCTTCTTGTGTGACTTCATATCCGAGAAATTGTATTTTGTTAGTGCCGAACTCGCATTTTTCGATGTTGAGTGTGACGCCTTACTTGTTCAATCGTTCGAGAACTTGATGTAGGTGGCGCTGATGTTCTTCTTCATTTCTTAAATATACGAGTAAATCGTCGACAAAACAGAATACGATGTCGTCGAGTCCACGTAGTACTTCGTGCATGAAACGTTGGAATGTTTGACCGGAATTGCGTAGGCCAAACGTCATGCAATTGAATTCGAAGAGACCAAATGGTGTGATGATGGCGGTCTTCGCAGCGTCTTCTTCATAAATTGGGATGGAATAGTAGGCCATTTTCATATCCAACTTAGAAAAGACTTTTTTCCCGTGTAGTTGGTAGGTAAAGTCTTGCATTCTCGGAATTGGGTAGCGGTCGGGTACAGTCACGGCGTTAAGTCTACGGTAATCGCCGCATACACGTAGTGAGCCATCTTTTTTCTTGACGACGTGTAATGGGCTGGCCCATGGGCTCTTCGAAGGTTTGCAGATACTCATCTCCATCATCTTCTCGAATTCAATTTTTGCCGCGTTGTACTTGTCCGGAGGAAGGGGGCGTGGCCTTGAGTAGATAGGTTGACCTGTTGTTTCTATGCGATGTTTAACGTCGTGTTTTGCTGGAGACTTGAGTGACATGGGTCGCAGAACGTCAGGATACTTCATCAGTATGCCATGGTAGGCATGATTACGGTCGATAATGTAGACGGCTTCTTCAGTTGTTTGGATTTTGATGGCGTTCACGCTAAGATCGGTAACGCGATCGATAAGTTTTCTTTGATGTAAGTCGACTAGTAATTTGTGATTTACTAGGAAATCTGCGCCTAATATTGATGTCTTGACGTCGGCGGCGACGAATGTCCATTTAAAACTTCTACGTAAACCTAGGTTGAGCTCGAGTGTACGCTCTCCGTAGGTATGTATTTGTGTGCCGTTTGCGGCGAATAATTTGTAGGTACTTTCTGCCGGTTTCGAATAGTTCTTGTTTCTTGCTGCTAAGACTGATATATCGGCTCCGGTGTCGACAAGAAACTTTTCTTAGCTGTTCCTGTCGATGATGCATAGGCGGAGGCTTCGTTGATTTACATTGACTTCCGCCACGGTCGATGTATTTTCTAGTTTTCCTTCATTTTAGAACAGGGAGATTCGCATTTGCGCGCGTCTTCACCGAATCTGTAGTGATAGTAGCACAGCCAATCAGCGTCGCCCGGCTTGCTCGACCCGCGAGAGTTTGCACGGGAATTTTGGCGCGAAATGCTGCGTTGCCGCGTCGACGACGAGTAGCGGGAACGGGAGCGACGAGCGAGCGGGGCGGGCGTGCGCCGCGCGCTTTTGCCAGCTTGTGCGTAGGTCGGCTATCTCGAGTGATAACTTTTCGATTTGTTTTGATAGCAAATCGACTTGCAGGTTCGTGATGGCTGAAATCTGATGACTTTCGCAGCTTGGTGTGGTTATTGTGGTAGCCGTGGAGTCTGTGGCGACTGATGCTGGTTCGAAGTGCTCCATCATCTTGTCGGCCATGGCAGCTAGGACTGCGAGCGTAGATTCGGTGTTCACTGAGAGAACGGCGCGAACTTGCGTGGGCAGCTGATTGAGCCACATTACTTTGAGAGCTTCGTCTGTGAGTAGTTTGCCGCTCAAATCGCGCATCTTGCGAAGTAGCTGGCTAGGTTTTTGGTCGCCGAGCTCAAGGCCGCCGAGTAATTTCTGCAGCTGGCGATGGTGGATTCTTGGTATGTTGATATCAACCGGTTCTTGAGTGTGCTGTATTTGCCAGTAGGAGGTGGATTTAGGATGATGTCGGCAATTTGCTCCAAATCGCTGCAGCCTAGCAGCGGAACGACGAGGTTGAATTTTTGATCTTCTCCGATTTTACTGGCAGCGACGGCAGCTTCGAATTGCGCAAACCAGAGTTTAGGGTTTTGGCGCCAAAATGGTGGTAGACGTGCAGGCAGTGATATGGTGGCAACGTCGCTCTTCACTGTTGAGGTACCGTGGGCATCGCAGAATTCTTCGGCTTGGTTTTTTGACATGACGATTGCTTGATCTTGACGGTTCTTCTATTTTTCAGAAGGCAGGCGTCTTGATTTTCCAGCGGGGTCACCAATATAAGGGATGAGAGTGACTCATAAATGAAACACGTAGTTAGTCGTTGATGTCTGAACAAGATCTGTACTTATATTTTCTATTTTTTTTTTTTTTTTTTTTTTGTGTGTGGCCTCTCGCAGGTCAACCTAGGAGGTTGTCGGCTGCTTAACCGGACTTGCCTGTGGCGGCCTTGATCTCTAATCAAATCCTCCAGCCAGGGCTTACTATACTAACTTAAAAACTAAGCGACTACGCTAAGGGCACCCCCTGTGGGGTACGAGCCTCGGCTTAGGGCGTCGCTGGGGGAGGGCAGCAAAGGGACGGGCTGGATCTAGCAAAATTTCTATTATTATTAAAGGGGAATTTTAGACTACTGGCTCAGCGGCGCGGGCTGGCTCGAGCAAGGGACGGGGAGGACAATTACGGGGTTGTCGCGGCGGGCCTCGGCGGCGAGGACAGAAGGATCGCGGTCTGTAATGTTTTCTAACTGTACTAGTTTCCCTACGGCTCTCTTGGAGCAGGGTAGTGGGGTCATCGGGGGCGATTAGGGTATGCCTAGGGCGGCGAATCTTGGAGATGCGGGAGGGTTCGTATCGGGCTGCCGATGCGATAAGGGGGTTGCGGTGCTTCATGGCAGTGTCAAAGAAACGCTTGCACAGGCGTTTCATGAACTGCTGGATGGTGGGGACTCTGAGATCTAAATGTAGATTCTCATTTCGGATGTAATAGGGGGCTCCGAGGATTTTTCGGAGGGTACGGTTTTGGAGGGTCTGCATCCGGTGGAGGTGACGGGCCTTGGCGTGTGCGAAGATTGCACAGGCATACGTCATGATCGGGCGGATGACTGCCGTGAAAAGGCGCAACTTGCACTTGCGTGACAATTTGCTGCGGGCAGTCAGTAGGTAATGAAGCCTACCCTGAGCGAAAGCAGCTCGCGAGCGAGCCTGCTTTATGTGCTCGGCGAAGGATAGGCGTTCATCGAGGAACACTCCGAGGTACTTGGCTTGCTTCTCCCAGGGGATCGGCTTGCCGTACATGGTGATCGGAGGGGGAGGGGGGTCAGATCTCCGCCGTCTCGCATAGAGAACGGCTTGACTCTTATCAGGGTTAACCTCGACTCTCCATTTCCGGAACCATTTGCCCAAAATGTTTGCGGAGGTTTGGAGGTTGCGAGCGATAACTCTGGGGTCATGACCTGTGTAGTAAATAGCCGTATCGTCAGCGAATAGCGCCAACTTAGACTTTTTACTTTTGGGGATATCGCTGGTGAACAACGTGAAGGCTAGAGGGGAAACAACGGAGCCTTGAGGGACTCCTGCTCTGATGGGGTGTGGGGAGGACAGAGCTCCCTCGACTCTATAGCGAAAGGTGCGATTCGACAGAAAGTCTCGCATGATGAGAACGAGACGATCTGGCACACCGAGTTGGTATAGCTTATATAATAAGCCATTATGCCAGACTTTGTCGAATGCTTTCGCTATGTCAAAGTACAAGACGCCCGTCATCGTGTTACGTTGGAAGCCAACGCTTATGTGCTCCACGATGCGGTGAACTTGATGGACACACGAGTGTTCGGTACGGAACCCGAATTGTTCGTCGGGGATGAGACCCTTGGTTTCGGAAAATCTTTGAGTCGCTTATAAATAAGCCTCTCGTAGATCTTACCGAGAACATTGAGGAGACTGATGGGACGGTAACTAGAGGGGTCAGACTTGGGCTTGCCTGGTTTGGGGATGCCGATAACGGTGGCCTGTTTCCACGCTTGGGGGAATATATTATTGCTTAATGCGCCATTGAAGATGGCGGTCATTAGCATTATGAGCTGGGGGGGGAAGAGTTTGAACACTCTGTTCGTGATGCCGTCGGCACCGGGGGCTTTCCGTGGTTGAAGCCTTTTCACGATATCCTCAACCTCGTCGGGTGTGACGGGGGCTAGAGGGTTATCGGGGTCTTCAACGGGAGGGAGGGAGGCTCTTCGTTCGACTTCAGCATCCACCATATCAATGTGGGCTTGGTCTACTAGATGAGAGCTAGGCGAGCATTGGGTTTCGAGACTGTCGGCCAGGCACTCCGCTTTCTCTGAGTTGTCGAAAGCGACACTCCCATCAGGGCGGGTGAACGGGGGCATGGAGGACTCTTCGGTGGAACGTAGCTTCCTTTGGAGTTGCCAGAAGGCGAGATGGGTAGGCTCAAGTTCGCTGAGCGTCTTTTCCCAGCGGGCGGAACGCAGCTCGGTCATACGCTTCCTTACAGCACGCTGTAATTTACGCATGTGAGCCTTGTTGGCGTCGCAGGGAAAAGCGCTATACGCACGGATAGCAGCGTTCTTCTCGGTCATCAGAGCCCGTACATCGTCCGGGATTTTCCAGCGACAGTCCTCTGTCACTGGAATCTCCCTTGAACAATCGTTCAGGACGGATTGTACGTGCTCTGTGAGCGAGTCGATCGCCTCCGTCGTCTCGGCGACTGAGACTATATGGTCGGGGATGGAGTCCAACTGATGTGACGTAGTAGATTTCAGTCGTTCGCTTACTTTCTTCCAGTCAGTGATCAGTCGGGATGGAGGGGGCTGGCCGAGGTCGAGATTTCCCGAGCGGGAGCCAAGGTGCATGACCACGGGGCGGTGGTCAGAGTTTAGTTCGTGTATTGCTTCTATAGATTGCAAACGGAGGTTTACATTCTTTAGCAGCGCTACATCGAGAACGTCAGGCCTATGATTGGGATCGTGGGGGAAGTGAGTGGGACACATCGGGCCGATGATGTCAAAATTCAGGGAAGCACCAAGGTTGAAAATGACCTTACCTCTAGGGTTGGTCGTGCTGCTGTTCCACGCGGGGTGTTTAGCATTGAGATCGCCCGCTAAGATAACGGAGTCACTCATGCCAAAGAGGGATGTCAGGTCTCTGGTGAGAGCGGTGGCTTCGTCTGCTAAGTTGGACGAAGAAGACGATGGGGGGTAATAGGCGGAGATGACTGTGATCGACGGGTGACCAGTCATGCCTAGCCGACAAGCCGAGAACTCCAGTAGAGATAGGGGCGCGGATGGAGTTAGGGGAATGCAGTGCAATTCCTTTTTGTAGTAGATGAGGGTGCCACCACCGTGACAGCGGATCCTATCGTTGCGAACTATGCGATAGTTGGCAATCCTAGGATCTTTGAGGTGGGGCTTTAGATAAGTTTCCTGTATAAGGAGAATGTCTAGTTGATGGTCGCGGAGGAAGGCCGCGATCTCATCACGCTGGGAGTTAATGCTATTTGCATTGAAGAAACCTAATTTAAGGGATCGCGGTTTGGAGCTACAAACTTTCAGTCGCTTATCCATTAATTTAATTATTAAGGGAAACAGCTGGAAGCCTGTCCAGCTCGGACAGTGTCGGCCTATGCTGATCGAAGAGCTCAGCCATCTTCTTCAGGGTCACTGTACCCGTGGCTTTAGCCATGTGTAGTTCGTCAGCTAGGTCTCTAGCATCCTGGGTCATAAATATGATATAATGCTCCAGGATGATTGAGCCAGCTGGATCGGTCCTGGGAGGAATCACGCCAGTGAACCGAGGCACAGCCTTAGGGCCTGCTGCTGGGACTGCGGGTGCCACAGGGGCAGGAGTAGGCGCTGGGATGGGTTTGGCCATCAAAGCTGGAATAGGCTGAGAGACCGCCAAGGCCGGGAAGGCCTTTTGGTGGTTCAGCCTGTTCCAAGGGGACGGGCGCTGGGGAGCGAGACGCTCGGGGAGCTGGGATGAGGGGGCTAACCCTGAGGGGGCTTCTCTAAGCTGGCGTGCAGCGGCGCGCTTTGCGAGCTTTGGAGAAATTTTTGGGGCCTTGGGGCAACCCCGGTAGTTAGCCGAGTGCCCAGCTTGCCCGCACAGCACACAGCTGGGTGGCTCTGTGCAGAGCGTGCGGTCTTTGGGACGGGGGCAGTCAGTAGTGCCGTGCTCACCCAGACACTTTACGCATCTGGGTTTTGCGTAGCAGTTGGACTGAGCATGTCCATAAAGTTGGCAGCGGTGACACTGGCCAACTATCGAGCTTTTATACGGCTTCTCAATTGAGATGCCGGAGAGAGAGCACACCGACTTGATCTTGAAGATCGGGTGGTGCCCTTCTGTAGGGTCGCAGACGACCAGTACCATATCGTACTGTTCTCTGCCACGAGCCTTGTGAAGACGGTGAACCGCAGAGACTGGGACGCCCTGCGATTGAAGGTCGGACTTGATGTCGTCCGTGGGGATTTCCTTTGGAACACGTCTTATGACCACTCGGGTCGGCGTGTCCTCTGGGAGAGAGTACGTGTGGAAGCACACGTTCCTCTCTCTAAGCGATCGGGTAAGTTCCCGGTAGTCAGCGACTGTCGGGACTGTGACACGAATGCCCTGCTGGCATGCTCGTGCATTAGAGTAGTTGATCTTACGATCAACACATATCTTGGACACGTCCGTCCACTTCGCCTTGTCCTGGATGTACAAGGGAGGCGGGGGACGTTGCTTCTTTGCAGAAGCTGAAGGATTGCAGCTAGGCTGCGACAGCTGTGACGCTGGGGCGGGTTTGCTACTGAGGGTAGTAGCGGGGGCGGGGGTGGAGACATCAGTCACAGTCTTCTTGGCCTTACTGGCGGGGGCCTTGGTCTTTTTCTTCCTCTTTCCTTGGACGACTTGATAGTCGTCGTCAGAGGAGGACTCCTGGGCCTCAGAGCCTGGCGGCTCTGAGTCAGTGTCTATGAGCACTGTCGTGTCCATAGCCTCGCTAGGAGGGGATGAATTGACATGGTTTCCCTCAGTTTGGGAAGAACAGGGGTGGGAGGGAGGCAGTCCCGTGGACGGGGCCTGAGTAGCTTCATCGGTGGAGGGATCCACCGATGAGGAAGGAACGAGTGGGGCGGTCTTCCGGGTGCCGACAAAATTTCGGAACTTATCCCGGAAGCCATCGATGAAGGTGGGGTCTTCGACTAATACTTGCTCGAAAAAAGCAAGTATAGTCTCTGCCTGAATCCTTTTAAGGTCCATGGCATCCATGGTGGAGAATTAAAGGGGGGGCAACATGGGTTGAAAAGCCTATGTCCCTAACACCTAAGTCCCCGGGTGGACGGGCCCGGGGGTGAGTGACCCTCCCAACAAGGGTTGTGCACGCTGGGAGGTGTGTACCTAATGGTGAGCCCTAAGCTTGTAAACCGATCGCCAGTCTTAATGTGCGATCGGGCCCTGACAGGGTCTGGTGCGAAGGGATAGACACCCCAACCGACACCAGGTGTGTAGCTGAAAAAGAACTCGGAGTTATAGGTCTGACGAGGGGCCACCCCCAAGGCCAAGACCTAGCTCCCGACTCCAAATGACTGCCTAGCCCTGAAGGGGTTCGGCGGGTGTATTGGGGCAACACCCCCTTGGCTTGTTGACACCGTGAGGTATTCCCGCCAAGGACCACGAAACTGTGGCTTTTCCCATAAGGGGCACTACGTTTTCGACTATTCCGTAAAGGAAATAGTCTATCGTCCACTGCCTTGAAAAAGGCGGCTTCCGATAGTGTTGTGGTCGGCGACCACTGATGACGTCACCGCGAGCGGGCGCGGCGAGACGTAGGAGGGGGCACGTAGCACAGAGCGGGCGCGATGCACGGGGCGGCACGTCCGTTCGGGGCGAGCGACGGGCAGCGAATGATTTGTGTATATTTTCTATAATTACACCCTATTTATATTTACAATGGTACTTATGGAAGTAGTGGTTAGCCTAAGATATTTACAAACGTGCGTCGTTATTTCTCAAACAGAGGGCGCTTGAGGTGCTGCACATTAAACGCACTGAGCGGGCTGCTCACCGCGCATGCGCGACTAAGTACACGGCGCAATCCTGTCGCGATGCTATAAATACGTGTCGCGCGCAGAGCGCGATCCTTTTCCCCGTCGAGACGTCACCGAGTGAAGATCTCCGCTACGCGAGGCCACGTGATCCATCTGCGAGGGTGCTGAGGCTTATGCTTAGCGCTTATCCTATTTCTTGATTTGTCGTAAAACGTGTTGCTTCACTGTTTCTATAACAGACGTTGTCGTAAACGTGTTGCTTCACTGTTTCTTTAACAGAACATGGTTGAAAACGTGGTAATTGGTTCTGAGGTATTGGTAACTGGTATCTGGTGTGGTGGTACGGTGGTTTGTGGTTTTCTGGTAACAGGTACTGTGTCACTACAATGGCATTATCCGGCGACTTTCTAGAGTTCATGTGAAGTAAATCACGATGACGAATACACCGCATAAGACCAGGCGTTATCCATGGCTTAATATTTCTGTCTTTTTTGGGAATTGTGACCACATATGTATGTTTTTTTATTAAGTTCTGGATAACTCCGATCAGTTCGTCTGCAGCTATGTTTGCATCGTGCGTGTTCGAGATATGTGAGAGGTTCGCGCTTTCGATTTCCTTAACCAGCTTAGCGAAGTCCACTCGTGAGATAGTTTTTTTAAGATTTATGGCAATAAAAAATATAAAAATATGATTAAAGGCAATTTTTAAACGTGGTAAAAAGGGTATTTATTTGCATAGTACATCAATTATCATCATCTCAGCTCAAATCATCGTCATAGCCCACTGCTAAACATAAGAATATTAAGTATAATTCAAACGCCCTATGTTGTTCCTAACTCTTTAGCTAAATCTATTTAAAATATTTATATTTATCACAAATATCATACCACAATTTTTATTTTATTTATTAATTTAATAATTATCTGTATTATATTACTTACAAAAACTATTAAACTATAATATATAATTACTTTTATTTTAAAAAGGCAATGTAATACATATCGATTGATTTTATCGATAAAGTCACGCACTATTTGGATAGCGTCAAAAGTATAGGTAGACTAACGAATATTCCAGAAAAGCTAATAACCGAGAAAAGAAAATCAACTTTGTTTTTATGTAAGTAAGGACTAGTTTTGTTTGTATATCCTGCGCAATGTTTCACGTAATTAAATTTTTTCATTTTATTAAAATAAATCCGAAAATAATACTTTTCGGTGGTATGATACACCTCCATGAGTTAGATTTTTAGTCCAACTATGGTTTTTAAAGTACAGTATGGTACAATAAGGCATTTTAATAGATATTATTTTTCGTCAATTATTATGTTGAGCAGTCTAGTTAGAGAATGCGGCGACAGTGCCACGCCTACTTACTTCTTTCACTGTTTTTACTGTTCCGTGGTTAGTGGTCCCTAGTGGGTCACAGATCCGAACTACATGCCCGATTATAATACCTTTCACGAAATTTTTCAAGCATTGTTTGGATAAGTCATGGTTTTCATGTGATTTGACCATAACGTATTTACTGTATGGAGCTTAAAAGCCCCAGAGTTTGTTTTGGTGTTTCTTCTCAAGGTAGTCAGTAAAGGTGGCATTCTGTTTCTGTTCTTAGCGAACGCGACGCGCGACCGCGACACGCGTCCGCGACTGGGTCGCGCGACCTTACTGCTTAGTATGAATTTATATGGAGCACTAAACTAACGCCGCGAGCCGCGTCGTGCGACCGGTGGGCGTGGCCAGCGAGCCGCGTCGCGCGACCGGTGGGCGTGGCCAGCGAGCCGCGTCGCGCGACCGGTGGGCGTGGCCAGCGAGCCGCGTCGCGCGACCGGTGGGCGTGGCCAGCGAGCCGCGTCGCGCGACCGGTGGGCGTGGCCAGCGAGCCACGGCGGAGTGACCCGCTCGCGTCGGGTTCAGTGACGCCACGCGACGCAAGCGATGAACACATCAAAATGGCGTCGTTTTCATCATACGAGGACGAAATTTTGATAGAGTTAGTGAATAAAAATCCTCCTTTATATGATGTAAGACTCCAATCTTATATATTGATAATAACATAATAAGAATATCATCTTTTTCTTCATCCTCCAATAGCTGCTGAATAACTCTTTCTAGCTGCGGATGTATTGTCCGACATAGCGTATACTGCAATAGAACACAACCATCACCTATAAAAACTGCGAGAAGACTGACGGCAGACGTCGCGGTCGCTGACATCGGCAAGCTAGTGGTCGGGCGGCGACAGGCGAGCGGTGGCGGGGCGCGTGCTCGTCTAGTCGCTGTCGCGTGTCGCGGTCGCTGACATCGGCAAGCTAGTGGTCGGGCGGCGACAGGCGAGCGGTGGCGGGGCGCGTGCTCGTCTAGTCGCTGCCGCGTGTCGCGGTCGCTGACATCGGCAAGCTAGTGGTCGGGCGGCGACAGGCGAGCGGTGGCGGGGCGCGTGCTCGTCTAGTCGCTGTCGCGTGTCGCGGTCGCTGACATCGGCAAGCTAGTGGTCGGGCGGCGACAGGCGAGCGGTGGCGGGGCGCGTGCTCGTCTAGTCGCTACCGCGTGTCGCGGTCGCTGACATCGGCAAGCTAGTGGTCGGGCGGCGACAGGCGAGCGGTGGCGGGGCGCGTGCTCGTCTAGTCGCTACCGCGTGTCGCGGTCGCTGACATCGGCAAGCTAGTGGTCGGGCGGCGACAGGCGAGCGGTGGCGGGGCGCGTGCTCGTCTAGTCGCTGTCGCGTGTCGCGGTCGCTGACATCGGCAAGCTAGTGGTCGGGCGGCGACAGGCGAGCGGTGGCGGGGCGCGTGCTCGTCTAGTCGCTGTCGCGTGTCGCGGTCGCTGACATCGGCAAGCTAGTGGTCGGGCGGCGACAGGCGAGCGGTGGCGGGGCGCGTGCTCGTCTAGTCGCTACCGCGTGTCGCGGTCGCTGACATCGGCAAGCTAGTGGTCGGGCGGCGACAGGCGAGCGGTGGCGGGGCGCGTGCTCGTCTAGTCGCTGTCGCGTGTCGCGGTCGCTGACATCGGCAAGCTAGTGGTCGGGCGGCGACAGGCGAGCGGTGGCGGGGCGCGTGCTCGTCTAGTCGCTGTCGCGTGTCGCGGTCGCTGACATCGGCAAGCTAGTGGTCGGGCGGCGACAGGCGAGCGGTGGCGGGGCGCGTGCTCGTCTAGTCGCTACCGCGTGTCGCGGTCGCTGACATCGGCAAGCTAGTGGTCGGGCGGCGACAGGCGAGCGGTGGCGGGGCGCGTGCTCGTCTAGTCGCTACCGCGTGTCGCGGTCGCTGACATCGGCAAGCTAGTGGTCGGGCGGCGACAGGCGAGCGGTGGCGGGGCGCGTGCTCGTCTAGTCGCTACCGCGTGTCGCGGTCGCTGACATCGGCAAGCTAGTGGTCGGGCGGCGACAGGCGAGCGGTGGCGGGGCGCGTGCTCGTCTAGTCGCTGTCGCGTGTCGCGGTCGCTGACATCGGCAAGCTAGTGGTCGGGCGGCGACAGGCGAGCGGTGGCGGGGCGCGTGCTCGTCTAGTCGCTGTCGCGTGTCGCGGTCGCTGACATCGGCAAGCTAGTGGTCGGGCGGCGACAGGCGAGCGGTGGCGGGGCGCGTGCTCGTCTAGTCGCTACCGCGTGTCGCGGTCGCTGACATCGGCAAGCTAGTGGTCGGGCGGCGACAGGCGAGCGGTGGCGGGGCGCGTGCTCGTCTAGTCGCTGTCGCGTGTCGCGGTCGCTGACATCGGCAAGCTAGTGGTCGGGCGGCGACAGGCGAGCGGTGGCGGGGCGCGTGCTCGTCTAGTCGCTGTCGCGTGTCGCGGTCGCTGACATCGGCAAGCTAGTGGTCGGGCGGCGACAGGCGAGCGGTGGCGGGGCGCGTGCTCGTCTAGTCGCTGTCGCGGTCGCTGACATCGGCAAGCTAGTGGTCGGGCGGCGACAGGCGAGCGGTGGCGGGGCGCGTGCTCGTCTAGTCGCTGTCGCGGTCGCTGACATCGGCAAGCTAGTGGTCGGGCGGCGACAGGCGAGCGGTGGCGGGGCGCGTGCTCGTCTAGTCGCTGTCGCGTGTCGCGGTCGCTAAGAACGGAATGCCACCTTTAGGAAACACCGGCTTCACCTAGTTTAAAATGACGAAAAAAAAATTGACGTTATAAGTGCTTTTTATACACTTGTTTGCAAGATAAATATTCGTCATTTGTTTCTTCCGTCTTTAACAGAGTCGCAATTCGCATGAGATTACAATTACATTTGATAAATGTAATAATCGTCTGTATCTAGAGTTTACCTGGCTCTGCGTATAAATGTCGGTTAAATTTCAACAGCGACACAAGCGCGAACCGCGATATAAGTGATAAGCGATTTTACCTAACGACTTAAGAGATAATGAAACGAACTCTAGTAGTTATCGTTGATTGGACTTTGTTATTGTTAGGTTGGTGGTGAAAATGTAGCTTGGCGAGTGTTTTACAACCGGCTGCCACCTGACGCCAAGGATATAGCGTTTTCTCAAAGACTGAAACGCCGCCGGTGATCTTTTAGATATTCTCCAGCCAATGATTCTTTTATCCATTAAATGGAACCATTTAAAAAAAATACATAAATATTCAAGAAGTCAGTTTTTAGTATTCAGCTGTGGAAATCTAAAATGTTTAAAAAAAACTTTATGGGAAAAATACCAGATATGCAGTTCGAAGCTCACCATAGTATAGGACTATAATCTCTATAATCGCTCAAACTGAAAAGGTTTTTAAATAATTAACTTGAAATGCTTAAATTATAATTTAATAATAAATTATCTGAAATGCAACAAATGTAACGTGTATAATAATACTATAATATATCTCTCGTGCGCGACGCTCGTGACGGACGTACTAACAACTATTAAGGCCCATATACATGAACAGGATTAACCTTCTCCATGTGTAAAAATTAGATAACATTACAAAATTACAACGCGTGCGTGCTTCGTTGTTAGTAACTATATTATGCAACCTTAATAATATAATATTCAACTATATTAAACTAAAAATACCTCTATTAAATGGTTAAATCACAGTGTACTAAACATAACTTACGATATGTAGCCGTCAGTGTAAAAAGCTTCGCTTTTACACAAATACTTGCGTGAGTCTTAACAAAGTAAGTCTTTGTTAGAAAAATATTAAGGCAAAGCTCACAACGCACGCGCCGCATGACGTCAACGTCAGTATTTGGGCTCGTGCAGTCGTGCAGTAATCCGCGCGTGACGCCACTGTCAGCAGTCAGGCTCGTGACGTCACCGTCAGCACTCGGCCTCGTGCAGCCTCCCCGCGCGTCCCGTCACCGTCAGCACTCGGCCTTGTGCAGCAATTCCTCGCGCGCCAGCAGCGCCGTGAAGTACTGCGCCGCCAGCCGCGCGATGTACTGGTCCATGGGCGCGCCCGCGGGCCACCAGCCCTCCAGGAAGCCGATGTGCCCTCCGCGCGCCGTCACGGCCAGCGCCACCCGCGCGCCGCCCGCACTCGCCGCCTCCGCCTCGGCCACGGGGATGGCGCCCAGCGGCTGGAAGGGGTCGTCGGCGGCGCACAGGCACAGCAGCGGCACGCGCACCTGCGCCAGCTTGTCGCGCAGCGACGCGGCGCGGTAGTACGCGTCCACCGAGCCGAAGCCGAAGTGCTTCGTGGTGAAGGCGGCGTCGAACTCGCGCACGGAGCGCGCGCGGTCCACGACGCGCCAGTCCCAAGGGCCCTCGCGCAGCGGAGAGTGCGCGCGCAGAGTGCGCCGCAAGTTGCGCGCCATGTGGTACGACAGCAGCGCGTTGAGCGGCGCGCGCTCCATGCACGCCGAGCCCTTCTCCACGTCTAGCGGCGACGACACCACGAGCGCCGCGTGCACCTGCGCGCGCGCTCCGTGCTCGGCCAGGTAGTGGCCCAGGATCAGGCCGCCCAGCGACACGCCCACGGCCAGCAGCGGCACGTCGCCGCTGGCGTCGCGCACGGCGCGCACCACCTCGGCCAGGTCGGAGTGGCTGACGGCGCAGTACAGGCGCGGCGTGGTGAGCGGCAGCCCGCCCAGGCCGCGGTTGTTGAACACGACGCAGTGCGCGCGCAGCAGCGTGGCGGCGGCGGCCAGCGAGCGCACGTAGTCGGCGTCGGCGCTGCCCGTGAGCCCCGGCAGCACCAGCAGCACGGCGCGCGGCGGCCCGGGAGGCGGCGCCATCCAGTCCAACGCGACTTGCCCGCCATCTGACAGCCGCAGAACCTGCCTGTAAAGCCCATTCCATTATTGCTGTAATCTTATCCATCATAACATGCTTATTTCCTTTTTGTTTGTTAACTTTTTTCATACCCATTCATATAATCTTTATCTTAGGGTTTTCATTGGATTTTTGACAAAACAAGTTTCGTTTAGATATAGGTGTGGGAAAAGTGTGCCATCTTTGCAATATTGGAACATATTCATCAATCACTGAAATGTTCCGGAACAATGTTCTGGAACAAAGGAACATTTGAAACCCCTTGTTCCTCTCAACAAAATATTTGAAACAACAGATCTGTTACGTTGCATCACATACACTAACAGTTTTGTTTAATTGAATTTAGATTTATGTATAATTAGAGACACAATAGAAAGACAATGAGTGAGCGAATGCAGGCGTTTGCTTGAGGTCTAATGAATTAAAACTTTACTGATGTTGCAATCTTTCGGCACACTAAAATGTTTCAGAACAGTGAGTCAGTTCAGTAAAGAGTTACACATGCCTAGGGCTGCCATCCGTCCGGGTTTCCCCGGATTTGTCCTAGTTTGGAAGACGTCCGGGGAGCGTCTGGGCGGAGTTTCAATTGTAGTCCGGGATTTTGATTAGATCCCGTTCCCATAATTTACGTAAATAAAAGCTATGGGTTAGGTATTTCACCGCACGCACTGCCGACGCTATTTTACTACGCAAGCGGCGAGCGGGTATGGGGCGCGTTCGACCGACGCATGGTGTTGGTATGGCTTTAGTATAAATTATTATGACTTTCTGAATTTGATTTAAGATTTCAGTTCTTTTAAAACTAAAGTAAATATTGTTAATTGTATAGAAAAATAAGAAATTAAACAAGTTTTTCATTTAATTTTATTAACTGAGTAACTAATATTGGATTTGTTTATCTTTTATTGAATACCTAAGAAGGTTAAAAAATAAAGCAAAATTACTCACTTGTAGTCACAAAAACGATTAAACACTCTATTTCATGCAACAAAAGAGGCTTACAATTAAAGTTTACTTCTATCAAGTACGGAGTGAAATATATTTTAATCAAGATGTAAGTAAATGAAAAAAGTATTGGAATGTCCAGGGTAAAAGCTCCAAAATCCGGGGAACCTACGCTTCTGGTCCTGGGGGACAGGTTTTAGAGATGGCAGCCCTACACATGCCTCTTTAGGTGAAGAAACATTTCCAACAGGAAAAATAAGCTCAAATTCTTAGACTGTTCGATTTGATCAGTTAAATAATAAAGAATCATTGATATTTCAATATTCCAAGCAACTAAAACTAAGTATAGGAAGCAAAGGAGGTATATTAGATTAAGTATGTGTCATGTGAAGTTTATCAGTTCTGTTCAAGATTCATATTTATTTGTGTTATCAAATATTATAGTTTGAATAATTCATTCATATCTAGATATACTTATGATTTAGTAAGGACATTGAGAAGATTAATATTATTATGAACTTTGTACCGGCGATATTTGACGGGTGGCAATAGACGCGAACGTAGTATTGAGCCCAGCACCGTCTGCAGCCGAGACTCGACGCACCACGGTGTCGGCCAGTAGTGCTCGCTCAGCAGAGGCACGTTTTCCTCCAAGAAGCGGCGAAATTCACCTTGACGACATATTAATATCGGCTTCTGTAACGGAATGTACGAATCGGTATTCTATTTCGCTGCAGCGCTCATATAAGAGTAACCGAAGAAGTATCGCACCAGAAAAACGACAAATGAACGCCAAACAACAAGACAGTACTTGAGATTGGTCAACATAATAATTTTTAATGAGTTTTACCTTGACCACTTCCACTAGATAATAGGTTATGTACAATATTGATAGGGAAACACCAACTAACAACTCTTTTTTTATTTCAAATATGTACATAAAGATACCTAACATGATTCGTGTAAGACGATTAGTATAAAATGAAATAATATTAAAACAAAATAACAAAAAAAGAATATCAAAGTACAACACTCTGTTTTGGTACGTTAAATCCACAGACTGTAAAACTGACTGGTTAGTCTGGTAATGACCACAGATTAGTTACGTCAAACCCTAAAGGACCTATTACACTACGCCGATATTCAGACTCGTTTTGTCTATGGTACGATGTATCTAATCTATGGTTCGACGTATCGATCGATCGATCGCGCAGTCAGTATAATAGCGCCGTACGCACGATCCATCTTAACGTACGTCTCGCCAAGGTCATACACGATGCACGATGCAAAATTCCCGTGCGTAGGCTTGACGTACGTCAATTATTATTATTAATTGCTTGATGGACGTGCACGATGACATTTCGATCCAGCAAGCAAGCCCCCCCTCACTACGAGCAACGTGGCTCAAAAGAAGAAGGCCTTTAACACGGCTGCCAAGTCCTGCAAGAAGGTGTTGAGGAGGTCTCGGTTCGACCACGTAAGCCGAATTAAGAGCAAACTTGCTTGATACCCTGCAGGTAGTAAAGCGTTTTGGTCCCTGGCTAAGTCGGTTGAATCGAACTTTTGCCACCACTCACTTCCGCCACTGCTAAAACCCGATGGCTCGCTGGCGAGAAAGAGAAAGCAAACTTATTTGCCTCTCTTTTTGCGGAATCTTCTCGTCTGAACTCTGGTGACGCACGGCCCCCTGCCTTTCCTGAGCGATGCGAGACGACTATGTCAGATATTCGCATCCATAAGAAGGACGTCCGTAGGGTGCTACGTAACCTAAACGTGAACAAAGCCAGCGGTCCTGACGGGATACCAGCGGTCGTGCTTAAAACTTGTGCGCCTGAATTGTCTCCGATCTTGACACGCCTATTTCGCCTCTCATATGAAACTGGAAAAGTGCCGATTGCTTGGAAGCAAGCTAACGTGCAGCCTGTGCCTAAGAAGGGCAGTCGAGCTGACCCGGCAAACTACCGACGCATCTCTGTTAAGTCCGTCCTGTGTAAGAGAATGGAACGGGTGCTTTACAGGAAGCTTCTGGCAAACCTAGAAACTAACGACATCCTCAGTGACCGGCAATACGGTTTTCGCCAAAACCGGTCTACTGGGGATCTTCTAGCGTATGCCGCTCATATCTGGAGCGAGGCCATCGAGAAACATGGGGAAGCGCTTGCCGTCTCCCTTGATATCTCGAAGGCTTTCGATAGGGTCTGGCACGAAAGCCTTATTGCTAAGCTTCCTTCCTTCGGTTTGCCCGCTGGTCTGTGTGATTGGATCGCAGACTTCTTGCGGGATCGATCCATCCGAGTGGTTATTGATGGCTGCTCGTCCGGTCATAAGATCTACTTAAACCCGGTATCTTTGGGTATGCAGACGACAGCACTGTTGCTGAGAGATATGTATCTGACGCACGAGCTAGCGGGTCACAGATCCAGTCATCCCGAGAGGCTATGGTTGAACGCTTGAACTCGTCCTTGAAGGCGGGTGCGGTTCAATGCATCTAAAACCCAGGCGTGTCTTTTTTCCGCCAAACGGAGCCAATTTCACCCGGCTCCATCTTTCCAGGGTGTGACCGTGCCGATAACCGACCACCTTGAGCTTCTTGGAGTTACGTTATCATCTACTCTCAATTTGGGCTCATACATCGATGCAAAGGCTCAACTGGCTGCCAAAAAATTGGGGATCATGGCAAAGGTGAGACGGTACTTCACACCGGAACAGCTGCTCAATCTTTATCAAGCCCAAGTTCGATCGTGTATGGAGTACTGTTCTTATCTTTGAGTCGATTGAGAGGCGAGCCAAGAGAATCAAAAATGTATTCCAAAGAAATTTTGAGATAAAAAGATCGTACAACCAAGAAGAACAAAGTTTTTATTATAATAACTAAAATTCGTATTAGAAAAAAATGCAACAAAATCAGGGCTGCCAGATGCAAAAAAAGCTGTGATCGTACGAGAATACAATTACAAAAAAAATCGTATTCCAAGGAAATTTTGTAATGAAAAGATCGTACAACGAAGAAATACAAAGTTTTTATTAAAAATAACTAAAATTTGTTTAATTTAAACACTTGTTCTTAGAAAAATGGTTCGATTATATCTATTTATAATTTGTGACATCCCGCAGCTGAATGCATTGCACGATGGTGCGTATGCGTATGCTACGTCCAGCACCGGACGTACAGTACGGTACGGACGTACGTCAGGGGATGGATCGTGCGTACGGCGCTTTTGACGCAATTCGGAACGCGGGGAAAGAGTCTAGATCAAAGATTTTATATAAAAGACATTGCCGGATCCTGCCCAAAAAATCAATTACATGGTACATTAATTATTTATTATATGAAAATTACTTCTAAAATAAATAAAAATAAGTCGCAACAATCACATTTCTCTAGGAGTGGCGAGAAAGAATCCAAAAAAATAAGTATGTTAATTGTTTTTGAGTCGTTTTGTTTCATAGCAACCATGGAGGATGAGGAAAAATCGATACAAATTGCATTTACGTTTGGGTACACGCATAAGACAGAAAGTGATTTTATCTGTAGTAACACGCCTAATGTCAGACTAAAAATATAAAATACTTGTAAATACCACAATTGTATTGCAGAAGTTATAAAGTTAACTGGACACTACTTTTCGAGCCGCCGCGCGTTTTGATGGTACTCATGGTACACATTATGAATCGGCAATATTTTCAAGAGCGTGCACCCAAACGTCCTAAAATTATTTTGACGTTCTGCGCTCTGAACTAAACTGTCATAACAAACTGTATGTGTCAGTCTTGCGTTGCGTCGTTCTTACAACTTATTACTGTTTTGTGTTTTCGTAACTGTATTTGATTTTTAAACTTGGCTCCATGCTATCCTTTATCGGACTTTCCTTTACACTTTTAATATTTATATTCTGCTGTGCATATTGGATTGGTTTGTTTACGATTTGATTTCTTCGTGAGCGATGAAGTTATTGCAATGTGCCTGAACTGAACTGTGGCCCCCAATCGAATATGAGGGCTATCGAATGTTGTAAGAACTTTAACACCATAACTACAAAATAAATTGGCTGATATAAATAAACAGGTTGAAGAACTACAGGAAAATGAATCTGGATTGCCTAAACTACCTTTAATTTTACCAGTTGCTAATCAAGCAAATATAACGGCATCAGCCTCATTCCTTGATAACATATCTTCGAAGCTATCTAGTTCTTCTTTGAGAGGATGAAAACATTCAATGTGTCTTGTCTGAGTAATTATTGTAGTGATGATGTGTTAAAATATTAAGAAATAAATATATACAAGCAAAGGTCTGTACTTACTTATTTATATGACTAAATAAAAATTGAAGTGTTATGTTTTTAGTGTTTTATTGCATGTCCAATTGTATATTTTATGCTAATTCGCCTGAATATCAAAAAAATATCTGTTAGACGACGAGCTCTTCTTCGATATTGCGGCTTGTTAATGTCGATGTTTGAAAGTGACTATGTATTACCAATATATGTTCATCAATGTAAATACGTTTTACTTGGTATTTTGATTTTTGACTCTTCACTAGCCTCTATGAATATGTATCACTGATAGTGTTTCGTACATTTTCATAGAATTAAAGGCGTTCTCATACTAACTTACTGTTACTGTCACTGTTATTGTAGATCATTGTTGTGTTGATGTCAATCATTGCATTCAAAATGATTAGGCGTTTTTTTTAAATCTTATTTATAGTGTCTCTCGCTCTATCTCTGATCATAAAACTTAAACTACTGCAGAGCCGTACCCTTAAGCTTTAATACAACGTACCGTTTGTCTGTGTACATGAATACTTTTTGTTTGGGCACAGCTCCCTACTAATTCCGGCCATGTCTTTTATTTTATTTACCTATATTAATTTTTATTAATTTTATTTTTTTTCTATATCCTACTAGGTCTAGATTAAGAGTCTATGTGGTGCACAGATCATAAAAGGAAAGGAGTTCCCTATTCTTTGTACAGTAGGGTGGGTCAAAAATTTTTTTTTCCTCAAATCCTTTTCTAATAGTGAAATTATTTTGTCTTACTAGTTCAATAAGAAATGTGTAAAATATTATTAATTTATTTTTAGTGTAAGAGCCCGCTCATCGAACTGCAAGTTTTATATGAACTAATACAAAAGTGACTATAGACATGACTTCAATAAACTACGGAAATAATATTATTTAGTAACATTGTGATAACGTTTAATAACTTATATTTTAGTTTTTTATAAAATTAAAGTGGATACTTTTGTTCATGGCGGGCATATAACAAAGCGCAGTTGTCTCGTTTGGTTTTAGTGATGTTATATTACATATTATAATCCTATGATTCTGAACTCCATTTAATAATATATCAATTACTCTTGTAACTGATAATAATTTCCATGGAAACTAGAAGATACCGCTATCAGTGTCCTGTATTCGGGAGTGTCGAAAATATTTTTACAAATAATATCCTGCATCGCGTCAAATAAGTATTTTATAAATAATTTTCTACAAATAATTAAATCGTTGTTTATTCTGCTGTTTTCGCGTATTAATTTTCCTTACTGACCACAATAACGTGTATGCACTGTGAAGAAATCGCCAAGACTACTGACTGCATGTAAACAGTGCAGTTATTTCTCGGCGCCAGCACTGACGCCTGCTATTGACCCGCTTACTGACCGTGTCTAAATCAAACTTTATGGTCTGAAGAATAAATGAGGGTAATGGGATTTTATTAAAAAAAAGCAAGTCTATTAGGAAGTTGTTGGATGGAAAGGGACGATATTGCGTCATGGCGTTTTCGGCATTTTAAAGAATTGCAAGACAATCGAAATGGAGCCCAACGTTGTATGCTTTATTTTAAAAATAGTTTTTACAGTTTACAAAAGAAAAAAATATATAAGGCAATTGTTAAAAGTAATGAAATATCAGTCTCTACCTAATTTTAAGTAATTAAATTGCTAAGAATATAGCAACACTATTTTTCCGTATTTTCCATTTCAACATTAGGTAGGTACGGCAAAAAGGAACTGAAAGGAAATTCTAGATGTTGTATTGTCAATGTCAATGAAAGCCAAAGATTTTATAAAGCCAATATTAAATTGACAAACAAATAAAAAACCAGCGTGCAGCGTTCCGAATTGCGATAAAAGTGGTTATAACGAAACGGACCAAAAATAGACACAAAATATAATGGGTCGGGTTCCCACTATGTACTCTTTGCGGTAAATGTACCGGAAGCCGGATGTCGGAACAGAGTGTTCTCATTACACCGGATCCCGGACAGTCAAGTAGTCACCTAGTCACCTCAGTTGAATTTGGACCTGTGCGCACAATGGACGACGAAATTGTTGTGCTTATCTTATTAAAAGGCAAAATAAAAGAAAACATTAAGTACATCCTATTTTACGAGAAAGATTTTCACTTGGAACATTTGAGACGTTAATGGGTGAACTTAGAAGTGACGAATCAAAGTATTTCTTGGACAAGCGTAATAAAAGTTTCCATTGAATATACATGTGGTCCATAACACGTCCACTTATATCGAAAATGCGAGCCGAATGACGTGAGGGGAGCACGGGCGGGGCGAGGGCAGCCCGTGCTGGGCGAGCGATCCGGCAAAAACTCGTTCACATTACTCCAGACCGGTATTACTACCGGAACTTCGCAGTGGCAAAACGCTCGGTAAAAATGCCGTATCCGGGATATTATGAACAGCTTCATATAAATTGTACAGCCACTCCGGCAGTTTTACCGGTCCGGTAGATTTACCGGTCCGGCATAGTGGGAACCCGGCCATAGAATAGTGGGTTATGGGACATCTCGCCCACGTAAAAACTGGCCTGTGGGCCGGATGTCCACTTTTTAAAATGTGCATGGGTAGATTCGCCCGAACCAGTTTAGTAAAACGGGCCAGATGTCCACTGTTAAAAATTAAAGGGATATTTCGTCCTAATTGGTTATTTATTCATTAAATAGCTGATAAATCTGCAAATCATAGCATCAAATGATAATTTAATTGTTTTTACAAAAAAAACAATAAAGTACCTAATCATCATATATTAAACTTTTAAGTACATAATTAGTATAACTTGAAATTTAAATTACATAGTTTTTTTTCGAATCGCACTAATTTATTAAGAGCCTAGCCTGTTCACTCTAGCCTTGAAGACACCTAAATTATAATCGGACGAGAAGACTGTAGCAGGCTAATTGTTCCAAATGTACGCGGTTTATATGATAAGGCAAAACGATTAGTCCAGATCGTGATTTGTATAACATTAGAAGCTATACCGGTGTGAAGAATCGCCGTACCTTTGCAAGAATGCCGAGTTTTCTAGCAGCTACCTTGGCATTGGACTCAATGAACCGCATAAAGAATATATTATACAGGGTTATTTGTACAACACTAGCAACCTTTCAGGACTATGTTAAGAACATCATAAACAACATTTTTTTTTCTATGACTTTAAAAAAATTATCATAATATTTTAGTTCATAAAATTTTCATACAAAAATAAAAATATTTAATTTAAGCGTTCTAAATGTTACAAAGTCTACGCGAAGCAAGCGATAGTACAATAACGGAGGGGAGCGGAGATCGTGCGCGGGAGGCGTAGGAGGGTACTTACAGCAAAATACAGAGTTGAAATGTGTTAGATAGTACAACGAAATCTTGAAGGTTTGTTTTTGGTAAATGTATTATGTTTTGTAAAAAGTCATAGAACAAAAGTTGTTGTTTATGATGTAAGTTATACAGTCCTACAGAGTTGTTAGTTTTACAAATACCCTAACTACGTATAATACATAATTTTACAAATTACATAATTTTTCAATGCAGTGTCCTACGCTTATCTCTTGATCCACTAATTCTTTTAGACTAGTTTAATATATAATAGTTTTAAAAGTTTAACATATGATGATTAGGTGCTTTACTGTTTTTTTAATGTAAAAACAATTAAATTTTCATTTGATGCTATGATTTGCAGATTTATCAGCTATTTAATTAATAAATAACCAATTAGGACGAAATATCCCTTCAATTTTTAACAGTGGACATCTGGCCCGTTTTACTAAACTGGTTCGGGCGAATCTACCCATGCACATTTTAAAAAGTGGACATCTGGCCTGTGGGCATCTGATGGGACATCTGATGTCCCATAACCCGAATAGTAGGGGAGGCCGGATGCTGCAGTTACTATAGCGTCATGGGGACCTATAGTAACTGCAAATGGCCTACATAGGTAGGACAATTTTTTTGTGTAACCTGATTATTTCAATTTGATTGGTTATGACAAGAAAATTATGAATTTTACAAAACGTGGTCGGTGCTTTTTTCTACACTTCAGTAGTTACGTCACAAAAAAAAAAATATAAATAAACATTCGGAAAAATCGATACTCGATTCGGATATTGAACTCAATGCGCGAGTTCGACTCGCCTAATTTCATTCTACGTACTAGATAAGGTGTGCTGAACACTCACTTCAAACGAATCCGTTGCACTGAATTCTAGGCAAATTGACATTGATGACTTTATTGCAATTTTGACGTTCATACAGTGTGAGAGCCAGGGACTTATAAGCTGTTCCATTTTACAATCATAGACTAAAACATGCAGATGTTCCCTCCCACAAAAACCGGGTTTTTACCTACATCTGCTTTAGTGAACACGAACTTTGCATGATGTTTTATTCCGTTTGTTTTTTTTTAAATATTTTATATACATAATATTTTTTCTTTTTTGTATAAATAATAGGTACCAATGAATTCCTTCAAATTCAATAATTATGAATAGGAATACGTCTGTTTTTCGATACAGTAAAAACTCAGCAAGAAATGCCAGCAAATCATTGAGTATCAGTTTTCATCGCAAGTTTTGTGGTTAAGCATTCTGTCATTCGTAAGCACTGAGGTATTATGTACCTACCTAGATATTATGTATACATAGATTAGTATTAAAATATAAATTAGGTTTAGTTGAATTTGTAGTCATATGTGTACTATAAGTGATATATCACTAAGTGATCATTACTGTTATTGAGATTTAGTCCTTCATAAACTATAATTATATTTCAAGTTTGTTCACTCTGGTCAGCCGAAAAGAGAAAAATTGATAAAATATCTTCAAGAGGATAGACGTGAAAACACGTGGCTTCCTACAAAATATCCGTTTATCTGCTCTGCACACTTTCAAACTGATGATACTAAAGCTGGAAAACGTTTTCTAATGAGTCGGCTATTCCTTGCAGTAACGTTATTCCTTCAGAATGTGCCTTCAAACATTTATAGCTTTCCCCTACATCATTAAGTGCAAATTTCTGACTCCGAATCAATTTTTGATTCGCCCCGAAAAATTAAGTTGAAAATAGATTTAAAAAAAAGTTTTAGTTTTTTATGTAATTTATTTCATCACCACTCCTCTCAAAACGGTGAAGGAAAACCTCGTCAGGAAACTTGGAATATTTCGAAGACATGCGACATTCACTAACCCGCACTGGGCCAGCGTGGTGGTTTACGGCCCATTCCCTCTCCTAGAGAGAAGGCTTGAGTCCCAGCAGTGGGAAACATTAAAAAGCTGATTATGCTATAGTTATCGTTGTTGATTATTTTGTTACTAAATATTAGTAACGCAGTCCTGACCATCATTCATTAAAGAAAGCTGTCCTTTAGAATGATGATAACAATAAATGGTTTCATTATTTTACACAATTTTGAATTCACTTATTTATTAAAGTAGTAGACGTAGTTTTCTGAATTTACACTAACTATGGTGGACTATTAGTAAAATCTTGAACTATAGTTTTATTGTAATGAAGTATTGTAGGCAAAAAACTGTGTCACTTCTGCGGTATAAAAATCTATATGGATAACATGTCATTACACTATGTTGAACTAAACGCGTAAGTACCTACTACGAAATTCATGGCGCTTAAGACGTTTTGATCGCGAAAAAGGTATCCTCTAAAAGCTATCAGCGCTTTAAATTTTAATAGTTCTGTTAGACGACATACCTAATGCTAATGTAGCGCTGCAACAAATTTTCGTTATAACTTTTCAATATTTTGACAAATATTTTCCATGAGAGGGCCTGTCTATCACTAGAATATAAGTCAATGCCTAATTTTTGTTACTGAATCGCGTTTGCATCGCGGCAGAAGCGCGTCAATATCGTGTTAGCATCGCGACTGAGAATCGTGGTGTGGGCGAGGGCTAACAGCTAGCGACTGCATCGCAACTGTATCGAAGCGATAGCATCGTTACAAAAAGTCGTCGTGGTTGAGGGGTTTTAATGTTAGTTCCACTTTACGTACTCCGCCGGCGGCACGAACGGTTCTCTTTCCGGGCAATTTTATTTAAAGCGAAATTTGTTTTGGTTTTTGGGCTACTTTAGGAAGCTGAAACAGAAGCTGAAAACCGGCTACATATGGGTACTTACTGTCACTACTGTAGAAAGAGAATCTCTGTCTACGGTACTTAGACCATTAGACTGTAAAAAATGGCAACATTAGGCTCTACGTAATTGGCAACACTGGTTAAGTAGTCTGTGTACTTTTATATAAATGATGAGTTCAACACAGAGCATCTAAACAAGAGACGGAACTTAGAACATTCAGTTTTGAGAAATTTCTTACATTCTTTAGCCAACCACTCAAAAAAAAACAAAGCTACCAACATGAAAACTCGAAGTAAACAACTGTCATAGATAGGGATGTGCAACGTACAATAAACTTATCGATGTTCAGAGTTTACACTAGTGCATTTTTTATCGATATCGATAAAATGCACTAGTGTTGTTATAGGGGGTTCCAAAACTGACGTATTTATTTTGAAAACTGGGTAAAATAAAACACTAACTTACATGATTTTATTTCATGTTTATTTATATATTTAATAGTTTAAACATACAAAGTTACAGAAGCTGTTTCTTTTACCGCTTTTCTACAAATCAACCTTTATACCTATGGTTTTATGGTTTCAGCATGCCAAGCTTCTTTGATACCGCAAACTTCACATCTTCTGTGGCCTTTACTCATGATGGTTCACAAACTTGAGAACAACTTATGAGTCTCCGTCTCGTTGAAATATGTAGTAACAAAAAATAGAAGAGTCAAATATCTCGCAAGGGTCACTTACACTAACAGAGTCAATATCTCGATAAAACCGATGAAAAGAACGAACAGGTGCTCAACTCAACGTTATACGTACAATCACAGAACTTATTCTGATGATTTATATTCCGAAATCTTAAAGAAAAAGGAAAAAAACAAACAGAATAGTCACAACACAAACTTAATTACACAAAGGTAGCCATGTTTGTTTTTAAGTACCACAGACAATACTATAGTTAGTCTTTGACCACAGACTAAAACATCTAGTAAGTTCATTGTGTAATGTTGGTCAAATTGATGTTTTTCTCAATGTTGGCTAAAGAATGCACGAAATTCCATAGAAAAAGTAATTTGTTCGGAGTTTCACAAGACTGGAGTTCAAGTCGGTCATCTGTTGAGTTGATCTAAGTTTTTTATTTTTATTTCGTAGTCTTCGTGTTGTCCGTTTTATTTTGTTGATTTATTTTGTAATTTCTATAATTTTCGAATCGATAATGATCTTTTAGTTTTCCGAAATTCTACTTTTGAAGTTATATTAAAACATTAATATCTAAATATCTAAAATAAAAACTATAAAATGAAGGGTGCTAAGTTGTTAACGAGTGCTAATCGTTGCATAGCAGGGAAATCTACTCAGCTGCCATTGCCATTGCACAGGTAACTATTTCAACCAGCATGCAGACAAAACTTGGTCTAGCCATTTCACTGATTGCCATGGCCTTGTTCCATAGTCCACACTCGCCTTGGACTTTGTAACTCAACCTCATTATTAATAGGCAAATGACATTCTCGTGTCAATATCTCGGAATACGGCCAACATTGCAATATTACGTGAAATTTATTCTTGTAATTTCTAATTTCCGTGTTTTTATTCCAAACATTGACCATGTTGGAATAAAAAGATTGATAAATTAATTATAATTGTTTTTTTGTTTGTATATCTATTTGTTTTGCTTCGACTGCTCTGGCTCTGGCTTTGATACAAAACGTTTATAATACCCAAAAACATACCCAACCTTCACAAAATTACAATTGATAGAAAATAGTTGCCAACAATTATATAAAAAGCTCAACAAAAAAAGTGTCTACCCTTAAGATGATCAAAATATTGTGTAATGTGTGTGTTACTCAAATTCAAAGTGGTTTAACTTTTCAAATACCGTAAACAATAAGTAAGACAATAGGTGCGCGTATGCTGGCATTCTTCATTCAAAATAATAATATTACACTGTTTATTTTGTTCTACTACATGAAGTAACACTTACAGTAGATACATTTACATTGATGCTGTGGAGACTGGAGCTTGTACTAGGAAAAACTGTGCTACAGGAAAATGTTGATTGTTTAGATTTAACTGAACACATGCATTCAAAATAACATTATCTACTCCACATAAATTATCTAACAGTAATAATTAATGAAATATAAGTTTCATTCTTAGCATGTTCTGCTAAGATTATTAACCTGTTCATTCAAACTGATGGTCAGTGGGTCGTCTTAGGATTTCACTACTCTTGAAACTTGTTAGTTGCTAGGACGTCGCTTTATTTTATTATTATTATAATTTATAAGTGTTATTATTTATTGTCAGAGGCCGATGAAATTAAAACATTATTTAATATATTGCGAGTCACACGCTTTTATTTTCAGTTTTTTTATAGAAGTAAAATATTTGAACATAGCATTGACATTGATAGTTACAAGCTGGCTGCTAACGAATCTGTTACAAGGTTTAACTTAACACCGCCCCTCGATTGTAAATCTGTAATAGATTGAAATAGCTACAAACCTACAAAACATTACTAATAAAATTACTAAACAATATTTAAGATTTGTTTCATTGTGTGCAGCTTTTAACCAGACAAAGCTTTTGTCGAATTATTATGAGTAGAGACGTATTCAACATTATTTCTAGTTATAATGTCTTAGCAAACGGTGTTTTATGTCAATGTGTTTAGTATATTTGCTCTTTTCAAAGGTTTTTGATATTTGAATAGCACCTCTATTGTCCATGTACAACACACACAATACATCACTTTTCAGTTGATTTAAATCTCTGCGATCTTTTGAAATCTTTCTCTTCTGCAAAGCTCCAATATTCCAATATTTGGGACTTTCTCTTAATCCATACAATCCTCATTTGAGTTTTTTTACTTATACACCTTCCGGCAGTTTGATGTACACTTCTGATTCTAGCAATCCGTTTAACCTTTCAATCGTGGAAATCACAGACAATAGAAAAACAATAGGTGCGCGAACGAAATTAAAAAATAAAGTACCTTTTTTTCAAAACTCGTATTAATTTACGCATGTACGAAATTAATTTCTATAAGAAAACGTCAGCTGAGCGAGTTCAATGACCCTACTAGGCGTTGCGTCCAAACTACCTACAGGTCATTGGACGTACACTTCCCCTCCATTTATCCACATGTAAACTCATAACTTTTTAGCAACATGCGTTTCATCCCTCCTTTTCACACGACCATACCAAGACAAACGATTCCCTTTCAACTTTTCAGTCACTGGCGCCACTTTCAAACTTCCCCTAATATAGTCGTCATTTCTCACTTTATCCATTCTCGTCACACCACACAACCATTTTAACATTCTCATCTCCGCAACATGCAAACTTTTTTCATCCGTCTTTTTTACAGCCCTACCCTACATTCTGATCCATACAGTATGAGAGGCCTTATCACGGACTTGTAGATTTTACCCTTCAACTTGAGGGGCATCCGTGGGTCACAAGTGGTTCCCGAGACCTGTCGCCATTTCATCCATCCTGCATTAATCCGACGTGTTACGTCCCGGTCCACCACACCATCCCCTTGGACGAGCGACCCGAGGTACCGAAAGTCGGAACAGATCGGTATGGGTGTTCCGGCGAGAGCTAAAGGCACTGGATTGGAGACACCGCCGAAATCGCAGAACAAGTACTCCGTTTTGGTTCCACTCAATTTCAGGCCAACACTCTCCAGTCTGTGCCACCACACCTCCAATCTGTTCTGGACCTCTAGGCCACTCTCGGCAAACAGCATACACCAGGGAGCCTCTTCCTGAATGTCCGACGTCAGAGCGTCCATTATCATCAGGAAGAGATAAGGGCTGAGAGCCAACCCTTGATGTAAGCCGACAGCCACATTGAAGCTGCCAGTGGTGCCAACTGTAGACCGGACTTGGGTATTACATCGACTATACATCGCTCGGATCAACTGCACATACTTCCCAGGCACACCTTTCTTAAGGGCCCACCACAGAACCTCACAAGGTACTCGGTCGCATGCCTTTTCGAAGTCAACGTATACCATGTGCAAGTTTTTATGCGCACTTCTGTATTTCTTGGCCTAAGGGATTTCTACTCAAAAAATCAGCAATGACATTATCTCTACCTGAACAATGAACAATATCGAAATCATAAGCCTGGATGCACAGCGACCACCTAGCTAATCGTCCATTCATGTCTTTCCGGTTTCTCAGCCAACAAAGCGCCTTGTGATCTGTCATGACCTGAAACTTCAGACCCCAAAGAAAATGTTTGAAATAATTCAGAGCCCAAACCAAAGCAAGACACTCCTTCTCCGTAGTGGAATATTTCTTCTCTCCGTCGCTCAGCTTCCTTGACGCGTACGCAACTGGATACATTAATTCTTCACCCTGCATTAAACATCAACCTACCGCTTCACCAGATGCGTCTACATATAATCGTGTAATTATTTTAGGGTTAGGGGAATAAAACTTCAGAAGGGGTGGTGACTCCATAATTTTTATTATGCTTCGGAACGCTTCTTCTTCCTTGTCTGTCCACTTGAACACGACGGCGACGCCTTTCCTTAACAATTTTGTTAAGGGCAATACTATTACTGCAAGATTACTAATGAATTTACGATAGTAAGAAAACAAATCCAGTACTTGTTTTTACTTGTTTAGTATTTGTCGGAGTTTTTAATGTTTTCAACGACTGTAGTTTTTTTTTATCTGGTCTGATTCCATCTCCTGAGATCTCATGTGCCAATACAGAAATTATATTATAGCCGAAACTGCATTTACTCGGTTTCAGTGTAAGGTTTGCTTTCTTTAATCGCTCCATGACATCTTCTAATGATTCTAAAAATTCGGTGAAATTATCGCATCAGGCATCGGATAACTATCAGTAATTACTTTTTTATTTAATTTTCTATAATCTGCACAAAATCTCCACGTTTGATCGGGTTTTTGTACTAACACTACCGGGGATGCATATGCGCTCTTGGATTCTCGAATAACTCCATTATTTAACATTTCTTCGACTTGCGAGTTAATTATTTCAAGCTGCTTTGGAGAAACCCTATAGGGTGGGTGATGAACTGGAATCTCATCTACAGTTCTAATGGTGATTTCATCTAAGCTACATCTACCTAACTCTGAGGCCGTAAATGCAAAATTTTCTCGATATGAGGAAAGGAGGTTTTTTAGCTTAACTTTTTCATTAAGACTTAATTCTGAGTCAATATTAAGTTCATTTATGGTAGTACATTTTTCAGATATATTTGACATTAAATCTTCGTCATTTTTTTCTATTAGTTTAGAAAAATAAAGATAATCATTTTTCGAAATATAATTCAACCTTCCTCCCTCTCTGGGTTCATGTCCATAAAAAACATTATTGTTATCATTTGTTCTGTCATGCTGGTCATGTTGTACCATAGGGCGTGACATTGACGCGACATTTCAATCACAATATTCACAAAACTTTATACAAAAATTATTCAATATTATAAAATTATCAGCGAAATTTATAATTGCAATATATTTATGAAAAAAATCTTGACCGAGGATTAAATTTTGATTAATGTCCTTAATTATTATAAATTCATTGACAAAAACACGTGAATCTATCACAAAAGTTATCTTCATTTTTCCGACAACCTTCAGATATGATCCCGATATTGATTTCACAAAATGATTCGTCCCGTCACTGGTACTCTTTAGTTGAAGATTCGTTGCTAATTGCTCTGATATACACGAAACTGATGCTCCAGTGTCTATCAGCGCACTATAGGCCTGTTCAGCTATAAAAATATTAATAAATGGAGTAAGATCACCAGTTTTTTTTTTTTCTGTTTTCTGTCCGGAGTTGCTCTCTCTCGGACACAGATTGCAACTCCGCTTGTTTCCTTATCGGCTGTGCCCTTGCTCGTTTGGGTGGTTGGGTGCTGGTAGGCTGCTTTGGCTGGGGGCAGTTTGTGTACGATTATTCTCATTATAACGGTGTCTAGGGCGAAAATTGTATTTAGGTGTATGGAACGTCTCCGCATCGCCCGCACTTTGTGGTGTAGTACTTAATGTCGCCGGGCCAGATGGTCTCGGGGTTGATGGGGACCTTTGGTTTGTATTGGGAAGATGATTGAAACTAACACGTGGGGGTTGCAATGGTAAATTAACTGAATCATGTTGTGTTTCGTCAAAAATCTCCTTGACTTGCTGAAGCGTGGCTCGTAACTCCGCTTTTGAGTTATTGTATAATCGAGTTGCTAATTTTAATTTATAATTGATGGTGATCCCTTTTAGAAAAGTTTTATTAAAAATTTTATCGTCAGATATGCCCGCTTGTTGGCCGTAATTAGCCAGTCTATAAAAAAATGCCACAACATCCTCTTTCTCGCTTTGACGAGCATTATAGAATTTTTCTACATAATCTGTCCCCGACGGGAATTCGTTTTTTAAGCTATCACATAAATCTTTGAACGATGTATTTTCATTATAAATAAATTTAAAATAAGCTAGAGCCGGACCATCTAAATATGCTCCCATAATTAAAGCTAGGTCGTCTTCCGCCCATTTATTTATTGCTGCAATTCGGCGGAATTGCATAAGAAAATCATCAAAGCTCGTGCCGACGCCCGAGAAAAATATCATTTGTGCCATGTTGTATGTTTGTGTTCTATCCTATTTCACTTAGCTTTCACTCCAAAGCGGCGGCGCCTCCACCATGTAACGCAGCTCAGCTCGTCGGTAGGCTCGTATAAGAAAAAAAAAAGAAAGAAAGACAATTTACCACAGATTTCAATTTCAATGACATCGTTATTTTTGAATTATTATAATTATACCAATTTGCGCTTGCCTTCTAATTGTCGTCCTTTTTTATCTACAAAATAGTGTATTCATTTCTTTATTCAACACAACTCTGCATTCAACTTTTATATTATGTATGTTTTTATTGCACCTTCAATTCAACTCGCAACGATAATAAATCAACTAAAAACCTCGTTCACAATCGCTCCATCTCGCCCAGTTGCATACAATGCACTGGTGTGGGGGAGTGAATACACAGATTACATCTTCCTAACTCGTTCGAGATTTACCTACCCACTTTATTTTTATTTATTTTTTTACACTATTTTACACATTTTTCGCTAAAACCCTATTTTTTTATGGCTTATGTGCCTATACCATATATATATATATATGTATATTTATTATTTAAGTATCCATCCATCACTGATTATTATATTATATTATTGATGATTATATTATATTGAACCCTAAAACCGGTCTGGCGTCCGTTGCGTCACAAGGTTCAGTTGAAAACCAGCGTCAGGCACTAGTTGTCTGGCATTCATGCTGAACTGGACCTATTTTGGTGCAGCCATGAGGCACACGACAACTGTATTTTTTATTTTTTTATTTTATTGCTTTTTTTTATTCTTTTACTTTTTATACGTGTTTTTGTTTATCTTTGTGTTTGGGCCTTGTGCTGTACCAAATAAATTATTTTTCTTTCTTTCAAACTCTTAAATAGAAGTTACGTATTCATCATGACCAAAGACCCATCAAATCGGTGAATTTGATGGGATTGATTTTGAATTCTGCAGCAATGTCTGCTCAAGCATAATTTTTAAAATTATTTTGATAATCTTTATTTGAAAAATCCCAAAGTACATGATGAATATGTGGTTGACTTTTGCTTATAAACTAGATGGCAACATGTATTTTTTTTTAATGGTTGAAATGTTCGCGCTTGACCAGTATCTCACCTGATGGAAAGCGACGAGGGGGCGACGATTTCTTAATTCATGAAACCCCGCGCTAACGTCGGCGTTCGCTCTTTCATTGTCTTTCTATTGTGTCTCTAATTGACACGAATGAAAGTTTAAACAATATTTCATTGCCTTTATATTCCACAGTCTACAGTTAAAGGGAAAGCATCCAACCCACACTATGGCTATCTTTATAAAGATAAAAAACTTTAAAAAATAATGATAAACGACTTCACTAATTAAAAGTACACTAAAACGATCAAAATAACTTTAATTTCAGAAGTCGGTTTTTCTCCGTATTGTTTGTTTCTTATTTAACACAGGCTTCCGAAATGAAAGTTGTTTTTATCGTTTTATTGTATTTTTAGGGATCCGTACCTCAAAAGGAAAAAAAGGAACCCTTAAAGGATCACTTTGTTATCCGTCCGTCTGTCTGTCTGTCTGTCAAGACCCTTTACCTCGAGAAATTAAAACCATAAATTCAGGTCTGCGATCCTTTCAAGATGTGAAAAAATCAAACTTCTAAGTTAACGAATAAAAAGATACGGCCGTTTATGTCGCAAAAAAAGCGTATTTTAAAACTCTCAAAGATCCTAATTCATAGGGTACTTCCTGTTGACCCAGAATCCTAAAATTTGGCACAAAGCAAGGTCTTATAGCACAGGTATAGGAAAAAATCTGAAAACAGTTTTGTTGTTACCTAGGTCAAAAAAATTTTTGCAATTCGGAAAAATCTTTGAGTCTCCGTTCGGGAATTGTAGTTTGCACGGAACCCTCAGTGCGCTTGTCCGACTCGCACTTGCCCAGTTTTTTTTAGTGAAGTCTGTTATTTTTTTTTTTTTTTGTAAAAAGTTTTTTATTTCACAGCTTTTAGTTGCGATACACTTGTAGCAAAGATTACCTTTTTCTCATGACAATTCTAATTAACCCAAACCCTCCTAGGTACATTGTTTTATTATGAAGTGCCCACGTCCATCTTCCAGCTCCATCATCAAATCAATTCGATAGTAAATAGTACCTTGTAGCCAAAGTGCATCTCATGACAATTCTAATAAGCCCAAACACGGCTACGATACGTTGATTACGGAGTTCAGGTGTCTATCTTCTGGCTCCATCGTCATCATCAGATCAGTTCGATACTACCTTATAGACCAAGTGCATCAAAAGATAATTCTAATAAGTCCAAGCACGGCTAGGATACATTGATTATTTACGGAGTTCAGGTGCCTATCTTCCGGCTCCATCATCATCATTAGATCACTTCGATAGTACCTTGTAGCCAAAGTGCATCTCATGACAATTCTAATAAACCCAAACACGGCTAGAATACATTGATTAATTACGGAGTTCCAATGCCTATCTTCCGGCTCCATCATCATCATCAGATCACTTCGATGATACCATTTTCAACATAACTATTTAGAACTATTCATTTATTTGTATCGCTTAACTATGTTCATTGTGATATCTGTTTGAGTATGAAGTTCCATTGGCCATTTCTGGTCTTCTTCACCAGTTCCACTTCAACAAATGTTATTTTTTGACTGTGCTTTTTTTTATGGTGGGAAAATCCCCGCTCTTGGCCGGAGCGGGAGATAGTGTCAGACTCTTACTGACTAACAACCCACCCCATTCCTTCGTGCCTTCATATCGGGGCTAAGCTAAAGTCCTCGATGAAGATACCAAAATAACTATAAAAAATAAATAATAAATAAATAATATATGTATATAATGCCTATAGAACGTTGTTCTGTTTTCTGACCGACTTTTTGTAGGACGTGTGCGTTGCACTTAGCAATAGTGCAACGCACACGTCCTACAAAAAGTGTGTTCTATTTTTCTCCTACAAAAAATCGGTCACCGATTATCGGACGTGGGCGAGCAGCCTTACGAAAATAATCCAAAGTAGGCGTGGGAAAAGTGTGTCATCTTTGCGATTGGAACATTTGCATCTGAATCACTGAAATTTTCCGAAACAGTGATATGTATCATTTGGAACAATTGAAACATATAACTGTTTCTAAGGTATTTAATGTTTAATTTTTTTTTTTGAAATGATGACGAAACCTAATTTTATTTAGTTTTTTTGCACAAAGAAATAATAAACAAATTAAACAATAATAAATTAAATAATTATTTAAGTTATTGTTTAATTTGTAATGTTTAATTAATTGAAATATCAAATAATATGTTGCTGGCCCAAACTGGGTCTTCAATGATGCATAGCTCTAAGCCTGTTTTTGTACCATCTTACCAATATTGTAAAGATCCAAATAAATGAATATGAATATGAGACTTACATATCCGGCGCGCGAACTAGTGGGTCTCAGATCCAGTCTCTCCGAGATCTCTCTCACAGCCAGAACAGTCTCAGAATGGGGCGATGCCAATCCGGTCAAGTTCAGTGTCTTTTTTCCGCTAAACGGAGCCAATTCTACCCGTCTCCATCTATCCGGGGTGTGACAGTGCCGAAACCGACCACCTTTAGCTTTTTGCCGCTACCCTCAATTTTGACTTCTACGTCTAGGTAAAAGCTTGTAGCGACATCTATGGCGCCACATAAGAACTACGAAGAATATACGAAATCCTGCATCGCGCAATCAAAGTTTCTCGCGCGATTTGAACATATACGACAGCCCAAAATCATCTATCGGGCAGTCGCCCACCAGACCATAACACCTGTCTGGTCGGAGGATCCTCCCTTTTCAACGGAGGTTTGCGGGACTTTACTCTCTGTTCCGCCTACCTCCAAACTGGTGACCCCGACGTGATTTGAACACGCAACCTTCTAAACTTTGATTGCGCGATGCAGGATTTCGTATATTCTTCGTAGTTCTTATGTGGCGCCATAGATGTCGCTACAAGCTGAACTGTCTGCCAAAAAATTTGGGATCTTGAGTGAGACGGTATTCCACGCCAGAACAGCTGTTCAACCTCTATCAAGCGCATGTTCGATCGTGTATGCCGTGTGTGGAGTAATGCTCTCATCTTTGGGATGGGTCTGCCAATTACCAGCTTGATGCACTGGAGTCTAGTATAGTAGAGTCTAGAGTCTAGATTGGTATTTGGCAGACCCATGTTAATGTTTACTTGCTTCTTAATTGACTCTAGTGACTAGAGTCAATTAAGAAGCGAGTAAAGAAGATTATCGATAATGATGAACTTGTCAAGTCAAAACTCTAAAGTCATTAGCAACTCGACAACAACGGGATGGGTCTGCCAAATAGCTGTTTGCTGCACTAGAGTCGATTAAGAAGCGAACCAAGAAGATCATCGGTAATGATGCACTTGTCAAGTCAAAACTCCAAAGTCTTGAGCATCGACGCCGAGTTGCTAGCTAGTCGGTTTTTTATTGTTTACATTTCGGGGACACTCATTGGAACTGCAGAATTTAATTCCGCCAAGTCCGTTCCATCATCGGACCACAAGAAGTACGGCGTTGCGACACCGGTACGTGGTGAACATTCCACCCATACATACAAGCTTATTATGCGTACAGCTAAGGAGTGAAATTCTTCTTTATTGCTCAAATTTAAAGTAACACCCTCTAGCGGGCAAAGTCACGTGTTAAAAAAATGTTAATACACTGTGTTTGATAAAGGACTTCCCTGGTACTTATAAAAAAATAACATCAAAATTCAATGTGGCGCCCTCTAGAGGACAAAAAGTTTTGTGTTAAAAAAAATAAGATAAATACGTCTTGTTTGGTAGAATTTGAAAAGGCTTCACTAAATAGTCTTAAAGCACAGTGATTTAACACCAAAATTGTTTAAATAAAAAATCGTAAAACACTAAAACAAGACTATGAAAAAAAAACGGCGCTGTAAAAATATGAAACAAGATTTTCAGGATGCTGAAATAAACAAGATAACTGGAAAAACAAGAGCAGGAGGAACAAAATGAAAACCCGTATTGCCTTATTAATACGATTTCTGTGGTTGGTACCATTGAGTGGCTGGTAATGCAACGCCGGAGCGAAACTCCGCTGCCACGACAAGTTGTGGCATCATGACGTACAGAGTTCCGGCGTGATTTCATGGCGGAATGGTAACAGCGACCCAGTGCTGGGCACGCCATATTTATGGCGGTAAGTCCCCTCTTTGAGGATTGGCTGGAAAGGCCCCGCCTGAGCAAAGAACCGCCGTGTCCTCGTTGGGGCGCTCGGCGGCAGCGTTTTCTCGCGCCGGGCCTTGTTACAGGCCATGGTCCGGAGCGAAGAGGAGTGGCAGGCGGCCGTACGCGTGAGGCAACGGCCCGCACGCCCCAACTGCCAGGCTTCCAATCCCGATTTCCGGCCATCGCATTCGCGGGCTCGCGGGCAGCGAGCATTGGTAGTTGATTTCCTAACATAAAAGAAATCTTTTTATTCTTTATTGTACACAAATTATACAATGAATGAAAAATACAATGGTGATGTACACAGGCGGGCTAACTTAGGTACAGTTCGGCTTTCTTACAGCAAACCTAACCTAGTACGTTTGTTTATAAACTGTTTCCAGAGATGATGATGAAACATTGTGAAACACTGTTTAGAAACAGTGTTTATTAACAAATGTTGCCTAAAGAATACCCAGCTTATCCTGTAATTTCCGATCTTGACTGCCTCGCTAAGATGAAGAAGGATATTAAAACCTAGGATTTCTTTATGAGGAACACTTTTTGTAAAATCTGCGAAATAAACAAAAAATTTTTACATAATCGCCTGAAAAACGGAGAGTAACGTTCTTAAACCTCACGCGAACGATGACAGAGTTTTGTACTCGTATTATTATTTTCGGAAAAGAACTATAATTAAGAGTTCGAAAATAATAATAATAATTTTTTAATTGAACTTGTGGTTAATACCGTGATCACGATAATTGACAAAATGTATGTATTGACAAATCCGGTACCTATTTGATAGCCCTAGTGGCGAACCCAATTTTAGGGCATGGAGAAATGGCAAGGGTGGTTGGGACTACAGAATATTCAATAAAAAATAATTTTTTCGCTTGCGTACTTAAAATTATAGCCTATGTCTTTTAGAAATATTGTATGTGAATGTGACTGAATAAGACGTTAATGCATGTACACATGGCAGCTGCAGATGGCTGGCTACTGAGGCGCGGGAGGCGCCGGCCGACAAGCGCGGCGCGGCGCGCCAGAGCGGCTCCTTCACGCTCAACTTGTTCCGCGGCCGCCTGGAAACGGCGCAGGTGTTCCCGTTCCCCGAGCCGCTTTCCGAGGACCAGCGCCAGACGCTGGTGGAGCTCGTGCCGCCTGTCGAGAAGTTCTTCCAAGAGGTATGTACAGTCTGACGTCCCCACTGGGCCGTTTTATATTTGCTAGGGAAACGTAGAGTACAGAAATATAGAGCTGAGTTTGTTTTGTTGCGCAGGTGAACGATCCCGCCAAGAATGACGCGGACTCGCAGATAGAGCAGAACACACTGTCAGGGCTGTGGGATATGGGCGCCTTCGGGCTGCAGGTGCCGACTGACCTGGGCGGGCTGGGGCTGTGCAACACGCAGTACGCGCGCCTCGTAGAGATAGTGGGCGCGCACGACTTGGGCGTGGGCATCACGCTGGGCGCGCATCAGTCCATCGGCTTCAAGGGCATTCTGCTATTTGGCACGCCCGAGCAGAAGGCTAAGTACCTGCCGCGCGTCACGGGTGGGGAGTATGCCGCGTTCTGCCTCACCGAGCCTTCCTCGGGCTCTGATGCTGGCTCTATCAAGTGCGTATCCTACGACTACTAACAGCTCGCGTGTCGGGTGTGGCAGGCTCTGACTGACGAGACTGTTTTGTATGCAGGTCTCGCGCGGTGTTGTCGCCCGACGGGAAGCACTTCATCCTCAACGGCTCCAAGATCTGGATCAGCAACGGAGGCATCGCTGAGATCATGACCGTATTTGCGCAGACGCCCATTGAGAAGGACGGCAAGACTGTGGATAAGGTGTAATTCGATATCTAGTTAGGCTTCTGTCTGCATATATTTATTATTTGTAGAGTCACCACTTACACACACACTTTGCCACTTGAGACGAAGCTTCGATGCTGCGACTTGTCGCAGCATGGTGTATAGACTTCCGGCGGGATTTTAAGGGCGAAGAGCGACAACGTCTGTCGCATTTTAGTGCTGGGCACGCCATAACCACGGCAGTAAGTCCCCTCTTCAAGGAGTGGCTGAAAAGACGTCACGGCGTCCTCACTTTCCGCATGAAGCAGGTCCTCACCGGACTGATATGTTTAGGAGTTTCCTGCACCTGATTTATGCGAACGAAACGCCCAGATGTCACCATTGTGGTGACCGCCCGGAGGACACGGTGTATGCACTACCGTGTCCACCGGGTCACGCTTCGGGCTCCGAGCTGTGCCCCGCTTGGGTGGTGTATCGTCGTATCCTCGCGAGGGAGATTGACGGCAGCGACCTTTCGTCCCGGGCCCTTGTACAGCTCATGGTCCGGAGTGAGGAGAAATAGCAGGCGTTCACCTCCTACTGCGAAGTATTAGGTAATGCCAGCGAAGGACGCGACCGCAAGCGTAAGGGTTCGGACTTCTTCACGCCTCAACGCCGGGATCTCGACCCCGATTTCCAGCCACCGGAAGCGTAGGCATGCGGACGACGAGCAATGGGTAGCTTGAAGTTTGGCGAGACCAAAATAACCGTACAAACCGAGCCCGAGTCGTCAATGGAGCGAAGTGTTCCACGCGCGCCTCAAATAAATACACATTTAGGGTTGCCACTTTTTTTGCGCAGGTTCGACGACTTCCAGCCTCCCGAACAAGCCGGGTTCCGAAAAGGCTTCAGCACCATAGACCACATACATACGCTGCGGCAGGTTATACAGAAGACCGAGGAGTATAATCTGCCTCTCTGTCTAGCGTTTGTGGACTACGAGAAAGCCTTTGATTCGATGGAGACATGGGCTGAGCTGCTGTCTCTCCAACGATGCCAGATTGACTATCGGTATATCAAGGTGCTGAAGTGTTTATACGAAAACGCCACTATTCAGTCCGACTTCAGGACCAGACCTCGAAACCTATCCCCCTGCAGCGGGGTGTGAGGCAGGAAGACGTCATTTCTCCGAAACTGTTCACGGCCGCAATGGAGGATGTCTTCAAGGTTCTGAACTGGAGTGGACTAGGCATCAATGTCAATGGCGAGTACATCACTCACCTTCGGTTTGCCGACGACATAGTAGCCATGGCTGAGACTACGGAAGAGCTCAGTACAATGCTCAATGACCTCAGTAGAGCTTCCGAAAGAGTGGGTCAAAAAATGAACACTGACAAGACTAAGGTCATGATAAACAACCATGTAGCGCCCACTCCTATCGGGATCGGAGACTCTATACTCGAAGTTGCGGTCGATTACGTCTACCTCGGACAGACAATCCAGTTGGGTGGGTCTAATTTCGAGAAAGAGGTCAACCGTCGAATCCGACTCTGCTGGGCAGCGTTCGGGAAGCTGCGCGGTATCTTCTCGTCCAATATGCCAGAGTGTTTGAAGACGAAAGTCTGTGACCGGTGCGTGTTGCCAGTGATGACATATGGTGCCGAAACGTGGTCGCTCGCAATAGGCCTCATCAGAACGCTTAAATTCACCCAAAGGGCAATGGAAAGGGCTATGCTCGGGGTTTCCTTAAGTGATATGCTCGGGCACATTGCTCGCAGAACAGATGGCCGTTGGGGCCGAAAGGTTCTGGAGTCGCGACCGCGTACCGGAAGACGCAGCGTCGGAAGGCCTCCTACAAGGTGGACCGATGACCTGGTGAAGGTAGCGGGAAACCGATGGATGCAAGACGCACAGGAACGTTCGTTATAGCGACGCTTGGGGAGGCCTATGTCCAACAGTGGACGTATATCGGCTGAAATGATGATGATGATGAAACAGTTATAACACTTTTACTCCATTATTTCACAAAAAAGTTCACAGACGCGTGTCGTCTCAAGCGGATGCATACGCGCTCGCAATGATCAATTGAACCGAGATATCGTGTCCGTGCGTGACGGTGTCTATGTGTGCGTTGCTCTAGCGCGCTTTGTCTTCGGTACCTATCTATTTTGTGTGTGTCCTAGCTTAATTTTTCGTGGCATTAATGGCGTTTATCATAAAATACTATGATCTAAGATCCGTAGGAGAAATCGCTTCCCCCATCTAATATTCGATTATTAGTCGTCACATTTATTTTTATTTTTTCCCTCATTTGTTATTTGGGAAAGTCGAGCATCAGCTGAAAGAATATGCCCTAAGGAATTGAAAAACTATAGGTTGCCTCCTTTTTTGGTGCACATAGGAGGGTTGCCTTGCATAAAGAAGTGAGTAGATGGCCATAATTTACCTCATCTGTTATTTAATCGACTTTTTTCATGTTAATTAGTGTTTTTTAGCATTAGGCTAAGCTAAGAAGCTATTACTAACGATAAAACTCAATTTGGAATCGGGTCACGAAAAAAGCACTGACGAGTGGTAATAACATTTATAAGTACTGTATTTCATAGACATAAAGTTAATTTTTCATTGCAAAATCTGTTTTTGAAACGATAAGGCCGACAACACGAGGAGTGTAATAGTTAAATCAATGGATTCTCAACCTTATTTTCTTCGAGATATAAAAATCGCATCAAGTAAATCGAAACTGGTTTGTGCAAAGAAGACTGTTTCGATGGGTGAAAAGTAAAGAAATTCGCAATTTTGTGATACTGGTCCTTATTCATGATAAAGAACTTATTTTTTATTTTTCCTTTGAAGTATTTGTTATTTGTTTATTGTGCAAACCTACCACAGTGTTGTCTTTTTTAACCGAAAGGTTGTCTGGGAGAGAAAGCCTTATTGCATTAAGTGCGCCTATGTACCACTACTGTACATGAAGTTAAAATAAATAAACCGTGTTCCTCGACGTCCACCGCTAAAAGTTTGCATTTACTGGCACCAGCTCGACTCCATCAAGAGCTGCAAATATTTATAATAATAATAAATAATTTATTTCAGACTAAGGTGTCCAATTTGTTAGTAACGATGTTCTTATAAACTAGTGTTAGTAATACTTGATGATTAAACGAACTTACCTGTACTTGAAGTTCAATCACAATTAGTCGAAGAGCTTCGTTCGAAGCTATTAGCATAAACACACATGTAGTTTCACTTACAGACTCGCCATTTCGCACTGATTTTAGGAGAAAAACAAATAATTATCTAATGTAAGGTAGATTTAAAATTTTGTTCTAGTCAATGACATTTTCACCTAGCCAGCTCATTTAGTTAAGAGGTTTGCTGAGCTGTTTTTTATTTCACGAGAAGGGGTTCAGCACTACTGGGAGGGAGGGATGCTAATATCTTCGAACGAAGCTCTTCGAGTAATTGTGATTGAACTTCACGTACAGGTAAGTTCGTTTAATCATCAATTACTCTCAAGCTTCGTTCTCGATATTAGCATAAACACACATGTAGATGTTGACAGATACTAGTTGTGAAATATACTCAATTACATAGAAACGTACAGCTTCTACGCTTAGGAAGTTTGAGTGAAGGAAATAAAAAAATATCCACGATATTTTATAACTAAGTAAGTTAAGTCAACCCCGGAATTGAAATGCATTTCAATAATTACGATAGTATGATATCTATTTAACACACTTGGGATATGGTCACCTTAAGTAGACACAAAATCTAATATTCTTTCAATAATTATAATATTTAGCAAATAAAATAAAATTTAAACTCGGCAGATTTATTTACATACGTATAACGTCCAGACTAACGCTTATACTGTAAACTTTAGAAGAGGCTGCGTGCCAGATGCTATGCGCAGGGAACAGCGAAATATCATGATGCCAATGGTTTGTCACACGCTTTTCACCCATTGCTCAAAGTCTGCGACTTTACTGGTCAGGTAGGTACGAAATCGAATAAATAATTAATAACTTTTTTTTTTTACGTATTTGATTGATTCTATCAAGATAAACTTGAAAAATACGAGTAGGGTCTATTTCTGGCCATTGGGAAATGGAAAATAAATTAAATCGGTTATTTTAATTAAAAGCCCCCGGAGTCTAGGAGTAGAGCTAGACTCAACTTTTTACTCGGTTTTTAGGGACTTAAGTTTTCGTTAGGGTATAATTTTGTCAAATAATTTAAAATTTGATTATTGTTCCATATTAAATTATATACAGGAATTGTGGGCCGCAACCAACAAATTCTTCCGTTCTTCATAAATTTATTGATATTGGGTTCAAGTTAGAGATGGGCTTAAACGTTAAAAAAAAATAACACTGCTAAATGCTAATGCTAAAAATAATTAACAGTTAAAATTAGCAGTTATTTTCAGCAACTGTTAAATTTTGGTCACAGACGTATAAAGAGTGAGTTTATACGTCATTAATTCTCATTTCCTTCATACTTTTCACAGGCTTATTTTTAGCAACTGTTAAATTTAGTTACAGACAGATTTTTATCACCTAATTAATTCTCATTTCCTTCATACTTTTCACAGGCTTAGGACTGTCAACTTTTTCTGTTGGCGTATTTATAATGAGAATCAATTTATTTACAACGATTTCTTTTTTTTTTCATATGTTTTTTTTAGTATTCGTAATTTTTATATAATAGTCTTTTGTTTTTTTTTTCTTGTTTCTTTTTTTTATTTTTTTTTCTTATAAGTATCTACTTATCACTTAGTAACAAAATAATTATCTTAAAATTTTATATATTTTTTATTTCCATTTAAAAATGTTAATTGTTGAAAAGGCTGATACCAGATATTATTTTGTTGTGACTGCTAAATTTAACAGCTATCTCAGAACTTATTTAACAGGTGTTGACACTAAAAAAATTTAGCAGTGTTAATTTAGCAGTTTATTAATTTTAGACCCATCTCTAGTTCAAGTAACGATGATAAACTGGATTGCGAGCTATTATACGAGCTTCGGTATTAAAAAGTGGCGTTAAAAAACTGCAATTTTCTGGAGAATTTCACGTTCGTTACAACAAATGTACCTAATTAAGTCACACTCTGACTTTAGGATTTGGATGTGAGGAGTCTTTTAAAAATGTATCGCTAATAAGGCAAAATGGATGAAAATACGTAAAAGTAAAAAATTGTCCAAGATATAGTCAACGCATTTTTTACATATAGAGGCGCCAAAGGGAGTTGAGTATGCAAAATATGAGGACCGCCTTCTGTGAGTGGTTTCGGACTCAGAAAAGCATGCAGATTATGATTCTGAATGTTGCCGAAGCGTTGCTGAAGCAGTTAAAAATAATCAACCCTCTCGATATCAGGCCAGTAATGGCCCAGTGATGAATGCAATGTCAGTTTTAGTGTCCAACATTATGCCACCCCAAAAGGCCTCCAAAACCCACTTGTTCGCTTATGCAGCATTGTTAAAATTGCCCTGATAACCTTTTGTAGACCCTACAGCATCCATCATGGTCATTTAAGTTATTCTGCTCTTATCTTTATTACTTCTTTTATTAGAAAACACAACAGCCAGCCATTAGGCATACATCAAATTTAAGCGTTTCGTGGGAAATTTTGCCGGGCTTGTCGGTGAGCTGTGGTCAATTTGGTACCATTTGATGAGTGATGTGTAGTCAGGCCTGCTTCATCAAGTCTTTTCCTAATAGTACACTGATTTATACTGACATTGCAAACTTCTTGAAGCTTTTGTGTCGGTTCAATCGCGTTCAGTAGCCGATTTCTCAAAGTACTTGTTACAGAAAAGCGATAATCACGCCCTGATCCTATGCGCCACCGGCCAGATCCTGGTCGCCGAATATACCCACGGGTTTATTGAAATGTCTGGTATACCAGATGAATAGGCAAGCATCTGAAATTTAGCTGTCGAGCGACTTCATTTTGATTATGGCCTATTTTGGGCAAGGCAATAACTTGAACGGCTTCTGCGGACGTGGTATCCATATTTTTCTAGTAAATCCGTCTGTTTCTAATAGAGACGTTATCACGTTAACGGAAACTGATTAAAACTCCAAAACAGCACCCTTTTTGTAGCTCCAAGTAAAGGTGCAAGTAGTGAAATGCAAATGGGTGAATTTGGGGAATTGGGTATATCGCTGGTTTTTGTGAGTTACGTGAAGGTTAATGATCTCAATTTTGTGTTTTTATAAAACTAACTTTGTATGGTTTAATTTCGGTTAATAATTTGTACTCATTATCTTTAGATTCAAGAAAAAAACAGTTTTGGAACGAAATTACAAGCCATGTGCTCTCTCAAGTGTATTTGATGGGAAGTGAGACTCCTTGTGAGAGACACGCAATCCCAATAAGTGGTTATTTATTTATCTAGTGATAACGTAGGTACATGCTATAGAAAAACCCCATAGGTAGATCCGAGCAGCAAGTACTTTATTTAGGAATTGGAAGGCCCCCAAAAGACAATCCGATTTTCCGTATTAAAAACCTCACAGATAGATCCGAGAAACAAGTAGGTACTTAATTTATTTAGGTAGTGGAAGCCCCCAACGGACAATCCGATTTTCCATTATAAAAACCTCACAGGTAGATCCGAGAAGCAAGTAGGTACTTAATTTATTTAGGAATTGGAAGGCCTCCAAAAAACAATCCGATTTTCCATTATAAAAACCTCACAGGTAGATCCGAGAAGCAAGTAGGTACTAAATTTATTTAGGAATTGGAAGGCCCCCAAAAGACAATCCGATTTTCCATTATAAAAACCTCACAGATAGATCCGAGAAGCAAGTAGGTACTTAATTTATTTAGGCAGTGGAAGGCCCCCAACGGACAATCCGATTTTCCGCATAATAAAATTACAAATAACTAGTTATGAATTTTTTGAATTCATAAAACGGAAACGTACAAAATTACGTAACGATTTTTAAATGTGAGAAGCCACGTGGTTGTGGTTCTAGAAATAGGTATGTAATTGAAATGAAAACACAAAAATAAATAGGTCAAAGACTCACCCTGATGCCGGTTATAAGGCTTAGAAAAATTACCATCCGATGACGATGCGTCACTCACGTATTATTGAATTTCTAAGTTTTTTACCTAAATAACTATAATTCTTGCGCTTATCACTATTTCTTTTTAGCAATTTATGGCTTAAAAAAAACGTATTTGAAATACTTTAAAAAACAAAAAGATGATGCGAAACAGCGAAGCACTGAAATGTCATTGACAAGAACAAAATTTTAAATCTACCTTACATTAGATTAATATTTATAGTTTTAAATTATTTGTTTTTTTTCTAAAATCAGTGCGAAATGGCGAGTCTGTACTTAAGTGAAACTACATGTGTATTTATGCTAATATCGAGAACGAAGCTTGAGAGTAATTAAAACTACCCACAACAAAAACATGTAAAAAGAACAACAATCACTGCTTCGATGACAAATGGCTGAACAATGACTGATGTAGGCACAGTCCAGCCCACTAGCGATCATGCTAAGGATGCTGTTGGCGCTGCCACGCACTCTGCGCACCTGGGATGCGCATCTTTTACGCATTGTAGCATAAAAGCAGTCCACGCGATGACGCAAACATCCCTGATGCACTACAGAACCGCCGCAGCCCTATTATCATCCTGAACGCTTTATTAAATTGGACTCGGAGGGCACTAAGGCTCCTTTCATTCTACTGCCGGTCAAGTAGTAGGTTTCACAGTGGCGCATGCGGCCGATCGCGTTTCTCGAAACGTCCGACCGGCGCAAAAGCTTGACAAGTGCCCGCGCGCCCCGCGTGTGACGGTTGGCGCGCGGGCCAGTGCCGCAATGTCAGCTTTTACTGTCGGACGTGCGCGTGTGCGTTTTGAGTACAATCATGGCGGCAATTGATACAGAAAAATTAATAATAGAAGTGCAGAAAAGGCGCCCATTCTAAAATAATTGAAAATTTTGTTTTTATCTTCCCGCAGTTGCGAATACAGCGATACGAATGCACCACTCAACAAACGCTCCGAAGTTATAGGGTGCATGAACCATTTTCCTTTTCGGTTAGCACGGCGTTTTTTGTTGTTATGATATAGCACAGAAATCAAAATAAGCTTTTTTTTATTAATTGTATCCATGACTGTACACCACTGCACACGTCCAGCCCGGTCGAGTGCACACGCAAAACTGAGAAATGCTCAACTCGACCGGCAGCGCTGCACGCGACCGGCGACACGCTGCAGAATGAAAGGAGCCTAAGACTTTTGGGTATAATTGTCCCACAGGCTGCACGTATTGAGGTACAATAAGACCTAAAAAGAGTAGTTTTGACATCTGTCGAACAACGTGCAAACCTGCGAGCTATCATGTTCATTCATGTTCACCCGCACTGCCAGCGCCCTCCGTTCCCTCTCAATGTCATCATTGTCCTTGAGGTCAGAGGTCAGCAAATGTCCTAGGTACTTAACCTTAGACACCCTACGCAAAGCTGTACCATTACGCGTAATATTGGGAAACACGTTACTTGTACTGTTTCCTCTGGCCTCAAAGACCATAACTTCACTTTAAAGTGGATTATATTTTAATCCGTGTTCGTAGGCATTTGCTTCACAGATGGGCAGCAGTTTCTTAATGCCACATACCGAAGCACTCAGCAACGCCATGTCATCAGCATAACTTATGTTGTTTACATTGATTCCGTCTATGTGACAACCTACCCGAGTGCTAATGAGTGCTATAATCAGATCATTCATATACAGATTGAAAAGGGTTGGTGAGGACAATCCCCCTGCCTCACCCCGCATTCCAACCTGTACGATTGCGACCATCGCACGCAATTGACCTGATTTCCGTACCAGAACTTACAGATGTTGATGAGTTCTGTTGGAAGACTAGTTTTTTCCAACTTACTCCATAGAATATCGTAAAAAAACAGGTCAAAAGCTTTCGAAAGATCAAGGAAGCATGCGTGAACTGCAGTTTGACGGCTTGTGTAGTATTTAACAGCATGCTTAACACACAATACTGCATTTTTAGTGGATAGTCCGCCCCGGAAACCGAACTGATTGTCGTGAAGTTCAATGTGTTTGGTCAGCTAGAGTTCAACATACTGTCAAACACCTTCGATATCACTGGCAAGAGAGATATGCCTGTAGTTATTCTTATCTGATAGATCAGCTATCTTATTTTTAACAATACGTATAACAATTGTTTTAATCATCTCTTCAGGCAGATAAGAGTGGCTCAGACAAAGGTTAAACAGCATAGCCAACAATCTCGGTAAGTGGGGCCCAGCATGCTGCAAATGTTCAATGCTCAACCCGTCATGGCCGGGAGATTTGCCTCTAGTCATTGAGTTGATTATAGATCTCACCTGCCTAGATGTACATATAAAACCTATCTTTTCACCGTTCTTGACATTGATCACCGTTTGTGAGGACCCCAATGGTGATTTGACAATAAAATGTTCTGGAAACAGATTTGCTATGTCATCGGCATCGCTTACGCCGTCGACGCACACAGGAGTAACTGGTTGGTTATTAAATTTATTTGTAGCTTTCCAAAAAGATCGAAAATCATTGTTTGAGTGATGAGAGGCCAAAATATCCGTTTTTACCTTTTCTTCATGGTTTTGACACCATCTCCGTCGGTACTTAAATATTTTTCTGGCCTCACACATCTCCTTATAAACTACCTGAATTTGGTTTACCATGCGAACACCACAAATAAAACTTCTGCTTAGCCTCCTGGTGTGCCTCGCCAACATGTAAGCTCAACATGTATGACTGAGTGCCTAAGGAACTAGATACTGAAACAGACCTTCGACACATCTATCGTTGATTCTTGTTTACTTTATGTATGTACGTTATGCTGTGTCTGTACCGAATAAAAATATTTCTATTTTATTCTTCTATTCTATTCTATCTACCCGTAGCGGCCCATAATCCAATAGTTACTTCCTTTGCGTATACTGAGGATAACCTGTACTTGCGCAGGTAACGGCATTCATTGTGGAGCGAGCATTCGGCGGCGTGTCATCTGGTCCGCCGGAGAACAAGATGGGTATCAAGTGCTCCAACACCACCGAGGTGTACTACGAAGACGTCAAGATCCCCGTAGCAAACGTGCTGGGAGGTGTGGGCAACGGCTTCAAGGTGGCCATGAACATCCTCAACAACGGACGCTTCGGCATGGCGGCCGCGCTGGCCGGCACGCAGCGCTCCGCTCTCCGCCAGGCCGCCGAGCACGCCGCCACGCGCGTGCAGTTCGGCAAGCGCATCGCCGACTTCGGCGCCATCCAGGAGAAGCTGGCGCGCATGGCCATGCTGCAGTACACCACCGAGTCGCTGGCCTACATGGTCAGCGGCAACATGGACTCGGGCGCGCAGGACTACCACCTGGAGGCCGCCATCTCCAAGGTACGTAGCGAGCGGCCGCCCCGCCCGGCCGTGCCGAGCGCTTCGCTCTCACGTCTCTCTGTCGCAGGTGTTCGCGTCCGACTCCGCTTGGACCGTGGTGGACGAGGCCATACAGATCCTGGGCGGCATGGGCTTCATGAAGGCCACCGGGCTGGAGCGCGTGCTACGTGATCTGCGCATCTTCCGCATTTTCGAGGGCACCAACGACATCCTGCGCCTGTTCGTGGCTCTCACGGGCATCCAGTTCGCGGGCTCGCACCTGCAGGAGCTGCAGCGCGCCTTCAAGAACCCCACGGCGCACCTCAGCCTCATCTTCAGCGAGGCGGGGCGGCGCGCCGCGGGCGCCGTGGGGCTGGCGCGCGGGCCCGACCTGGCGCCGCACGTGGCGCCTGCGCTGCGGCCGCTCGCCGCCGAGCTGGGCCGCTGCGTGCTGGAGCACGGGCGCAGCGTGGAGGCGGCGCTGGTGCGCCACGGCCGCGCCATCGTGGACGAGCAGTTCGTGCTCAACCGCCTGGCCGCGTCCGCCATCGACGCCTACACGGCGGCCGCGGTGCTGTCGCGCGCGTCGCGGGCGGAGCGGCTGCACCTGCCGTCGGCGCCGCACGAGCTGCGCTTGGCCGAGGCGTGGGCGGAGGAGGCGGTGTCCCGCATGCCGGTGCTGCTGGCGGCGACGCGCGACTCCCGCTCGCTGCGCCAGTTCGGGCGCCTGGCCGAGCTCGGCAAGGCGGTGGCGGCGGCGGCCGGTCAGCCCACTTCGAACCCGCTCAACCTGTGATCGTGTTTCTCTCGTAGTGTAATTTATGTCAAGCGTGTATAAAATAATTTAGCAAAATGTAAATTATATTTTTTTATCGACGTTCTGACCGTTCATGTCGCTCGCGTCCGATCGACTACACTTCGCGTCTTCGTAATATCTCGATACGAATCAAACAAAGCTATGCAAATGTACATAATTATTATCTTTAAACTAAGCCAAGTAGTTAATAATAATAATCGATAATAGTCATAATTTAGATGTAATCTAATATAACATTCAATTCAAATTAAAACTGAGCCGTGTCTGCACTATAGGTATCTAGTGCTAACTTTTAGGTATTTTTGTAGTCACGTGTAGAAACTTTGATTTAGAAATCGTTTTTACAAGGAAGCCAACACTAGTCCCACAAATAAAATTAATGAGCATTGCAGCTTTCAAACACTTTCAACCATAGATATTTCTTCTTTTTCCATGATTATGCTACACGCAATTTTGTGAAATAAACCGAACAGTTGCAGAAAGAAAACAAAAGTAAAAGAATTAAATGGCAAACATATTTTCTGTAAGCTATAAGATTTTTACTAATAATGTTCACGAAGTTTTTTACAAACGGAATGAAAAAATGATTGAATTGAATCATGGTACAGTTCAAAACTGATTTATAATAAATAAATAAATATAATTACTATTACATCGTTTTATTCTCCCAGAATAAAAATGTTGTCCTGTTTTCTTTGGGAAACTCGCGAGTATCATACAGGCGAAGCCACTGGCTACTGTAAAATATAAATAAATCATGAAAGTTATCAGGGACGCAAGACTAACAATTTGACTGCTAAAATTCTTAATTGATGCTTTACTACAGCAACCCTACTTCCTTAAGGTCAACGGGATTGCAATTCCCGGCGATGAACCACAAGCTGATGAGCGTCTGCAGTAGTCTTTTTATTTTTTACAAAAAAATACAACTGACTAAAGGGCCTATTACACTACGCTGAATAACGCGTGCGATATTCAGAGTCGACGTCGATAGCTCGCTATTCCACTCACACCACACTGAATAACGCGCGCTAACCACTGACCTCCAATAGAGGTCAAGGTAAGCGCGCGTTATCAGTCTGGTCTTTACTTGGTGGCTAGTCTTTACTCTATAGAGGTCAGTGGCGCTTATTGTATGTGCGATAATAGAATGGTTGTGGCGTAAAGTGAAAACAACATTAAAATTTTTAAATAGCAACCCAATTCAGCCATCCGTCAAATACCAAACGTCATATCATGTTGACACAGCTTTGTTTATCATGTTATTTTATTGTGATTTTTAACCGAAATCTTAAGAAATGTGATAACAAATTTCACGGAGCCACAAGGGAAATAATATTTAATATGATTACAGTTTTGCCAAAGATGGCAATTCACAGTATTCACACCATTATTGATCAAAACGAAGTCACGAACTTGAAAAACATTGGTCTGCTGTTTTTTTTGGTAAGTACGTACACTTGTTTTAATCAGATCCAGAACCAGTCAGATGGCGCTGCCGTCACGAGTTACACCTGCTCTGTAGTTTTCAATTGTTTAAAAATAGTTAGATAAGTTTTTTGATCATCTTTAATACTTGACGAAGTAATTTTACTAATAACTATCAGTGACACTGACAGTGTTAACCACTGAAAACTTTGTGGTAACCAAAGACATTAAATATATATATGGGCGCAAACCATTATTTGAATATTTTGATGGGGATTTTATTTGATCACTTCCTGCTTATTTCTTTTAAATATTGCAACATCCTGTAGAATTTTATGAAGGAATTAATTTGATCACTTCCCGCTTATTTCTTTTAAATATAACAACATCCTGTTGAATTTATATAAGGATCTCATTTGATAACTTCCTTTCGAATTATTTTAAAATATTACGACATCCGGTTTAATTTATAAAAGGATTTCGTTTGATAACTTCCTTTCGAATTATTTAAAATATTACAACATCCTGTTCATTTTTTATCAAATTAAATGACGACTTCCTTTCTAGAAAATATTATAACATCTGGTCGAATTTATGAGGATTTAACTTGACTTCTTCCTTTTTATTTCTTTAAAAATATCAGAGCATCCGGTTATATTTAAATAAGAATGTACTGTGACAATTTCCGTTCATTTTATTTATTTTAAATAATTTCTACCTTCATAGTGAATTTTTATACTTGTCAATTTCTGTGTATAAAAACCGATGTAATGTGATTAGAAAGGCACTTTTTTTTTACCGTCCATGTAGGTCGTCTTATGGGCGAAAGAAATCTGTCAAAATTAATAGATAATTTTTTGTAAATACTGGTTTTGATACTTCGATTCAAACATTGTGGGTTGTTAGTAAAATTTAATATTTTTTAGAACGCAACGCAAACAAAAACGTGTTGCGTGTTTTGGTTAGCAATAAATGATCTGTGTGTGTCGTGATGCGCGGTCTATCGAAGTGCTAATAATTCATTGTTCACTTTTACAAATACCCACTAAATAAAGTGTTTGCATTATCTGCCTCAATATTTTCTAAATCTTCCCTCTAGTCGGGTAACCATGAGACGGTTGGAAAGGTAGAATAATTTAAACAATTATACAGGTCAAGAATATCGTTTTTTTGGACCGATTTTTAGTTTGACTTTTAATTCGCCGGTTGATTCGATCATTGGATCGATTGTTATATCGATTGTTGGAACCATTCTTGAATCGATTTGTTTTTTAAATCTTATTTACAAACGAAATAATATAAGAAAGTACGACAAACCTTACAAATAAACGGAAATCGTTTGAATTAGGGTCAACTCACACCGAAAGAGCGGCGAAGGGCAGCGAAGCGGAGCGCAGTTTCAGTGTCATAAGAATTTTAACTTTATTTTCATTTCTATAATACTTATTATCGCATGAGAAACTCGTACGAGTCGTGCGGATGCCCGCGGCGCCGCGGGAATTCCAGCGAATTCTATAAACGGTAAACGTACGAGTTTCTCATGCGATAATAAGTATTATAGAAATGAAAATAAAGTTAAAATTCTTATGACACTGAAACTGCGCTCCGCTTCGCTGCCTTTCGTTGCTCTTTCGGTGCGAGTTGACCCTTAGTGTTGATCACTAAGTAAAAAAAAAAAAATCCAATTGAAAAAAAAACAAACCATCGCGGGTAATGAGTATCGCAATCCAAATCTAATTGTTGACAATATTGGTCGGGCAAACTGTCAGGTTGACATTTTTAGAGCTTCATAAACAGTGGCAATACTATTAGAGATTTGCACTTGTTTATAATTATTTTACCGTCAAAAATTAGGTAAAAGTTTCCCATGTTTGTGTTGCATTTACGCGTTGCCACTGTGTTATAAACGTTTATGTAACTTATGGATGGACGAGCGATAATTTTGAGACAAGTTAAAATTTGATACGAGCAAAGCAGGCTGAAATTAGACCATTTTGAAAAAAAAAATTGTCTAAATGTATCGGCATGAAAGACGACTAAACCTCAGATATAGAAGTTTCTATTACAATTTCACGAGCACATTTAATTTTTTATGGTTATTATTTAAAATGTTCCTAAAAAAAAAAAATCGCTGTTCATGATTTTAAGTTTTTGATGATAATGAACCGACCGTATGGGCGGCGAATGTATAAATTAAGTTTATTGTATTTACAAGTTCCACTTTCCCACCTATTACGCTGGCTGGCCACTATGCGTATCCTTTTTCCCAGTCTGAGAGCTGATCCTATGCGGGTGATGCCATAAGAGATGGCTAGATCCAAGGCGGGTGATGCCGTTTAATACCAATCAGCCAATTCACACCAAATGTTTAATACTATGTAATTTTGGGCTAACCCTATGAGGGTGGCGCCGATAAACTGTTTGATTTTTGGCTAACCCTATGTGGGTGACGCCAACTGTTTGATTTTGGGCTAACCCTATGAGGGTGACGCCAATAAACTGTTTGATTTTGGGCTAACCCTATGTGGGTGACGCCGATAAACTGTTTGATTTTGGGCTAACCCTATGTGGGTGACGCCGGTAAACCGTTTGATTTTGGGCTAACCCTATGTGGGTGACGCCGATAAAATATTTGTTACTGAGTAATTTTTAGCTAACCTTATATGGGTGACGCCAATAAAATGTTTGATACTGTGTAATTATGGGCTAACCCTATATGGGTAACGCCGATAAAATGTTTGATACTTTGGGCTAACCCGATGTGGGTAACGCCGATAAAATGTTTGTTGCAATGTAATTTTGAGCAAACCCGATGAGGGTGATTTTGTGAACCAATTGATTAGTTTGGAAACTATTATTATTTTATTTATTTTTTGTAATTTGAAAGCAGTTGAAGCTTGTGATCATTTATTAATTTTGTATTTGGAAATAATGGCATTGTATAATGTAGAAGCACTTTATTTTCAAATTTGTGAATGTGAGGTACCATGGAGCATTTTTATTAGGTTACAACTTTTTGTTTTGACATTACAAGAAAGAAAGAAAGAAAGAAAAGAAAAAACTTTTATTCGTACCTCACACATACAGCAGAATTCGATAATAAAATAAAAATAAAAAAAAACTTTAAAATCTGTGCAAGGCCAAAAGGGCGCCTAACTCAGCATATGCTGCGATATTTAAAAAGATAAATAACGCAGCGCTGGTATTCTGTTAGGGCCCGCGGTGATGCCACGGTCATATTCACGGAGGTTCAATAAATTAATTGGTATCGAAACAAAAAAATAATAAATAATTAAATACGAACATTGATAAAACAACCATTGGAAAAATAATAAATATATAACATTAGTAAATAGGGTGAATTTATGTAAATACGTGTTATGTGTTAGATATAAGAAAATATAAGAAAAAATGCAATAAATAATGAACCAGATACAGACGCCCGACGACTTGCGCTCCAAAATCATTTGCACAAGCATGGCAGTTAAAAGTTTGTCATGCTCACTCAAGTGTCTCGCTGTTGGTGGCGCGTGTTATTGGGTCATTCAGTTTCCTTTAAAATGGTTGGGCTGAGTGGGGCTGATGCACGCGTCATGCTCGTGAGCGAGTGCCGTCAGTTTAGTCTGGTCATCTCTTAGCTGCCAGCGGCTTAATTCAATTTCTATCTTTTAATTTTTTTTTTTTTTTTTTATTACATTGTGCTCACATAATAGAAGCAACAAGAAATATGTAACCAAGATTATTGTAACTCATAATATGATTTAAAAGAGTGTCCATGGAGTTTCTTGCACGTTCTTCTCCATAGAGACCTACGCTTTGGAACGTGCAGTTTAGCTTCACTTTTTGGACTGACCGACATTTAACTATTCAAAAGTGCCTGCTAATGGTCTATTTGAAATAAATGCTTTGATTTTTTAAAATTTTGATGTAAAATTCTGTACAGCGCAGAGAGCGCGCTGAGATCAGAATGGCCGTATGGGCGCAAACCATTATTTGAATATTTTGATGAGGATTTTATTTGATCACTTCCTGCTTATTTCTTTTAAATATTGCAACATCCTGTAGAATTTTATGAAGGAATTAATTTGATCACTTCCCGCTTATTTCTTTTAAATATAACAACATCTTGTTGAATTTATATAAGGATCTCATTTGATAACTTCCTTTCGAATTATTTTAAAATATTACGACATCCGGTTTAATTTATAAAAGGGTTTCGTTTGATAACTTCCTTTCGAATTATTTAAAATATTACAACATCCTGTTCATTTTTTATCAAATTAAATGACGACTTCCTTTCTAGAAAATATTATAACATCTGGGCGAATTTATGAGGATTTAACTTGACTTCTTCCTTTTATTTCTTTAAAAATATCAGAGCATCCGGTTATATTTAAATAAGAATGTACTGACTGTGACAATTTCCGTTCATTTTATTTATTTTAAATAATTTCTACCTTCATAGTGAATTTTTATACTTGTCAATTTCTGTGTATAAAAACCGATGTAATGTGATTAGAAAGGCACTTTTTTTTTACCGTCCATGGTATAAACACCTTGAACTGAAGTAACGTATTTCTTTACTATCACTCTATAACGTTTCCTGTGAGTACTGTGACTGTGTATTTCGTGTGACGTCGACTCCGATGGCGATCATACGCCGACATATTGTTACGTACGTGGGTAATCAAATGCCGATTTACTAAGAGACAACTTTATTCACCACTAACAATAACAAAATAGTCCAGTCAACAATAATCCGAATCGCAATTAACACTAGAGTACCGTTACACTATCGCTTAGGTCGTTAGATAAAATCACTTCAAGTACTAGGGTAGTTCGCTCTTGATCGCAGTCGAAATCACAACTGACTCGCTTCCGGCCGGGAGCTCGTATTTATATGCGGAGCCAAGAAAATTCTAGATACCGACTTCCCACGAACGATCCAGAATTCCAGAACAATTGAATCGCTTCTCGAAGTCATAAATCATTTTTATTACTCGTGGTAATAAGAGTCACTTTCATGCGAATTTCGACTCTATTGTTAACGTCGGAGAGTATCATTTCCCTTATCCTAGATAAATGCCTACCCACTACTTGTAGGTACTATGTGGATGTTTCGAGATTTTTCTAAGCCAGGCTACGCACGACCATTCTAGACCTTTCCAACAGCAATGCGTTTTAATTATTACGTGCTACTCTTTATTTTCTCGGAGATATGGCGGGTTCACGTTTAATGGCGTAACAGTGCCCCCCTCTTAGTCATGCTCGTCCCGAGCATTATTAGATCCGTGATACGGCGCCAATCTATCCACATGGACAACCTTGGGTTTCCCTCTTAGCCCTTTCTTGATGCGGTAGGTCACGTCATTAATCCTTTTTAACACGGTGTAAGGTCCCTCCCATCGAGCTTGGAGTTTCGGCGACTTCCCTTTCCGTCGAAGCGGGTTGTGGAGCCAGACCAGTGTACCTTCCTCAAATCCCTTGGCATTGGCATTACGGTCGTATCTAGTTTTCATTTTTACGCTGGTGTTCATGCTATTCTCACGAACTCGTTTATGCACTTCGTCCAATTGATCTTGAAGGTCACTTACGTAGTCCGTAACTGGCTTAGTCTTGTCAGGTGGCATGCCAGTTATGGCATCGACTGGAAGTCTCATCTCCCTGCCGAAATTCACTCTTGCTGGGGTATGTCCCGTGCTATCATGCACTGCCGATCGGTAAGACATCAGAAATAGTGGAATATACCGGTCCCAGTCCTTCTGATGGTCATCGACAACCTTAGCCAGGTGATTCTCCAGGGTTTGGTTAAACCTTTCCACCATTCCGTCCGACTGAGGGTGCGCAGGTGTTGTGCGTGTCTTATAAATTCCCAGAAGTGTACACATTTCCTGGAACAGCGCAGATTCGAAGTTACGGCCTTGATCGGAATGGATTTCCAAAGGTGCGCCATACCGACATACTACTTCTTCGACCACCTTCTTCGCCACTGTCGTCGCTTCCTGATTGGGTATGGCGAAGACTTCGGGCCACTTTGTGAAATAGTCCTGGATCACCACTATGTACTTGTTTCCGTCATTTGTAACTGGAAAAGGTCCAGCGACGTCGATAGCGATGCGTTCCCATGGGGCTCCCACATTGTACAGCTGAAGCCTGCCCCTGCTCCTAGTCTGTGGTCCTTTCACAGATGCGCACGCTGTACATTTCCGACACCATTGCTCTATGTCATCTCTACAATTGAGCCAGTAATACCGCTGTCTCACTTTCAGTAGAGTTTTCTTGATGCCCAGGTGTCCTCCAGAAGCACCATCGTGTATTTCCTGTAGCAGGGGGACTACTTCACATCGTGGTACTATCACTTGTGTGGTCACCTCCTTGCCATCGTTCGATTCCCATTTCCTACAAAGCACATCATTTTCTAGGACTAAACTGTCCCACTGTGCCCAGTAGCTCTTTGTGACGGGACTATGTGACGATACTTCACTCCACTGGGGCCTAGTTCCGCTACGCTTCCAGTCCAGTATAGGTCGGATATCGTCATCTTCTTCCTGGGACTTCTTGAAGTTGCCTTCAGCCCTAATTAAATTAACGTGTTCTCGGGCTTCATTCTGCTGGCAGTGTCTGCAGTCCTCATTACATGGACGTCGCGACAGGGCGTCAGCATTGTTATGCCCTTTTCCACTACGATGTTCTGTCACAAAGTTAAACTCCTGCAGCTGCTCGAGCCATCTTGCAACTTGGCCCTCAGGGTTTTTAAATTGTAGAAGCCATTTCAATGCAGCGTGATCCGTCCTCAACGTAAATTGTCTTCCTATGAGGTACTTGTGGAAATGCTGCAAGGTTTTTACCACAGCCAACAGTTCTCGTCGAGTCACGCAGTAGTTCCTTTCTGGCTTTGAAAGTGCCTTACTGAAGTAAGTCTGTCACCTTGCACCTGTGACAACACTCCACCAATTCCCGTGTTGCTGGCATCGGTATCAACGACAAATCTTCCGTCTCTGCTCGGATACCCCAGTATAGGCGCTTCACATAACCGTTGTTTTAGCTCGTCGAATGCTGACTCACAGTCGTCGTTCCAGATAAAATCTCGTTTATCCTCAGTCAGCTGATGTAGAGGTTTTGCAATGTCCGAAAAATTCTTGACAAACCGCCTGTAGTATGTGCACAACCCTAGAAATGCACGTACTTCCGTTTTGTTCTTTGGAACCGGCCACTGTTGGACTGCCTTTATCTTCTCAGGGTCGGTTCTCACCCCGTCAGCGGAAATAACATGTCCTAGGTAGCTGACCTCCTTCTTGAACAGGGCGCCCTTCTTTGGGCTTAGTTTTAGGTTAGCCCCTCGTATCCTGGTGAACACTTTCTCCATATTCCTCAGGTTTTCCTTAAAAGTGCGACCCATTATAATGACGTCATCCAAATATACCAGACAGACGTCACCAAGAAGGCCCACCATGACTCTCTCCATGAGGCGTTCAAACGTCGCTGGAGCGTTGCATAACCCAAAAGGCATGACGTTAAATTGCCACAGGCCGCTGCCAATACCCGTACTGAACGCTGTCTTTTCTTTATCTTTCTCGCTGATTTCCACTTGCCAGTAGCCACTTTTCAAATCAATGGTCGAAAACCACTTCATGCCACTGAGCATATCCAGCGTATCGTCTATCCTTGGTAAGGGATAACTGTCCTTCTTTGTCACATTATTCAGCATTCTGTAGTCCACACAGAATCTTGTGCTGCCGTCCTTCTTCTTCACCAGAACGACTGGAGAAGACCATGGACTCGTAGAAGGCTCAATTATTCCGCTATCAGCCATGTCCTTTACCATTCCTGCTACCTCAGATTCCTTAGCCCAGGGTATGCGGCGCGGTCTCTGTTTAATTGGTCTAGCATCACCTGTATCTATCTCATGCTTGACGAGACCTGTTCTCCCGCAGTCTTTTCCCGTTGCAAAGATATCTCGAAACCGTAGCAGAAATTCCCTGGCTTGCTGTAGTTCCGAAGTCGATAAGTTGCTCTTAGAATTTTCCAGAAGTTGCTGGATGTGATCAGTTTCGACTTTGGTCGTGTCTTGCTTTGCTGGAGATTTATTGATTTGACGGAGATACTGAACTTCTTCACATCTCCCAACAACACTGTTTTTCTTCAGTTGGACCTCTTCTTTCCCAAGGTTCACAATCCTGACCTTGGATTTCCCTGTCGTCATAACTAATGTCCTCGCAGTGATGAACTCCGGGTGCCGGCCAGTATCCTCTACCAAAACACATCTTGTTTGCCTGATTTTCTTGGGAAACTTTACTTCGACTAAGGTTTCTGTTCTCGGAGCCAGTGTAGTATTCTTTAAACAGTAGAGGTTGCATGAGTTAATTCCTCGCAGGAAGACTTCTTGATCTGGGAATTTCAATACTCCCCTGTCGATATCTAAAATACATCGGTTATTCCGCAAGAAGTCGAGACCCAGTATGCAATCGTCGGTAATATTCGCAATTAACGCAGGATGGATATACACTTGATCACCGATTTTGATCTCAATTTCTGTATCACCGAGGACGGAGACTGGCTGGCCGGTTGCTGTCTGAAGTCGGCAGGATGGAGACTCCCTTTGCCACAAGATGGTGCGTTTCAGCAACTCAGGTCTTATAACAGTCCGTGACGCCCCCGTGTCAATGGTAAAATTGCAAGCCCGATGATTCAGCGTCCCTTCGATGATCAAACTATTTCCGTTGTGAACTTGATTGATGGTGATGGTTGGGGCCTTCAGTTGACCAGCCAGCACCCGCCCCGCGGCCCTGGCGACATTTAGTTTAACGACTCCTCGTTAACTTGAGTTCCGGAGTCCACACTCCCCCTCTTCCTCTTGGGGCAATCGGTACGAATGTGCCCTTTTTCTCCGCACCCGTAACACGTCGGAATATAGCGGGACTTTGCCGAAGAAGCAGCTACCACTTCTCGTTGACGTGGTTGCACTGACGGCGAGACCACCACTTCCCGAACTCTGTGCGTGCGTGAATCTTGTCGTACGGCTTCCACTTCCAGAGCGTGAGCCATCGCACTCTTTAGAGTTTGGTGGTGTCCGAGTCGCACCGTAGCCCTGACTTCAGGATCCCGTAGACCGTCGATGAAAGCTTGCACCAGATTTACTTCCACCATCTCTGGTGTCATCGACATGTAAGCACGCCGGACCAGCCGTTCGACCTCGACTCCCCATTGCTGGAGGCTCTCGTTCGACCTCTGCGTTCTCTCGCGAAGTTGCGTGCGGAAAACGTGCTCGAGGTGCTTGTCTCCATAACGAGTGTCCAGTCCCTCCATGAGACGCTCCAATGTCCTGCCGTCCGCAGGGAGGTTCTCTAGGACCAGCAGGGCGTCCCCTCGTAGAGCCAAAGTTAATGCCGCAAAAGACTGCTTATCATCCCAGCGGTTTGTTTCGACCAATGTCTCGAATTGGTACTTAAATGCCGTCCAGGAAGACGTGCCATCAAAACGCGGCACATCAAATTTTGCACAAGGAGTGTGCGATGGTGAGCCGACAACAACGGGTTCGCGTGCTTCGAGCTTGACGATTTTTTTGTTGATGTCCAGCAGGCGATCTTCGTGGCCATCAATTCTTGTTTCTAGGCTATCAGCTCGGGCGGAAACCTCCTTGACCTCCAAGGTGAGATTCTTTACCTTCTCGCCCAACGTGACGAGGCCGTGGTCGATTTTATCGAGGATCAGGTTCTGCTTAGCCTCCTGATCGCGGCGAGCGGCTTCCTGTTCGCGGCGAGCGGCTTCCTGTTTGCGGCGAGCTTCTTCCTGGTTCGCTGCGATTAGGTCCTGAAGCTTACGCTGGTTGGCCTCTTGTTCGCGGCGAGCGGCTTCCTGGTCGCGGCGAGCGGCTTCCTGGTCGCGGCGAGCGGCTTCCTGGTCGCGGCGGACAGCTTCCATACTGGCTTGCATGGCGGCCAACACCGCAGCGAGGTTCAATTCCGAGGATGGTCCTGTTGGCGCCTCAGTAGCTTCTGTTGCTACCATACCAGCCGGATCTTCCTCCTCCATACGACGACGCGCAGCATCCATCTCCATTTGCCTTCTTGTTCGTGGTCGCTGTTCGTCGTCTCTCGGTGTTAATGGCATTTCACTTCTGACACCAGTTGTTACGTACGTGGGTAATCAAATGCCGATTTACTAAGAGACAACTTTATTCACCACTAACAATAACAAAATAGTCCAGTCAACAATAATCCGAATCGCAATTAACACTAGAGTACCGTTACACTATCGCTTAGGTCGTTAGATAAAATCACTTCAAGTACTAGGGTAGTTCGCTCTTGATCGCAGTCGAAATCACAACTGACTCGCTTCCGGCCGGGGGCTCGTATTTATATGCGGAGCCAAGAAAATTCTAGATACCGACTTCCCACGAACGATCCAGAATTCCAGAACAATTGAATCGCTTCTCGAAGTCATAAATCATTTTTATTACTCGTGGTAATAAGAGTCACTTTCACGTCGGAGAGTATCATTTCCCTTATCCTAGATAAATGCCTACCCACTAGTTGTAGGTACTATGTGGATGTTTCGAGATTTTTCTAAGCCAGGCTACGCACGACCATTCTAGACCTTTCGAACAGCAATGCGTTTTAATTATTACGTGCTACTCTTTATTTTCTCGGAGATATGGCGGGTTCACGTTTAATGGCGTAACAATATACTATCAATAGACAGGACATAGCGAACAAAAGTCCAAACCGATACTTGTTACTTGGTAGTAACAAGTCGCTCAGTCTAGTATGACACCCCTAAACGTCAAGTCGCGTTTGTATCCGCTTTAGGCACTAAATGAAAATCATTTTCTGAGAAAACGTGCTGAGTTGCGCATTACGCTATTGCAAATCTTGTTATGGTAAAATTATTGGACCTAACTTCGGTTTATTAACTTAATTAAATAAAATTCAACTATTTCCATGAATAGTTCTAGAACATTTGCTGATTTTATGATAGCGCCATCTATTGCTGAAAAGTTTAACCTTACCTAGCACATACCAGTGACGTAGCGTGGGTTTTCACCGCTTGGGGTCGACCAGAAATACGCCGCCCTTTGTTGTTTATTATGTATAAGAACACCACTATTAAGAACGACTGCAGGTATCCCGTCGGGGCCACTAGCTTTATTCTTACGTACGTCTTTCTGATGGAAACGAATATCCGACATACTCGTCACGTTCCCAGCAGGAGAAAAAGAGCGGTGCGTCACCGGAATTCAGACGCGAAGATTCCGCAATACGGTGTGAGCTAGGGACCCGTCGGGTTTCAGCAGTGGCGGAGGTGAGGGACGGCAGAAGTTCGATTCACTCGAGTTTGCCAGGGACCAAAACGCTTTACTACCAACAGGGTTTGTTCCCTATTCGGCCAATGTGGTCAAAGTGAGACCTCTACAACACCTTAAGAGTCACATCACTTGCCTTGCGTATACGAGCCTTGGCCCAAGGTCGGTATGCGCGTGTTTAATCGCGTCAGCGTGAACACACTCAGTGCCAAGTCATGGTTGAGCTTGGTCCGACATTGTTACGTCAGAGAATGAACTTGGATTAATAAAAAGCAATAGACCTGCTGCAGCATGCAGGGTAGACTTAACATCGACATCAAAATTTGCTTGGCACGTACCGTACGTAACATTGCGCTCGCAATTTCGAATATCTAAGTTTTTTTTTTCCAAATAAATAAATTGGCGCTTTCTGCCGCCTCCTTTAGTAGGCCCCCTGGGGCCATGGCCCCCACCGCTCCCCAAGCTTCCCTCCCCAAGCTACGCCACTGGCACACACTAAAGCTCCTACCACGAGCTCTTAACGTGATCTATTTTACGACCTAAACCGAACTGTTAGATCCTTTTTCGTTCGTACTACTGACATTTTAACATATTTTGCCGATAAGGTGGTGTGTGTGTGTGTTAGCAGAAGGGCGGCAAAATGATACGCGTGTTCTTGGTTTGAGGTTTATTGGACGACTGACTGACTCCAGTGAACTTAACTTAAACAGTAACTTAACCTAATGTACCTAAGACTAACTATGACTATTGTGCCTACGCGCTACAGTCCTCCCCCCTTAGTTGAAGCTAAATTTTATTGTTACTAACCCCAATACGACATTATAACTATAAGTACAATACTATAACTACGGAAATAAAAGTACTTAAACGCTACGGTTGTCGGACACTTTTAGCGCGCACTTCTCACTTCTCACTGTTTATGCCACACTATATGTCGGTTTAAGGTTGACGCTCGGTAGGTTTGTCTGCATGATGGGCGGTGCGATGTTGCTGGCATGCTGTGTGATAGCGCGGCTGATTCTTGTCTCTACGGCGGTTTCGATGCGACGTTTGCAGTATCGCCACCCCACGTAGAGTACGCAGAGGGTTACGGCTGTGCTGACTACGACGACTGCGGCCAAGGACATCTTGAAGGTGCTGCTGAGGTTCTCGTCCTCAATCTTGGCTTTGTTGCTCGCAGCTGCGCTGTTTTGTGCTACGATGGTCATTTTGCTGGCTGGTTGACCCATATTGTAGAGTCGAGGTGCTTTGACTTGGGTGATGCGTGCTTGTTGTCGTGTGGCAGCGAAGTATCGATGTGGGCTGTAGTTGACGACGAAATGACAGTTCACATGTCGAATCTCACGGTCTTCTTAACGATGCGGCCTGATCTTGTAACTTGCTGAGAGGCGGGCTTTGCGGTGTCGGATGACGTCGTATCGCTTGGCGGCTGTGGTACGGTGTTGAGTGGCGTCTTATCGCTCGGCGGATGTGGCGCGTCGTTATAAGTGGTCACTGTTCTCTCCGGGCGTGGGACCAACACATCATCATACCTTAATAAATAGGCTGGTTTCAAGCGATCAAGTGACACCGTGGTTTGTTTACCATTACAGTCTAACGTATAGAATTTATTATGGCGCGATAAGACTTTGAACGGGCCCTCATACGGTGGTACTAAGGCTCGCCTTGCCTCGTTTCTCATAAACACATGAGAGCAAGCTGATAAATCTTTGTGAATGAATACGTTATTGTTCGTGTTGCTATGTGAGCTTGAGATACTAAGATTTGGGACCGATGACAAAGATTGCGTCAATTGTTTTATAAATTCGCGATCGTTAATATTGGATTTAGGTTTAGATTGGAATAGATCGCCTGGAAGTCTAATACTACTACCATACAAAAATTGTGATGGGCTATATCCTAAGTCTATTTTAATCGCTGTACGTAAACCTAAGAGTATTATGGGCAATTCATGTACCCATGATTTGTTTTCTAAGCATTTTGCCATAATAGCGGCTTTTAAAGTGCGATGTAGTCGTTCGACCATACCGTTTGCTTTTGGGTTGTATGCTGTCGTACGGATGCGTTCGATACCGAGTATTTTCAATAATTGTCGAAACAAATCAGATTCAAATTGACGACCTTGGTCTGAAGTTATTCTTACTGGACAACCGAAGCGAGCGATCCAATGTTCAACGAACACCCTAGCAACTGTTTCAGCTGTTATTTCCTTTACTGGTATAACTTCAGGCCATTTCGTCACCCTGTCTATAATAGTGACGCAATATTTGAAATCCTCAACAGGGGGCAAGCAGCCAATGATGTCGATATGAATTTGTTCGAAACGATTTCCTGTGTTAAATTCGCCTAACGGAGTTATTGTGTGGCGTTGAATTTTACTTTTTTGACATGGAATACACGTTTTAACGAAGTTTTTGACATCGGTATTCATATTACTCCAAAAGTATCTAGATTTAACTAAACGTTTCGTAGTCGCGACGCCGGGATGACTCACGTTGTGTAGTGTTTTGATCGCGAGTTCTCGGAATTGCTTAGGTAGATAAGGACGTATATCGTTCGTAGAGGTTTCGCATGCTATTTTTATCTCGGTGTTAGGCATAGTAATTAGTTTAAATCGAAGATTGTCACGTTTGCGTAGACTTTCTAATTCAGAATCGCTTTTTTGTAACTCGGATAATTTTTGGTAATCGAATAAAGATGGCATGGTAATCTCTTCAATTCTAGATAATGCGTCGGCTACTGTATTTTTATCGCCTTCTATATATTTAATATTATCGCAAAATTGAGAGATGAAATCTAATTGCCTCAAACGCCGTGGTGAATCTGAAGGTGAAACTTTTTTTGTTAGTGCGAAAGTCAATGGTTTATGATCTGTTAACACGGTTAGTTCCCTACCTTCTATCATATGACGGAAATGTTTAATTGACATGTATATAGCTAGAAGTTCCCTGTCGTAGGTACTGTATCTTGCTTGGGTATCCGTCAGCTTTTTTGAATAAAATCCGAGGGATTGTAATTTTCCGTCGACTTTCTGATTTAAAGCTGCGCCTACACAACTACCAGAAGCGTCTGTCATTAATACTAAGGGTGCGGTTGCATCCGGGTGGGCTAGCATGACTGCATTGTTGATAAGTTGTTTACATTGACTGAACGCTTTTAATGCGCTTTCGTTCCATGTAATCTCAGTTTTGTCGCGTTTTTTTGAGTTATGTAAGTACGCGTTAAGTGGTGCTTGAGTCTCTGCGGCTTTTGGAATGCTTTGCCTGTAGAAATTCATCATGCCGAGAAAACGTCGAAGTTCCTCAATTGTTTTTGGTTGCGGATAGTTATTAATAAGTTGTGTTTTTTCCGCACTCGGTTTTACGCCCTGCGAATCGATATGGTAACCGAGAAAATCTAGTTCGGATTTGCCAAATTCACACTTATTTGTGTTAATTGTTAAACCATAGTTATTTAAGCGATTTAATATTGTTTCTAGATGTTGTAAATGCATAGGTTTTGATTCCGATGCGATAATGATATCATCTAAATACGGAAATGCGAAATCCAGACCTTCCAGTGCTGTATTTATTAATCTTTGGAAGTCTTGTGCTGCGTTACGTAATCCAAAGTTCATTCTGGTAAATTCGAATAAACCGAATGGAGTTATGACTGCGGTCTTAGGAATATCTTCGGGTGCCATGCAAATATTAAAATAGGCTTTTCGCACGTCAATTTTAGAAAATATGGTTTTCCCTCTGAGTAGGTAAGTGAAATCAAGTAGTCGCGGTAATGGGTAACGGTCAGGTATAGTTTGCGCGTTGAGTCTACGATAATCTCCGCATGGTCTTATTTCCCCATCTTTTTTAGTAACACATACAAGTGGGTTAGCCCAAGGACTATTAGAAGGTCTACAAATACCTAATTGCATCATTCGTTCGAATTCAGCTTTCGCTATTTTGTATTTCTTCGGATTGAGCGGACGTACTTTTTCATGAACCGGGGGACCGGTGGTATAAATGTGGTGTTGTACGTCATGTTTGGGGTCTATCATAAAATTTTCTAGTTTGGTGATGCTAGGAAACTTCTGTAAGATAAGATGGTATTCGTCATTGATATCTATTGAACGAATACTCGGTTCGTCAGAGGTTATGACGTTTGTGTTGCGCGATAACAATGTGATTTTGTCGACTAATTTCCTACCATGTAAATCTACCATGAGTTTGTTTGCGGCTAGGAAATCAGCGCCTATAATCGAAGTATGTACGTCGGCTAATATAAATTTCCATCTGAATGCACGGCGTAACCCTAAATTAACCGTAATGGTTTTTTCACCGTATGTCTTTATTTTTGTGCCGTTTGCTGCATATAATATATAGTCTGACGTCCTACAGGCGTTTTGCTTATTTGCGGCTAATACGGAGACGTCAGCGCCTGTGTCGATTAAATATCGCACACCTGTTGTAATGTCTGTTACGCACAAACGATATGAATGTTCGACACCGGCGACGTTGTTTATTCGTGCCGGTGTCTGAATTAGTTTCCCGAATTTTGTGTAGAATGTTTGTGGCAATTAGTGAGATCTCCGCATTTGCGCGCATTATTGCCGTAGATGTAGTGATAAAAACACAGAAAATTTGAGTCGCCAGGTTTCGCTGACTGGTTTAAAAACTTTTCTCTGTTTTTTTGTGAAATTTCGCGACTTTTGGAACGCGATCGAGATGGGCCGGAGGCATGTCGGGCTCGTCCTCGCGGTTCGTGATGTTTATTTCTATTGGTGTCGCTCAGTTTGTTATTTAATGCCGAAATTTCCGCTTTCATTTTGTTTAGTTCGTTTAAAATTTCGCAAGTATTATTTTCTGAACTCTGAGAGGGCTTCGAAACAGGAGCTATCTCAGACGGTTTGGTATTTTCCATGATTTTATCAGCGATTTTGGCTAAACTATCTAATTTTACTTCGCCTGTGTCGCATGCCGTTAAGACGGCTCTAACAGAATGTGGTAGGCGCCCGACCCACAATAATTTTAAAGTTTCGTCTGGAATTCGGTTTTTTCCTAGATTTTGCATTCGTCTAAGTAGCTGTGTCGGCTTTTGATCCCCGAGCTCTATCTCGTTTAAGAGTTGGTTTAACTGTTTAGTTTCCGACTCTTCGTAAACGGAAATTAGTCTATTTTTCAGCGTTTCGAATTTATTTGATTCGGGCATGTTTTCTAAAATATCACTAATGTCACTTAATTCGCTCTGTTTTAGCCTAGCTATTAAAAGTTGACTTTTGTGAAGATCACTTGCCTTTTGAGGGTCCACGATGGCGCTGAATTGGTGGAACCAGAGTCTCGGCCGGTCTCGCCAGAAGTCCGGTATTCTCGGTGTGATAGTAACTGCCGTCATCTGCTGTGGCTGCTCTAGGGTTGGTGGTGCAGCTGTAGACGTGGCTGCAGGCTGTGGTTGAGCAGCGGCTTGGTATCGCGGGTCGTTCATTGCGCGCGGTTAAAGTACGGTTACGGTATATGAGAGTTATAAGAGGCGCGCGCGCACACGTCGGGTCACCACTTTGCCGATAAGGTGGTGTGTGTGTGTGTTAGCAGAAGGGCGGCAAAATGATACGCGTGTTCTTGGTTTGAGGTTTATTGGACGACTGACTGACTCCAGTGAACTTAACTTAAACAGTAACTTAACCTAATGTACCTAAGACTAACTATGACTATTGTGCCTACGCGCTACAATATCATGGTAAAGCCCCTGGCCACCTACCGAGCAATAGTTAAATTTATACAAATTTTGACAAATTTAATTCGCGTGATTGCTATTCAAAGCTAGATGGCGTCACTGAGAGATATTATGACAGTTTTTCTAAGACATTTCTCCTGATAGCCGCTCTATTATTAACACGCATATACAAGGTGCAGTTTTAAAACTGCACAATATTTCAGGAGGTTGTAATAAAACTCATAAATAATCATGTAAAAATACGAAACCTGGTCAATAATCAGTAATACTTGTTATTTAATTTTTTAATTACACTAAACTAAATCGATTGATCGATGGCCGCGGGGGCGTGGCTAGGGTGTGGCGTGCGGGATGATGATTGGATGATACATTATTAATGAAACTATCGTTGCGAGTTAGTGTGTGTGAAAACGCCCTTTATTGTTCCGTGTTTGTGTGTGTGAAAAAAAGCGCGGTTATAAAAAAAAAAAAAATTACCTACTTATTTTATTATTGATTCGGGTCGAGAATCACTAACACAATTACCTCCTGAAATATTTTGCAGCTTCAAAACGACACCTTGTATTAGTTTCACCTGTATGTTTGTAACCAACGCCTTTGAGCTCGATTTTGACCAACTTTGGGCGATCAGATTTTCTTTAAACTTTGCACACCCATCAAAGACCGGTGACAATACAATAATCTTTTATTTTATGACCTTGACCTCAAGGGCAATGACCTTTACTTCAAGGTCAAATGTATAAAATGTTGGGAATCGCCTGGGACATCCAAAGGAAATGACTTTAACACCAAGGTCAATGACCTTGACCCCAAGGTCAAATGTATAAAATGTTGGGAAACGCTTGAGACACCCAAGGGCCCGACCTTGACCTCAAGGTCATCAGGGGTCCACCCTGCTGTTGCTGACAACTCTCCTTGAGGCGCGCGGGAACAGTGGGCGCCGTCGACGACTTCGGCTCGGTCCGGACAGTTACCGGACGGCCGGACAGCGAGCTACCCATTGCTCACTGTCCGCAAGCCCGCGCCTACGGTGGCCGGAAATCGGGATTGGAATCCCGGCGGTGGCGGCGAGAGCGCCGTTGCCTGATGCGGTCGGCCTCCTCTTTTGCGAGCATTACTGCTTCGCAGAAGTCGGCTACCGCCTGCCACTCCTCTTCGCTTCGGACCATGGCCTGAACCAAGGCCCGGCGCGAGAGGTCTCCGCCGCCGATCACCTCCACGAGGGCACGGCGATGCTCCGCCCAAGCAGGGCCTCGACTGTGTGCTCCTCCGTGTCATCCTCCGCACGAATCCGGTGCAGAAACCTCCCGAACGTTTCCTGTCCTGTGAGGACCTGCGTCATACGGAAGGTAAGGACGCCGTGAGGTCTTTCCAGCCACACCTCAAAGAAGGGACTTATCGCCATAATTATGGCGTGCCCAGCACTGGGTTGCGATAGTCGCTGACGCCATTTCACCGCGTTGCATCTCCACGCGCATATCGTGTATGTGTGCAAGGACTGTTGCCTCCAAATCCCACGATGGTAGGCCAGCAAAAAGGCTCGCCGCTTCGTGGGAAATCGTGCGGTATCCCCCCTCCATCCGTATTGCCATGACCTTTTGGCAGGCGTTCACCATGGCCGCCGGTCGCTTTTGAAGCGACAGCACCCACACCGGCGCCCCGTAGAGTTCCATGGACCGAACGATCCTCCGGCAGGAGGCGTCTGGACCCCCAAGGTTGGGCAGGAGCCGCTTGAGCGCAGCCCCAGTCCAGTTGAGTTTGGGAGCCAGACGTCGGGACTGCTCCCCTAAATTCCACTGGCTGTCGAGGACGAGTCCCAGGTACTACATCGTCGACCCGACGCCGATGCGAACTCCTCCTACCGTTAATTGGGAACCCGATGGTGGCGCGTTCCGAGGGCCGTGAAAACACATAGCCTCGGATTTGTGCAGCACCACCTCAAGTTCCAACTCCTGTATCCTACCAACGACTATCGTAACCCCGCGAGTCGCTAGAGCGACTTCCGCCCGTTACGACTCCCCCTGCGCTAGAACCAGCGTGTTGTCTACGTAGTAACGTCCACGCTGACCCCGTCAGGGAAATAGCCGCATAACACGTAGTCGTACCCGATGTACCACAAGGGTGGCCCTAGTACCGACCTCTGCGGAACACCGCACGACATCTCTCGATGTTTCCAGTCTCCCTGGTGACCGGGGTAGACTAGACCTGTCCGAAAGGTAGGCCTCGACCACTCGACAGAGGTATTCGGGCACCCGGTGGTACTGGAGTGCCCTCCGGATCTTACTCCAGGGCAGGGAATTGAAGGCGTTGGCAATGTCCAAGAACACTGCCACGACACACCTACCCCGGGACACCGCATCCCCCGTCGTGAGGGCTCGCACGCGCATGATAGCATCCACCATGGAGCGCATCCTGCGAAAGCCGAACTGACCGTCCGAAAGGTCCGTTCCTACCCGTGTTAGGCGCGCAACGAGGCGGTTTGCAACGACTCTTTCAAAAAGCTTGCTCACCTCGTCGAGCAGCACAATGGGCCGGTACGCGGACGGAGAGTCCGCAGGGCGCCCTGGCTTCGCGGTGAGGACGAGTTTCCACGTCTTCCAGCGAAGTGGGAACAGGCCCCTCTCCAAGCATGCACTGAAGAGCCCTCTTAGACGAGGCCCGAGAGCCTGCATGACCAGAACCCAGGCTTTCCCAGGCAAGCCGTCGGGTCCTGGGGCGGTGTTCTTGGCACTCAGCCTTCGCACCACCACTCTCATCTCTACCTCGGTCACCTCTGGAGCATCGTCGTCGTCGTCGCTATTGCGGTCCGCGTCTGACACCGCTGGCGGAGGCGGAGCCATGGGCGGGGGGGAGTGTTCCCCTCGCGCAGGGAACAAAGTGATCACCACACTCTCCACGAGCTGGGGCTGGAGACTCTGAGTCAGCGGGGGAGCCCAGAGGCGGAGTTTTTCCCGTACCATTTTGTACGGGCGTCCCCACGGGTCCGCGTACAGAGACGTTGCGGGCCTCGAGTTTGGCCCGCTTTATCTCGAAGGGTGCGTTTTGCCGCTCTGTATCCCTCATACAGCTCCGCCTCTCTGGCCACTGCACCCGGCGGGCGGATGCGGCGCCTGCAGTGTCTAGCGTACCGGCGTCGCGTGTGATTGCACGCGTTACGCAGTGCAGCGATCTCCGGCGACCACCAGTACACCTGGCGCTTATCAAGTCCTGGACGGACTTGGGGCATTGCCGCGTCGCAAAGCGACATGGCCTCCCGGAACCGCTCCGCCTCGACGTCGACAGGCCTGTCCGGTGCTTGCACCCAGGCCTGTACCATCGCGGCTTCCAGGAGGGGCTCCCGGTCCATCTGCTTCAGCGCCCACCGCGGACCGCAAGGGCTCCGTTGGACCGGCGCCGCCGAGGTTTCGGCGGAGACTCCAAACTGGATGTACCGGTGGTCGGAGTCGCATCCGCACCAACGCGAACGTGGGGACAGAACCCCGGTTCAGGACGACCGGGCCCAGCTCCAAAGCCCAGTCCTCCACCATCCGACTCCGTTGGTTCGTGTACCGGGAACACCAAGCCGTGTTCCAGGCGTTGAAGTCCCCGCAAGCGACCACGGGGAGGGAAGCAAACCAAGCAACGACGGCATTTAGCTCCTTATGGGAGACGTGGAGTTCCTCTAGATATCTGTTCGAGGACAGATAGACGCCTACCACTGCAATGTCCCCGAACCGTACTGCCACGCAACCCCGTCCCCTCGTGACGGCCTCGAGGGGCGGGGTACCGGCGGCGGCCGACGAAATTAACGTCACCGAGTCGTCCAGGTCCTGAACCCAGTCTCCGTGGGGTTGGACATAGTACGACTTGGCGACGACGGCGATATTGATCGACCACTGTGCCATGCTCTGGAGCGGAACAGATCCTGAGGGGGGGGCGCAGTGGTTGATATTCGCCTGCAGGAGACGTAATGGGACCGTTATTGGCAGTCCATTGTCTATACATTTGACCTTGGTCGAGGTCACTGACTATGTGGTCAAGGTCATGCCCTATGGTGTCGCAGGCGTTTTCCAACATTTTATACATTTGACCTAGGGGTCAAGGTCACATGAAGTATCCCCAGATGTATCTTGTTACCACTCAAATGACTGAAGTTTGTACCTATATTTGTTATATTATATATTGTGGCTGTTAATTGTCCCTAAATAAATAAATAAATAAATAAATAAAGTATCCCCACCCTTCTAATCCCACTATCCCTCATCCACCCGATCCCGAAAGTTTGATTAGGCGTCGTTTTTGAAGTGAAATTTTTATAAGTCTTTTTCCTTTGTGCCCCGTTTCGTATTTACTGACTAGTGTTGCCAGATCCGATTGGATGAAAATCGGGACAGACGAAAAAACAAATCGGGATTTAGGGTTTTAGATCGGGACAATTTTTTTTTTTCAGTAATTTTTTTTGAGCAGGGCACACTTTCATCGTAAGCTCATTGGTGTCACCTGGGCCGTCCACACAATGCTCACACCCGGGCATTTCTTTCGCACAATTCAGATGCAGGAATAAAGACAAAAATTTAAAAAAAATTAAGTTATGAATGATCCCCACTGTTTTAAAAGTTTTAATATTATATTATCGATTACATTTTACTGCATATGAATGGAATGGATAAACGAAGATGGATTATTGAGTCACAGATTACTTATACACTCGAGAGCAAAAAAATCGCACATCATAACTCTTTTTGTTAAAGCACTTTTTGTCATGTATGTGAATAGTTATTGAAAGCATGTCGTACACTAATTGAAAGCCTATTTAATTACCTTTCTGATGATATGAAATACAGTGTAAAAAAATATCCTTGAAAGGGTTTAGAGCACAAAATCCAACAAATAGGAAAAATTACCAAATTTCACTTTAGAAAGAATGAGAGTCAAACTTAAAATTCTTAGTCATCCTGTTTGTTAATAAAGTGTTTTCCCTCCCTTAGCCTTATTTACAGCTGTTAATCGATTTTTCATCAACCGTATTAATTTTATCATGAAATCTTAGGGTATAACGTCCCACTTCTAGTCAATGACAAATTGAAGCTCTTGGTTGCTTGGAGAGCCAGGCTTTTTGCACTAAGTTTTCTTTCAAGGTCATTCCAGATATGCTTAATTGGAATAAGATCAGAACTACGAGCTGTCTTCTCTATCGCAATGATTCCAACGTCTTACATGTATTCGCAAACTGTTCTAGCGACATGCGATCTGGTGTTGTTCTGCATTAAGGAAAAAAATCTACCATAAGCCACACAAGTGGCTTCACATATTCTTCGAGCATTTTTTTGATGAATCATAAAGCCGTCAACCCTCTCGATATCAAGCCAGTAATGGCCCAGTGATGAATACAATGTCAGTTTTAGTGTCCAAAATTATGCTACCCCAGTACGCCTCCAAAACCCACTTGTTCGCTTATACAGCATTGTTAAAATTGCCCTGATGACCTTCTGTAGACTCTACAGCATCCACCACGGCCATCTAAGTCATTCTGCACTTATCAAAAAACACAACAGCCTGCCATTAGGTATACAAATTTATTAGGTATGCCAATTTAAGTGTTTCGTGGCAAATTATTTCCGAGCTTGTCGGTGAGCTGTGGTCAATTTGGTTCCATTTGCTGAGTGATGTGTAGTCAGGCCTGCTTCCTCCAGTCTTTTCCTAATCGTCTACTGATTTGTACTGACATTGGGATCTTCTTGAAGCTTTTGTGTCAGTTCAATCGTGTTCAGTGGCCGATTTCTCAAAGTACTTGTTACAGAAAAGCGATAATCACGCCCTGATCCTATGCGCCACCGGCCATATCCTGGTCGCCGAATATACCCACGGGTCTCTTAAAACCTCTGGTATACCAGACGAACAGGGAAGCTGCTGAAATTTAGCTGCAGAGTGACTTCATTTTGATTATGGCCAGCTTTGGGCAAGGCAATAACTTGAACGGCTTCTGCGGGTGTGGTATCCATATTTTTCCAGAAAATCCGTCTGTTTCTAATAGAGACGTTATCATGTTAACAGAAACTGATTAAAACTTCAAAACAGCACCCTTTTTGTAGCTCCAGGTAAAGGTGCAAGTAGTGAAATGCAAATGGATGAATTTGCGGAATTCGGTATACCGTTGGTTTTTGTGAGTTACGTGAAGGTCAATGATCTTAATTTTGTGTTTTTATAATGCTAACTTTGTATGCTTCAATTTTGCTTAATAATTTGTATATTGTAATATCTTTAGATTTAAGACAAAAAGAGTATTAAACGAAATTACAAGCCATGTGCGATTTTTTTGCTCTCAAGTGTATAATTGTGTGGATTGAGAGTAGGGAATGCAAACCGGTTAACCCGAAAACCGAAAAACCGGTTTTTCGGCATATTTTTAATGACTAAAATAACCGGTTTTTTTTTTCAAGTAACCGGATTTTTCGAGTTTTTTTTATTACCTTCAAATGAGACTATTTTTAAGCAAACATAGTTTTAAAACGCTGTTGAGGCTTGATATCAGTCGTAGGTTTGTTTATAAATATTTATGTACCATAGTGATAGCTATACCAATTGTACAGTTCTTCTGTTTACGATAATTAAAAACCCAGGCCGGCCGCGTGTTGTGAGAACAGGCAGTGAATGTTGTCAGGGCCAGAATTAAAATCTCGTAAGGACACCAAAATTATTATTCGCAGATGGAATACCAGAAGATTCATTTTCGTGAAAATGGGCTACTCTAATTTCAGCTAAAGAGTATCAAGATACTATCCTAAACGCAACACAACGCATAGCAAAGCCTCTTAAAGCCTCTCTTTTTGATAAAATACTAGGGGTTTTTCAGCAAGACTCTGCTTTCGGTCACAAGGCACGCACTACCCAGGCTTAATGCCCTGCAGCGAGTGTTTCGGACTTCATTAAGGCTGATGATTGACCTTTGGCTAGCCCAGACCTCAACCCGTGAGAGTCGTACCGGGCGGCGGTCGCTCTAGTGATACGCGGGGTTGCGATAGTCGTTGGTAGGATCCAGGAGTTGGGACTCGAGGTGGCGCTACACAAATCCGAGGCTATGTGCTTTCACGGCCCTCGGAACGCGCCACCATTAGGGTCCCAACTAACGGTAGGAGGAGTTCACATCGGCGTCGGGTCGACGATGAAGTACCTGGGACTCGTTCTCGACAGCCAGTGGAATTTCGGGGAGCATTTCCGACGTCTGGCTCCCAAACTCAACCGAACGGGGGCTGCACTCAAGCAGCTCCTGCCCAACCTTGGGGTCCAGATGCCTCCTGCCGGAGGCTCTACGCGGGGATTGTTCGGTCCATGGCCCTCTACGGGGCGCCCGTGAGGGCGCCGTCACTGCAAACGTGACCGGCGGCCATGCTGAATGCCTGCCAGACGGTTATGGCAATACGAATGGTGCGGGGGTACCGCACGGTTTCCCGCGAAGCGGCGAGCCTTCTTGCTGGCCTACCACCGTGGGATCTGGAGGCAACAGTCCTTGCACACATGCACCGCACGTGGAGATACAACGCCGGGGTGAGTGTCCGCTGCCGCGACAGGTCACGGCATGGCGGACAGAGCTCCGGCAGGATCTCACGGTAAAATGGCGTCAGCGACTATCGCAACCCAGTGCTGGGCACGTCACAATTATGGCGGTAAGTCCCCTCTTTGAGGCGTGGCTGAAAAGACCTCACGGCGTCCTTACCTTCCGCGTGACGCAGGTTCTCACTGGACATGGCACGTTCGGGAGGTACCTGTTCCGGATTAAAGCGGAAGTGACGCCCGGGTGTCGCCATTGTGCGGAATGCCCGGAGGACGCGGTGGAGCACACAGTCAAGGTGTGCCTTGCTTCGGCGGAGCATCGCCATGCCCTCGTGGGGGCGATCGGCGGCGGAGACCTTTCGCGCCGCGCCTTGGTTGAGGCCATGGTCCGGAGCGAGGAGGAGTGGCAGGCAGTCGTCGACTTCTACGAAGCAGTAATGCTCGCAAAGATGGAGGCCGACCGCATCAGGCAACGGCGTTCTCGCCGCTGCCGCCGGGATTCCGATCCCGATTTCCGGCCACCGTAGGCGCGGGCTTGCGGACAGTGAGCAATGAGTAGCTCGCTGTTCGGCCACCCAGTAACTGTCCGTACCAAGCCCAAGTCGTCGACGGCGCGCACTGTTCCTGCACGCCTCAAGGAGTTGTCAGCAACAGCAGTGACCCAGCCGGGTCGAAGCCTACTGGGGCCAGGGTTATCTGAAAGGGAATTCGAGCCCCGGTATGAAAGCTAGAAGGAACAGAGTGGGTATTTTAGTCAGTAAGAGTCTGGCACTATCTCCCGCTCCGCCCAAGAGCGGGAGTTGTCATTGGATGATTTTTCCCAGCATAAAAAAAAAGACCTCAACCCGTGAACTACAAATTGAGATCTATATTAGAGAGCATGGGCTGCATGTAACAAAACTTCAAAATCCTTAAAAATCCTTTACGATCAGCAGTGGACAACTTTCCAATGATCATAATTATTAGGTGTACAATATATTTTTTAATAGATAAGTTCCAAGATAAGTTTAAAAATATTTATTTAGAATTTCACAAGCATAAAAAAAATTAAAATTTTCACTCAAAAATAAATTTTAAAAAAACTAATGTTAAAACCGGTGGAAAACCGAAAAAAAAACCGGTTTGTAATATTGGCGGTTTTTGCATTCCCTAATTGAGAGGCTAGTTGCCGTAAATTGTAATTCCGTCTTTTAGATTATTCAAAAATAAGGGACACGTATTTTTTTATTTGTAAATTAAACCAAAAATGACAAAGATGTAGCCCATTAAAGTTACGTGTAACGTCACGCCGTGCTGCATTTTTCGCACGGGGCCGCGGGGTGACGTCACACGTAACTTTAATGGGCTATATCTTTGTTATTTTTTGTTTAATCGAAAAAAGAAAAAATACGTGTCCAATATTTTTTTATAATCTAAATTACGGACTAAATAAAATGTAATTATTTTGACCCTGGAAACTACCCTATTAGAACTTTTTGATTTATCGGGACATTTGGCGTCCCGATCAGGTGCGAATCGGGACGCGTCCCCAGACTCCTAAAAATCGGGACATCCCGCGCAAATTGGGACGCCTGGCAGCACTACTACTGACCCATTCGGTGGATATTCACTAAAAAGTGAAAAATAAATATAGTTTAAAAAAAACTAAAAAACACGCTTTAATAGCATATCAAACTAAAAAGCGTAAAATAATTTTCAATATAGGTAGAAAATAATAATAATGAACGAAAAATATTAATATACTTAATTGTGAAAAAACCGGCCAAGTGCGAGTCGGACTCGCCCATGGAGGGTTCCGTAGCAGCAAGTAAATAATATAAAAATTCGTTGTAGTTCGTTGTAACTTTGATCGATGTTTTAATAAAAAAAAATTTTTTTTGGATTTATGACGTATTAAAAAAAACTACTTATTAGATCTCGTTCAAACCAAATTTCGTTGGTAGTTTGCATGGTAATGTACATCATATATTTTTTTTAGTTTTGTCATTCTCTTATTTTAGAAGTTACAGGGGGGGGACACACATTTTACCACTTTGGAAGTGTCTCTCGCGTAAACTATAAAATTTAGAAAAAAATGATATTAGAAACCTCAATATCATTTTTGAAGACCTATCCATAGATACCCCACACGTATTGGTTTGAAGAAAAAAAAATTTTTGAGTTTCAGTTCTAAGTATGGGGACCCCCAAAAATGATTGCTTTTTTTCTATTTTTGTGTGAAAATCTTAATGCGGTTTACAGAATACATCTACTTCCTAAGTTTCAACAGTATAGCTCTTATAGTTTCGGAAAAAAATGGCTGTGACATACGGACGGACAGACAGACAGACAGACATGACGAATCTATAAGGGTTCCGTTTTTGCCATTTGGCTACGGAACCCTATAAAGCGTGGGGCGCTCGATTTACGAAAAATATGGCACAAAGCGCCCCACGCCTCTTTCACAATAATATTAATATTTTTCGTTCATTATTATTATTTTCTACCTATATTGAAAATTATTTTACGCTTTTTAGTTTGATATGCTATTAAAGCGTGTTTTTTAGTTTTTTTTTAAACTATATTTATATCTCTTTAAATCTCTTTGGTGGTAACATAAAGTTACTTTATTGACTGACCTCAGTGTTTACTTTTCTGATTTACTTAGTTTCTCCAAAATTATAAACTAAGATTGTGATGTGTATTACCAAAACATTCAAATGTGCTGGGACCAAACAAACCAGTGACTCGGCGGAAATTGTGAGTTTTCTTAACATTTCAACTTACGAATCTGTTATAAAAAAATCTGATTCAAAGATATGTGCCAAATAGGGAATGCAAACTGGTTAACCCGAAAACCGAAAAACCGGTTTTTCGGCATATTTTTAATGATTAAAATAACCGTTTTTTTTTTCAAGTAACCGGTTTTTTCGAGTTTTTTTTTATTACTTTCAAATGACACTATTTTTAAGCAAACATAGTTTTAAAACGCTATTGAGGCTTGATATCAGTCGTAGGTTTGTTTATAAAATTTATGTACCATAGTGATAGCTACACCAATTGTACAGTACTTCTGTTTACGATCATTAAAAATCCAGGCCGGCCGCGTGTTGTGAGAACAGGCAGTGAATACTGTCAGGGGCACAATTAAAATGTCGTAAGGACACTAAAATTATTATTCGCAGATGGAATACCCACCGTTGTTACTCATCATAACATCATCATCACCAAGGTTCATCTTAGTGAAAATGGGCTACTCTAATTTCAGCTAAAGAGTATCAAGATACTATCCTAAACGCCATAGCAAAGCCTCTCTCTTTTTGATAAAATACTAGGGGTTTTTCAGCAAGACTCAGCTTCCGGTCACAAGGCACGCACTACCCAGGCTTAATGCCTTGCAGCGAGTGTTTCGGACTTCATTAAGGCTGATGATTGACCTTTGACTAGCTCAGACCTCAACCCGTGAGAGTCGTACCGGGTGGCGGTCGCTCTAGCGACACGCGAGGTTGCGATAGTCGTTTGTAGGATCCAGGAGTTGTGACTCGAGGTGGCGCTACACAAATTCGAGACTATTTGCTTTCACGGCCCTCGGAACGTGCCACCATCAGATTCCCAACTAACGGTAGGAGGAGTTCACATCGGCGTCGAGTCGACGATGAAGTACCTGGGACTCGTCCTCGACAGCCGGTGGAATTTCGGGGAGCATTTCCGACGTCTGGCTCCCAAACTCAACCGGACGGGGGGTGCACTCAAGCGGCTCCTGCCCAACCTTGGGGGTCCAGATGCCTCCTGCCGGAAGCTCTACGCGGGGATCGTTCGGTCCGTGGCTCTCTACGGGGCGCCGGTGTGGGTGCCGTCGCTTCACACTCGACCGGCGGCCATGCTGAACGCCTGCCAGAGGGTCATGGCAATACGGATGGTGCGGGGAAACCGCACGGTTTCCCGCGAAGTTGCGAGTCTTCTTGCTGGCCTACCACCGTGGGATCTGGAGGCAACAGTCCTTGCACACATGCACGATATGCGCGCGGAGATGCAACGCCGGGGTGAAAGTCCGCTGCCGCGACAGGTCACGGCATAGCGGACAGAGCTCCGGCAGGAGCACAAAGTCGAGGTGTGCCCTGCTTGGACGGAGCATCGCCGTGTCCTCGTGGGGGCGATCGGCGGCGGAGACATTTCGCGCCGGGCCTTGGTTGAGGCCATGGCCCGGAGCGAAGAGGAGTGGCAGGTGGCCGCCGACTTCTGCGAAGCAGTAATGCTCATAAAGGAGGAGGCCGACTGCATCAGGCAACAGCGTTCTCGCTGCTGCCGCCGGGATTCCGATCCCGATTACCGGCCACCGTAGGCGCGGGCTTGTGGACAGTGAGCAATGGGTAGCTTGCTGTCCGGTCGTCCGGTAACTGTCCAGACCAAGCCCAAGTCGTCGACGACGCGTACTGTTCCCGCGCGCCTCAAAGAGTTGTCAGCAACAGCAGGGACCCAGCCGGATCGAAGCCTACTGGGGTCAGGGTTATCCGAAAGGGAACTCGAGCCCCGGTATGAAGGAACAGGGTGGGTCTTTTAGTCAGTAAGAGTCTGACAATATCTCCCACTCTGCCCAAGAGCGAGGGTTGTCATTGGATGATTTTTCCCACCATAAAAAAAGACCTCAACCCGTGAACTACAAATTGAGATCTATATTAGAGAGCATGGGCTGCATCATGCAGCATCAGAATTTTTAAGGATTTTGAATTATTGTTACATGCAGCCTGCATGTAACAATAATTCCTAACCTACCTCTCCTCTGGAAGTACTGGTCTGATTGCTAAAATTTTTTCATCGATAGAAACCTGCTTTGTTCCTGAGTGACAGGCTATATTTTATGTACGCGGGCGAAGCCGCTGGCAAAAAAGCTAGTGGTGGATATTTTGAGTAGAAGTATATATTAACTTCTAGCTTAGATTCTCTATGTATGACATCATTCTGAGACATTCGTTTTTATGAAGTTGAGATTTTTTTTTAATTGGTATAAACTAGTGCTTGACTGCGATCCCACCTGATGCAGTGATGCAATCGTTGATAGTGAGGCGCACTAGTTTAACAGTTACACTAGTAACTAGTAAACTACACACTAGTACTGCACACTAGTAGCACTAGTTTTTTATTTTTAACAGGGTTCATATTAGTTATACAATATATTTTTTAATAGATAAGTTCCAAGATAAGTTTAAAAATATTTATTTAGAATTTCACAAGCAAAAAAAATTAAAATTTTCACTTAAAAATAAATTTCAAAAAAACTAATTTTAAAACCGGTTACCCGGTTAACCGGTTTTTTTTTAGAAAAACCGAAAAAAAAAAACCGATTTGTAAAGCTGTGTGTAGTGCCAAACATAATAGAAAATAGCGACATTTAGTTTAAAAAAATCGAAACTAGAAATCGATAAAACAGTAATTGAAGTCTGCAAGTGGAAGCTATGGTACTATTTCGTCATCTTCTATAATATAAAAATGAATCCCAAAATGTGTTGGTAAGCGCATAACTCAACAACGCCTGGACCGATTTCGCTAATTTTTTTTTTGTTGTGTTCGTTATTATGAGGAGAAGGTTCTTATATTAAAAATAATGAAAATTAGGGTAGTGTAGGGTAGAGTAAGGTAGAGGAGGGTAGAGTAGAGTAGGGTAGAGTAGAGTAGGGTAAAGTAGGGTAGAGTAAGGTAGAGGAGGGTAGAGTAGAGTAGGGTAGGGTAGAGTAGGGTATAGTAGGCTGAAGTAAGGAAGAGCGGGAGCGAAGCCGCGCGGGTACAGCTAGTGACATATAAGAATACAGTTGGCGCGTTAAGGACGCGTGAGCAAGATTCACTCGCTCGAATTTAGGTATCTTGGTCGCAATACATCGACCTTACGCGCACGCACACATAGAGCCCATTGTTCGCTCAATTTTATACTTTAACCGAACATGTCTTGATATTTGAGGTATTATTTTATTTTTAGTAAGTATTAATTGAGTCAAGCTTGTTTGATTTTTAGTATCAGTATTACTATATGGCAATATGTAATTGCCTGCTTATCCAATTTTGAGTACTACTCTTATAGCAAAAATAAGTAGTTGCCATATCGTTACGGGTAATAACGACCAATTTCTTTGTAAACCTACGATTATTTCCCAGGCTTATTTCTTTAAAAATATTATCAAAATCAAATGGGTATTTGAGATTAATTTTATCAGACAATTAGGTACAACGCACAACCCCTCTCCGACATGAATTAAATCTTCAAACTCAATAAATACTCGTACGATGTCTGAAGCAAGTAGGTATTTCCAATTTAATATTCGATCTAATCGTAAAATACAGTTAAAACTATGAATACTTATGTATTTTTAACCGACTTCTAAAAAAGGAGGAGGTTCTTAATTCGGATGTTTGATTTTTGGAACGAAGTTCCTTATCGCGCGTTGTGAAAGGGGGCTAGACGGAAAAAATTCTCACGAAAAACTGTACCGACACTTTTACTGTCAAAATATAAATCCAAGATGGCGGCTGCAAGAAATTATCAAATTTTTCGTCATGGGTGTCGTTTTCATGGTTTTCGAGGGTGTTGAAACCGATGGTACTGTCAAAATATAAATCCAAAATGGCGGCTGCAAGAAATTATCAAATTTTCCGTCATGGGTGTCGTTTTCATGGTTTTCGAGGGTGTTGAAACCGATGGTACTGTCAAAATGTAAATCCAAGATGGCGGCTGCAAGAAATTATCAACTTTTTCATCATGGGTGTCGTTTTTATGGTTTTCGAGGGCGCGGAAACCGATAGTACTGTCAAAATGTAAATCCAAGATGGCGGCTGCAAGAAATTATCAACTTTTTCGTCATGGGTGTCGTTTTCATGGTTTTCGAGGGTGTTGAAACCGATAGTACTGTCAAAATGTAAATCCAAGATGGCGGCTGCAAGAAATTGTTAACTTTTCCGTCATGGGTGTCGTTTTCATGGTTTTCGAGGGTGTTGAAACCGATAGTACTGTTAAAATATAAATCCAAGATGGCGGCTGCAAGAAATTATAAACTTTTTCGTCATGGGCGTCGTTTTCGTGGTTTTCGAGGGTGTTGAAACTGATTGTACTGTGAAAATGTAAATCTAAGATGGCGGCTGCAATAAATTATCAACTTTTTCGATATGGGTGTCTTTTTCATGGTTTTCGAGGTTGTTGAAGCCGATAGTGCTGTCAAAATGTAAATCTAAGATGGCGGCTGTCAGAAATTATCAACTTTTTCGTCATGAGTGTCGTTTTTATGGTTTCGAAGATGTTGAAATAGTGCTGTCAAAATGTACATAAAATGGGATAGTATTTTTTAGTTATCTTGTATTGGCTAGACGGAAAAAATTCTCACGAAAAGTTGTAACGATACTTTTTGCTATAGTAAGCTATTGTAAGCCGTGCGGGGCGTGCGCATGTTTCTCTGTCTGTCTCTCTCTCTCTCTCTCTTATAGAAAGCAAGCCAAAACGGAACTTCGTTCCATCCGGGTGTCCCTTGACACCTCAGTAGTTTTTTTTTTTTATGTATGTTCGCGCATAACTTCGTTGCTTGCCGACCGATTTGAAAAATTCTTTTTTTGTTGGAAAGTGTATACTTCCCAAATGGTCCCATAGTCACCAAGTCGGGATCTGATGATGGAATCTTGGCGAATTCAAGGGAACTCCTCAAATATCATAAGCAACCGTATAGTTCTTTTGGTATTTTCATCAAAGACTTAAGCATTTACAGTCAAAAAATTACATTTGATGAAGTGGAACTGGTGAAGAAGACCAGAAATGGCCAGTGGAAGTTCATACTCACACAGATATCACAATGAACATAGTTATGCGAGCCGGAAGATAGGCGCCGGAACGCCGTAATTAATCAATGTATCCTAGCCGTGTTTGGGTTTATTAGAATTGTCATGAGATGCACTTTGGCAATAAGGTACTATCAAACTGATCTGATGATAATGATGATGAAGCTAGAAGATAGGCACCGGGGCTCCGTAATTAATCAATGTATCCTACCCGTGTTTGGGCTATTTAGAATTATCATGAGATGCGCCGCACTTTGGCTATAAGGTACTATCAAACTGATCTGATGATGATGATGGAGCCGCAAGGTAGACACGTAAGCTTCATAATAAAACAATGAATTTATCCTAGCAGGGTTTGAGTTAATTGGAATTGTCATGAGAAAAATGTACTCTGGCTGTAAATAAGTGTATTACAACTAAAAAGTGTGAAATAAAAAACTTTTTCCAAAAAAAATATAACCGACTTCACTAAAAAAAACACTAAAACCATCAAAATAATTTTAATTTCGGAAGTCGGTGTTTCTCGATATTGTTTGTTCCTTATTTAACACCGACTAGTGAAATCGGTTATATCTTTTTTGGAAAAAGTTTTTTTTTTAATTATAAGGTAAAATATACAACGGATTTAGCAGTTATGTGTACTATCCAGACCCTATTTGTTGCATAGCCAATTTCTGTATTGTATTTGTGTGAAAAGATTGTATGGGATTGAATAATTTTAAAGCATGTAACTGGGAGATGAATAAATCATCGTTAATTTGATATCATGATATTGTGGCAACTTTAATTCCTTGTATATCAAAATGGTAACATGAAAAACTGATTTATAAATACACTAGCTTTTGCCCGCGGCTTCGCCCGCGTGGCGTAACCTAATGTTATTTCCCATAAATTTTGGACCTCCATTTTACACGCGTGAGCAGCGTAGTTCTTACTACCTTAATTCACATATACTACCATTGTTGGTGTTGTGTTAGTTAAGAAAACAAACACAAAACAAAAATGCAATTATAACTTTTCAAGAACTTCCAAAAGAAAACACAGTCATCAGTCGTGCGTTATTGTCGTTCGGCTTATTAGCTTAAGAAACAGTAGGCAAAACAGCGCGGGGGGAGGATCAGTGACCGCGTCATGCGTAGCTACTGAAGAGCGGAACTCGTGAACTCGTGAATTTAATTTTGAGAATTATTAAATTTATGAAAGCTTTCTAATGGTACGTCCGATTTAGATGATTCAAAAAGTAATTTACAGATACTGATATAGTCTTGAACGCGAAGTAACTTATTTTGATAAGAATTAATACCGTAATTATGTAAATAGCTTTCCAATAAATGCTTCATGAATGCCAATTTTTAAAAGTAGTAAAATGGATATTATATTATGTTAACCTTAAGAGATAGACATATGCCACCGCGGACTTTTCTGTAGACCTATATAAGATACACAATTCCACGATACATTATTTTGTTATATCTCAAAGGGTTTAGGCAGCGTTTGCGTTAAAAGCTCCCAGACGGCTTATTATTTCCCGACATCTTCAACAAATAACGTTAATGTACACAAAAATACATACAAAAACTTAACAAATTATATACTAAAAGCTTCCTCAAGATTCACGCTATCGAGTGGTGAAAACTGCTTGAAAATCGGTGCAGTAAATTTTGAGTTTATCGCGAACAGACAGACAGACAGACTCAGCGGGGGACTTTGTTTTATAATATGTAGTGAAAAGTGTCCTATTTATCTTGGTACTCGAAGATATAGGCAAGCGTGCTCTATCGTCGGCCACATCATCGCTTACCATCAGGTGAGATTGTGGTCAAACGCGAGCCTATACATTATATAAAAAAAAACCTATTACTACTGTCCGTTCAACCGATTTTGACTTTCATTACGTTGGTAGCATGACAAATGGTGGCTGCAGCAAATAGTTGGTATTGTAATTAGTTTTTTGCTTTTAATGCCATCCTTATGCCTACGAAATAGAAGTTGAAATCGGTTGAACTGACAGTAAAAAAACTTTCTTTATATGTCTAATCCGCGAATAGGGTACAGCTCCTATTACTTGCTTCGATTTGTCTGTCAGATATTTAGCAATATAAAAAAAACTACTGAGGTGTCAAGGGACACCCGGATGGAACGAAGTTCCATTCTGGCTTGCTTTCTATAAGAGAGAGAGAGACAGACAGAGAAACATGCGCACGCCGCACGGCTTACAATAGCTTACTATAGCAAAAAGTATCGTTACAACTTTTCGTGAGAATTTTTTCCGTCTAGCCAATACAAGATAACTAAAAAATACTATCCCATTTTATGTACATTTTGACAGCACTATTTCAACATCTTCGAAACCATAAAAACGACACTCATGACGAAAAAGTTGATAATTTCTGACAGCCGCCATCTTAGATTTACATTTTGACAGCACTATCGGCTTCAACAACCTCGAAAACCATGAAAAAGACACCCATATGGAAAAAGTTGATAATTTATTGCAGCCGCCATCTTAGATTTACATTTTGACAGTACAATCGGTTTCAACACCCTCGAAAACCACGAAAACGACACCCATGACGAAAAAGTTGATAATTACTTGCAGCTGCCATCTTGGATTTACATTTTGACAATACTATCGGTTTCAACACCCTTGAAAACCATGAAAACGACACCCATGACGAAAAATTTTTTTTTTTGCAGCCGCCATCTTGGATTTATATTTTGACAATACTATCGGTTTCAACACCCTCGAAAACCATGAAAACGACACCCATGACGGAAAAGTTAATAATTTCTTGCAGCCGCTATCTTGGATTTATACTTTGACAGTACTATCGGTTCCAACACCCTCGAAAACCATGAAAACGACACCCATGACGGAAAAGTTAACAATTTCTTGCAGACGCCATCTTGGATTTACATTTTGACAGTACTATCGGTTTCAACACCCTCGAAAACCATGAAAACGACACCCATGACGAAAAAGTTGATAATTTCTGACAGCCGCCATCTTAGATTTACATTTTGACAGCACTATCGGCTTCAACAACCTCGAAAACCATGAAAACGACACCCATGACGAAAAATTTGATAATTTCTTGCAGCCGCCATCTTGGATTTATATTTTGACAGTACCATCGGTTTCAACACCCTCGAAAACCATGAAAACGACACCCATGACGGAAAACTTAATAATTTCTTGCAGCCGCTATCTTGGATTTATACTTTGACAGTACTATCGGTTTCAACACCCTCGAAAACCATGAAAACGACACCCATGACGGAAAACTTAATAATTTCTTGCAGCCGCTATCTTGGATTTATACTTTGACAGTACTATCGGTTTCAACACCCTCGAAAACCATGAAAACGACACCCATGACGGAAAAGTTAACAATTTCTTGCAGCCGCCATCTTGGATTTACATTTTGACAGTACTATCGGTTTCAACACCCTCGAAAACCATGAAAACGACACCCATGACGAAAAAGTTGATAATTTCTTGCAGCCGCCATCTTGGATTTACATTTCGACAGTACCATCGGTTTCAACACCCTCGAAAACCACGAAAACGACACCCATGACGAAAAAGTTGATAATTACTGGCAGCCGCCATCTTGGATTTACATTTTGACAATACTATCGGTTTCAACACCCTTGAAAACCATGAAAACGACACCCATGACGAAAAAGTTGATAATTTCTTGCAGCCGCCATCTTGGATTTACATTTCGACAGTACCATCGGTTTCAACACCCTCGAAAACCACGAAAACGACACCCATGACGAAAAAGTTGATAATTACTTGCAGCCGCCATCTTGGATTTACATTTTGACAATACTATCGGTTTCAACACCCTTGAAAACCATGAAAACGACACCCATGACGAAAAATTTAATAATTTTTTGCAGCCGCCATCTTGGATTTATATTTTGACAGTACTATCGGTTTCAACACCCTCGAAAACCATGAAAACGTCACCCATGACGGAAAATTTTATAATTTCTTGCAGCCGCCATCTTGGATTTATATTTTGACAGTACCATCGGTTTCAACACCCTCGAAAACCATGAAAACGACACCCATGACGGAAAATTTGATAATTTCCTGCAGCCGCCATTTTGGATTTATATTTTGACAGTACCATCGGTTTTAACACCCTCGAAAACCATGAAAACGACACCCATGACGAAAAATTTGATAATTTCTTGCAGCCGCCATCTTGGATTTATATTTTGACAGTACCATCGGTTTCAACACCCTCGAAAACCATGAAAACGACACCCATGACGAAAAAGTTGAATTTCTTGCAGCCGCCATCTTGGATTTATATTTTGACAGTAAAAGTGTCGGTACAATTTTTCGTGAGAATTTTTTCCGTCTAGCCCCCCTTTCACAACGCGCGATAAGGAACTTTGTTCCAAAAAAGATATTGTTTTATTTTGTACTATACTCGAATTGCACTACGACGTCATACGTGTCATTATAACCTATATTCTAAGCTCGAACAAATTATTTTTATCGAGTTTCAAGGTTCATGACAAAATTCAACGCCCGATTGGATTACTGTAGGGTTATCCATCATCATCAGATCAGTTTGATAGTACCTTATAGCCAAAGTGCGGCGCATCTCATGATAATTCTAAATAGCCCAAACACGGGTAGGATACATTGATTAATTACGGAGTCCCGGTGCCTATCTTCTAGCTTCATCACCATTATCATCAGATCAGTTTGATAGTACCTTATAGCCAAAGTGCATCTCATGACAATTCTAATAAGCCCAAACACGGCTAGGACACATTGATTAACTACGGAGTTGCGGTGCCTATCTTCCGGCTCCATCATCATCAGGTCACTTCGATAGTACCTTATAGCCAAAGGGCATTTCATGACAATTCTAATAAGCCCAAACACGGCTAGGATACATTGATTAATTACGGAGTTCCGGTGACTATCTTCCGGCTCCATCATCATCATCAGGTCACTTCGACGGTACCATTTTTAACATAACTATTCAGAACCATTTATTTATTTTTATTGTCATAGTCGCTTAACTATCTACATTGTGATATCTATGTAAGTATGAAGTTCCGTTGGCCAATTCTGGTCTTTGTTTTAGAATAAAACTCATTCTGTATCAGTAAGTCCATTATTACTCCATAATAACAATTTTAAAAATAAGTATGATATTTGTACTTTTATTTCGGTCCGAAAAAGTAGCACGTCTTTGCAGTCGCAGTATACAAATCGGCACACATTTTAGACGTATTTATTTTTTGTAAGAGAGCGATACGGACATCCATTCACAAGCGCTTCTGAGCGCGGACTGACGCTAGACATCGCGCGTTCAATGAAAAATGTATGAAGAAATATTGAGAGTGGTTTTATTTTGGTCATAAATCATAAAGTTATTTATGTAGGTTCAAAATAATTAGCTATAGGTGTTGAAGACTATATAAGCTGTATTATGTTATGTTTTTTAAAGTAAAAATGTTTACTGGATTTAAGTTACGGGTTCCTACTCAGACCCTGTGTTTCGTAATTTTCTTGTATTAGTGCGTTGGTAAAATCGTATTTATATGAAAATGTTATATGAGACCGTAATATTTTTTTTATGCCATCCTGGAGATAAATATATTGTCTTTTATTTGATACCAAGATATACTCATAATTATGATTCCTAGAGCATCATAATGGTTCCCGAAAAACCGTGATATTTGTCGAAATAGGTGAATACGTCCTTAAGAACCGTGTAGACTGGCAAGCAGTGAGTCGCTAGTTCGGAACTGGGGTTATCTTTGTCTTTTTGTAAATATTATAGATTTTAAAACATGGATGATAATATAACGCAAAGAACAAAATTACAACAAAACCTAAACGTAAGCGAGTTTGAATTTGACATGGATATTTCTTATCAAAGCTTACCCAACAATACATCTGGAAATGTTGATATGATCGCTAAGGATGAAAAAATAAACAAACTTAAATCGGAACTACAGTCTGCGAACTCAGAAATAGATAATTCAAACTTAGAAAATCTTTCATTAAAGGGCAAAATTAAGAAATATGAAAGCAAAATAAAGATTTTTAAATCCATAGGAATACAGGATTCTACCTCTTCGGATACAGCGTCAACACCAATAAGGTTTTATTCACCTCAATATCAACGACGACTTAGGACAATAACTAGGGGTGCCACGACAGAAAACCTCCACGAGTGCCCGCAGGCTGTAGTTCCCTTGCGGATACGTCCGAAGCGAAGGCCAGTCTGCGGGACGGTGCACCCTGGGAGGCGGCCAGTGACCCCCTTGGGTATTGCTGCCTAAGGGGCCTCGATGGCCGTCTGCGAATGTTCTGTCTGAAGGAACGCTTCAACGCGTGTCCCTCTGCTATAGCAGAGGGCACAGTGGCGAAGTTAGAGCGGGCTCGGTGTGCACTCACACTGCCGCCGGGCAGGCAGGAGGAAGGCTTGCCCCTCCTCCTGTCACCGTTAGTCTCGTAGCCCCAGAAATTGTCCAAGGTCATGTTTCTGACTTTTGATGGGGGACGAGGGTCTTGGCTTAACCGCCCGGGCCGCGAGGAAGACAACCTCTATAAAAAATTACCCCAAACCTCCAAGCGGCGGCGCACCGTGAGGGAGGTTGTTAGCTTGACTAATGGGTAGCTAAATTAGTCTCTAGTGCGAACCACGTGTTTTGAGCAAGTACCCGAAGTATAATACTCGTGGGAACAACATGGAAAATCTAAATAATAAATCAAAGTTTTATAAGAAACCTGAGGAGAGTGATGCGCGGTCGGAGTCCGACGCGGCATCCAAAGGGGGCTCGGAGGGCTCGGAGGCGGAAGAGATGGCGGTTGATTCTGGGAGAAACACAAGTTCCTCCCAGAAACGCTCCGAGTTTGTGAGGAGGGAAGAAGGGCGCTCGGAGACGGAGAAAGTGGCGGGCGATCCCGGGAGGAACTCGAGTGTCTCCCTGAAGCGCCCCGCGTCTGCCAGGAGGGAGGACGGGTCGTCCTCTGAGGAGTCCTCTCCCCTGAGCAAAATCCCCACCAGCAGCCGTGGTGCGGGCCGGTCCCGCGGAAGGGGGAGGGGTCTAACGGCCCAGGACTCCGCTCAGCGAGCCGCCAGGCTTGCCGCGGAGGGGCGTCACCCCGGGGCGGCCGGCTCGGGAAGAGACCTCTCGGAGCCATCTGGCAGTGAGAGGCGTGCTGAGGCAGACTCAGACGGGGAGTCCCTCCAAAGGCTGGCTATCACCTTGTTGCGGGACATGAGCCGCAAAAGAGAGAGGACGTCGAAAGAAAAGACTGTCCAAAAACACGCCGCGTCCCTCAGGGAGGCTTTCGACGCCTCTCTCGAGAAGAGGGTGGCCAGGGTTCGGAGCGAGCTCCGGGCTGAGCTCCGGGCCGAGCTCCGGGCTGAAGTCCGGGCAGAGCTTGGAAGGGTGCCGAATGGCGGCAGTGGCCGGGAGCAGACGGGGGGTGGGCTCGAGCAAGGGCAGGGGCAAAGCCGGCCCCAGGCCCAGCCCGAGCCGGAGAGCCAGCTGCTGACGCTGGTGCAGCGGGAACTAGCTGCTTTCCAGCAGCAGCTGCAACAGCAGCAGCAGCAGTTCCAGCTGCGTTTCCAGCAGCAGCTATCCCTGCTGGAGGGTATCGTGTTGCGTCCCCCACTCGCGGCTTCCGGCCAGCGAAAGGTGGCGTCGTACGCTGCTGCTGCCGCCGCAACCTCGGTAGCCGCACCCAGGTCGGGCCCGTCGGCGCAGGCCAGGCGCGGGACCGTGACAGTGGGGTCAGTCCCATCGGCCGGGAAACAGCAACAGGGGAAGCCAGCCCCTGCTGATGTCCCTCCCAAGAAGAGCAAAGCGGCGCCGGTCCCCAAAGCGGCGGGAGCCCCTTCCGTGGCGTCAAGCAGGCGGCCTATGCCGACCCCCCTGCCTGTGGAAACTCCGGCCGAAGCCGAATGGCAAGTGGCCGGCGCCAAGAAACGGGCGGGCAGGGCGGCACGGGCCGCCAAGAAACGAGAGCGGCGGCGGCGGCGGAAGGAGAGGGCCATCGCGGCTAGGATTCGCGACCCAGACTCTACGGCTGTGGTTATTACGCTGCAGCCGGCTGCGGAGAAAAAGGGCGCGACCTACGGCGACGTTATTAGAAAGGCGAGGCAGTCTGTGAATCTCACCGAACTCGGGATCACTGGGGGCTTCCGGATGCGGCATACCGCGACCGGTGCCCTTATGCTGGAGGTCCCCGGGGCGAACAGTGGCCCCACCGCAGACGCCCTGGCCGAAAAAATCAGGGCGTCTTTGGATGCGGAGGAGGCCCGAGTGTCCAGGCCCACAAAGTGCGTTGACATGCGCATTGTGGGCCTGGACGACTCCGTGACGGTGGACGAGGTCGTGGCCGCCGTGGTCAGGACGGGAGGGTGCCTTACCGACCAGGTCCGGGCGGGCACCATCCGTGCTGACAGCACGGGCATGGGGGCAGTGACGGTGAGTTGCCCCGTATCAGCGGTCAGAAACATTACCGGGGAGGGCCGTCGGCTTTTGGTGGGCTGGGTCTCCGCGCGAGTAAAGCTGCTGGAGCCCAGACCTCTGCGCTGCTATCGCTGCCACGTGGGGCACCACGTGGGGGCGTGTTGCGCAGCGGAGGTGGATCGCAGCGACCGCTGCTTTCAATGTGGTCAGCCCGGTCACAAGGCCGTCACTTGCAGCGCGGCACCGCACTGCTACGCATGTGCGGCTGCAGGCAAACCGGCCGACCACCGGGCTGGGGGCAGGTCCTGCGACCCCCCCGCCAAGGCCAAGGGCAAGGCCCGTAGGCCCATCCCCGCCGTCGTCCTCACCACCGCGGCCGTCTCCTTGGCCGCCGCCGCTGCCGTCGCCGCCGCACCCACTGCGGCAGTGCCCTCAATAAGGGCTCGGGAGGAGACAATGGACTGCCAATAACGGCCCCATTCCGTCTCCTCCAGGCGAATATCAACCACTGCGCCCTCGCTCAGGATCTGTTGCTCCAGAGCATGGCGCAGTGGTCGATAAATGTCGCCATCGTCTCCGAGCCGTACTATGTCCATCCCCGTGGAGACTGGGTTCAGGACCTAGACGGCTCGGTGACGTTAATCTCGTCGGCCGCCGCCGGTACCCCGCCCCTCGAGGCTGTTGCGAGGAGACGGGGTTGCGTGGCAGCACGGTTCGGGGACATTGCAGTGGTAGGTGTCTACCTGTCCCCGAACAGATCTCTCGACGATCTCCAAGTCTCCCTCATGGAACTAAATGTCGTCGTCGCTGGGTTTGGTACCCTCCCCGTGGTCGTCTGCGGGGACTTCAACGCCTGGAACACGGCTTGGGGTTCCCGGTACACGAACCCACGGGGTCGGATGGTGGAGGACTGGGCTTTGGAGCTGGGCCTGGTCGTCCTGAACCGGGGTTCTGTCCCCACGTTGGTGCGGATGCGGGGTGAATCAGTGGTGGACATCTCGTTCGCCAGCCCCGCTCTGTCGCCGCGTGTCGTCGACTGGCGCGTTATGGAGGAGGTGGAGACGTACTCCGACCACCGGTACATCCGGTTGGACGTCTCCGCCGAAACCTCGGCCGCGCTGGTCCGACAGAGCCCTTGCGGTCCGCGATGGGCGCTTAAGCAGATGGACCGGGAGCTCCTCCTGGAAGCCGCGATGGTACAGGCCTGGGTGCAAGCACCAGACAGGCCTGTCGACATCGACGTCGAGGCGGAGTGGTTCCGGGAGGCCATGTCGCAAATCTGCGACGCGGCAATGCCCCGAGTCCGTCCAGGGCGAGCTAAGCGCCAGGTGTGCTGGTGGTCGCCGGAGATTGCTGCACTGCGCAACGCATGCAGTCACGCGCGGCGCCGGTACGCCAGACACTGCAGTCGCCGCATCCGCCCGCCGGATGCGGAGGCCAGAGAGGCGGAGCTGTATGAGGGATACAGAGCGGCAAAACGCACCCTCCGAGCGGAGATCAAGCGGGCCAAACTGGAGGCCCGCAACGTGTGGCTGGGGTCTCTGAACGCGGACCCGTGGGGACGCCCGTACAAAACGGTACGGGAAAAACTGCGCCCCTGGGCTCCCCCGCTGACTCAGAGTCTCCGGCCCCAAATCGTGGAGGGTGCGGTAAGCGCTTTGTTCCCTGCGCGAGGGGAACACTCCCCCCCGCCCATGGCTCCGCCTTCGCCAGCGGTGTCTGACGCGGACCGCAACAGCGACGACGACGACGATGCTCCAGAGGTGACCGAGGTAGAGCTGAGAGTGGCGGTGCGAAGGCTGAGTGCCAAGAACACCGCCCCAGGACCCGACGGCTTGCCTGGGAAGGCCTGGGTCCTGGCCATGGAGGCTCTCGGGCCTCGACTGAGAGGGCTCTTCAGCGCATGCATGGAGAGGGGCCAGTTCCCACTTTGCTGGAAGACGGGGAAACTGGTCCTCATAGCGAAGCCAGGGCGCCCTGCGGACTCTCCGTCCGCGTACCGGCCCATTGTGCTGCTCGACGAGGTGGGCAAGCTCTTTGAGAGAGTCATTGCAAACCGCCTCGTCGCGCGCCTAACACGGGTGGGGCCGGAACTTTCGGACGGTCAGTTCGGCTTTCGCAGGATGCGCTCTACGGTGGACGCCATCATGCGCGTGCGAGCCCTCACGACGGGGGATGCGGTGTCCCGGGGCAGGTGTGTCGTGGCAGTGTCCTTGGACATTGCCAACGCGTTCAATTCCCTGCCCTGGAGTACGATCCGGAGGGCACTCCGGTACCACCGGGTGCCCGAATACCTCTGTCGAGTGGTCGAGGCCTATCTGTCGGAAAGATTTATAGTCTACCCCGGTCACCAGGGAGACTGGAAACGTCGAGAGATGTCGTGCGGTGTTCCGCAGGGGTCGGTACTAGGGCCACCCTTGTGGAACATCGGGTACGATTACGTGCTGCGCGGCGACTTCCCTTACGAGGTCAGCGTGGTTTGCTACGCAGACGACACGCTGGTTCTAGCGCAGGGAGAGTCGTACCAGGCGGCGGTCGCTCAAGCGACACGCGGGGTTGCGATGGTCGTTGATAGGATCCAGGAGTTGGGACTCGAGGTGGCGCTTCACAAATCCGAGGCGATGTGTTTCCACGGTCGCCAGCCTCGGAACGCGCCGCCATTGAGTTCCCAACTAACGGTAGGAGGAGTTCACATCGGTGTCGGGTCGACGATGAAGTACCTGGGACTCGTCCTCGACAGCCGGTGGAATTTCGTGGAGCACTTCCGACGTCTGGCTCCCAAACTCAACCGGGCTGGGGCTGCGCTCAAGCGGCTCCTGCCCAACCTTGGGGGTCCAGACGCCTCCTGCCGGAGGCTCTACGCGGGGATCGTTCGGTCCATGGCCCTCTACGGGGCGCCGGTGTGGGCGCCGTCGCTGAAAAAGCAACCGGCGGCCATACTGAACGCCTGCCAGAGGGTCATGGCGATAAGGATGGTGCGGGGATACTGCACGGTCTCCCGCGAAGCGGCGAGCCTTCTGGCTGGCCTACCACCGTGGGATCTGGAGGCAACAGTCCTTGCACACATGCACGATATGCGCGTGGAGATGCAACGCCGGGGTGAAAGTCCGCCGCCGCGACAGGTCACGGCATGGCGGACAGAGCTCCGGCGGGATCTCATGGTGAAATGGCGTCAGCGACTATCGCAACCCAGTGCTGGGCACGCCACAATCATGGCGGTAAGTCCCCTCTTTGAGGCGTGGCTGGAAAGACCTCACGGCGTCCTTACCTTCCGCATGACGCAGGTCCTCACCGGACATGGTTCGTTCGGGAGTTTCCTGCACCGGATTCGTGCGGAAGTGACGCCCGGGTGTCGCCACTGTGCGGAATGCCCGGAGGACACGGTGGAGCACACAGTCGAGGTGTGCCCTGCTTGGGCGGAACATCGCCGTGCCCTCGTGGGGGCGATCGGCGGCGGAGACCTCTCGCGCCGGGCCTTGGTTGAGGCCATGGTCCGGAGCGAGGAGGAGTGGCAGGCGGTCGCCGACTTCTGCGAAGCAGTAATGCTCGCAAAGGAGGAGGCCGAACGCATCAGGCAACGGCGTTATCATCGCCGCCGCCGCCGCCGCCGGGATTCTGATCCCGATTTCCGGCCACCGTAGGCGCGGGCTTGCGGACGGTGAGCAATGGGTAGCTCGCTGTCCGGCCGTCCGGTAACTGTCCGGACCAAGCCCAAGTCGTCGACGGCGCGCACTGTTCCCGCGCGCCTCAAGGAGTTGTCAGCAACAGCAGGGACCCAGCCGGGTCGAAGCCTACTGGGGCCAGGGTTATCCGAAAGGGCGCTCGAGCCCCGGTATGAAGGCTAGAAGGAACGGGGTGGGTCTTTTAGTCAGTAAGAGTCTGACACTATCTCCCGCTCCGCCCAAGAGCAGGGGATGTCAATGCATGATTTTTTCCCACCATAAAAAAAAAAAAAAAAAAAAAAAAAAAAAAAAAAAAAAAAAAAAAGGACAATAACTATGAAAACAGGATTACCCAGAACTTCTTCGAGAGAATTTACTACGCATGCCATAGCATCAATGAACCGAATTGAAAATAAGTCGGCAATGCTCATTCACGACTCGCCAATAAAATACAATTTATGTAAGTCTTATGTCACTGGGGAGCAAAACTTGTCACCTACTAACAGCTTCAAAGAACTGCAAGTGAGTTTTGTCCATAACTCTCCTACAACCAACGTTGAGGAACAAGAAAAGGGGGAGATGTATACATTGACGGACAGGGAAAAACGGGAAACAAGCAAAATTTTACCACTACCTACTCCTAACTAAACGTTAGCGACAATGTCAGTCTGAATAAACTATCAAGAAATAAATCCCGTCCACGACTATCACAAGAATTGCCGCCAAAGCATAAAATAGCTATCTTCGCTGATCAGACTGGATATGAAATTAGAGAAACACTTCAAAACTTGGTGGGAAATAGTTTAGTGTAACCTCTATAATCAAACCAAATGCACCTTTAAGTTACATATTAATACATGTGCTACTATGTGTCAGAATTTCACTAAGTCTGACTATGTTTTAATAATGGGAGGTAGTGGTGACAAAAATCCATTGAATATATTGAGTTCTCTGCATTACACCTTGCAAAATATACAAAACACTAATGTCCTTGTCAGTGAGATTTATTATAATAAATATTTAAATGTATTGTTACGCCATTAAACGTGAACACTAGGGCTTCCATTACGTAATTACGTAATTACGAACTCATTTTAAAGTATTTTCAATTCCGTAACTGAAGATGTCAATTCCGTACTTACGTAATTATTGGTATCATAAATCAATCAAAATAGTCAACCAATAAAAAAGCATTAAGTATACGTACCATATTAAAGTTATAATGTGGCAACACTATACGATATAAGTACATCGAAACATACAAACGGGGGATTCCCCGCAGTTTATTTTATTGTTCATCAAATCTTGCAAAAAATAGTTCTAAAACGTACAGAATAGAGTTCAAATTTATCAACTCGGCGAGTCGGTGGGGGCGGGGAGTCCCTGGCGAAAAGTCCCTACGACCACTGGGAACTACTATGCTCTTCACTTTCTTAACTAAAACGAAAGTGTAGTTTCATTGCTCAATTGTCGGTTGTTCAGTTCGCATCGCTAGACTCTGGACACAGTTGACACTTGATTACTTAATTGAAAGTTGGTGGTTAATGTGCGCAAATATTAACAATTGCATAGCAGTTGTATCTTTTTCGTGGGTGACTTTGCATGTGTGGAATCTCTTAAAAGATGTAAGTACTTGAACCAAAGCCATAATCAGTCTTTTAGTATTAAAAGGGAATTAAAAACCCCCTGGAGCATGCATAATTCATACAAAATAATTAGTAAATCAAGCATTTTCTTAAAGTGTATTTGTTTCGATTAGATTATAGAATATCTAGGTTCTCAAATACATATTTAATTAAGAACACTAATTAAAACATAAAACAGGTTAATCCATAACCCATAAGAAAAATAAATTATTTACCAAAATTTTGAAATCTCGTCTCTAAATCAGGAATGAATGAACTAAGCATGTTCTGTCCTCTGTCGCCTATTATAGAAAAAAAAAACGTTTGGCTACAAAATACGTAATACGTTTGACGACACGGTTGGCCTAATGGCTGAGCGATTGACTGCTGCGCAGCGTGTCGCGGGTTCGATCCCCGCACGGAACAAATTATATTTGAATGATCTGCAAGTAGTTGTTCCGGGTCTGGGTGTTTGTGTATGTGAGTTTCTTTGTTTGTAAACGCACCCACAATACAGAAAGAAATTCCTAGTGTAGCGCAACGTTTTATTTAAAAAAAAAGTATTTACAATCGTAATGAGTTGGCAACCAATATCATTATTATTAACCTAACTTCCTTTTATTTATTTTTCAGGTCCTCTTCAAATAAGACTGTATACAAGGAGTTTTTGAACAAACGTACACAAAGCTCTATCTGGGAACATTTCTTGAGAGCTGATAATGGACAGAGTGTAGAATGTAAGCATTGTAAAAAAATTTTGAAAACTCCTGGTGGCGCAACTGGAGCGTTACACACTCACATGCGTGCCAAACATATCGGAGAGATGCCGCAAGATCAGGAGTCGCAAAGACCGAGTACGTCAACGTCTAATAGTGGTGTAATTCAAACACGAAAACGTACGAATTCGAATGTACCTTTACAAAAGAAAATTAAACTCACTGATTATTTTTCAAATATGGAGGTTCGAGTGACGAGAATGGCTGCACTGGATGGGATACCATTGAGCACATTTTGTACTTCAGAAGATATGAGATATCTTTTTAATAAAAATAGGTAAAAAAACTTTTTAAGTTAAACGGTTTTATGTTAAACATACATTGCAATGTTTAAGATAAATGTACTAAAAACCAAAAAATAATAAAATAGATACAGTCGTGGGAATTATAAACATATGCATAGACTAGACTAAAATAAAACCGTGGGGCACGTCAACTGTCTACAAATTAATTAACATTTTAATCAACGATTGTAGACAATTGACGTGCCCCACGGTTTTATTTTAGTCTAGTCTATGCATATGTTTATAATTCCCACGACTGTATCTATTTTATTATTTTTTGGTTTTTAGTACATTTATCTTAAACATTGCAATGTATGTTTAACATAAAACCGTTTAACTTAAGAGCCCACACTACTCCAGCTCAAATCAAAAATTTCGTTCAACCGGCCCGTAGCTACAGTCGCAACTATCTCGCTCGCACGAAGTAGGTACTTACATAGCGCGGCCGAGTCACATCGGCGCGGTGTCGCGTCGCGCGTCTTTTCGAGCGTACGGTAGGGTAAAACACACATTTACTGTCCATATAGGCATGGGTATGGAAATAAAATTAGAGATTATTGATATAATAATTATAATCAAAAATCAAAAAACGTTTATTTCAAATAGACCAATTACTCGTACATGCACTTTTGAATTTTCAAAAACACAAAAAAGTGAAGCTAAATTGCACGTTCCAAAGCGTAGATGGAGAAGAACGTGCAAGAAACTCAATGGACAATCTTTTTTTTTTTAATCATATCATGAGCTCCATATTTCTTGTTGCTTCTAATATGTGAGCACAATGTAGATAAGTAATAATAATACATATATAATTTAAAAAATAAAAGTAATTAACTGGCAGCTAAGAGATGACCAGTCTCAACCGATGGCACCCGTTCACGTGCATGACGCGTGCATCAGCTCCACTCAGCTCAACCATTTTGAAGGGAACCGAATGACCCAAAAACACGTGCAATGATGACATGATGTGACATGACAAACTCTCAACTGCCATGCTCGTAACGTCAAACAAGTTGTAACCTAATAAAAAAAATGCTCCATGGTACTTCACATTCACAAAATTTGAAAAATAACACATTATACAATACTATTGTTTTCAAATACAAAAGATAATAAATTATCTTATACTCTATTGAAATAAACAAAAAAAAATATTTAAAAAAGAAACACTTCGAAAACAAAAATACAAAAAGGGGAATAGTATCTCTTCCAATATTTATAAATACAAACAAATAAAAATAAAAAATAAAACTAATTTGTAAGCAAAAGTGGCTGTGGCTGTGGAGCAGGACCGGCATTTAGCCAAGCATTTTTATCAAGGACATAATCTCAGGGTCACTAGGTAATGTTTCTGGAAATCTGAAAAGGAAAAAAATAAGTAAATATACAAAGCTAACTTGTACCAGTGGTTTCGCTCGCGTGAAAATAGAAAATTACCCTAAGGAAAAATACCTTTGGGATAAAGTACCCTATGTGCTATTCCAGGACATAGTCTACCCGTACTCCAAGTTTCATCAAAATTAGTTCAGCCGTTCGAGCGTGAAAAAGTAACAAATATACACACATAGACCCACACACACACTCACAAACTTTAGCCTTTATAATATTACTAGCTATGCCCGCGACTTCGTTCGCGTGGACTACAGGATTTTGAATTTATTTTTTCTAAAATGAAATTAGCCTAAGTTACTCCTTATTACATCAGCTACCTGCCAAAACAGTCCCGTCAAAATCAGTCCAGCCATTTCAAAAATTAGCCGGAACAAACAGACAGACAAAAATTGTAAAAAACCGGCCAAGAGCGTGTCGGGCCACGCTCAGTGTAGGGTTCCGTAGTTTGCCGTCCGTCACAATAAGTGTACCCACTAATGAGTTTAAAAAAATGCTTGCATATACGATTATACTACAAACAGTCCAGAAATTATTTTGTACAACCTTTTTGTCTTTTTTGTACAAAAACTGTTCTTTCCATCAAGTTCAAAATAATTTTCCAAGAAAGTCCTTATAAAGTTCTACTTTTTAGATTTTTTTCATATTTTCTAAACTTATGGTTCAAAAGTTAGAGGGGGGACACATTGTTTTTTACTTTTGGAGCGATTATTTCCGAAATTATTGACATTATCAAAAATGATTTTAGTAAACCCCTATTCATTTTTAAATACCTATCCAACAATATATCACACGTTAGGGTTGAAATTAAAAAAAAAATCACTTCTCACTTTACATACTTTATATACCCTAATGAAACATTTTTTTCCAATTTTTATTTTACCACTTTGTCGGCGTGATTGATATACATATTGGTACCAAATTTCAGCTTTCTAGTGCTAAAGGTCACAGAGATTAAGCGAGGGCGGACAGACGGACAGACAGACATGGCGAAACTATAAGGGTTCCTAGTTGACTACGGAACCCTAAAAATGTTATTTTGGTGTATGTACCGTATATATAAATATAAGCGAAGTTCACGAGAACGCCCTGCCGACAAACTGCTATGCAGTTTGGCAGATGTTATATTAAGATTATCGATGTAACAAATGAATAAAAATTAAATAAAAAAAAATAAAAAAAATATTCATATGCATGTAGTCAAAAGCGGTTATTTCAATATTACAAACAGACACTCCAATTTTACAATTTTATTTTTATGTATGTATGTATGTATGTTTTTTTATTTTATTTTCTTAAAAAACACACACCATCTTTACAGGTTAGACCCAATACAATAGTGGTTTTACTACTCTGTCAAAAAAGTACCGGGAAAAGATCAATAATACACAAAATTTTTGTTATTCATCCAAATTTATTTTATCACCTTCAAAGTATGCCCCTTCAGAAACGATACACTTACGCCAACGAATAATCCAATCATCAAAACATTTTTTAAACGCTGTTTCCGAAATTGAGTTCAGTTCTCGCCGCGAATTCTCCAGTGGTAATTTGAGTTTAGGAAAAAGATAGAAGTCGGCTGGAGCCATATCTGGCGAATATTGTGGCTGCTTGATGGTATTTGTTGAGTGTTTGGTCAAAAATTCGTTCACAATGAAGGCGTTGTGCGAAGGCGCATTATCGTGGTGCAAAATCCAAGAATTTTCTTTCCTCAAATCTGGCCTTTTTCGTCGAATTTGCTCTCTTAAATGCCGCATAACGCTCAAATAATATTCTTTTTTTACCGTTTGACCTTTTGGTAAGAATTCCGAGTGCACAACATCGCGATAGTCAAAGAAAACAGTCAACATGACTTTGACTTTTGATTGACTATGGCGTGGTTTTTTCGGTTTTGGTTCAGTTGGAAGGCGCCACTCTCGCTTGTTGACTTGTTTGCATGTCAAACTCGTAAACACACGTCTCGTCGCCAGTAACAATGCGTTTCATGAGTGTTAGGTCGGAATTGACTCGTTCTAGCATGTCCTCAGCGACTCTCATGCGATTGAGTTTTTAGAGAAAATGCAGGTCTTTTTGTACTACCCGAGCGGCAAATTTTTTTTAATACACAAATGATTAATTAAAATGGTACGGATTGACTCGTGAGATACAGAAAGTTCGGCGGCTATCTCTCTCAAACTTGAATGAGGATTTTCAGTCACTATTTCCTTCACTTTTGCGATGTTAACTTCAGTTGCAGAGGTTGATGGCCTACCAGAGCAAGGCAAGTCTTCCATCACATCTTGACCGCTTTTGAATGCTTTGTACCACTCATAAGCACGTGTGTTTGATAAAGTCGATTCACCGTAAGCCTTCTGTAACATTTTCAGTGACTCCGAACACGAAATTCCATTGGCGATGCAAAATAAATAAATTAAATTAAATTCACAATACACACTAGACATGATATAACTAAAAACAGCACTGTATATAGATGCAACTCAAACTCCGCGCCAAAATGGAAAGCAGTTGTGCCAATCTAGCAACAACAAAAAAATCTAAAATTTGAATTTGGAACCATAAACAAATCATCCATTCCCGATACTTTTTTGACTGAATGTAAGATAGATGTATATAGTAATAAAGATAAACGTTATTTTAACATGAAATACATTTAATTACAACTTCAAACTATTCAAAAAGTATAACAACGTGAAAAGAGCGCGCAGTTTCATATTCGAATGTCAAAGATGCTAGTGCGGGGACGATCATGCGCGACGCCATTAGGGATGCGCATAATCATCGACTTTTTAGTCTAACAGTTCGGCCGTCCTGCCATCCTTCGTCCTCGAAGGATTCTCGACAGCTCATGCATTCTGATTCTTCAATGTTCTCTGCAACCTGCGACACGTTCCCAAGCAGCAGTTGTAATCTTCGCACAGCGATCCCTTGCGGCAGAGTTGAGGTGATAGAGCCCTGAAAAGCAAACAAAGGCCCCGCAAGGCGCAAGGCATTCATGAATCCATACGGTAATTACATGACAGGCCCTGACGGCAATTTCGTTAAGCCCCTCAAGTCAATTACTTCCAAAACAAAACCACGTTCTCATTACAGCAGTGTTCATTACTATGCTCCACTCGGCAATCGGTACATCTGGCCCCCTACGGCATGAACACTTATAAGTTCTGATGGCAATTAGGTGCGTAAGCCCCTAACAGCAATTAATTTCGTCAGCCTTTAACGGCAATTAGTATCATCAGCCCGTAACGGCAGTTTTGGTGAGCCCCTCAACGCAATTACTTCCAAAATAAATCACCAGCTTAATACCATGCCCCACTCGGCAGTTAGAACCTTTGGCCCACGACGGCAGGTACCTGAAAGCAGTCAAGTGCATAAACCATTAACGGCAATTAGTACTTTTGTAACCCGCAGCCCCACCCGGCAGTCAAAACATTTTACAACCTTCAGCCCTTAACGGCAGTTATAGCCTTAGTAACTCTCAACCCCTTACGGCAGTTACAGTTCTTGTAACCCTCAGCCCCTGACGGCGGTTACAACTCTTGTAACCCTCAGCCCCTGACGGCGGTTACAACTCTTGTAACCCTCAGCCCCTGACGGCGGTTACAGCTCTTGTAACCCTCAGCCCCTGACGGCGGTTACAGCTCTTGTAACCATCAGCCCCTTCCGGCGGTTACGGCTCTTGTAACCATCAGCCCCTGACGGCGATTACAGCTCTTGTAACCATCAGCCCCTTCCGGCGGTTACAGCTCTTATAACCATCAGCCCCTTCCGGCGGTTACAGCTCTTGTAACCATCAGCCCCTGACGGCGGTTACAGCTCTTGTAACCATCAGCCCCTGACGGCGGTTACAGCTCTTGTAACCGTCAGCCCCTGACGGCGGTTACAGCTCTTGTAACCATCAGCCCCTTCCGGCGGTTACAGCTCTTGTAACCATCAGCCCCTTCCGGCGGTTACAGCTCTTGTAACCATCAGCCCCTGACGGCGGTTACAGCTCTTGTAACCATCAGCCCCTGACGGCGGTTACAGCTCTTGTAACCATTAGCCCCTGACGGCGGTTACAGCTCTTGTAACCATCAGCCCCTGACGGCGGTTACAGCTGTTGTAACCATCAGCCCCTAACGGCGGTTACAACATTTTGCCCCTGTAGGCAGATAAATTCTTAAGCCCCAGACGGCAATTATTATTACCAGCAGCCCCTCAAGGCAAATACAACCAGAAGCCCCTAACGGCAAGTGAATATTGGCAGTATTCACAATTTTAATTTTCTTTTTAATTTTCAAAGGTTTAGCCGTAATATCCATATCCTCACAGAACACAGGAATCATTGAATATCCTCATAGGATGTAGGTAGTCTCACATCTTGCATGCCACAGTTTCAACTTGTCATGGGCGACAATACCTTTAATGCCCTCTTGCCCCTGTCGGCCTATGTGACTTCATAATGGTCATTAGGCAACGCAGCTTTAACTTTGTAAGGCCCTGCAATTCGAGGCACCAATTCACCACTGGTTCAACCAGGTCATAAAATCTTTCAGTCCACCATAACCAAAGTACCAAGTGCAAATGGTTTGGTTACATAACATATCGACCTTTATCATATTGGCCCTTCATAAACTTTGTTGCCTCTGCCCTCAACACCAAGTCACATGAACCCTGAAATTCGACAGAAAGTCAATATTCATTCAAAATTTTAATGGAGATTTCCCAGTAACTTGGCTAATGGTCATCTTACCTTGGGAAGATAACCAGCTCACCTTTTCTGACCATCGCCCATGTAAGCGGTCAGACAACTTAAAATGGTGCTCAACTTGCCCGTTCGTCCTCGAAAGGCTAGCGCATTTAACACATGCTTTGTGCCCTGTTTATCACATTACTTTTTGAATTTTTTTTTTTTCAAATAAAAGAAGTGCGTCTATCACTCTCCATTCACATCGGAAAACCACACTTGGCTTAATTTATTAAGGGCAGCAATAAAACCTTTGGCACTCATGCCTGCCACAACCTCAAGCCACACAAATTTCGTAAAACCATCAATAATTGTGAAAACGTAAGTCTTACCATTACTTATACAAAAAGAACCACAATGGTTCGCGTATAGGACATCAAATAGAACTGACACCCTGGATATAGGATGTTTTATCCCTGGTCACTTCCCAGTACACTTTTAGTAAACTGGTACCCAATAGATTTGATCACAAGCTTGCCAAGGCTTCTTACCAACCTTTGAAATTAATATAGCTTATTTAGCAACACATTAGAAGCTCCAAAATTCCATTATTATCATAACCGCTTCGCGGCTAACAGGCGCGCTTTCGGGTAACACTAAGCTTTTTTCTTTCAATAATTCGACAAAGCACTTCTTACCACCTTAAACCTCTTTGCCGACCATCTGCCTTATTTTAATTGCTTTAATCTCTTACTCGAGTATCTCTTCATCACCATTTTGAAAAGAATTTATAAAACCTTTCTTTTTAATGTGACTTTGCAAATACCGGATTCCGGCTTACCGCGTCAACATACGTTATTGCCTTCCCTGGCCTATGCTCAACATCAAAGTCAAACTCCTGGAGGTCAAGTCACCAGCGAACTATAAACATAAACATAACTTGAAACATAACTTTAAACTTTTGGATAATTAAAACAACAGCCAGCGCTTCAGATTCGAAACTGTGATACATAGTTTCAGCAGCCGACATTTGCCTAATTGCATACTTTCCACTCGCCACCATCTTGATGTTGGAAAAGTACACCACTGAGACCTGGCAGTCACTGTGAATTTGGGTTTCACATTTCGGGCTGTAACTTGTGAATAGGATTAAAGGTTAACATAACAAATCTTTAGTTCTGTCAAAACATCTCATTGGTCTGTTACCCAACTTAAGGCACTACCCTTTTTTTTGCCAACAAAGTTAATGGTTCATCTTTAATTGTTTAAAACTTTGCAAAAATACCTTGCTAAACCCAGGATTGACTGAAATTCATGAATATTCTGTAGAGCTCTGCTACAGCAGTTGATTTATGTGGGGTAGGACGCTTCCCCCTCTCAGTTATCATATTACCAGAATACTCAACAGTTTTAATTATTAACAAACAGACAGACAAAGTGATCCTGTAAGGTTTCCATTTTTTTTTTCTTTTTGAGGTCCGGAACCCCAAAAATGAAGATGAGTTGCACTTTAATTTGACACCCACTGCATCAATCAATTGATGAACTTTTCCAAATAAGCTAAGCACTACTACCAGTAGCAACTTGGTAGACAATCTCTGTCTTGTGAAACAATATCCTGTACAGTTTATAATTTACAACTTTATCAATTTTACAAAGTTCAACGCAGTCAAAACACTACTAAACAATCTTTACTCCTTTTTTTGTTTTCACAGGCTTTGGCAATATTTCAAATTTTATATTTGCCATGCCTTCTTCACTTTCAGTTTTTCACCTAAAATGTTATTCTCACAACTTGGTTTGTCTTTTTAGAATGTGTAGAAGTCTTAACCACAATAATATATGGTGCTTCCTTAATAAAATATCAAAATCTTACAACTAATCAGAATTTTACATTGCAAAGTAAAATTCTCTCTTTCTGGATATCATCCATAATCAAAATGTTGCAGCAATAACTTGTGACACAATCAGAATATCACCATAAGCTTTGATTACCAGATTAACTCTATTAGTCACACAGATTTTTTTTTTCAGACTATTGTATGACGATAAACCAAAATCAATAAAAGCACTTGTAGGAGTCTCATGTCATCAAACATGGTCTTAAAATACTTCCAATCTGATTAGTTAGAGCTAGTTAACTGTTTGAATCTTTTCACTAGTTTCATCTGGTAATCCTGCTCTAGAACATTTCCCACACTCTTCTACAATTTATACCTTAATTTTGCAAAAAGAATAAAATCTGTCTAAATTTTCTTTCTTTAACAGGTTGCCTCAACATATCCCAGCTAGTCACTTAATATATCTTTCTTTGAGCAAAGAAAGGCCCTATGTCCATCCGTACCACATGTAAAACAATTGACAACTCTATTTGTACTAGCCTTACTTGTACGTGATTGATACCATTGTCTGAATACATAAAACTAGCAAAACTATTTTAGTAATGATTTGGTATCTTGACAACAAGCTGACAACCCTCCAACTTCTAGAAGTTTATCACCAAATATATACCTATAATAGCCTGAGTAATTAGATCATCCCTGAGCTGACATAAAATACCAATACTAAGCTTACTGTAATAAAACTCAATAGGTTTCCAGTAAGAAACCTTGTCTTATTTACAAGTTCTCTTATTTGAGCCAACTTATTCTTTGTAAATAATGGAAAAGCTTATTAAAGTTTGCCTTCCCAATTGCTCCAGCTCATCTCATATACTGCTTGTTGCTCATACCAACCGTTGGCATAACCACAAAGGTTTAATATGCAAATACAATTCAAGGTGTGTTCATCCCAATCATCTTTGAAATACTTTCCAAATCACTGTCCAATGTTCTATTGAAACTGAAGATGTTTGATGTTCAATCTTTGGAATAAAATCATTTCAACCCATATAATGAACAGTCAGTGTAGGATGCCCTACAACTTCTAATGAGTTATCCCGGTGAGAACTATTTTTCTTCCGCAGCTCCCGGACTAAACCTTCCAATGTCTCAATGTGGTTATTACTTCCTGACTTCTTGTGACAGCCCATGTTAATAAATCTAAATTTAATGTATGTTTACTTAATTAGTACCACTACCACTGCACCAATAGTTAATTCAAAACTTAAACAGTATCTTTTCACTTTCATAAAAAAAGAAAATTAAAATTAAGTACATATAAGTGTGTCTATCATTCAAATTTCACACCTCAACCAGTGCAATTATAAGCTTCACTATGGATGTTTTGCCATGCAAGTGTAATTGCAACAAAATTAGTGTCCCATATAAAACCACAACACACCACTTTCATTAGTTTGAAGTCAAAAGTCAATACTTAGTATTAAAATATGGTCTGATCTCACCCAGATCTTCATGCAAACCGATCTATGTAAAAATTTAGCTGTTCTGTAAGCTACTCAAGATTCCAGCAACACCACTTTCCAGTGAGCAAGCAAGTATCTCGAACAAGTAAACGTTCGCCAGCAAAACCAAACACGTCGAAACTTGTCAGATTGTCCACTTTGTTTACATTTGATTAAAAAAATGCATTTGAAACTGTATACAATATAAACACACCACTTCAATAAACTCAAAAGCCAGTTTTAAGCACATTTAATGCATCCAATGACTTAATTTAAAACTTTAAAAGCGTCTTTTCAACAATTGAAATCAATTCACCAAAGTAGTAGTAGTAGGTATTCACTTTTGTAGATACTTTTACGATCGAACTTCACAAACACTATTTACGCACGTGAGAAACATACCACTTCTGAAATCTAATAAAGATAAACGTTATTTTAACATGAAATACATTTAATTACAACTTCAAACTATTCAAAAAGTATAACAACGTGAAAAGAGCGCGCAGTTTCATATTCGAATGTCAAAGATGCTAGTGCGGGGACGATCATGCGCGACGCCATTAGGGATGCGCATAATCATCGACTTTTTAGTCTAACAATAGTGTGATTAGTGTGAAAACAAATCTTATAAAAATGTGGGTGAGTAATAGTAAAATATTTTATGATAACTCACAATTCTACAGCTTTTGTACCATCAAGATTGTTTTCATTTTTAGGAGTACTACACCCATGTGTTCCATTGGTAAGTATCCTGTAACAATACGTTTGCAATAATATGTAAACATAGCTCGTTCCTGGCATAATTAGGACATTCAAATAAATGTAATTCAAAAATATTTTAGAGAGAGATAAACTTACATTTCTACAGTTTGTAACGTCATAAAACGATATTCGTTTGCATTTCTACAACTACTAGGTTCCGTATGCTCCGTTGGTATTTGCATTCTGTAACAAAATATAGGTTTACTTACCTTGTTCAGTAGGTAGGTACTACAAAAATAATTGTGATCGTGGAAACAACTGGGACTGCTACCCTAATATTTAGATACGGTAGCTGTGTAGTTGCACCTACGTAATTCTATGCAATCGACAAGATGATAATAAATAAATAGAAATAAAAAATTACAATACAATATTTATTCTAGCAATTCAATATAGACGTACCCAGTGCCCACCTACGAGGTACCAAAGAACAAAAATATAAATGATCTAATTTGTGAAAAAATATAATATGTGATAATCACGGGCACGGCTCCGTCTCCGATACGTTCTCTCTTTATTGCAGTCACTATTGGGTAATATTTTCTTATTTCTGAAAATGCAAAACGTATATAGGTAAGTATTATAAGATTATATTACGGTTTACCTATCTGATTTACTTATTATTGTAAAGAAGGTAAATAGTTAGCTAATTTCCTACCAATTTAGATACAAACTAAGAATTTTCGTGTCGACAAAACATAATTAGACTAAATATTATGTAGTTGATAAGGTAATATTTATGACTTATTAGGTTCTGAAAGATAGGCACTTACTTCCATATTTTATTCATGTTTTTAGCATTTTCTTTTCTCCAACTTCTTTTTTTTTTGTATTCCGGTCATTTCCTATTTCAGAAATAAAACAATATACTAATAATACGTAAGAGCGCGTGACGACGCGACGCGACACAGGCTCCCCGTCTGAGCGCCGGAGCGCGACTGCATCAGTGCAGCGGCCGTCGCGGACGCGTAGTTTTCCACGCAATATTTCGGTATTAAATTTCTAACAAAATAAAAAGAAACATTATTTTAAATTGAAAACATATAGTACACGTATTATATTAGTTTAGATTTGTTTAAAAATTTTCATTACAATACGTTAAGTATTAACCGAGTACTGCGGTTTATTAACAAAATTAAGAGGGAAGTTTGTGATTTTTTTGTATCGAGATTTTTTTTAGTAATCGTGTTTTCACAACATATGGGACTCAGAGTATATGCTCAACTATACTATATATTTTTTTCAACACGATTGATTCAATATTATTTATGATATGCAGGTTCTAACGCGAACGGTAAAGCAGTTTTGAGGTAGTGTACAGCCTTAAAAAGTTTTTTTACCTATTTTTATTTTCTAGTTTTTAGTTTTTATTTCGCATTCTGTATGATAATTATTATTACGTATTATTATTATCGCCTGAGTCTTGAGGGGAAAACGCTAACGACATATCATTTTTATCCACCCTAATGCCATACAGTTCTCGGCGCGTTTTAACCTTTCACCTTAACTTGGGTGGTGTACCGCTAACGACGTATCATTTTTAGCCACCCTAACGCCACACAGTCCTCAACACGATACAAAATCTTGACTTGGGTGGTGGATTCAGGCTGGATTAATCAGATACCTAAATTACAGATTCAATTTCTAAATTTAAATCTTATTATTATACGCCATTTGGTGGCTGCGCCCATCTTAAATATTGAGGTTGTATAGTGCACTGTATTCTTCTTGTCAAGCCCTTTTATTTGATACCCATATTGGTGGGATTGATAAAAAATTGTTATCAGCCATTTGGTAGCGGCGGCCATCTTAGATTTCAATTTTGCATAGTAAATTGTATTCTACTTGTTGAGACCTTTCATTTGATACCCATGTTGATGGGATTGATAAAACCTAAGTTATCCGCCATTTTGTAGAGGCCGCCATCTTGGATTTTAATTTTATATAGTACATTGTATTATACTGGTTGAGCACTTTCATTTGATACCCATATTGATGGGATCGATAAAACCTACGTTATCCGCCATTTTGTAGCGGCCGCCATCTTGTATTTCAATTTTTTATAGTATATTGTATTCTGCTTGTTGAGCCCTTTCATTTGATACCCATATTGATGGGATTGATAAAACCTACGTTATCCGCCATTTTGTAGCGGCCGCCATCTTGGATTTCAATTTTTTTTTTATAGTATATTATATTCTGCTTGTTGAGCCCTTTCATTTGATACCCATATTGATGGGATTAATAAAACATAAATTATCCGCCATTTTGTAGCGGCGGCCATCTTGAATTTATAATGATAATGAATAAACATAATTGCATTGTCACCAAAATCCAAAGTGTATACAAAATTTCAGATTAATCGGTTGACAGGAAGAGGGTGAAATTTGAATTACTAAATTTGACCAAAGAATAATAAATAAATAAAACAAACGGGGTGAGCTAAATAAAACCGTTTAAAAAGTCTGGCTACGATGTGCCGAAATCTTCTGCGACTATAACACAGATAATTCTAAAACAGAGTGATGACACAAAAAATCAATTGAAAAATCAATTGAAAATTATGAAGTCTGAAAATAAAAGATTTACAATCACGTTTGATGAGTGGACGTCTACCCGTAATAGAAGGTATATGAATATAAATATCCACAATAAAGACTTTGATATGGCCAAATATAAAAATTTGGGACTTGTACGGATACAGGGATCAATGCCAGCTGAAGTAGGCACTCAATTATTACAGCAGCGTTTGAGTGAGTTCGGTTTAATTCTGGAAGATGACATAATTGCTTTCACAACAGATGGAGCAAGTGTAATGGTCAAAATGGGTAGAAATTTTGACGGCCACCACCAATTGTGTTTGGCTCATGGGATACAACTAGCAGTCCTTGAAGTTTTATACAAAACACAAAAATCTCCAGAACCTGAAGTGCAGGAGGATGTCTCAAATACCGGCGCTGAAGAAGCAGAGGAAATTGAAGAAGATGAGGATGCGTTTATTGTAGAATCGACCAGAGTACCAGAACCGGATTTTTTATACAAAGGTACTATAAAAAAATTAAGAGATCTAATAAAATCTTTTAAAAACTCCTCTTTGAAAAACGACTTGTTGCAAAAGTACATTCTAGAAGAAAATGGTAAAAATATTGACCTAATACTAGACTGTAAAACGCGATGGAACAGCTTGTCAGATATGGTAGGCCGATTCCTCAAATTAAAATCATGCGTTTTTAAGGCGTTATTAGATCTGAAATCGAATATAAATTTTACAGACGAAGAGATCCAAGACCTTCACGACATTCATTACAGCTTGGATGTAATAAAAACTACAGTTATGTCATTATGTCGCCGGGATTCAAACTTATTGACGGCCGACGCTGCGCTTCGATTTATGTTGGAAAAACTTGATCGTCAGTCATACCATCTCAGTGGAAAACTAGCCATATCTCTTAGAAAGAGAATAAAGGAAAGGCGAACAAATGTATTCGGTGTTTTGCAATATTTGCATAACAATGAGGATTTTTTTAAAACTGCTGCCACTGAATATTTCACGAAACCATCGTCGGATGAAATACGAATGTATATAGTCGAACTGTTGGAACGGTTGAAATATAATTCTACGCAAAAATGTACAAATTCACAACCACAACCGAGTGCATCAGACGCAATTGCCACCAGTGACGATGATGACGAGGAGTTGACAATCGCACAACAGTTGGACAAAGAAATAAACAAAGTGACGGTAAATAAACCAATTTCAACAGTAAACACAGATCTCCATTCCATTATTAGGGTAGAAATGTGCATTTACGACAGCGCTGGCGGCGGTCGCGAAGTGTTTTTGACTGCAGCGTATAATTATTTGCTTTCGGTAACACCTACAAGTGTGAAAGCTGAGCGAGCCTTTTCATCAGCCGGATATTTTTGTAATAAGCTAAGAAGTTCCCTGAGTGACAAAACTTTAAATGCTTTATCATTTATGAGATCATATTTTCAAGAAGAAAGATTATCTTCGGGACTGCCTATTTCCACCTAGTCTATTCACTCATAAAACCAACATGAAAGGTACTAAAAAGAAAAGTAAGTGTGTACAGCGGATGCACGTCCTCTTACTCCAAAGTGCACCTCTCGAACATCCGAGGACTGCACTCCAATCTCAATGCGGTCCACCACCATCTTGAGACTGACAAGCCCCACTTGCTTTTCTTGACGGAGACGCAGATCAGATGTCCGTTAGATGCGGCGTATCTCGACTACCCGGGATACTTCCTTGGAGCATCATTTCCTGCAGCGTGCCGGGGTCTGTGTGTACGTCCGCAATGACATATGCTGTCAGCGTCTCGGTCACCTTGAGGACCCTAATTTCTCAACGTTGTGGTTGCTGGTGGACACCGGTGTGGACAAAATTGTCTATACTTGTGTCTACCGATCGCACAGCGGTGTCCAAGACGCGACTCAATTGTTTGGCCACCTCAGTGAGGCCGCCGATAAGGCTCTACATCGGTACCCTGATGCGCAGTTTGTCGCTCTGGGGGATTTTAACGCATGTCACCAAGACTGGCTTTTCCCGTACCAGAAGACCGACCACGCTGGGAGAGAAGCGCGAAACTTTGCGTTATCTATGGGCCTCTCTTAGATAGTAAAGCAAGCGACTAGGGTGCCTGATGTGGTTGGTCATACTGCCAATTGTCTGGACCTTCTGCTGACCACCGATCCGGACAGATGTATCGTAACAGTTTCCTCACCACTTAGAACTTCAGATCACTGTCTGGTGTGAAGTCTGTATCGTCCTTCTCCCCGCCTGACTGCGACTCACGCGGTGAACGGCGAATGTGGCGTTACAAGTCAGCAGATTGGGATGAGATGCGGCATTTCTTTGCGTCTTATCCTTGGCAGCAGGTCTGCTTCTCTTCGACGCTATATCCGATGTGATACGTCAAGCTATGGAGTATTTCATCCCTTATCGTGACGTACCCATCGGTGGCTCATCTCGCCCATGGTTCAACAACGATTACGTTGAAGCTGAACAGCGTAAGCATTCGGCGTATCTTGCCTGGGTTGAGGCTCGTGACTGCAAAGCTCCGGATCTGAGCTCAAAGAAGAGAATCTTCAACCTTGCTGCTAAGTCCTACAAGAAGGCATTAAGGAAGGCTCGCTTCGACCGCATCACCCATATTGGCACAAAACTCTCTGCACAGCCGTCCGGTAGCAGAGCATTCTGGTCCCTCACCTGGTCGGTCGAGGCGAACTTCTGTCGGCCCTCACTGCCTCCGCTGGCTAAACCTGATGGAACACTGGCTCATATGGCGAGAGAGAAAGCAGATCTCTTTGCATCTCTCTTCGCCCATAATTCTCGCCTTGACACTGGCAGTGCTACTCCACCGACTCTACCTCACTGCGACACTTCGATGCCCGAGGTTCGCAAAAGGAACAAAGAAGTTCTGAGAGCACTGTGTCGTCTAGACCTGAACAAAGCTAGTGGACCAGATGGTATACCTGCCATTGTTCTCAAGGCTGTATTGACACGCTTGTATCGCCTCTCATTTAGGACTGGTATAGTGCCCAAGTTCTGGAAGCTTGCCAACGTGCAACCCGTGCCCAAAAAGGGCAGTCGTGCCGATCCTGCCAACTATCGGCCGATTCCAATAACCTCCATACTATGCAAGATTATGGACCGTGTGTTGAACTTGCGCCTCATGGCATACCTGGAAGGTAACGATCTCCTCAGTGACCGACAGTACGGATTTCGTCGCAATCGGTCTACTGGGGACCTACTAGTGTATTCCACCCACTAGTGGGGCGAGACCCTCGAGAGGAATGGGGAAGCGATTGCCATTACCTTAGACGTCTCAAAGACTTTCGACAGGGTATGACACTCTAGCCTTTTGAGTAAGCTTCCAGCGTACGGCATTTCCCCTGGTCTGATTAACTGGGTAAAAGACTTCCTGAGTGAACGGTCTCTCCGAGTTGTTGTCGATGGATGCTCATCGGAACCCATGACGACTAATGCCGGAGTTCCTCAGGGGTCTATTCTCTCTGCAACCCTATTCCTACTGCATATCAACGATCTGCTGATGCCCGGTATCTATGGGTATGCAGATGTTAGCACAGTTGTAGAGAGATACCTGCCTAGTGCTCGGGCTAGTAAGGAGCTAATCCGGTCCGAAAGAGAGGCTATGGTAGAGCGTACGAATATCTCGCTTCAGGCAGTCCAAGGTAGCTGCTAGAAAACTAGACGTTCTTGCAAAGGTCCGGCGGTACTTCACACCGGGACAGCTTCTATTGCTATACAAAGCACAAGTCCGTTCGAGTATGGAGTACTGCAGCCACATTTGGGCTGGTGCTGCAAAATGCCACCTGGCAGCTTTGGACTCTGTGGAAAGGCGTGCGAAGAGACTAATTGGCGATCCAGATCTGGTTGAGTCCAATCTACAAAGTCTTGAGCACAGGCGAAGGGTAGCCAGCCTTTCGGTGTTTTACAGGATGCACTTTGGAGAGTGTGCGCAGGAATTACATGACTTAATTCCACCATCTCACTTCTACCATCAGACAAGCCGACGAACGGCGAGTATCCACCCTAATGTTGTTGAAACCTCTACGGTCCGGACCAAGCGTTTCGCCCCGTCGTTTATACCATGTACATCGAGGGACTGGAACAATTTGCCTGCTGCGGTCTTCCCGTCTGATTATAATTTAGGTGTCTTTAAGGCAAGAGTGAATAGGCTCTTAATAAACTAGTGCGCCTCACCATCAACGATTGCATCACTGCTTACCATCAGGTGGGATCGCAGTCAAGCACTAGTTTATCTCAATTAAAAAAAAAAAAAAGTAGTCATTACTTAGGAGTGTTGTGGGATGTATTTTACGAGGAAAGAGTACTTTCTGATTGTAAATGCTCTGTTAGTAAGTGTTAGTAAAGAAACCTAATTTTGTTTTTATAAAAAAAAAAACAGTTAAAAAAACCGTCTATGTTTAAACAAAAAAAAACGAGAGTGTCCTGCAAGCATGTCCTTTATGTATCTTCTATACATACATATAAATAAAATTGGAGTAGGTACCTATCTGTTTGTAATATTGAAGTAACTGCTTTTTACTACATGCATATGAATATATATACGGTAGGTACATAGAGTTTGACCATCGAAAGAAAACAACGAATTATATTTTCATAGCTCCATTCTTCAGATATAGTATTACCATGTAGTTTCCCTAACGTACTAGGCAGTGTCGCACTTTTAGATTTATATCGATTGTACTCACTCGATTTCCGATTTCAAACCGTCATCCGTCATCTACGCATCACTAGTGCTCCCGTGCTTTGCTCATTCCTTTTTTGTGCGCGGTAGTGAACGCAAGTTACTTTAAAAAAAAAAAAAAAAAAAAAAATAAACCCGTTACCGTCACATTTCAAATATGCCGAAACGAAAGGCTGAAGATAAAATAAAGCGTTACAAAGAAAAAATCAAACGTTTAGAAGGAAAACAAAACGTGCATAAACGTCGACGAAATATTATAATTTCCGATTCAGATTCTGATATCGAAAACCAGGGTAAGTATGTTTATTTTTTACAAGTGTAATTGGATCACGAAATTGTGAGTACCTACGAAATAAATGTGTGCAATATAGCGTCTATAAGTCTGCCTGGAGGGTAACCGCGAGTTATACACGATGGCTAGACATGACGCAAAAAATCTAAGCCTGGAGGTTGACCGAGAGTCATACACGAAGGCAAAATACATGTACGGTCGGCTGCAATAGTGGTTGGATAGTACAGAAAAAAAATCGTGTGAAGCGAGAAATGACGCCATCTAGCGTAAAATCAGATTGAAATGTTGTTATCGACAACTTTATATTATACTGCTACTAGGTGGCGTTGCTGCGCTTCAAATGCTTTTTTTTGTAGTTCCTTTTTGTTTCTTTAAACATTGAAATAATTTATATTTTTTTATAAAGAGATGAAAATATTAAAATTGAATATCAATTTATAAATATCTGATTGTCTATGTATCAATTTCAAAACTTGAGAGGGTAGGTTGATTATGGATTTATAAATAATAATTAGTAGGTAGTATAAATAATACTTCGACCACAAAATTGTGACTAAGCTTAATTGATTGTAAGCTAAGTTCATTTTCATTACTTCGTTCGAGCTCCTTTCGTTCAATTTTATTTTTAATCAGGTGAATTTATCACAATGAGTATGAATTGTAATATAGACTTAGTAACAAGAGCTCAAATAATTGCTTTGCATAATCAAGGTAAAAATTTGTCAGAAATAGCCAGAGAGACCGGTGTAAACGTAAGTAATCTTATTTTATACTTTTTATATAACAAAAAAACTCCTTTATAATAATCATTATTTGCTATTATATATTTGTGTTTTATTGTTGCAGAGAAAAACAGTTGTTCTATGGGTACGACGATTTGAAAAAGAGTGTTCTTTGAAACACTGTCAAAGAACTGGTAGACAAAAACTTATAAACATGTTGCATCGTCAAACCATGGTAGGTAAGGGAGTACGAAGAAACTGGATTTTTGCCGACGAACCACTATGCTGGTTTATTTGACACAAGCGTCGATACTGTCCGTCGTGCTCTTCATAGTGAAGGGCTGCATTATCGGAGGCATGCTGTGAAACCTTTGCTTACGGAAAACCATAAAAGAGCAAGATTGCAGTTTGTTATGGATCACTTAAATTTTGATTGGAGTAATGTCATCTTTACTGATGAAAAAGCTTTTAAGTCCAGTGAACACGGTCGATTATGTTTGTGGCGTCGAGATAATACGCGATACACAAGTGATCACCTAGTGCCCAATAGGCAATCTGGCCATATAACGGTGAACATGTGGGGATGGATGAGTGCAGCCGATCCGGGAGAACTAGTGAGAATACCAAACCGAGTAAATAGTGCAAATTATATAGAAGTGCTGGAGGAGACAATGTTGCCCACAGTTCGAACTGGTTTGAACTGTATATCCAAGCGAAGAATTGCAACAGATAACATTTGTGGAGGATAATTTGTCCAATATCTACACCGTTCGCACAGTGTGCAGGCTTGGTTTCGTCAACATAATGACATTTGCGCTATTCCTTGGCCTGCTAGATCACCGGATTTAAATCCAATTGAAAATTTGTGGGGTGTTATTGTTCAACGGTGGAATAATCAAAACGAGCGTACTCCAGATGCGTTAGAGGCTCATTGTTTACAAATATGGGAGAGTATTCGTGGATCAGATTTGTGTAAAAATTTGATTAATTCAATGCGTTCCCAAATGCAAGCTGTTAGGTATTTACCAAAATGGTGATTACACGAGATATTGATAAATGATTATTTAATTAATATTACATATTTACTCAGTGCGTACTGGAGACCTCGTTATGTGTGTTTTACTTAATACATGTATTTGAAATAATTTAAAAAAGTTATGAACACTTAAAGTGAAAACACAACATAATTTTGTTTTTTTTATGTTACCTACTAAACATTTGATATGTTGTTGTGCAAATTGGTAGGTTTTTTTAAATATCTTGCCTCTTGTTTGTTTTTGTTAAGGTTACATAAGCTTCAATCCTCTTTCCAATTTGGGAAACGAATATTTAAGCTATGGCCTCAATAAAAAATTACAAGTAATATTATAATCTTATTCGATAAACTGACTGTTGAATAGTAAACTGTAAGAAATAAACATCTATATTATTTTATTATTGCCTTTTTGTTTGATGAGCCTGTTTACCTGCTTTTTTTCCTATTGTTGAGTAACTACCGACTTGAATATTAATAATAATATTCCACGACGGCGCCTAGTCCCAAGCTAAGCAAAGCTTGTGTTACGAGTCCTAAACAACTGATAAACATACTTATATATTTCTAAAAACATAAATATTGCAGATAAATTACACCCAGATTCAGCAAATGATCGTGCTCAACACACAAACATTGTCCTGGTTGGGAATCGAACCCACAACCCCGACATTACAGTCAGGGCCACTAACCAATAGACCAACAGGCCAGTCATATTATATTACAATTAAATATCCACTTGTCAGCTTCGATATAAATCCTACCGATTTTTTTTTGTTATTCATAACTTACAAAAAGCACAGAGGAACCAGAAATCTGACCCACCTGGCAGTAGAAGGTAGATAATATAAGACATCCTAAAAGTTAGACGAATTTGAACCTTCTGCAATTAGCAGAAGATAAGTGGTATTCAATTCGGGGCTAATTCAAATGAGTTTATCAAGGTGGTCAAATATTATAGAATACTATTATGACAATTTGATGACGTAACTTTGAAGTAAGGTTGTGAATACGGTCCTGTTACGTAATGCACTTGTTCATTTCAACATAATTCCATAAGTCGAAATAGTCTAATGGTTGTAACTGGAGACTTATGTGGACGTGGTCGTAAGTTCAAACCCGTCACGCTACTTTTAGTAGGTTTGTGTTTAGAATACTGAATTGTTTTTTTTAAATCAAATTAAAATGTATATTAAATTAAATTAATCAATTTAAATTAATATTTTAAAAATAAATAACAACATTAATGAAAAACAACTAAATATTACTTATATGTAATATTTACAATTTTACATACAAAGATAATTTAAGTATTCGTCTAATAGACGTAATTTAAATAACTATATATAAAGGTAAAACACATAAAAGAAGTGAAGATATTAAATTGCTTATGACAGGATAGAATTATTTGAAGATAATACAATTTTGAACATGACAAAAACAGTTTATTTATTTCAATAGTGCCAGTGGCGGATTAACCACGTAGCAAATGCTACGGGCTAAAAATTGTTTACATGACGTCACTGCAATTAGTGTCGACTGGTTTTTGCGTTATTAGAACGGTTCATTTTTATTTCTGTACCCTTAAATAAGTAACAATTGAATACCAGTTTTATGATGAATACGCCTAATTCTCTTGACTACCCACTTAATACAAGTCAAGCGAAATTATTCCAGATATGTTTGAAGAATGTCTAGTTAGTTGATTGTAGCTTACAATAACGTTTTGAAAATGTTTTAAATGGAAAGCAAAAAATTTTACAAGATTTGCGATTTAATCTCGTGCCTTACTGCGTCAAAGTCTTTACATAGACCACTAAGCCAACTTGTATAAAAATATCTCATTAAGCTATCAGCAGTCTTACTGCAAAAGAAACAAAATTGCTTAATAAGTAGTTTTTTATACCATTATTATATCCTTTTCAAAATGTTTATAAATAATACCTAACTAAAACACAAAAGCTGGAAAACAAAAAAAAGTTAGGTAATATATGAGATTTGAACCAGCTACACATTCTTTAAAAGTCGCTGTTGTTATTATTGAACCAAATGGACTCTAATGAACTGCCTCGAAATTTAACGTTAGTTGTTACGCTAGACGCAATATTCGTGCCCGCTTACAAACATTTTGATAAGAATCACGAAATTAGTTATGCTTGTGTCTCATATTTTTTTATCAATCTACCCTCACATTCAGTTGTTGACGATAATGATGACGCATGTGTATATTTTCTGTCAAACTAAAAGTCAAGTTTATGGTTTGTGAGATTGCCTTGGTCGCCATTTAGCTGGGAAGAAACCAACGCCATCTAGTTAAATTTTTGAAAACCTGAATTCTAACGTGCAAGGGAAAATAGACACTAAGGTACCCAGGCAATTTCACAGCTATCTGTACCTAGATACATTGTGAGCATTTAACGAATTTAAAAATTTATTATTAAATATGTTTTATGTGTAATGTTACAATTTTGCAATCACAATAAAAATCCAAATGGGTGATATTAATTTTAGTTTTCAAAGTAAAAACTATATTTTTACCGTATATTTTCAGATGTCGAAATACCCGAAAATTATAATGTTGAGGACGTTGAAATTATGCACCATGATTACCCTCTTATAGAGGATGAATCAGTACCGACGGTACCGTTATCTAGTACACCAGTTTTATGCGACCCATTGCTGTCGCAAACATGCGTGGACAAAAGTCCCAAAAATCATCCTCTAGAACAAAATGAGACGGTTACTGAAACTTCAAATGAAGTACCTATAGAACTTGATCCAGAAATACGTCTTGCATTGGGGGATCCTATTGAAGACAGCCCTAAATATGGAGCTAATATTCACAATGACTTGGCACAGCGCTGGTTGCCAATACTAAAGAAAGGCTTGACAAAAGATGTTAAAGAAAACTTGTTGAAGGAACACCATATTCCTGATAACTGCAGATTACTAAAATCACCCAGTTTAAACCCCGAGATAGCCGCTGCTGTTGCAGAAGCAGTTCGAAATAGAGACAAAAAGATGGAAGTAAAACAAAATCAATTAGGGTTGGGAATCACTGCTATTTCAAGAGCTTTGGAAATAATAATTAATGACGGAAGTAAAATTGAAACTATAAAACATCTTTCTGAAGGATGTAGAATATTGACAGATCTTCATTATACAGAAACACAAATTCGGACTAAATGTATTACTCCGTGTCTAGATAAATCTATACTGAACATAATTCAAGAAGAGGAAAGAGATGAGTTCTTATTTGGCAGTCAATTATCAGAAAAAATAAAGGCTGCTAAAGCCATAGAAAAGCAAGGTTCGCAAATCAAAAGAAACATACCGCAAAGAAATAATCAAAATCAGTCGCAATCCAAAGGCAGATACACGGGAAACTGGACACCTCCTCCTCGATATCCGTCGTCGTCGAGGGGGGGGCGCGGAGCATACATAACGAGCAGAGTACATACGAACAGGCAATTTCGCCCTCAAGCACCGCAGCCGCCACCGCCAGTGCAGTCGCAGGCGAGGACAACCACATTTTCCAAACAACGTGCCCAAACACGTCAATAGTTCAGGTACATGCTGGTAGATTAACTTTTTATTATGATTGTTGGCTACACATAACAAAAAATAAAACTGTGCTAGATTATATTTTAAATGGCTATCGTATACCATTAATTAATAATGTTACACGGCCGCATATACCAAATAAATCGTTATCTTATACAGAGAAACAAAAAATGCAAATTGCTATTAATAACCTTCTTGACTTAGGAGCTATTTCTGTATGCGAAAACCACACTGAACAATTTCTCTCACCGATTTTTTTGATTCCAAAACCTAATGGGACAGATCGTTTTATTTTAAATTTAAAATACTTTAATAAATATGTAAATAACGAACATTTTAAAATGGAGGATTACAGAAGTGTATGTGCTTTATTATCAAAAAACAGTTACATGGCTAGTATTGATTTGAAAGAGTCGTACTTATTAGTTCCTATACACCACGAACATAAAAAGTATTTAAGGTTTCAAATTGAAGACGATTCAAAAAATTCAATTACGTATGAATTTAATGCAATCCCCTACGGTTTATCATCAGCACCAAGAACATTTACAAAAATAATGAAGGAAGTGATTGGTTACTTAAGAAAACGTGGTTTTAGTTCAGTAACATACTTAGACGACACCTTGTGTATCGAGAATTCTTATGAAAAATGTCTTTCAAACGTAAATGAAACTGTCAGAATCCTCGAATGTTTAGGTTTTATCATAAATTTCGATAAAAGTTCGTTAGAGCCAAAACAAACATGCAAATTTTTAGGTTATATGTTTGACACTCAAAGTATGACTATGTCCTTACCAGAAAACAAACAAACTCATATATTACATTTGGTGAAAAAATTCAAAACATTACAAAAATGTACCATTCGAGAGTTCTCTCAATTTATAGGCGTTTTAACAGCCGCATGTCCGGCAATAAAATACAGCTGGCTATACACAAAGAAATTCGAAAGGGAAAAGTATCTCGCCCTGAAAAAATTTAACAATAATTACGATGCGATTATGAAACTGTCGAATAACATTTTACCGGATTTAAATTGGTGGGAAAGAAATATATCAATTTCAAAAAAATTTATTTCGCCTCCAATTTACAAATTGGAAATTTTCACGGACGCGTCAAGATCAGGCTGGGGTGCTGTCTGCAACAATAGGTGCGCCAATGGGCACTGGAAAGAAAGTGAGCTAAAATATCACATTAATTATTTAGAGCTTCAAGCAGCATTTTTTGGCCTTAAATGTTTTGCCCGAGATGTTACCAATTGCGCTATATTGATGCGAATAGATAACACTACGGCCATCAGCTATATCAATAGAATGGGCGGTATACAATTTCCACACTTAAATGACTTAACGAGATCCATTTGGCAGTGGTGCGAAGAACGCAACTTGTGGTTATTTGCATCTTACATCAACTCAAAAGAAAATAAAGAAGCTGACACGGAATCGCGCAGAGTCAATCCCGACACCGAAATAGAACTATGTTCAGATGCCTTTCAAAATATTATCAACAAACTAGGAAAAATTGATATAGATTTGTTTGCATCTCGCACTAATGCCAAATGTAGGGTATACATATCGTGGAAGCCAGACCCGGATGCGCTTACGGTAGATGCTTTTACGATATCATGGTCAAAATATTATTTTTACTGTTTTCCTCCTTTTGCAATAATTCAAAAATGCTTACAAAAAATTATCAGCGAACAGGCAACTGGAATTTTTGTTTTTCCTTATTGGCCCACACAAGTGTGGTTCCCGCTGTTGAGCAATATTATAATATCAGATATAATTTTTCTAAAAAATGCAATTCGGTCGGATTACAGAATACATCTACCCGCGCAGACTACCCTGGCAACAGCCATTGTCTCCGGGAAGCTTTCACAAAACAAGGCATTCCATCAGAAGCGATACCTCTAATGATTTCTTCGTTGGCAGCTAACACTATCAAACAGTACAATACAACGTTCAAACTGTGGTGGAATTATTGTTTAACCAACCATATTAACTACTTAGAAGCACCAAAAGCAGCGCTAATTTTATTTCTTACGAAACAATTTGAAGATGGCGCTTCTTATGGGACACTAAATACCCATCGTTCAGCTATATCACTGCTTCTAGGTAATAATATAGGTTCTAATGAACAAGTTTCACGGTTACTAAAAGGAGTCTTCAAATGTAGGCCTAGTATACCTAAATATAATACTATATGGGATCCACAGGTAGCGTTAGATTTCATGGATAAATGGTTCCCTCATACAAATTTATCACTATGTCAATTAACAAAAAAGTTGGCCACACTTTTGGCTCTTTGTACAGCTCATCGCGTACAAACATTGTCTTTAATAAAAACAAATAATATTATAGTCCATCAAGATCAAATCATTATAACTATTTCAAATTTAATTAAAACCTCGGCAATCAATCGTGAGCAACCAACCTTAGTTATACCCTATTTTACTGATAAGCCTAGTATCTGTCCTGCAAAATGTTTGGAAGATTACTTAGAAATTACAAAACATATTAGAACTGACTCTTCTAACTTATTTCTAACTTACAAACGTCCACATAAGCCGGTGACGTCACAAACCATCAGTCGATGGATTAAAAATATGTTAGCAGAGAGTGGCGTCGACGTGACGAAGTTTAGTGCTCATAGCACGCGTCACGCTTCCACATCGGCCGCTCGCGCCTCTGGTGTATCACTGGACGCGATTCGGAAAACAGCTGGATGGAAAGCTACATCACAGACGTTTGCAAAATTTTATAATCGTCCCATTATTTCACAAGAGTTAGCTAGGTCTGTTTTTGAAACAAATAATTAAGTTTAATTGATTATTGATAATTTACAGACAATTTACATAAAATTGTATAAGATTATCAGTTAAGTTAAAGATTGTTATGTTGTTGTTGTTTTAAGTTATTGAAATAAAAATCATTTAGTTTCAATAATCTTTGCTTTATTTAAATACACTTTCCTACCAAAACTTTTAGAATAACTTCAGTTCTCTGAACATCTACATGGTAATACTATATCTGAAGAATGGAGCTATGAAAATATAATATATGATCAAACGAACTTCTAGAAGGAAGTTCGATCATTATTATATGAATAGCTCCATTCGAAGATATAAGAACCCACCCACCTCAACCCTTTGTAAAAGTTTTGGTATCTCTTAAAGAATGAGCAAAGCACGGGAGCACTAGTGATGCGTAGATGACGGATGACGGTTTGAAATCGGAAATCGAGTGAGTACAATCGATATAAATCTAAAAGTGCGACACTGCCTAGTACGTTAGGGAAACTACATGGTAATACTATATCTTCGAATGGAGCTATTCATATAATAATGATCGAACTTCCTTCTAGAAGTTCGTTTGATCATATATTATTAATCAAACTCGTAAAATGATTTACATCAAAAGAAATGAAGCTAATATATGCGTGTTAAAAACAGGCAAACATCCACTATACACTCCACTCTCACCCACACACCATACCTTACACTCCACACATACACATACACTCACTCAAAGCACCTAAACCCTTTTTTTTTTTGTCATTAACAATAAAACATTTTTTTCTAATTTTAATTCTTTATAATTATATCTCTTACTTTTTTTTTTGTTATCTATCTAAAAAATTGTAACTTAACTATTAATTATTATTATTATTGCTGAACTCGGGAAGAGACTGGATCTCACGACACAGGGAATCCTAGTGTGGGGTCCAGGGAATTTGTAAAAAACTAGCATTTAAGTCTTTGGTGTATCGCATAGGGAATGCAAACCGGTTAACCCGAAAACCGAAAAACCGGTTTTCGGCATATTTTTAATGATTAAAATAACCGGTTTTTTTTCAAGTAACCGGTTTTTTCGGTTTTTTTTTATTACTTTCAAATGACACTATTTTTAAGCAAACATAGTTTTAAAACGCTGTTGAGGCTTGATATAAGTCGTAGGTTTGTTTATAAATAGTTATGTACCATAGTGACAGCTATACCAATTGTACAGTTCTTCTGTTTACGATAATTAAAAATCCAGGCCGGCCGCGTGTTGTGAGAACAGGCAATGAATGCTGTCAGGGCCAGAATTAAAATCTCGTAAGGACAACAAAATTATTATTCGCAGATGGAATACCCACCGTTGTTACTCATCATAACATCAACATCACCAAGATTAATTTTCGTAAAAATGGGCTACTCTAATTTCAGCTGAAGAGTATCAAATCAGAGTATCAAATGAATACTATCCTAAACGCAACGCAAAGCATAGCAAAGCCTCTTAAAGCCTCTCTTTTTGATAAAATACTAGGGGTTTTTCAGCAAGACTCAGCTTCCGGTTACAAGGCACTCACCACCCAGGCTTAACGCCCTGCAACGAGTGTTTCGGACTTCATTAAGGCTGATGACTGACCTTTGGCTAGCCCAGACCTCAACCTGTAAGAGTCGTACCGGGCGGCGATCGCTCTAGTGATACGCGGGGTTGAGATAGTCGTTGGTAGGATCCAGGAGTTGGGACTCGAGGTGGCGCTACACAAATCCGAGGCTATGTGCTTTCACGGCCCTCGGAACGCACCACCATTAGGGTCCCAACTAACGGTAGGAGGAGTTCACATCGGCGTCGGGTCGACGATGAAGAACCTGGGACTCGTCCTCGACAGCTGGTGGAATTTTGGGGAGCATTTCCGACGTCTGGCTTCCAAACTCAACCGGACGGGGGCTGCTCTCCAGCGGCTCCTGCCCAACCTTGGGGGTCCAGATGCCTCCTGACGGAGGCACTACACGGGGATTGTTCGGTCCGTGGCCCTCTACGGGGCGCTGGTGAGGGCGCCGTCGCTGCAAACGCGACCGGCGGCCATGCTGAACGCCTGCCAGACGGTCATGGCAATACGGATGGTCCGGGGGTACCGCACGGTTTCCCGCGAAGCGGCGAGCCTTCTTGCTGGCTTACCACCGTGGGATCTGGAGGCAACAGTCCTTACACATGCATCGCACGTGGAGATGCAACGCCAGGGTGAGTGTCCACTGCCGCGACAGGTCAAGGCATGGCGGACAGAGCTCCGGCGGGATCTCATGGTGAAATGGCGTCAACGACTATCGCAACCCAGTGCTGGGCACGCCACAATCATGGCGGTAAGTCCCCTCTTTGGGGCGTGGCTGGAAAGACCTCACGGCGTCCTTACCTTCCGCATGACGCAGGTACTCACCGGACATGGTTTGTTCGGGAGTTTCCTGCACGGGATTCATGCGGAGGTGACGCCCGGGTGTCGCCACTGTGCGGAACGCCCGGAAGACACGGTGGAACACACAGTCGAGGTGTGCCCTGCTTGGGCGGAGCATCGCCGTGCCCTCGTGGGGGCGATCGGCGGCGGAGACCTCTCGCGCCGGGCCTTGTTTGAGGCCATGGTCCGGAGCGAGGAGGAGTAGCAGGCGGTCGCCGACTTCTGCGAAGCAGTAATGCTCGCAAAGGAGGAGGCCGAACGCATCAGGCAACGGCGTTATCGCCGCCGCCGCCGCCGCCGCCGGGATTCTGCTCCCGATTTCCGGCCATCGTAGGCGCGGGCTTGCGGACGGTGAGCAATGGGTAGCTCACTGTCCGGCCGTCCGGTAACTGTCCGGACCAAGCCCAAGTCGTCGACGGCGCGCACTGTTCCCGCGCGCCTCAAGGAGTTGTCAGCAACAGCAGGGACCCAGCCGGGTCGAAGCCTACTGGGGCCAGGGTTATCCGAAAGGGCGCTCGAGCCCCGGCATGACGGCTAGAAGGAACGGGGTGGGTATTTTAGTCAGTAAGAGTCTGACACTATCTCCCGCTCCGCCCAAGGGCGGGGGATGTCAATGCACGATTTTTCTCACCATAAAAAAAAAAGGTATACAATATATTTTTTAATAAATAAGTTCTAAGATAAGTTTAAAAATATTTATTTAGAATTTCACAAGCAAAAAAAATTAAAATTTTCACTTAAAAATAAATTTCAAAAAAACTAATTTTAAAACCGGTTACCCGGTTAACCGGTTTTTTTTATAGAAAAACCGAAAAAAAAACCGGTTTGTAATATTGGCGGTTTTTGCATTCCCTAGTATCGCATTAAAAAAAAAAAAAAACGTAATAGGGCAGCATTTAAAAAACATAAGAATTGTCAAAATTGTTTTCCTGCATCTTATTATACTCATTTTGCTTAAAATAATGCCATAACAATCACTGGTTCGACGGAAAGGCTAGGTTCGACGGAAAGGCTACTATTTAATATAATGGACAAATTTAAAGACGCAAAAAGTGAATTAAATTAAAAACATGCAATAATGAAAACAGTAAAGGACATGGAAAGTTGTATATTTCGTATGCGCGCTATCTAGCAAAGTAGCGGCGGACATTTGAACGATATCATATTCCATACAAAATGACATCAATCGGCCATCCAAATTAATAAAAAAAATCGATAACACACAATTTGTTTTATTCAAATTTAAAGATTCCAGGGAAGTGTTTATTGAAAGACCCACTGGCTCCACAAATGATTGGACCTGTGCTTTGTAGGTATAACATTCGATGTTGTCCTGGTATGAAGCCCCGTCAGTGCTGGATTAAACCGACGCGAAGTCTATTGCTAATTCGACCAAGGGGCCCCCTACTACTAATCAATTAATTTATTAGTAAGATACTAATTAATTTAGTACTTTTAGAAAACCTAGATGATGATCGTTTTTTACATACAACGAATAATAAATAATAATAATAATAATTTTGCTTAGGACGTTTTAGGTTTTCTTCTGTCAAGTAATACAGAATTAAGGAGTCTTTTCGATGCTGATGGCGTAGCCTTTGTGAATTTATACAGAAAAGCTGTACAGTTAAGATTTACTAATAGGATACAACGTTTATCTTTCTTTGAAGTAGTCAGATTTAGCCAATTTTTAAGTGGAGTAATCTTTCTGAGAGATTGATCTCATCAACATGCCAACATCGATAGTCATCATCATTTCAGCTGAAAGGCTTCCATTGCTAGATAAAGGTTTTTCCTATGTCACCACAACGGCCGGTCGATCCATCCAATTCATGTGAACCTTACTAAATAAAAGGTTATCAGTACCCTTGTTGCGAGACCTTTCAACGTTACGTCTTCAGGTATCCGGTCGCCATTCCAGAACCTTTCGGCCCCATCGATCATCTGTTCTGCGAGCAATGTACCCAGCTTCCTGCCACTTAAGGGCCAAGCGCCCGAAAAGTGCCATAAAACAGTGATTTTCTGAGGCCTACTCCTCCGTAACGGCTAGGTCAATTGGTTTGGAAAAAATATATGTTTAGTATATATTCATGAACAATAATATCAACATTTGATTTTTTCGTGCAATTAATACTTTTGTCAAAAAAAAATATTTAGCAATTTCGCAACTTTTCGCAACTTTTCTCTACTCCTTCGAAACGGCTTGGACCTTTAGAAACATTTTTACACATAAAAATTGGTGGTTAAATATTCTTCAAAGTGAACATTGCATATGTAAATCAATCAATATCTCGCAGAGAAAATGGATTTAAAGCGCTTTCCGGGCGCTGCTGGCCGCAAATAAATGCACAGATTTGCGTGCTGCCGCCTAGGCGAGTGCGAGAGTTGCGTTCAGATAATTTCGGTCAGATGGTTCAAGGGACTATACGCCTTAAGCTTGTCTTCCTCTCCATTGCTCTTTGTGTTACTTAAAACCATCTGATGAGGCGCATTGTGAACGACCACGTTTCAGAGCCAAATGTCACTACGCACAGGCAATGTAATATTCACATAGACACAAAATATGTAATTCCCTAAAAACCTTGTTTAAGCTTATTCTTAGTAGGGTTATTAAGATTGAGCTTAACCTACACATATTAAAATGAAGTGGTTTTAGCTAGCGCTGCTAGAAGCTGCTGGCTAAAGCTAACCTTTCTAATAAAAGCCTTGTTCAAGGCTTTTATTCACCAATAACTCCGTGGATTTTAAGATCACTTGCGTAAAAAGTACGATGATGGGATAAATTCTAAGAGATCTTCTATTCTGTAGTTTGCTTGCAGGATAGTCTGAAGTAAAGTGACTATCTCATCATATCCAAAAAAATCAGCTGTATTTAGGTTTCACGCAGTACCAATATTTTGACTAGTTTTTTTTATGTTCAAAAATGCGGGACCCTTGAACGCGCAGGGCCCCAAAATGGGGGAGTTTGTAAAATTTGCTACTCTTGCTACATGGCTAATCCGCCACTGAGTGCCATCTAACCTTTGCATGAATGTCGAGCTTCCTAGCAGCTACCGTAGCTTTGTGCTCAATGAACTGCCCAAAGTTTAAGGAAATTTCAACTCCCAAGAGCTGAAGGCGGTCGATACACTCCAAGGATACATTCTAAAAAGCAGGTGCCAAGGTGATCAGGCTGCTTTTGGCAGTGAACGAACATGCTTGAGTTTTGGCGGCATTGAATATCGCGGCTACATAAGCAGCACATGTTTAATTGTTAAATAAACATGCATCATATATATATCGCATACTTATTATTTTCATGAATAATCAAACGTATCAACTCCGTTTAAGTGGCGTACAGCTAGGGTGAACAGCTTCAATTTTTTTTAATACGGCCTCCTTTTTATTTTGCCATCTTTCGTTGGTCAGAGTCTACACCAAAATAACATTTTTGCAATTTTTGTCTGTCTGTCTGTCTGTTTGTCCAGGCTAATCTCTGATATGGCTGGACTGATTTTGACGGGACTTTTTTTTGGCAAGTAGCTGATGTAATAAGGAGTAATTATTTTAGAAAAAATAAATTCAAAATCCTGTAGTCCACGCGAACAAATTCGCAGGCACAGCTAGTTTCAAATAAATTAGTTGTATTTCGGTTGTCTTTAGAACTATAAACCGCGTGACAGCGCCTGGGAACTATTTTTAAACGGAAAAGGTGATAATTTAGACGACAGTGGCCAAAACGTAACCTTAGAATAGTTCAGTAAAATTTCCTGTTAATGAAAGAATTCGAATTGCAGAACCATGGTATACTTCCAATTGGAACATTAGGTATATGTAGCGTACCATAGACCTTTGTTTTCATTTTGAACCATGTTGTTCCAATGTCTTTTCCAAATGTCAATTGACCTTTTCTTAAGAGACACTGTATCTGTCACTGGAACATGAATATTGAGATGACTACTAAAATCTGGAATATAGTTATAGTCTAGTCAAATTAGCAAAAAGATTGGACTTAATTCGTGTAGTTGTAATTTTTTGTGGAATCATTAGAAGACATGAATTTAAGTCTTCTCTGAGTTTGCACCATTCCTGTTATGTACGGAACATCGTTTAATATTAGGTTTTAACATTAAAGTCCCAAAATTTAAAAATTTCATAAGTATTTAGTTGTGGTAAATTAGATATATGTAGATACTCCTTTCCTTTCCTTTTCACGAAAAAAGTGTGAGGTGTATGAAACACTAATAAATCATTATTTTTAATTTGCGGCTCAAGGGAAATTTAGCCAGTTGGTGCAAACTCATAATAAGCTTTTTAAAGCATCCTATACATCCAGTTATTTTTGCACCCTTTTGCACCCCTAGAAAAACAGCATTTTACAATATTTGTAGATTGTACTTCGGGGCAAATTAGTGTAGTCATGGATTTTTTAATATATAATGAAAAACATTCGCACGTAATAAAAATAAGAAATACATAACTGGAAGTTTATGTAGAGTTAACGTGAATACATACTGCGCCTCGTGGCGCTCGGAGGGCGAACGCGGGGTCGCGCGGCGCGCGCGCGGCGGGGTCGAGAGTAAGAAGTGCGTGCATGTATATTTTTTTTTTTTATTTATTTATTAAGGTCAAACCGACAGCTTCAATGTACAGCATTTTACAAGTATGAATAATAATTGGCCTAAGTCTTACACAGTCGCCAATTACAGGTTAACCAGCATTCGCAAAATAAGATATGTTATAAATCAAAAAATAATCACAATAATCATAACAATCACAATAATCATGACAATCATAATAATCAAAATTACCAAAATAAACAGAATAATCAAAACTATCAAAATAATCAACGTAATCAAAATAATCAGAATAATCAATAATGTCAAAATAATTAGAATAATCAAAATAATCAACGTAATCAGAATAATCAATAAGGTCAAAATAATAACAAGTACAAGTTTATGTATATGCGTATAGATCATTTTTGTGGCAAGAAGCGATCCCTGCGCTATACAAATTAATAACTATAATTTCCTCAATTTTATTAGCTGTGTTGTGAAAAATGGATTATGAAGTGTATTGCATTGTTTGTCGTGACCTCCCGACCTTCCCCTGTATTAAGTATTTATTTAACAAGAAATTATGATAATCATATCAATTCTCTGTCGATCTTTATTTCTTTCTGTACCTCAAAAGGAAAAAACGGAATCCTTATAGAATCACTTTGTTGTTCGTCCGTCTGTCTGTCAAGTCCCTTTATCTCGGGAACAAGTGCAAGTATCAAGTTGAAATTTAAACCGAATACTCAAGACTCCCATATAGCTGTGTAAAAGTAAAAACTTCTAAGTTAACGAATAAAAAAGATACGGTATTTACGTCGCAAAAAAAATTATATTTCGACACTCAAGGGAATACTTCTCGTTGACCTAGAAGCCTGAAATTTGGCATAACGCAAGTCTTATAGCATAAGTATAAGAATAATTTCCGCTGGCAAAAGCTAGATATTTATTTTATTTAAGTTAGTTGATACGGAACCCTCAGTGTGCGAGTCCGACTCGCCCTTACCCAGTTTCTTTTTGAGGCGCATACTTAAAACTCCACATTTTTTATACTAATATTTTTTTGTTCCTACCTTACCCGATGCCGTAGAATATATTGCGAATATTGCGATCACTGCAATTTAAATCAAGAACAAACCCTCTCTCACATTTTCTTCGAATGCCCATCCTTTGGCATTCAGCGCCTTGTGCTAATGGATGACCTAATTGAAATTTACGGTAGTTCTGAATTGGTACCGCGCACCATCCAGGCTTTGCTTGTAAATAGCTCCACATATTTGGCTTTATTTATATTCGTTGTAAATACTGTAGGACAAATTTAGTTCCTTTATCTATTTTTTTCTATTGTACAATTGTATCTATATTTTATATAGTTTCGTTACTTTTGTAATCAATTTTGATTTACTTACCTATCGGACTGAAACGTTTGAACAATGATATTATACTAACACAGGGTACTTTATCAACTGATAAAAAGTGTTCTGTGACTCTGATTTTGAATTTTGATGGAAATGCCATTTAATCGGATTTGACATAAGTAAACAAAGTATTTTGACATTTGATATGACCAGTCTTAGATTATATACCTCTAGATATAGCCATGCGACTCTATGGAAGTGCGAAAGTGAGAAGCATATATACGAAACAAGTAAGAAAATTGAGACAAAACATAACATTCTCTGTCTCATTCGGCGTGCCGCTTTTTTTTTTGCGCAAAGGCCTATCACTGTCACTTTGAGGTCACCTCGAGTAATTTTTTATGTCTTTAGAATAATTTCGGCAATTAGAGTAATAGTTTTAGTGTGTGTATGACAAATAGACTCCTAAAGTCAAGTTTTAAGTGTATTTCTGTGGTCATATTTATGGAAAAGTTTACGTAATAACCTCACTTTAGTGTTATAGTGCTGTCTCATGTGTGGCCACGCGGTGGCGATATCTATAGGTATTTAATCTAAGTGACCAGTCAGTCTTGTGAAACTCCGAACAAATTACTTTTTCTATGGAATTAGTTGCATTCTTTAGCCAACATTGAGAAAAACATCAATTTGACCAACATTACACAACGAACTTACTAGATGCTTTAGTCTGTGGTCAAAGACTACTATACCTTTTTTGCCCTATGATGACTTCCCTGACAGTTCATTTTTTTCCGTGGCACGCATACTACTTTAGATTACTTACTAAAAAATAAACTGACAAAAAAAATAAAAATGAAATGATAAAAAAAAATTGTCTTTCGTAAATTAATAAGTAAATTATTGTGGTTATAATTAACTGTTAATAAATTAAGTAAATAAAATAAAAAAGTATAGAACTTAAAAATGTGTAATGCGTTAAACGGAACTTCTGCCAATAGAGATTGACACTACTCGACGACACACTAATCGACAAAACCGGAGCGGTCATCTTGTAATCGCATGTAACGGCAGAAAATTGGAAAAAAGTAATAGAAAAAACTCAAAAAACTATAACAGAAGACTGGAATAAATATATCCGGATCGACCGAATTAGGGCAATAATTAATCATCGCGGTTAGTTGGAAAAGATTCCGATTCCGATATGGATACGAGTTCAAATCAAGAGTCAAGTTCTGACATTGAATAATAAATAAATTATTATTTTAAACAGACTGCATTTTATTTACCACTAGCCGTCCCCCGCGGTTCCGCCCGCGTTATTTCAGGTTTTTAGTTTTTGTCAGGTTTTTTGGTTTACTGTAAAAATTTTTTAAAATCCGTATAGAGTAAGATCCCAGGACCGCCAGACATCACGTATTTTCTGACAAATGAAATGTGGACGATTGAGTACTGTTAGTATGTACTAAGAACGCATGCCTACCTGCTAGCTTGTTTAGACGGCCAATTTTCAGGTATCAGGTAATCAAGGTACATAAAATTATTACTTACCTCACGTAAATTCTCAAAGCTGATTTTTACTTATTTTGTAGGCAATATCTTTAAAATCAAGTCGCCAATACTCCCAGACACATTCCGTCGGCCGTATTGATTAACAGACGCTTTAATGATCAAGCATGAGAATTTACGTGAAGTTATGTCATTTTTTTGGGAGCTTTAAAGCGTCTGTTAAGCAATACGGCCGACGGAATGTGTCTGGGAGTATTGGCAACTTGATTTTAAAGATATTGCCTACAAAATACGTAAAAATCAGCTTTGAGAATTTACGTAATAATAATAATAATAATAATATCGTTTATTTGCGTAAAATGTGGTAGGTACAAAAGATGTTTCATAAAAGAGACAAGTGCAAAGACACATTCCGCCATTTAATGATGGCATGCAAATATTTAGTCGATAGTGTTTTAGTAACATAAAGTAACTCACAACTATCTAGAGTTCTATTGTTAATAAAACAGAATTACAAATAGATCTTCACCCAAATTATTTAAACTAGTTAATATTAACCAGAGAAATAGGTAAATACTTAAAATAAACACAACACTTTAATACGAACTACAAAGCATTCCTGAAGTGGTAGGATTGACAAGTTTTTTTATTCAGAAATTCGCCTACTGAGTAAAAACTGTGCGATATCAACCATTTTTTTAAAACCAAACAGAATTTTTTGTAAGGTAATTTGGTCATCCAGCTAGGTAACGAATTAAAAATAAGTGGCGCCATATATACGCAACTGCGTCTGAACATTTCTAATCTAGGCACAGGGATCTTAAGTGAGTACTGTGTAACTTTTCGCTTGTTAAAATTATTTTTTGCTTCAAATAGAGATAAATTAGTTTTAACAAATTTTGCTATTTCATAAATATAAATACATGGAGCGGTAAGAAGTTTGTGTGATTTAAATACTGGCCTGCATGATTCGGTCCAGTCCATGTTAAAGATAGTACGAATACATTTTTTTTGTGCTATCAGTATTCTCGACATCTCAGAGGAATTTCCCCAAACAATGATACCATATCGAATAATGGAACATATGTAGGAGTGATATACCATCATAGCAGTTGGTCTAGATGTTTCTTCTTTAACTTTTTTTAAGGCAAAAACAAATCGGTTAATTTTCATGCATATTTCGTCAACGTGATCTTTCCAGGTTAAGTGTTCATCCAGTGTTATTCCAAGAAATTTTGTTTTACGTACTTGTTCGACTAATTGGTTCTTGTGAGATATTTTAAGTGGGATGCATTTACTTTTTTGTGTTTTAAAATTTATTATTTTAGTTTTTTCTACATTTAGTTTTAAATCGTTGTTTTCTAACCATGAGATAATTTTGTGTAAGGTGTTATTTATATCTGACTCGTAAGTTTCAATGTCTTTACAATTTAGGATTATCGTTGTGTCATCAGCAAAAAGAACACAATCTTGTTCGACTGCTTGAGGAAGATCATTGACATATATAAGAAATAATGGTGGCCCTAAGATGCTTCCTTGCGGTACTCCGAAGTAATTTTGTCGAGATTGTGAATCAAAATTGATGATACTATTAGTTTTGTCATCAAATTTAGTGATTCTTGTGATTTGACTTCTATTCGATAAATAAGATTTGAACCACTCTAAGGCTGGACCTCGTATTCCGATTTTATTCAATTTATCGATGAGAGTTGAATGGTGAACAAAATCGAAGGCTTTGCTTAAGTCTAAGAACAGAGCTGACGTTATAACTTTGGAATTAATATTATTTAAAATCGATTTTACAAGGTTAAAAGCTGCTAACGAAGTCGATCTATTCTTCCTAAACCCATATTGCTCCTTAGCTAGAATATTATATCTATCAAAGAAAGAGAGAATTCTCTTATACATAACTCTTTCAAAAACCTTCGATATATTTTTATCTGTTTTTGACCCTTTTTTGTGAAGAGGTTTTATTACAGAAACCTTCAGTTTTGCTGGGAAGCAGCCTTGCTCTAATGACAAGTTGATTATGTAAGACAGTGGTTCTGCTATGTATTGAGCGATATTTTTTAAAAGGTCTGTAGAAATGTTGTCATTACCGGCTGCCTTGGTGCTTCTTAATGATTTTAATATAGAAAAAATTTCAGTGGGATTTGTAGGGTTTACAAAAATACTGTTGTCGTTACTTTTAATATTACTCAAGTTATTAGCTTTGCTTTGCAAGGATGCGTTGTTTTCTACTATATTAATAAAGAAGTTATTGAAAATATTCGCGATATCAGAGCCTGATGTGGCTATTATATCATTATCAACTAAACTGTTAATATATTCACGAGATGTTTCGTTACCCGTACTTCGTTTAACAATATCCCATGAAGCTTTACCTTTATTTTTTGCACATGCAATATGTTTAAGGTTACTTATGGACTGTAAGTTATTAATACACTTTTTTAACAAGTTAGAGTATGTCTTAAAACTAGTTTTATTGTCACATGTCTTGTTTGAATAATATTTATATCTTAATAGCCGTTTAGTTTTACTACTAATTTTAATCCCCTTTGTTATCCATTTTAATTTACTGTATTTGAATTGTTTTTTTACTTTGATGAGCGGAAAACACAACTTATAAAATAGAGTGATGGTGTTGTGAAATGATTCAAAGGCCTCATTGGCTTCAGAAATGTTATAAATTTCAGAAAAAGATAAATTGCTAATATGGTTAACAAATTTGTCTACATTATCTTTGCTCTGGTCATTTAAGTAGGCGAAATAATAACCTGATCTAAGTTTTTGATCATATTCGAATTCTACTACCTGTGCTGTATTATGGTCAGATAAACAGACATTATGAATTGTGCCTACGATATTTGGGATGTTACTAATAATGTTATCAATACATGTATTTAATCTGGTGGCTTCTTGAATGTGGCACCGCATACCGTAATTTGAAATGAGCTCTTTGAATTTTGTACTATTTTTGTCTTTGTGTAAAAGGTTTATATTGAAATCTCCAGAAATTATAATTTTACTTTTTTTATGTTGAAGTTTTAATAGAGTTTTGCTTAAATTTTCGAAAAATATAGTTAAGTTAGATGACGGTGTTCTGTATATACATAGTATGATCACATGTATTGATTTAATTTCAAGGCCACAAATCTCAAAATGCTTATCAACGCAAAACTCATTTATTTCTTTTAATTCTGTAATTTCAAGATGACTTTTACAGAGTATGCATGTTCCTCCTCGTCGTTTATCTAATCGTGAGTAAATAGCACCTAAATAATAATTATTAAGTTTTAGGTACTTTTCTTCCCCTCTAATGACAAAATGTTCTGTTAGACATATTACGTCTATATTTAAACCAGATTCATGCATTTCATTAATAGTTAAATCTATATCATTAAGTTTATTTAAAGCCCCAGCAATATTTTGATGCAAAACTGAAAAACTGTTTCTACCATGCTTTTTTTTATTGGCTACGAAAAAATTGTTCTTTACTTACCGACATATTTTCTGCAGACTTGTTGACATTAGACTCGAGTTGTGGTTTATCAATTTTGCGAAAGTAATACGGAATAGTACCTTTTTTGGGTTGATTTATCGACTCAACCGGTTTAATCGTGCCGTGATTGACTACCGGACTTGAAACAATTTCTGGAATTCTCAAAGTATTTTCTGAATCTGCTACTTTCGTCTTTAAACCTATATTGTCGTTGAACAGAAGATATTTCTCGTAGTATTGAACAACGTTTATTTTGTGTACGAGTTGTTTTAAAATGCTATTATAACTATTTGCTTCAATAAAATGGCAGTTTTGATAGTTCTGTGTGAGAAGTTTCAATTGACAATTAAGTTTACTCTCATTCAGGAATGCATTGTACTTAACGCTGACGATAAATATATTACAATTTTTCAGAATCTTAATTGCAGCAGACATTTCAGCCATAAATTTTATAGGGTTCGAGTCATTTCTACCAGTCATTAAAATCACGCTGTCATTTTTCGAAAAGTTTTTTGTTAATTTATCACAGCACAACAATACATCTTCTGTTTTCGCACCTGGTTTCCTAATCCCTGATATGGCGTATTTCTTCATAATAAGTTTATTTTCGTTTCTCAGTAGCCCTTCAACTATACCTTTCCCTTGGTCATCCGACAGAATAAGTATGTTACCATTCCTAGATTTGCTACTTTTTATAGTTTCGTATTTTAGTTCATTGTGTAAGGTCGGCTCTTGTGTTTTTTCTTCTGCAGCTGCATTGTAATTTGATTCTGTTGAACATTTCATGTTCGTTTCAATATTATTAACAGTATTGCTGGAAGATGGTTCTGGGGTATGGAAGTCGATGTCTAAATCTAGTCTTCTAGCTGATATTTTGCTTCTATTTAAACAATATTTTTCGGAGATCCCTATATTGCGAGACGAGGTAGTACTTTTGGAATTACTGCTCGTGATGTACATCTTTTTAAAATGCCCTGATTGGAGCTTTTCTTCAGCTAATTGTTGTTTCAACGATGCATTTTCTTTGCCGAGAGCTTCAATTTCAAGCTGCACACTGCATAACTTCTCCTTAAGATGCTCAATTGTATTTTTTAAGTGAAACGATTCATCATTTTTTAGGTGCGTAGAAAGGTCTATCATGCTTTTGACGCTTAAGTTTGATGCTAAACTGTCAACAGATTCGTTGGAGAAACGAGAAAGAGAGCGTCGCATGCGGTTTTTCCTAAAAGTAATGTTGCTACAGGTTTCCATATTTTTCTGAGAATATTTATCAAGCTTCAAAGATAAGCTTCTTTAAAGTTACAAAAAAGTCTTAAAATGCAATTAAAATGTTCTAAACAAAGTCACAAAGAGTAATAGTGACTGTTCTTTGTTTAAAAAACTCCAAAAGAAACTTCAAAAAATCCAAAAAGAAAAAGCGGTTGAGTCAGGTTTGAACCTGAGTCCACTACACTTCGTAGGACGCTGACACGACACTGTACGCACTTAGCTACAGTAACTTACAAGTATTATGTGAAATAGTTAAGTGTATTAGGTTTTTCTGTTCGATAAAACAAATTTCGTTTATCTTTATTTTGATTGGTCGAAATATAACGCGTCCCGCGTCAACACTTTTGAATGAAATTAACGGTACAGATGTTTGAAGAATCACTTTTAATTTAGTTAATTGCAATTATTTCACTGTATTTGTACTGTAAAACTTGTAGCTGTTGGTATTTATCACTGAATTCAACGTTATTCTTATTTTAATGCACAATTTTGCTTGTAAACACTTTGTTATACGCTGTTTTTTTATCACAGTTTTATTTACACATCACATAACGTACTCCTTAGCGAACAATAGACGATGATTACTGTATTTAAATTGACGGATATATTACAAAACTAAACTTTAAAATTAATGTTTTCTATTTTTTACAATAATTTGAATATAGAGCCAATTTTGACGTGACAACTAGCGCCACCTAAACTACGTGGTTTAAGTAATAATTTTATGTACCTTGATTACCTGATACCTGAAAATTGGCCGTCTAAGCAAGCTAGCAGGTAGGCATGCGTTATTAGTACATACTAATAGTACTCAATCGTCCACTTTTCGTTCGTCAGGAAATACGTGACGTCTGGTGGCCTTAAGATCTTGGACTAGTAGACTAGTTCTTGCGTGAAAGAGTAACAAACATCCACACAGACGTACAAACTTTCACATTTATCATCTATAAATCTAAAATCGGTAATCCGATTCCATTTTCTTTGCCAACTGATTCGTTATTGTAAAAAATCGATTAAATTTCGTTAGGTCACATCACTATAATTGTCAGACAAGAACTGTCAGGGAACTCATCATAGGACAAAAAAGCAAAGGATATATAAAAAATCTTTGAGTCTACTAGGTAGTCTTTAAGTTTAGTCCTTAGGTTGGTCACTAATAAATGCCGCAAGCAATGCTGCACTTAGGTGGCTTAATCGTTAACTACTAGTTATATATATAATTTTTGATGTTTTGTTATAGTTTTCCAAGAAATGAGAATCGTCGGCAACAGTGGCTTGAAATTGTGCCATTGAAAAATAAATTTTCAAGCAACAGTTTTATTTGTAGTCGCCACTTTAAATCTGAAGATATAATAGTCCATAGAGTTAAATCTATACTAAAACCTAATTCTATTCCATCTATATACCCTTTTGTAAGTTCATCCGCTGTTAAAAATCCGTTCAGTAGTTTTTGAGTTGATTGCAAACAAATATAGAAAAACGAACTTAGTGTGGGAGTTTTTTGATGTGGGTAAGCCTCCAATAACTTATCCCGCTCTAAGGTGGAGCACCTTTCGCTCCATCTTAAAGCGGAACAAGTTATTTGAGGTTTATACTGAATAAATCTACCTTTGTCCTTCAGTTGCCCTTTGTGTTCCAGGATGGTATCCCTTTGTAGTAATAGTTAAATAAATGGTTTTTTAGTTGGTAATAAAATGTTTGTTTCGATAAAGTTTGAATAGTTTACTAAATATGTTATCTACTAGTAATTTTGTTGATTTAATTTTACTAATTATATTTTATTTAATTTGAGACTGATAATCTACCTACTTTATTATATACAGGGTGTGGCGTAAATAATGGATAACCCTGAAACTGTCGATTGACCAGACTATCATCTATCATTTACCCCACTTATATCACCATATGCGCATGGATGTCCAAATTATTGATATTTTTGATATTTTAGATAAAAATCGTACTTACTCGTGTGATAAATCAAACACTTCAGGATAAATTGTATAAATATTTTATTCACTTTGATCAACACAATTTCATATTTATCGTTCTATTAACAATCATTTACAAATACACGGATTAGTCGGACATGTTCACTGTTCAACAACTCAAAGCAGACTGACTCTGTCCAAAATGACAGTTACAAACTCAAACCAAAAACTTTCACAAACACTCGGTCGACTAACCGACCAATCAGAGCAAAGGAAAGAGTACGTAACATCAATTGACTGACTAATATACATTAGAATTTATCTAATAATTAACTGCAAGTAAATATTTCATTTTAACAATTATGATATATTTATACAAAACAAATCCATAAAGTCTAATATTATAAATTATTACTTAATGTCTACAACGAATATCTAAAGTTCATGTAACTACTAGCGCCATCTATCGCTTATCATTGGAAGTTGAACGATTTATGTATATTTTCTTTGAAAATCATTACACTCGTATAAAACCAGCTGCCATTTCTTCAATTGGTGAGTTTTTCTAGTTCTGTTTTTTTTATGTCACTTCTGAATGTTGGTATTATCAGACCAGTATCAAGTTTTTTTATTACAATCTAAGATAGCATCACACACATCAAAAAATGTTTATTTTGGGCACCTGTTTTTTTTTTTTGAGCCACCTCTTTCCAATTCCCGAGGAAGACATCCAAGTCGTCCCGCCATCTCCTTCTTGATCTGCCGCGGCCCCGTCGTGCAATTTCAGGGCACCAATTTTGCGTTTTACTGGCCCACCGCTCGGTAGGCATGCGGCAGACATGTCCAGCCCAGTCCCACTTAAGTTGGGCAACCTTCTGAACTACGTCAACGATTTGCGTTTTGGAGCGCAGCGTAGTGTTTCGAACGCGATCCGTTATTTTAACACCTAGTATGCTGCGCTCCATAGCACGTTGGCAAACCTTAAGTTTGGACCTTTGGAGGTTAGTCAAAGACCAAGTCTGTGCACCATAGGTCAGAATGGGGAGAATACACAAGGTGCCTTTGAATAGTTCTTTCACGGACCAGTAACTCTTCCAGGCATTTTCTGTTCGGCGTGTTATTTCCTTGTCTTGCCTTGCCTGGAAAGAAATCACTTGGCCCAAGTATAGATATTCCTGGACATATTGTATCTAAAAAAAAAATGTACTACATTGCGGTGGCCCATTATTTAAAAAAATGCCTATTTAATGCAAATTTTAAAATGGTATAATAATAACCAGTATCTTAATAAAGTAGTTGCTATTCGAATCTTAAAGGAAATTTTTCATACAATGCTGATTTTTAAATTAAATTACTATAACACTTCTATAACTAATTTTAGACACAAAGAGAATGATATTTTCTTAAAATTTGATCAGTATGGGTTTATAGAGACTAAAATACATTAGTAACTAAAAAAAATATAAAAAAAAAAATAATTATAGGTGCTAGATGTTCGAAGTGGGCTTCTTCAGCTGCTATGTATGCTCTACACCATAAGAAGGACCGTTTCAAGCGGCGCGTAAATCCTGCCGAAGAATATTACATCAGCAGCCGAACGTATTAGTTACAACCCGGGAATCTTTAAGTCGAGAGTGAATAGGTTTCTTTTAGGTAAGCGCGTTCCATCGTCGACCGCATCGTCGCTTTCCATCAGATGAGATAGCGGTCAAGCGCGAACCTATCAACAATAAAAAAAAAATAAAAAAAAAAAAAATAATTCAACTGAAATGGTTTCTTTATAAACCATCTCCTTTAAGCAGCCCCAGTAAAAAAAGTCTAAAGGGTTTATATATGGCGAGCCAGGTGGCCACAATATTGGCCATAGACGTCCTATTCACCTCTCTAATAAGTTCTATTCAGATGCTGTCGTACTCTTACTGCATAATGTGCGAGGCAGCCGTCGTTTTGAAACCACATGGTTTCAAGCACTTCGGGGAGTACGTCCTCCAAATCTTTTTGCAAAAAAATTCAAATATGTTTCTCCTGTCAGAGTCAGTGGGAGTTCAAATTGCCCAACAATTTGACCGTTTACTACGTACCGACTTTTTTTACTGGGGCTGCTTAAAGGAAATGGTTTATAAAGAAGAAACCACTTCAGTTGAACAACTACGTCAACGCGAGCATGCATAGCAGCTGAAGAAGCCCACTTCGAACATCTCGTATAATTATTATATTTTTCAATTTTTTTTTTAATTACTAATGTGTTTTATTGCTTCAATAAACCCACAGTGATCAAACTTTAAGAACATATCATTCTCTTTGTGTCTAAAATAAGTTAGTGTTATAGTAACTTAATTTAAAAGATTTTATACGAGTAAGTATGATTTTTCTTTAAAATAAATTAAATTTGGACATCCATAGGCGTATGGCGATATAAGTGGGGTAAATGATAGATGATAATCTGGTTAATTGACAGTTTTGGGGTTATCCATTATTTACGCTACATCCTGCATAAAAAAGTTAAGTCCCTACAATGCTACTTGTTAGTATTTATGAACCAGTCACGGATCATTTATTGAATGTATTGTTTGTTGTTTATTTGTTAGTTAATAAGTGCAATTCAAAAAATGTACATTTGTTGTCACGCAGTCTAATTTCAATAAAATAAATATAAAAGAATAACATCAATTTTATTATAAACTAACTAGTTTTTTCTTTCAGACAAACCTTATTCTGACAATTACGGACACAAAAAGAATTAACTAAATAGATTCAGCCGTTCAGAAGTGATCTTCTTACGTACACACACATTAGGCATTTTTTTTTATCAGTGTAGGTATTTCATACTCACATGCCGCATAAGTTATCCTCTTATGCGGCATGTATAAGAGGATATCTTATGTGTATATATCCGCTATCGTTATTGGTAGCAAAATACATGGCGGGCTGGCATAAAAATAGGCTTAAGCTTAATTAGCCTATTAATGTTCCCACTGCTGGGACTCAAACCTCCTCTCTGGGAAAAGGAATGGGCCGTAAATCACTAGGTACTCATGGATTGTGCGGATTTGTACGATGTAATAATATATATCTTCGAATTCATAAAAAAAATGTTATTCTCCTGATTAGCCGTCTGGGATGGATGAATTTCATGACAACATCAATTATTAGGTAGTAATTCCAGCATTTTATATTAATCGATGCAACTATATGACACCAATATAAGGTATCAGCTATTTCCTAATCATTACAGAGAAAACTCACAGTTCCGTTTTGGTTATGGGGTATATTGGGAACAGTTGATACAATATAATAATTACCTAATTGTTTTTGAACTTGCATGCAATGATATTATAAAGGGTATTTCTCTTTTTATTTTACAATATCATTGCTTGCATGTCTGTATAATGCATCAAAAATATCTTTAACTACTTTAGAGCAAAATTGTCCCGTGGTATGTAGCTAGTGTATGGACACACTAGTAGAACGAGATGACGGGGGTCTTTCTAACTCTCCTTGTCGGGGACGCTTTTGAGGTTGTCGTAGTCAATCTAGTCTAGAATAGAAAATCTTTGGGACATATAAAATCTTTGAGTAGGATATATAAAAATCTTTGACCCCCTATAACAACAGTATGTGCATTTTATCGATATCGATATCGATTTTATCGATATCGATAAAATGCACTAGTGTAAACTCTGAATATCGATAAGTTTATTGTACGTTGCGCATCCCTATCTACGACAGTTCTTTACTTCTAGTGTTGGGATTTTATCCGATTAGATACTCAAAATGAATAAATACTCGTTTTTAATCGAGTATTTATCCAATAAAAACGAGTATTTATTGATTTTGAGTATTTAATCGGATAAAATCCCAACACTATTTACTTCGAGTTTTCATGTTGGTAGCCTTGTTTTTTTTAAGTGGTTGGCTAAAGAATGTTAACAATTTCTCTCGAACCGAATGTTCTAAGTTCCGTCTCTTGTTTGCATGCTCTGTCGCGACGTGTAGCTCGCGAAGTAAACAGGTAACAGAGTCAAATAAATGTTGATAGTGCGAAACGTGTAACAAGCTAGTCATACATGATAATATGCGGTGATCTGCTGGCAACACCGAATCCATAGGGCGATCACCATAGATAAAGAGTATTTATAGTTTATGGTCATGGCTCTTAAGTAGTATCTCTATATAGTCTGTGGCGTTTGCCGCATTTTTAATCCATTTGAACTACACCCAAGTAAGGTAGTTATCTCAATAAGTGCATAGTAAAAGTGATTGGTGTTTCATGGAGGCGCCCAGCATGGTGGCGGCTCATCTGAGAGAAATATAAGCTAAGTGGTATCACTAAGAAAATAGTGTAGTGGTTCCCCACCTAAATGTTTAAACTCTAAGATTCCTAACTTTATTAAAGTTTCTGATGCTCTTGGAAGTCGGTTACATTAAGAGGTCTTTCGATGTTGCAATGCGAAAACCTCGTGAGAATCAGACAGGGCGAAAGGCCGTGATCAGTCCGTTAGAGGAGACCTTCGGTGCTGCAATACGAAGTCTCTCTAATAAATACTGTTGTTTTGTACTGTTGTATGTACGAAGAGGGTACATGCAACAGAAAGATATATATTAAGAGAAATAGTCCTGTGGTGCACGCAGAGATAGCGAGAGGTTAATTGGCAGACGTGGCTGCAGTTGTACTATGTAAGTACCTAGCAGTGTCTGCTAGTTGAAGTGACAATAATATATAAGAAGGATGATATTTCCTTACTGTACTCATTCATTATCTATGATTGATTATGTGCACTCGGTAATTGAGTATTTATGTTAGGAGCATTCTAAAAGTAATAAGTGACATTTACTTATACAGGGTGATCACAACACCTAAATAAATCTGAAAGGAGATGATTATCTCCATGATTGTGAACAAGTTTTGTGAAAGGGAAGTTGAATTTCTGAAATTCTATTTAAGGAAAGTAGATACTTAGTTAAAAATTTTAAATATCCTGTATGTATGATGTCTGATCTATTGCAACTAAGTTATGAGTTTTTGTGATCAAATAAACCTTCAGAATTATTTCAGTAAATAATACAAACATCAATTTGTTATACAGTAAAAAAAAATTGGTAGTTATAATTAAAATATACTACATCAAAATTACATTTGTATAACAAATTAGAACTTGTCATGTCAGGAACTGTGCATGTGACAGTGTAACATTACATTACAGAACGTCAATATGGAGGAAGCCATATTCCTTATTCTTCGCAGTCTGTGTGATAAAATAAAAACTCTGTCCGAAAGTGCTCGAAATACAACTAACAAACTCAGTAATGAAATTGATGACTCAACCCGTGACTTAACCTTGCATGAAGCAAAGGTAGTATCCACTAAACTGCATACCTGTCTCCAACGCTTGGAAAGGGAACTAAACAATTATTTTCGACTCGTTAACGAACCACAAGTCGATGAGGTCTCTGCCATCTCTGCAATTCAACTGGAAGCTGAAGAAAATTGCTGTGAACTTAAAGTGAAAATTGAAGAATGTGACAATTCAACAACAAATAGCAACAAGAATGAAGAACGTTTCTTATCAGGAAAACTGCCAAAATTAGAATTACCTCAGTTTGAAGGTAGCATACTCCAATGGCATCAATTTTGGGACCAATTTAGTTCCAATATTCACAATAGGAATTTGCCAGACGTTGACAAGTTATTATATCTAAAGAATTCTTTAAAAGGGGAAGTCAAGGGAGTGATAGACGGGTTAAATATTACTAATAAAAATTATCCTATAGCCATACAATCTTTGAAAGATAGATATGGGAAACAAACTCAAGTGGTTGATGCACAATATTCTTCACTCTACAAAATAAAACCGGCAAACAAAACCGTATCAGATTGTCGAAGAGTTTTAACTGATTGAAAAACATTTGAGAGTTTTGAATTCAATGGGTGAAAATATTAACCATAACCACTTGAGGTTTATGGTGATGGAGAAATTTCCGGAAGATATAATATATGAAATGAAAATGAAAATAAGGCAAGAATCAATTGAAGAGATAAGAAAAAATTTGGAAATTATCATTTCAGCACGTGAAGATGCAAATAGTTTAACAGAACAGAAAAGCCTAAATGAGAAAGAGTATTACACTGTAAAGACACTTCACTCCACTGGAAAGGGTGAACATACAAATCAGAAGAGAAAAGAAGACCAAAGAAGACAACAGAAAGGTAACAATGAACACAATCAGGAAAGGGGTAGATGCCACCCTGCACAGAGCAAAGGAATTACTTCTCAGAGAAACTACGGGATTAAGCAAAAATATACAAGTTATTCCGGGAAAAACCAGGAAAAGGAGGGGCCACCCAAAAAGAAGTCCAAACTTCACTGTATCTTCTGTAAGGAGTCGCACTACAATGACGAATGCACTAAATTCAAGGAAATAAAAGAGAGAAAATCTTTATTAAAAAATAGATGCTATGATTGTCTTAGAATAGGACATTCTTACGTAGATTGAAGAAATAAAAGGGAATGCTTTCATTGCAACAAGTTAGGGCATAACCGTGCTTTATGTCCTGTTAAATGCTCAACCGTACACAAAGATAAATTAACAACAACCAATGTCCTGTACACAAGGGATAAAAGACGCACAGTTCTACAAACAGCAGTGGTTACTGCCAATAAAGTAGGAGATTTTTCTAAGAAAATTCCATGCAGAGTTCTACTAGATTCTGGAAGCCAAAGACCATACATCACACAAAAATCTGCAAGAGATCTTAATCTAGAATTTGAAGAGGAAAGTACACTAACTGTTGTAATGATTTTTAAAGAAAATATTCATAAATCGTTCAACTTCCAATGTTAAGCGATAGATGGCGCTAGTAGTTACATGAACTTTAGGCATTCGTTGTAGACATTAAGTAATAATTTATAATATTAGACTTTATGCATTTGTTTTGTATAAATATATCATAATTGTTAAAATGAAATATTTACTTGCAGTTAATTATTAGATAAACCCTAATGTATATTAGTTAGTCAATTGATGTTACGTACTGTTTACTTTGCTCTGATTGGTCGGTTAGTCGACCGAGTGTTTGTGAAAGTTTGTGGTAGGGAAACGTTTGTAACTGTCATTTTTAGACAGAGTCAGTCTGCTTTGAGTTGTTGAACAGTGAACATGTCCGACTAATCCGTGTATTTGTAAATGATTGTTAATAGAACGATAAATATAAAATTGTGTTGATCAAAGTGAATAAAATATTTATACAATTTATCCTGAAGTGTTTGATTTATCACATTTCAGAATTGGGATATGCCTACAAATATGTGCAGTGATAACAGGAAGAGGTTATGTGTACCTAAATTGAAGCTAAATGAGCTCGAGATAAATTTTTTTTCTTTTTCCCATGTGTGCTAGTGTTACTCCAGACAAGAGGTTATTTGTGCCTAAATTGAAGCTAAATGAACTCGAAATTTATTTTTTAGCCAAGTGTGCCTAGTATTTTAGACAAGTATCATACTCACCCAAATTTCTTACTGATGGTGACAGGCTCGTGTATTGAATCATTCGATTCCCTTCAAATGTGTGAACTGAGTGGTACTGATATGCGCGTCATGTTCGTAATCGAACGTTGACAGTTAAGACTAAACACCTCTTAAATGCTGGTGATTCATTTTAGTTTCTATATTTTAAATTGGGTTGCTTTTCCTTTATTTAATTTCATCGAATTCGTAGAAAAAATACTAAAATTTACCTATTTTCCATAGCGATAATTGTCATTGTTGCCTCGGATTACTTTGTGTGGTACGATAATTTCCCTTTCGTTTCCCTCGTAACCCCTGTTTTGAGAATATCACAATAATGATAAATGATATACAAAGAATGATAAATGATGAGTGATAAGTGGTAAGTGATAAATGGTAAGTGATAAGTGATAAGTGGTAAGTGATAAGTGATCAGTGATAAGTGATCAGTGATAAGTGGTAAGTGATAATTGATCAGTGGTAAGTGATAAGTGATCAGTGATAAGTGATCAGTGATAAGTGATAAGTGATCAGTGATAAGTGATCAGTGATAAGTGATCAGTGATAAGTGATCAGTGATAAGTGATCAGTGATAAGTGATCAGTGATAAATGATGAACGATGAACGATGAACGATGAAAGATAAATGATAAATAATAAATAATAAATTTATTTATTTATATATGTTAAACGATAAACGATAAATGATAAATGATAAATAGTAAATGGTAAAAATGATAAACGATAAATGATAAATGTTAAATGATAAATTTATTTATTTATATATGTTAAACGATAAACGATAAATGATAAATAGTAAATGATAAACGATAAATGATAAATGGTAAATGATAAATGATATTTATGTTGTACTGTTGTTTTATGAACTGAATTTCCACCTATGACAAACAATAAACGAATTTGAATTTGAGAGAACAAATATAAAACTGAGTTTGTATATGTTTAACACGATTTAAAAGGCTGTAAATGGAATTTCTCCTCCATAGAGATCTACAATTTGGAATATGTAATTACCGTCAACTTGCTGACTTACTGACTTCTTGGCAATTTAAGAGAGTCTGTAAATGGTTCATTTAAATGTTTTGATTTGATTTCAGTGCTTTGATGAGGCCAAGAGTGTCTTTGATGAGGCCAAGTGTGATTTTGATGAGGCCAAACGTGCCTTTGATGAGGCCGAACGTGCCTTTGATGAAGCTAAGTGTACCTTTGATGAAGACAAGCGTGCCTTTGATGAAGCCAAGCGTGCCTTTGACGAAGCCAAGCGAGCCTTAATAAGACTAAGCGAGCCTTAATGATGGTTCATTAGAAATGTTTTGATTTGATTTCAGTGCTCTGATGAGGCCAAGAGTGTCTTTGATGAGGCCAAGCGTGCCTAAGATGAGGCCAAACGTGACTTTGATGAGGCCAAACGTGCCTTTGATGAAGACAAGCGTGCCTTTGATGAAGCCAAACGTGCCTTTGATGAAGCCAAGCGTGCCTTTGATGAAGCCAAGCGTGCCTTTGATGAAGCCAAGCGTGCCTTTGATGAAGCCAAGCGTGCCTTTGATGAAGCCAAGCGTGCCTTTGATGAAGCCAAGCGTGCCTTTGACGGAGCCAAGTGAGCCTTAATAAGACCAAGCGAGCCTTAATGAGGGATGAGGCAAGCATGCCTTTGATGAAGCCAAGCGAGCCCATTTGAGGCCAAGTGAGCCATTTGAGGCCAAGTGGGCCATTTGAGGCCAAGTGGGCCATTTGAGGCCATGTGGGCCATTTGAGGCCAAGTGGGCCATTTGAGGCCAAGTGGGCCATTTGAGGCCAAGTGGGCCACTTGAGGCCAAGTGAGCCATTTGAGGCCAAGTGGGCCATTTGAGACAAAATGGGCCATTTGAGGCCAAGTGGGCCATTTGAGGCCAAGTGGGCCATTTGAGGCCAAGTGGGTCAGTCGAGAAGGCCAAGTGGGCCATTTGATTTGGCTAGATGAGCCAATTAAGATTCGGGTTAAGTGTGCCCGGTGCAGATGAAATTATCCTCAAGAGCGTAAGTAACGTATGAATTTACCAATTAATGTGATTTTAGTGTGACTATTTTAGCTTAATGAAGACGTTGTAAATGAATTGAATAATTTATTAAGTTTATTCATATCATTTTCGAGTGAGTATGACATTTTAAAGAAGAAAGCGAAGAAAGCCGTGGCCATAGCAAAATCAAGAGCCCAGGACAAATTATATGACACACTGGACAGTCCTGCAGGCCAAAAAGAACTATACCGGCTTACTAGAATAAGAGAGAGAAAGACAAGAGACGTTTGCCAGGACTTGGATTCCGACAAAACTACAGAAGAAAAATTGCCAGTCTAATTGAACAAATGGATAGTTCCTGGTTCAAACAGTACAGACTTTAAGAAAAATGGTGCAAAGAGACGATCTGGAAGGAGTAATACACCACCACGATGCAAGAAGCAAAGGGGTACCTCATGTTGGTCTAAGAAAGTGGTTGAATGATTTTTCAAGGAGGAAAGCGTTACAAGTATCGAGGTTTGAACATACTCATTGGAATATTGTGATACGGGAGTTCCGTCACTTCTGTAAATTTTGAGAGTATTTAAGTTTGATTAGAAACAGTAATTATAATTGATTTGTATTAAGCAAGTAGGATCAGAAACTGACTATAGATTTTGGCTCAAAAATTTGCTAGTGTTACCAAGAGAAAATAGAAAATTCACAAAACCTTGCCAAGTTTTGTAAGTTAGTATTTAGTGACGAAGTGGTAAACCAAACTAAAATGATTTTTCCTAATGAGCAGAAATATGGTCAGTTTCAAGCAGAAATGTTAGCTGGTAATACTTAAGGTGTAACTTATGTGAATATGATTACGACAAATTAATGCTTATAAACGGATAGCATATAAGTAAAAGAGCTGTAGATTGAAATTTAAACACACGGTATTTATGATAAATCTATTAGGAATTGAGCCAAAGCATTAAATTGTAGACGAGGAAATGAATTTATTACACGTCTTCAATTCTTGTGACGTGTACATACTGTAGCAGAGACTGATTCCATAGATAGAGAACACAATGATATTTATTTTACAAGTAGGATAAAAATATTACTATTACATGACCATAACTAGTTCTCGTCGTCAAGACTGAAATCGAAGCCGGTTCATAAGATGATTATGATACAATGAATGATTTAAATAGAGCTAAATATTACATCGTAATTTATTCGGTTAAGGGAAGATAGATTGAAAATCCATACACTAGAGTAGAGGATCAATTTCAAGGTTTCAAATTAAAATAAAGTTTGACAAACAGTGCGATCCGAACTTCATTATTAGAACCTTTACTTGATACGAAATCGCGCACATATGCTGGGGCCTTAGATTTAGGAGATATATTAGTACAATTAAGCCCTTAGACCCTCTAGCAGAAGAATCACTTTTATTCTAAATGCTTAAATTTCTGTTTTATATTATGCTTTCAAATAATTAATGTAATGAACTCTGACTAAACGAGACGCCACACAACATATTGCAACATGGTGGCTACAGATTAGTGAGTTTCGTTTAACCATTGAGAGTGTAAGATCTAGGACGCGTATGTCGATACCTTAAGCCGTAATACCATGTTTTCTACAGAAATTAAGACGAATCCTCTGTATCTGTTTCTAGTATTGAGACGAGAATTGATTATCAACAATATAAATATCAACTTTTCGAATACTGTGACTAGGGACACAATAGAAAGACAATGAGAGAGCAAATGCCGGCGTTTGCCTGGGGTTTAATGAATCGGATCTAGATTTCAAATTCTTATGGCTGAACCCGATAAAAAACCTAATGACATGAAGTGAATTCAGTGTGCGTAAATAATGAAGACTATACTTTTGAACAAAAAGCTGATCAATTATACTTTATACTTACAGACAGTCTCACATAATTAACATTGACCAATGGATTTGAGTAATTAAGTGTTGGTTATCAAACATATTTGACAGTAGTTTAATATCTTGAATAATAGTGCAATCATGGATTTCTTTTAGATATCTTACCTACTATCAAGAGCTTTTGCGATAGTCATGGTATTGACCTTGTTCTTAACGCTATATCTTGTCTTACGTTGAGCGCGGTTTTGCTAAAATGTATAAACACTATTTTAAATCCCCTAGCAAAATAAAATGATTACTGACTATGACGAACACCAATGAAACATATGAGACTGCCACAAAACTACTAGGATCAGAGATACTTTAAATGATAAACATTACGAAGTAAAATACGTTAAAAAGTTTAAGATGTGAGGTGAGCACCAATATTTGGGTTAGACTAGCAAAAAGATACTTTCGTTACCAGTAAAATCCCTGCTACTACCTACAGCATAGGTGGTTTAATAAAGATTAGTAGATCTGATTGCAATTATGAGAGTAAAATTGAATTTGCCTCATTTTAAAATCCATAGATCCATTGAAAACAAAAAACAAAAAGTTTTAAGTATAAAATTACTGGAATTACCGGTTTTGGCAAACTGAGGAATAACATTCATAATACATACTTTCCTCCGACCATATATGATCTCGGATATATAGAAAAGCCTTTGACAAAAAAATTACTCTATTCTTCGTGTGATGAATGTTATAAACATATGACGTGACGATAAAGCAAATAATCAAGACTAAGCCGAATGTAATGATTTTGAATGTAAGACTCAGTTCCTTGTCAAACTGGAATAAAGTTTCATAATTTTAATGAAAATATCCTATCATTTTAATTGTAATCGTGCGTCAGGAGATCGCACGATGTCGGATGGCCGAATGTAATGATTTTTAAAGAAAATATTCATAAATCGTTCAACTTCCAATGTTAAGCGATAGATGGCGCTAGTAGTTACATGAACTTTAGGCATTCGTTGTAGACATTAAGTAATAATTTATAATATTAGACTTTATGCATTTGTTTTGTATAAATATATCATAATTGTTAAAATGAAATATTTACTTGCAGTTAATTATTAGATAAACCCTAATGTATATTAGTTAGTCAATTGATGTTACGTACTGTTTACTTTGCTCTGATTGGTCGGTTAGTCGACCGAGTGTTTGTGAAAGTTTGTGGTAGGGAAACGTTTGTAACTGTCATTTTTAGACAGAGTCAGTCTGCTTTGAGTTGTTGAACAGTGAACATGTCCGACTAATCCGTGTATTTGTAAATGATTGTTAATAGAACGATAAATATAAAATTGTGTTGATCAAAGTGAATAAAATATTTATACAATTTATCCTGAAGTGTTTGATTTATCACACTGTATTCACATTTGGATCATTGACTCCTCAAGAAATAGACAGTCCCGTGGTTAGAGTGCATTTGAAATCAAGAGTTGATTAGACAATCACTCTATTTGCCAATGTGGTACCAGTGATATCACATAGTGTCCCATATCCTCATCAAGACCTCAGCCAATGGAAAGATAAATCAAAACTAGCTGATGATGGTTCTCTACAAGACCAAGTGGACATTCTGATTGGCAATGATTATTACTTTTCACTTATCTCAGAACAAAAAATTAAACTAAAGGAGAACTTGTATTTAGTACAGTCTGACCTCGGATGGATACTAAGCGGGAAAATGGATTCCAGTTCTATTCATGAACTATCGGTGGTGACATACCTCCGTAGTCTAATTTGGACCTGTTGTGTTTGGACCTGGTGTTTGTGTTGTTTGTGTGTATTCAACGAACCTGATCTGCCACTGATCGAGACTAACATGAAGAGCTTAGGGAACTTGAATCCAGTGGCATAACCGATTCTCCGAGAGAAAATCGAGAAGATGAGGCTGTAAAAAGATTCAATGAAACTACTGAATATAAAGATAACAGGTACTCCGTATCCTGGCCCTGGATTGAGTACCCTCCTGCTCTGGATGTGAACTTTGGATTGGCTTATAGTCGACTCGTCAACTTGTTGAAGCGGCTAAATACATCCACATTATTAGCATATGAAGAAACATTGAAGGATCAAATGATGAAGGAAATAATTGAAGTCGTACCTGATCTGAGAGATCAAGCGGTAGGACATCCAGTTCATTACCTTCCACACCATGGGGTAAAAGTACCTGGCAAACCTATGAGAATTGTCTATGACGCGTCATCTAAAACAAAAGACAATAAAAGCTTAAATCAATGCTTGTATTGTGGACCCATGATGTTAAAGAATCTAACAGGATTACTTATAAAGTTCAGATGTCAACCAATAGGTATATGTGGAGACGTTGAGAAGGCATTCTTGCAGATTGCACTCAACAAACAGGATCGGGATGTAACTCGATTCCTATGGTTAAAGGATACAAGGAAACCCGCTACAGAAGATAATCTACTTCACTTAAGATTTACAAGAGTTCCATTTGGAGTTATATCAAGCCCATTTTTACTTAATGCAACAATCAGATTACACCTACAAAGTTCAGATAATGAACAGGTCAAGAAATTAACTAAAGACATGTACGTGGATAATGTCGTCACTGGGACAAAAACAGTGGAGGATGCACTTCAACTCTATAAGAATTCCAAAGAGATATTTAACCAGCTATCCATGAATCTCAGAGACTGGAGTTCCAACTCTGAAGAATTTATAAAACAAGTACCTGAATCTTGCAAAGAGAATAAGATCAAAGTTCTTGGACTCACCTGGAAACTGAAGGAGGATACACTTCAATTAAAAGATAAGGTTATTAGTGAACCTAAATTTACAAAAAGAAATAAAGAAGAGATGTCTTAAGAGTCATAGCGTCAATCTACGATCCGTGTGGATTGGCTGTACCATCACTGTTGTCTAGCAAACTGTTCCTACAAAATCTGTGGAAAGAAAAGGCAAAATGGGATACACCATTTTCTGAGACATTAAAAACGAATTGGTCAAAAATATGTAATGAATTAGATGAGGTTCGAGACATATCTTTGGCCAGGTGATACTTCAATGACCCCACTACAAGAACTTGTCAAATTCACTGCTTCACGGACTCTTCTTCGAAGGCCTATGCAGCTGTAATCTACATAGTTAACGGCAAGGAAGTAAAGTTTGTCCTGGGGAAGTCAAGGCTAGTTCCCTTGAAGGATCAAGATGATCTAAAAATACCACGGTTGGAATTACTAGGCGTACTAATTGGAACTAGGTTGATTAAATATGTATGCCAATTTTCACAGTTCAACATTACAAGCCAAACATTATGGACGGATAGTCAAATTGTTATTGACTGGTGCAAGACGGACAAACTTCTCACACCATTTGTGGCCAGGAGAGTTGAAGAAATTAAAAGCAATAGAAACCTAATAATACGACATGTTCCATCGGATTTAAATCCAGCGGATGTTGCCACAAGACCATTCAGCTCTAAAGAAGATAGGGTAAGATGGCTGACTGGACCCCAGTTTCTATTACAACAACCGGATTCGTGGCCGTCAGGAATCAGAGGAATTTCTTCTCTTTGCGCGGGGGAGGGTCTCCCGAAGGAGTCACAAGAATATAAAATGGATACAGAAAATATACTCGAAGTAGAAAATCAAGAAGACAGGGCAAGTAACCAAACTAAGATGAACATTAACATAAGGGAAGAAAATGGTGATAAAATTAAGCAGCTCAAAAAGCTACAAACCGAATACTTTCCAAGAGAACTAGAAGGGAAAGAGACTAGCTTAAAAATTAATCTTGGACTATTTCTGGACGTAGACGGAATTTTACGTTGCAAAAAAGTCTAAAGAACACGGATTGGCCTTATGACCAGCGTTATCCAATAGTTATTCCAAAGGATTGTGATTACACTAACAAAATTATTATTAACCCAGACCCATAACGACAACCATCATGTAGGTGTTAACCATACCCTCGCTATAATTCGTCAAACCTTTTGGATTCCACATGGAAAACGCCAAGTCCAGAAGATTATAAAAAAATGTACTAGATGTCAGAAACACGGAGAGGGACCATTCAAGCTACCACCAACTCCTGCATTACCCACTGAAAGAGTAAATTACACTTCACCGTTTACATTCACCGGCCTGGACTACATGGGCCCTGTACTAACTAAACATGGAAACGAAACAAGCAAACGTTGGATAGCACTTTTCACTTGTCTAGCAGTCAGGGCAGTGCATTTAGAGGTTGTTCAAGATCTCACAGCAGAAGAAGGACTTCATGCTTTGAGAAGAATGATATCAACAAGAGGTGTGCCACAAATAATCACATCAGATAATGCAACAAATTTTAAGCTCATGTCAGAAATTTATTGTATTAAACACGAAATTCGTTGGAGGTTCATTCATACCCCAACTGGCTCCCTGGTTCGGAGGATTCTACGAACGATTAATTGGAATAGTGAAGAATTGTATGGGAAGAACATTGGAAAAACACATGCTGACAGATAGTCAATTGGTTACATTAGTAAAAGAAATCGAAGCAACTGTTAATACAAGACCGTTAACCTGTGTTGATTCTGAATTGGTACATATTTTTAAAACCGTCTGATTTCTTAACTTTGGGAAAATGCATTACGATGGAAGGTTCAACTGAAGATTTTTTAGTACAAGGCACTACGACAAAATCCGATCTTATCAAGGCTTGGAAAAGAGGTTTAGTTATCCTCAATGAATTTAAGGACATGTTCACAAATCGATACTTACAAGGTCTGCGTGAACGATATAGAAATTCTGTCAAAGAACCTAGAATCACGGCAGAATTAATCCCTAACGTAGGACAAATTGTACAGATCAAGGGAGATAGTAAAAATCGAGAAGAATGGAAAGTTGGAAAGATTACTTCATTGGTCAAAGGTTCTGATGGACTTTGCAGAGTGGCAAAGGTCGAAGTTGGAAATAAGGAGTTTGTAAGATCTTTAACTCATTTATATCCATTGGAAATGGAGGTCAATGAAGAAGTAGAATACGATGCGAACGCATTAGAAGGAGAACATGAGATACCACGGAATATAACCGTACACGAATTAATACCATTGGAAGTAGAAGTTACAAATTCAAAGGATACATCGGATAGTTCAAAAAATGAGAAAGAAAGCAAAGAGTCGATCATGCCAACGGAAAAGAGTATGTTGGAAGACTTTGTTCTAATGTATCAGAGAGCACGGACAAAGAGAAAACATTGAGTCAGAAAGAGGATGAACCTGATAAGATAGTACAAGTAAATAAAGAGGTTAAATAAAAAAGAGGCGCGGCCACCAGAGCTCTGGAGAAAATCGCAGAGTGGACGCGTAACTTACTAACCCTGCTCTAAGACCATTCAGGCGGGAGTGTCGCGACGTGTAGCTCGCGAAGTAAACAGGTAACAGAGTCAAATAAATGTTGATAGTGCGAAACGTGTAACAAGCTAGTCATACATGATAATATGCGGTGATCTGCTGGCAACACCGAATCCATAGGGCGATCACCATAGATAAAGAGTATTTATAGTTTATGGTCATGGCACTTAAGTAGTATCTCTATATAGTCTGTGGCGTTTGCCGCATTTTTAATCCATTTGAACTACACCAAAGTAAGGTAGTTATCTCAATAAGTGCATAGTAAAAGTGATTGGTGTTTCATGGAGGCGCCCAGCATGGTGGCGGCTCATCTGAGAGAAATATAAGCTAAGTGGTATCACTAAGAAAATAGTGTAGTGGTTCCCCACCTAAATGTTTAAACTCTAAGATTCCTAACTTTATTAAAGTTTCTGATGCTCTTGGAAGTCGGTTACATTAAGAGGTCTTTCGATGCTGCAATGCGAAAATCTCGTGAGAATCAGACTGGGCGAAAGGCCGTGATCAGTCCGTTAGAGACCTTCGGTGCTGCAATACGAAGTCTCTCTAATAAATATGGCGTACTGTTGTATGTACTAAGAGGGGTACATGCAACAGAGAGATAATAAGAGAAATAGTCCTGTAGTGCACGCAGAGATAGCGAGAGGTTAATTGGCGGACTTGGCTGCAGTTAACTCTCTAAGATATTAAGAGAAATAGTCCTGTGGTGCACGCAGAGATAGCGAGAGGTTATTGGCAGACTTGGCTGCAGTTAACTCTCTAAGATATTATGAGAAATAGTCCTGTGGTGCACGCAGAGATAGCGAGAGGTTAATTGGCAGACGTGGCTGCAGTTAAATCTCTAATACCAAACAAACTACGATGACTCGTATCTCGTAGAGCATGTAACTGAGTAATTAATCCTAACAGTTGTTTATGTGTCACACCTAAGACACCAGAAACGTTTAAGTATGTAATTATGTATATCACAATGTATAGAATGGTGGGAATCAATTTAATTTTAACCACACATGGCGAGCTGAATCAGTAAGAATTAAAGGCAGATTTACGCGAAGCAAACCCCCAATAAAAAGATGATTCCTCTCGGACCAAACCCCAGGTACCTACAAGTAACAGTTCAATATACAATTTTCATCAGTCCACTCTTCGCCGTCGCGGCGTCGGAGCCGCTCCCTACGTTGTCCGAGACGAATGTGGACGAGTGAGCCTGGCCAGCTTACGCGTCCTGTTCCCGCGTGGGGTATCGGGCGGCGCGGCGGCGGCGACATGCTCTGTGGATATGACGTTCTGAGATGTTTGAACTCAATTTGATTGAAAAGCAAATATTGAGCTTAGAACTCTGTTTATTGAAGCTAGAAGATCAAGAGTGAGCTGAGCAATTATATAAATAATAATACTAATGACACATACTGATAAAATTCACTGAAGTATAAAACAAAACTAATGACTTGGCAGCATGGTCTTTGACCCTAGCCGGTTCCGTGAACGGAACGAAAAAACAAAAATAAAAAAATAGTTATCCCTACTTTTTGATTATACCTTTTTTGTTCTATGATGAGTTCCCTGACAGTTCTTGTCTGACAATTATAGTGATGTGAACTAACGAAATTTAATCGATTTTTTACAATAAAGAATCCGTTGGCAAAGAAAATGGAATCGGATTACCGATTTTAGATTTATAGATGATAAATGTGAAAGTTTGTAGGTATATGTGCACGGTTCCAAATTGGTCGTTTCCTATGGAGAAGAACCGGCAAGAAACTCCATGGTTACTCTTTTAAAAAAGTGGGTGTTTTTACAATATTGATATATATTATGTAAGAACAGTGTAGACCAGTCAAATATTGTACACAACAGCACAATAAAAATTTTCTCAGTAAAAAACAAAGTAAGTCGTAATAGGAAGTAGTCTAAGAGTTCGTGGAGTATACAGTGTTCTCACATTCACAATACAAAAAGAGGATATATAAAAAAAAAAATCAGGAATAATATAATGATTACAACTAGAGTCTGTGCGGAAAGTAAACCATCGTGGGATTTGAGGGCGCTGCTGTAGCTATATATCGTTTTTGTTATGTAAGCAACATTGTGACGTATTATAGTGCGACTGTTAAATCTTGATATTTTGAAACTATGTTAGACTAGCTTCTTCCAGCGGCTTCACCCTATAATAAAAATTATCCGATTGGCTGAATTTGCTCACCTAATGAAACTGCAAAGTTATAGTTTATGTGCTATATTATTGCAATGTTTATGATTAAGTTCATCTGTCTAGTAGTTTTTGCGCGACACATCCATACATACGACTACCTCCATCCATCTTCACAAACTTTCACATTTATAATATTAGTAGCCTATTTATTGAACTTGCTCACGTGATGAAACTTAGCAAAAATATAGGTTATAAGCTATATTATTGCAACGTTTATCATTAAATTCATCCGTTTATAAGTTTTTGCGTAATGAGTAACAAACCGTTAATTGTGGCGACACCTGGGGGAGGCCTATGTCGAACAGTGGACGTCTTTCGATTGTAATGATGATGAACATTTAAATGCAAACACGAACCGCTATAGGAAAATAGCGTGAAGAAACTGCTGTACTGCCTATCTAGGTAGATTCCACCAGCGACCACTTACCCAGTACCAATGAAAATGGTTCTATCACTTTGACTGGGATCGGTCTATTATCACTGACTGGAATATTGTAGCTAACAGCAAGTTTATGTTTACCCTAGTTAAATATAAAGGTAAAAATGGAACACACTACCACTTTCTCGTTGTCTTCCTCAGTACATTTTTCCCTTTTGCTAATCTATGAAAAATATGAACTTAATGCCTATGAAAATAAAGTACACTTCAGAATTTGTAATGATGCTTCGTAAAAAATCTATTTAGCCTGTAAGGGACCATCTCGTATTTAAGATCTTTGGGATCACTTGGTTGTCCGTCTGTTTAACTGTTAAGACCTTTTAACGCTTGGATGTATCGAATTAAAATTAAAACCATACGCTCAAGTCTGCGGTCTTTAGAAGTTGTGAAAAAATCAGACTTCTGAGTTAACGAAAAAAAAAGATACGGCCGTTTATGTCGCAAAAAAACGTATATTTTTTTATATTTTTCTATAATCAAGCGAATCAAAGTTCATAGGGTGAATCCCGTTGATCTTAAATCCTGAAATTTGACATAAATCAAGGTCTCATAGAGCAAGTACAGGGAAAAATCTGAAAATTGTAAATTTGTAGATACGCCACAAAAAAAAATTGTTTGTAATTCGGAAAAATCTTCGTAACTCAATTCGGGAATTGATTTTATAGGTAAATTTGTACAGAATCCTCAGTGCACGAGTCCGACTCGCACTTGCTCTTTTTTATTTTAGTTACTGTATCCGTATTCAAGCCTGAAAAGAAATATTCTAAGTTAGTCGAAACGCATTGTAAATTTAAAGTATCAATACTCTTTATACTAGCCATAGAAAATATTGACCAAAACAAAATAAATAAATATCGTCATGTTTAAATGAATTTCCGTTTAATTTATTTAAATTTGGAGATAACAGGGACAGGAGTTTATTTAAGAAGTCTAAAAACCTTAAAATAAAAGTGTTACGTACCAAAAAAACAGCATACCAATGTTTCCCAAATTCGTGACTTTGTTTTGATCAATAATGGTGTGATTTGCCATTTGTTATCTTTGGAAAAACTGTACATAATATATTAAATATTATTTCCCTTGCAGCTCAGTGAAATTTTTTATCACATTTCTGAAGATTTCAATTAAAAATCACAATAAAATAACCTTTGATTATATACTTGTCTAGATAGAGCAATGCTAACAAACGAATGCACTAAAACTGTCTCCAATTGCGAGATATGTGTGAGTACCGCTTGCGTTCTTATTGTCGTCAAACTGTCAAGGTGTGCGTGTTTAGGGATACCTGCTCCAAATGGTTAACTTTCCTTTTATCCGTTATTTATTATGAAGAAAGTTTAACAAAATAGGTTGAATGAAATAATATTTTGTAAATTAAAGAAAGAAAAAAATACATTTATTTAACAAAGACTTTAAGACACACAATTCTCTGGTTACATGTACTTATATGTATGTACATAAAAAAAACAAATTAAAAGTATAAAGTCCGATGTAAGGACAAGACAAGACAAAAAATAGAGTGAAAAAAATAACAGTCTTTTATTTTTTTTCTTGATAGGTTCGCGTTTGACCACCATCTCACCTGATGGTATGGATGACGAAATAGGCGTGTTCAAGATCGGAGACAATCAGTAATTTTAGTTCTTTAGCCGTCTTAAACCCTTTTTTGTAAAATATAAATCTTCATCAGAAAAATGTTCGGAACACACGACTGAAGTCCTGTGGGATTTCCACTGGTCTTAATTTCGAGTCCGGAGTATAATGTCTCTCCAGCAATTTGCTAGTATGGGATCCGTAGGAAATCTGAAACCCAAAATATTAGAAAGAACTAACAAAAATACTATTCAGAGCATGACGTCATGGGTTTTATTTATTTTGTAGGTATAGATAAGTTATCATTTATTGATTTAATAAATAATGTAATTTTTAAATTGATTTATTGATAAAATAATGTTCTCCTGATCGAAAGATGACGTACTAATATTTTATATTATGTCTCCCATAGTTTCGCCAAATTTCCCTAGTAAAAAACTGACAACACTGGCTAATCAGAATAACTTACAAAAAAACGAATGAAAAAATCGTCTTTCTTAATATATTAATGGGTAAATAACAAAACTTACCGATGAAAAGTGATCTTGGTATTATTATACGGTTTTCCCAAATAATTGCGGTACAGTCTGATAGCACAAACCGGCATAATTAATTACTTTTCGTGAGCACGTTATCCTTTGGTGTTTCAAATGACACTGACGTAAGGGAGAAGCGAGTCTACCAATTTTAGTAGACTTTATTTGGGCCGTTCAATAGGTGACAATGTGGTATCTAGACAAGTATATAATCAAAGAAAATAACATAATAAACAAACCGGTGCCAATATTATATGACGTTTGGCATTTGACGGATGGCTGGGTTGGGTTGCTACTTAAAATCTTTAATTTTGTTTTCACTTTACGCCACGACGGTTCTTTTATCGCACAGACAATATCAATAAAATGTTAACAAAATAAATTACTAACAAATTTATGACAGTTGAAATATAAATAAAAAATAAAAATATTGCAAAAGCAATGTGTCAGAGAAAAAAAAAATGTATATATAATTAGGTGGAGCAGTTATAGACAAAATATTGATGATTTACCAGGGGGTCACATGTGCAGAGGTAGTCATTGCCAAACAAGCGTGTCTTCGACATAGTCTTTAACCTTGTAATATGCTTTTTCGGTTAGGATACGCTTGATATGAGATTTGAATTTTCCCTCACTAAGTTCTGTTACCGCCTTTGGCAGCTTATTATAAAAGCGAATGCTGTTTACTAAGAATGACTTGCTAGTCTTAGCTAGTCTCCATTTGGGTAAGACAATTTCGTGTTTACTACGTGTATTTTTGTTGTGAAAATCGCTTCTAATTTTAAAGAGTCCTAAGTTTATTCCTAAGATTTGAACTCATGTCCATATCGGAATCGGAATCTTCTCCAACCACGATGATTAATTGTTGGTCCCTAATTCGGTTGATCCGGATATATTTATTCCAGTCTGTTATAGTTTTTTGAGTTTTTTCTATTACATTTTTCCATATTTCTGCTATTACATGCGATTACAAGATGGCCGCTCCGATTTTGTCAATTAGTGTGTCGTCGAGTAGTGTCAATCTCTATTGGCAGAAGTTCCGTTTAACGCATTACACATTTTAAGTTCTATACTTTTTCATTTTATTTACTTCATTTATTAACAGTTAATTATAACCACAATAATTTACTTAGTAATTTACGAAAGACATTATTTTTTTTACCATTTCATTTTTATTTTTTTTGCCAGTTTATTTTTTAGTAATCTAAATTAGTATGCGTGCCACGGAAAAAAATTAACTGTCAGGGAACTCAGGGCAAAAAAGGTATAATTGCATGGCATAGCCGGCCAGCCGGTAGAGGTTTGCACCGGAGCGAGATTTCAACAACCGATTGAATTCACCGGTGATTGACCAATCTCCGGAGAAAAACCGGAGGTCACCGGAGAATAATGAAATTTTGTTTCTTTTTTAATTTATACATTTAAAATGAAGAAATAAGAATAATTATGTAATTGATTTAATTTATATAATCATTTATTTAAAAAAAAAACGTTTTATAAAGACAATAAATGCTGATTTTGGTTTAAAAACACAACATGTCAACAGCGTCATAGCGTAACATGTTTATTCTATAATTAAGTTGCATTAAGTACTCTGACCTTACAGAAGTAGCAGGCACAGTTAGGTATTTGAAGGCTATTTCGTCTAATGGCTTTAAATGTTTATTGCATATCCAGAATTGCACAACTTCATCCCAATTGTGGCTTTTTTCTGGATACTGTGTTTCCGTATTCATTTTGAATAAATTCATTGCCGAAGCGGATGTCATATCTGCATTAGGGTAGACCGGGGACAATTGAAACAGGTCATGATTGCAACAACTTCAATTTCTCGTAAACTATAATACCTACGCTTGTGACGCGTCGTTGGTTGCATCGTCGGCTATGTTCGGTTTTATGTTTAAAATGGCTCGAGCCAGCGAGCGACACAGTCATGCACAGGACGCTTCGACGATTTTCGTGCCAAAAAGTAAATATTCCGGATCTTTAACTTTTGTTGTTTTCATATTTAAGTCTTGTTTTTTTGGCAATTTTCCTTATTTTGGGGTATTGTTTATCTATTTAAGATTGTGTTTATTACTGGTAATTAATTTTTAAGTCAATATATACCAAAATATTGAGTATTGAATTAGAAGATGTGACATGGGTACATTTGAAACGACTTATCTGTGGACGTTTGAAACGTTTCAAACGTCCCCACATATTCCACGTTTTTATCCGACTGCACAGAAAAAGGTTGTGTTTATTAAAATATCAATCACAAAAAAATATAAAAACGCACAGAATTAAAAAAAAGAACAGTATTACGATGAAAGAAAATAATCATTTAAAACCACTTTTTACTCACAATCACTAGGTATTATAAAATTAAAATACCTAATGGTTACAAGTAAAAAGTGGTTTAAATGGTTATTTTATGTTGGGGTTGGGTTACCTATTAGTTAAAATTACATCTGATGGGCAACTCGATAACTCTGACGACCCTAAAATTGAACCCATGACATTAAATTTGATCTATATTTTTTCATTATAATAATAATAACATAATATATGAGGAATTGCTATTCGGTAAATCGATTGATTGATCTTGAATGATGTTGATTGATCTCCTTTGAAATTAAATTTCACAAGAAGAGTTAAACCTATACGGGTCAATAAACGATGGTTATGATTGAAACATTTTTATGCTTGAAACATTGTCATGATTGAAACATTGTTAAGATTGAAACAGGCTGTTTTGTATGAGACTGGAATACTTTGTTTTCTCCCCCATGTAAGTGCTATTATAAGCATAATAACATACTAAGTCTTTTAATAATGTGAAATAGTATTCAATAGCACAGATTAGAGCACCTAAATTATTTAAATAAGATATATTTTGAGTTGTTTATACTGAAAAAGTTTTTGCATGTATAATTTTTGAAATATTTATGTTACGATGACGGATTTATCACGATCTCAATAAACAATTTAGTGGCATGTTAACTTGTTAAGATTGATTAAAAAGCTCCAGTAGTTCATAAAATATTTCCAGTGTTTCAATTATCCCTACATACTGTTTCAACCGTCCTTAGGGTGGGGTCAATAGAACCACTGCGCCCGGTCTTCTTAAATAGGTGATTGTAGGTTAACTATTTGAAATAGAGATACAGATTATGTTTAATTTAGGAACTAGATAACGACCCTTTCAGCGGTATAAATAAGAGGGATGTAGGTACAATAGATAAGTCACTGCACACGGTTTAAGTAAAATTGTTTCAATTGTCCCCGGTCTACCCTACTGGTGTTTCTTTTTAGAAATCTAAGCAAATCCGGATGACCAGTTTCTCTTGTACTATTTTTACTTGACGTGGCAATTTCTTCTGCGCTTTAAGATATGCTTCGGATCCGGAAAATATTATTTATTTCTGCCTATAAAGCATCTTTCTGCCTATAAAGCATCTTTAGCAGCCAATTTATTTATTTAATTGATTGTTAAATGTGTCTTTTATTTTGTATTATATAAAAAAAATAAGATGCGACGATCACCGGAGATCAATCGGTAAAATACCGATTATTTTAATCGAGTACTTTAACCGGTAAATCTCCGGTGATTCTCCGGTACTCACTGCTCCGGTGCAAACCTCTACCAGCCGGCCTTCAGTCAGAGAAACGCTAGCTCAAGCCGAGCGTTTCATGATTTATTTTAACAGTTCGCACGTGCTATTGGCAAAATTGTAGTGTCTCTTCCACAAAGGCCATTATTATAATTACGAGTTGAAGTTGAAGTGGATCATTAAAAAACAGAAAAGTGCCGAGTGCCGAGTGCTTAAAAATGAACGTTCATTTCATTTCATGATTCCAGTTCATTCGGTTTTTGTTGTCACATTTAGGATGTACTTCTCATATTTAGTTTACCATTACCAGTACTAGCGACCTTACCGTGTAAAAGTTGTAACATGATTCTGGTCTCCTGAGTGTGTTCCAAATATTTCAGAGAGATTTACTCTGTTTATCCGATTTTTGAAGCAGTTCAGCTTTTGAATTTTTGCCAGGAGCCGATTCCATGCATTTACAACTCATAAGGTGGAAATTACTAAAAGGCCTTACCAATAGTTTTTGGAGTGTTCTCAATCTCATAAATGGTTAATGGCAGTTCGTGTGTAAAGGTATTCCGTAAGTATTTTATAAGTCTTAATAAGTTTATCCATTTGTTTATTGTATGTTTATAGTAGTGGTCATGGGCGTACCCAGGGGAGGGCAAGGGGGGGCCGCTGCCCTCCCCTGGAATTAGTTTACTCATGTCAATATTTTTGCCATTTGCAATACAATATACAACTTTTAGAAATCATGCACTATTAAATGAGTTTATATGCTCAGTGTAAATAGAAAATTTGTTGACGCTATGGGAGATTCTTTCATAGAAGACGTCATAAACCGTTTTGCCGAAGACCCTCGAAAGTTGCTTTTAAAATAGCAAATGTTAAATTATAACTGTAATTGTATAAAAAAAACCTATTTTAATTTACGTTTATTTATTTGACTAAGTGCTTATAAAAAATCACCCCTCCCCTCGATTGATTTGCTTTCCTTGGCCCAAAAGCTGGGTACGCCAATGGTAGTGGCACTGGTTTTAATGTATTAAGGCATTCTTAATCAGAGAACACTCACTGTGGTAGACATATACATTAAAAATAGGTAGACAACCCACTGACCCCTAACTACATAGGTTGTTGCCAAGGTTTTTATCAAATCAAGCTCCACCTTTCAATAGCTGTGTGTTATACATTATACAGGAAATTTTTATCATGCTCAAAAATTCCTTTTTTGAAATGAAAATGGTAGGTAAAGTTTAAAAAAAAAATGACAGACTTGCCGTAATTTGAAATTTGTGTGGTCACCTAGTAAACATAGATCTTAAGTGAGGTGTGCACTAAAAATATTTAATTTTTTGTATGAAAAAGTATTTAAAAACTGGCTTTTGCCCACGCGGCTTTGCTTCCGCTCTTCCTTACTCCACCCTATAATACCCTACTCTACTCTACCCTAATTTTAATTTTTTTTTCCACAAGAACCTTCTCACAATAACAAACACAACAAAAAAGAATTAACTAAATGGGTCCAGACGTTCATGTGTGATGGCGTGATAAGGGAAATAGGGATTCATGTTTTTTATAACTGTTTCATGATAATTATTCTACTAAAAAAAAAAAAAAACTATTTTGCATGCCTGACGGTAGAATGTACTGGATCCTTCTTCTACTTAACCTTTCAATCGTGGAAATTACAGACAATAGGTGTGCGAACGCCGGCTTTCGCTTGGGGTTTAATGAATTAACACAATATTTTTGTACCTACATTCTTGCAAATAAATCATCATTTCATTTCATAGATAGTTTTAGGAATCTTACATCGAAATTATTAAAAAAAAAGACATGGACACAATAACGACGAATGACAATCGATTTATTAATTTAAAGAAACAAAATAATGTTACACAATATGGCAAATCAATAATAGTAATGGAAAACTAATAGTCTCACAGCCCTTGAACGATGTTACCGCTCCGAGTGATGACCGAGAAAAGAGGGGCATGATGGTGTAAGTGCGCTTTTTATAGCCTTCGATTTGACATCTTCTGCCTTCCCCTTACAATAGATATAACTACTTTATTAGGTACAACGGGCTGTTGTCCGCAACTCCACGACTCCATAATTATACATAACTACTTAAAAAGCTCCCACAATTTCCTAATATGATTTATGATGTCGATAAATATGTTATTGTTCTGTCTTTTCACCTAGGTTAGGAGTCTTGACAGTGCTTGAAACTGTTGTTTTGGACCTCGGAACTTTTTTTAATTTTTTTTTTTTTTTTATACTGGGTTATTTTGTGAAACACTAGCAACCTCAAATGTGCTAGTTAAGAACATCATAAAAAACAACTTTTGTTCTATGACTTCTAAAAATGTACCTATCATATTTTTTAGTTCATCAGATTTTCATACAAAAATAAAAACATTTAAATTGAACGTTCGTTCTAAATATTACGAAGTCTATGCGAAGCAATCGATAGTTTAATAGCGGAGGGTAGCTGAACATGAATTTGACCTACCTATTTACAAGCGACCCACAGTGTTTTATGAAGACCATTTTTCGGACATGGCCTTTTTATATAAAAAACTGATAGTTTAAGTTATTCAAATGCAATATTTCGTATCCCCATTTCACTAGCATTTTTAGTTTTTGAGATAAAAATTTTTGAAAATCGTCTTTTTTAAACGGTTTTATTTAGCTCACCCCGTTTGTTTTATTTATTCTTGGATCAAATTTAGTAATTCAAATTTCACCCTCTTCCTGTCAACCGATTAATCTGAAATTTTGTATACACTTTGGATTTTGGTGACAATACAATTATGTTTATTCATTATCATTATAAATTCAAGATGGCCGCCGCTACAAAATGGCGGATAATTTATGTTTTATTAATCCCATCAATATGGGTATCAAATGAAAGGGCTCAATAAGCAGAATACAATATACTATAAAAAATTGAAATCCAAGATGGCGGCCGCTACAAAATGGCGGATAACGTAGGTTTTATCAATCCCATCAATATGGGTATCAAATGAAAGGGCTCAACAAGCAGAATACAATATACTATAAAAAATTTAAATACAAGATGGCGGCCGCTACAAAATGGCGGATAACGTAGGTTTTATCGATCCCATCAATATGGGTATCAAATGAAAGTGCTCAACCAGTATAATACAATGTACTATATAAAATTAAAATCCAAGATGGTGGCCTCTACAAAATGGCGGATAACTTAGGTTTTATCAATCCCATCAACATGGGTATCAAATGAAAGGTCTCAACAAGTAGAATACAATTTACTATGCAAAATTGAAATCTAAGATAATTAATTAATAATCTACAATACATAAAATGCAGGGCAGCACTGTGGATCACGCAGTCGTATACTTAGGTGCGAAACTGTTTGAAGAAGGTCAAGCCTACGTGGCTCTTAGTAGAGTAAGATCTTTGCAGGGACTACGTATAGAGGAGTTGGACTGCAATAAACTAACGGGCAAGAAACCTTGCAATAATGAAGCACTAAATGAATTAAACAGAATGCGAAATAAAAACTAAAAACTAGAAAATAAAAATAGGTAAAAAAACTTTTTAAGTTAAACGGTTTTATGTTAAACATACATTGCAATGTTTAAGATAAATGTACTAAAAACCAAAAAATAATAAAATAGATACAGTCGTGGGAATTATAAACATATGCATAGACTAGACTAAAATAAAACCGTGGGGCACGTCAATTGTAATTATAGTGTAACATTACAAAACAAACATTTTAATCAACGATTGTAGACAATTGACGTGCCCCACGGTTTTATTTTAGTCTAGTCTATGCATATGTTTATAATTCCCACGACTGTATCTATTTTATTATTTTTTGGTTTTTAGTACATTTATCTTAAACATTGCAATGTATGTTTAACATAAAACCGTTTAACTTAAAAAGTTTTTTTACCTATTTTTTTTCAACCGGGTATTTAGAAAAAAATCATTTCTCTGAAACTAAATATGATACGCAATTATGACCTTAGGAACATCGACGGCGTTTTTTATGCTGCATATTTTAAAATAAAAATGAACCTCGGAACTTTGTTAGATTCAGACTTATATATGAGGTTTTTACTTTTTATTTTTTTTCTCGGTAATTTTTATCGTATTTGGAAAAGTTATTTATACTAAAATTATGTCCTTTATCTTCCCTACATACAACAAAAATGGCACATCCTAATTGCGTGGAATGTAGAAACCACAACATTTTTAAGTTTGATCCGTATTTTACGTCGTTAGGGTTGTCACGCGATCATTTATATTAGTTTATATCCGGATCTGACGTTATTCATATATTTTTAAAAGATAATTTGACTGACTAAAATACCGACGCATAGCCGAAACTACAAGGCCTAGGAACATGAAATTTTGCACACGGCTTCGTTTTTAACAGACTTCAAAAAGATGACGGTTATACGTTCGGATGGATATTTTTTTTTTTATGTATGTTTACCAATTTCTCGGTCAATTTTATTGTAGACCGATTTTGAAAATTATATTTTTATTTGAAAGTTTATGCTTCCGGATTGGTCCCATAGAAATATTGTTATGATCTGATAATGTCCTTCAAAGATATGGAACGGAACTCCTTACAGGATCACAGCACAACAGTCGTAACAAGTAAAATTGCTTTTTTATACGTGTTATCGACGACTGGAAGAGGGGGATTTATCGAACTGATCTAATGATGAAGCCGGAAGGTAGGTACCTTTTTTTTTTTTTATGGTGGGAAAAAATCATGCATTGACATCCCCCGCCCTTGGGCGGAGCGGGAGATAGTGTCAGACTCTTACTGACTAAAAGACCCACCCCGTTCCTTCTAGCCTTCATACCGGGGCTCGAGCGCCCTTTCGGATAACCCTGGCCCCAGTAGGCTTCGACCCGGCTGGGTCCCTGCTGTTGCTGACAACTCCTTGAGGCGCGCGGGAACAGTGCGCGCCGTCGACGACTTGGGCTTGGTCCGGACAGTTACCGGACGGCCGGACAGCGAGCTACCCATTGCTCACTGTCCGCAAGCCCGCGTCTACGTTGGCCGGAAATCGGGATCAGAATCCCGGCGACGGCGGCGGCGATAACGCCGTTGCCTTATGCGTTCGGCCTCCTCCTTTGCGAGCATTACTGCTTCGCAGAAGTCGGCGACCGCCTGCCACTCCTCCTCGCTCCGGACCATGGCCTCAACCAAGGCCCGGCGCGAGAGGTCTCCGCCGCCGATCGCCCCCACGAGGGCACGGCGATGCTCCGCCCAAGCAGGGCACACCTCGACTGTGTGTTCCACCGTGTCCTCCGGGCGTTCCGCACAGTGGCGACACCCGGGCGTCACTTCCGCATGAATCGAGTGCAGGAATCTCCCGAACGAACCATGTCCGGTGAGTACCTGTGTCATGCGGAAGGTAAGGACGCCGTGAGGTCTTTCCAGCCACGCCTCAAAGAGGGGACTTACCGCCATGATTGTGGCGTGCCCAGCACTGGGTTGCGATAGTCGTTGACGCCATTTCACCATGAGATCCCGCCGGAGCTCTGTCCGCCATGCCGTGACCTGTCGCGGCAGCGGACTTTCACCCCGGCGTTGCATCTCCACGCGCATATCGTGCATGTGTGCAAGGAAGGTAGGTACCTGAACTTTGTAATAAATCAATGTAACTTAACCGTATTTGGAATTATTAGAATTGTCATGAGATGCACTCTGGCTTTATGGTACCACCGACTAATCTGATGATGGAAGCTAGGCACAAAAACTCAGTAATAAAACAATGTATCCTAACCTGTGGCAAGTCCAATAGACTTGTCATGAAAAGTTTTAATTATTAAATTATACAGGTTACCTTACTATAAAACTTGCACACTCTTTAAGTTGGGTGAGGGGTACCTGTTTCCGTTAACAATGTTTCAATACCATCGAAGCCAGCAAAAGATTTAGAAAAGGTAATTCATACTTGTTTAGAAGCACCTAAAGTAGCATCAACTGTTTAAAAAAAAATAACTCATTGTACTCGGCCGTATACCCCAGAGGAAGCACTGTCCGTAGTAATAGATAGAAAATTAACAACAGAAACCTACAATTTTATACACATAGATTCCCAAGATCGCGGATTCCCTGCATTTCCCCCTATTTTAAAGTGTTGGCAGCTAAAAGGACTGTTATCCAGCTAATATTACCTTATCAGTTATTTTTCAAGATTTATTGCAACACAGTTTTATCAGAATATTAAAATTAGTGATGAAGTTGTAACACAATACTGTGACCAAAACTCTTTGGAAGAATTGGAATGTTCTTAGAAGGAAACTGGGGTTTTGACGGGAGTAGTGACCAAGCATCGTATAAACAGGCTTTTTCTGATGCTGAAGATAGTGATGAAAGTAGCCTACTGGCTACTACGTACATCCACTTATTATTAAAAACTTTAAATAATGTTATACTTTGGAGGAATCCAGCCCCACAATTGTATAGATACTGTAGACCGGTGTGCGTGTAGTATAGAAAAGAAACAGCGGTACTAATATTATCAGAAACATTGAACAGGGAAGACGAAATTAAAAATCTTTTGCCTTTATCAGGTGAAACATCAAAAGAACAGAAAGAAGTATCCTGCAGAATGCATTTGGCTGCCATTGATAGCAACGTATTAAATACCATATTGGATAGATCTTCTCAAATGCCTTGTTTTTACTGTCGTTTAACTGTGACACAATTTAATATTAACTAGGGAATGCAAACCGGTTAACCCGAAAACCGAAAAACCTGTTTTTCAGCATATTTTGAATGATCAAAATAACCGGTTTCTTTTTTCAAGTAACCGGTTTTTTCGAGTTTTTTTTTATTACTTTCAAATGACACTACTTTTAGGCAAACATAGTTTTAAAACGCTGTTAAGGCTTGATATCAGTCGTAGGTTTGTTTATTAATATTTATGTACCATAGTGATAGCTACACCAATTGTACAGTTCTTCTGTTTACAATCATTAAAAATCCAGGCCGGCCGCGTGTTGTGAGAACAGGCAGTTAATGCTGTCAGGGCCAGAATTAAAATCTTGTAAGGACACCCAAATTATTATTCGCAGATGGAATACCCACCGTTGTTACGCATCATAACATCATCATCACCAAGGTGAACCATTTTCGTGAAAATGGGCTACTCTAATTTCAGCTAAAGAGTATCAAGATACTATCCTAAACGCCATAGCAAAGCCTCTTAAAGCCTCTCTCTTTTTGATAAAAAACTAGGGGTTTTTCAGCAAGACGCAGCTTCCGGTCATAAGGCACGCACTACCCAGGCTTAATGCCTTGCAGAGAGTGTTTTGGACTTCATTAAGGCTGATGATTGACCTTTGGCTAGCCCAGACCTCAACCCGTGAGAGTCGTACCGGGCGGCGGTCGCTCTAGCGACACGCAGGGATGCGATAGTCGTTGGTAGGATCCATGAGTTGGGACTCGAGGTGGCGCTACACAAATCTGAGGCTATGTGCTTTCACGGCCCTCGGAACGCGCCACCATCAGGTTCCCAACTAACGGTAGGAGGAGGTCACATCGGTGTCGGGTCGACGATGAAGTACCTGGGACTCGTCCTCGACAGCCGGTGGAATTTCGGGGAGCATTTCCGACGTCTGGCTCCCAAACTCAACCAGGCTGGGGCTACGCTCAAGCGGCTCCTGCCCAACCTTGGGGGTCCAGATGCCTCCTGCCGGAGGCTCTACGCGGGGATCGTTCGGTTCATGGCCCTCTACGGGGCGCCGTCGCTGCAAACGCGACCGGCGGCCATGCTGAACGCCTGCCAGAGGGTCATAGCAATACGGATGGTGCGGGATACCGCACTGTTTCCCGCGAAGCGGCGAGCCTTCTGGCTGGCCTACCACCATGGGATCTGGAGGCAACAGTCCTTGCACACATGCACGATATGCGCGTGGAGATGCAACGCCGGGGTGAAAGTCCGCTGCCGCGACAGGTCACGGCATGGCGGACAGAGCTCCGGCAGGATCTCACGGTGAAATGGCGTCAGCGAATATCGTAACCCAGTGCTGGGCACGCCACAATTATGGCGGTAAGTCCCCTCTTTGAGGAGCGGCTGGAAAGACCTCACGGCGTCCTTACCTTCCGCATGACGCAGGTCCCCACCGGACATGGCACGTTCGGGAGGTACCTGTTCCGGATTAAAGCGGAAGTGACGCCCGGGTGTCGCCATTGTGCGGAATGTCCGGAAGACACGGTGGAGCACATAGTCGAGGTGAGCCCTGCTTGGGCGTAGCATCGCCATGCCCTCGTGGGGGCGATCGGCGGCGGAGACCTTTCACGCCGGGCCTTGGTTGCTCGCAAAGGAGGAGGCCGACCGTATCAGGCAACGGCGCTCTCGCTGCCGCTGCCGGAATTCCGATCCCGATTTCCGGCCACCGTAGCAACAGCAGGGACCCAGCCGGGTCGAAGCCTACTGGGCCAGGGTTATCCAAAAGGGAACTCGAGCCCCGGTATGAAGGCTAGAAGGAACAGGGTGGGTCTTTTAGTCAGTAAGAGTCTGACACTATCTCCTGCTCCGCCCAAGAGCGGGGGTTGTCATTGGATGATTTTGCCCACCATAAAAAAATAGACCTCAACCTGTGAACTACAAATTGAGATATATATTAGAGAGCATGGGCTGCATGTAACAATAATTCAAGATCCTTGAAAATTCTTTACGATCAGCAGTGGACAACTTTCCAATGATCACCATGCGTAAACAGATGACGCGTGGCCTAAACGCTTAAAAGCCTGTGTTAAGGTTAATCTACACTAATACTAATACTCGTATAATAAAGAGGTAAAGTTTTTTTTTTGTTTTTATCTTATTTTGTTTGTAGGAGGTAACCTCTGGAAGTACTGGTCCGATTGCAAAAATTTTTTCACCGATAGAAACCTGCTTTGTTCCTGAGTGACATACGCTATATTCTATGTGCGTGAGCGAAGCCACGGGCAAAAGTTAGTGGTGGATATTTTAAGTAGAAGTATATATTAACTTCTAGCTTAGATTCTCTATGACATCATTCTGAGACATTCGTTTTTATGAAGTTGAGATTTTTTTATTTTGAACAGGATTCATATTAGGTATACAATATATTTTTAATAGATAAGTTCCAAGATAAGTTTAAAAATATTTATTTAGAACTAGCTTTTGCCCGCGCGGCTTCGCTCCCGCTCTTCCCTACTTCAGCCTACTATACCCTAACCTACCCTACTCTATCCTACTATACCCTACTCTACCCTACTCTACCCTACACTACCCTAATTTTCATTTTTTTTCCACAAGAACCTTCTCCTCATAATAACGAACACAACAAAAAAAAAATTAGCGAAATCGGTCCAGGCGTTGTTGAGTTATGCGCTTACCAACACATTTTGCGATTTATTTTTATATTATAGATTTCACAAGCAAAAAAAAATAAATTTTCCCTTATAAATAAATCAAAAAAAAAAAACTAATTTTAAAACCGGTTATCCGGTTAACCGGTTTTTTTTTAGGAAAACCGAAAAAAAAACGGTTTGTAATTTTGGCGGTTTTGCAATCCCTAAATTAACAGAGCTTTACAGCAAGATGTAAATGTCGCTGCTTTTAAATATGGCTAGAGCCCTCTACATGCGTGAATTCGTGTGCTAGAGTTCCTTTTTAAAATGGTGGTTAAAAAATGGCGGATAACGTAAAAATCTGCAGAAAAGACCTGGTGGATGCTAAAAAAAGACTTATTCAGCAACAAGTGAAAAAAAAGCTAGGTTTACTGGTAGATGTTGTTCGGCCTAATTCTGGCACCATAAATGACGGGAATACTGCTCAAATTGCTTTATACAATTAAAACCGCCAAATTTTTTCGGAAATCCAGGTACTCGAGCAGTGATTACTAGACGATTTACACGTCATTTTAAGTGTAATGTCCAGTGGTCTACCAATCGATAGTAATAAATTTGGCGATTTTTGTTAACAAGTTGCATAAAAATATGTAGAAAAACATCGCTTCATATAGGAATGCTATCTGAGCAGGCATCAGAATCCAGAAATAAATGTTGGAGGAGCGATCGTGAACATCACTCGAAAAATGGATAGGGTGGAAACAGTGACTGATTTATTCCATAGGGCCTTAGAGTCATCTGATCCGGTAATTTCAAATTCTCAAGTGTATACGTGCTTCAAAGACGAAATTCTATTTCTTAGGTTAATAAACTTAAAACTTAGCACAAATTCTAATCAAAATAAAGATGGTCATTATTCGTTTTACCTAACTACCCTAAAAATACAGTTTTAAAGGGTGATAAAGTTTTGATGAAAACGTTTACAAACGAAGTTACTAGCAGTGCTAGTTTCAGTATAAATAACTTATCCAAATAGTACGGAATTATCAAGAATAACATTAATAACAACTAAAAACCTTGTATAAGTCTGAATCTAACAAAGTTCCTAAGTTTAATAGTCAATATTTTAATATCCAATACCTCCCATTAAATAAAAATTAAGTCATCAAATATTCAGATTCGAAAGTGACAACCCTAGCAAAAACAGTTAATTTGGAATAACTTCTAGATTCCACGCAATTAGGATGTGTCAGTTTTGTGGTATGTAGGGGAGATAAAGGCCACAATTTTAGTATAAATAACTTTTCCAAATACGATGGAATTACCGAGAAAAAAAATAAAAACTAAAAACCTCATATAAGTCTGAATCTAACAAAGTTACGAGGTTCATTTTTATTTTAAAATATGCAGCATAAAAAACGCCGTCGATGTTCCTAAGGTCATAATTGCGTATCATATTTAGTTTCAGAGAAATGATTTTTTTCTAAATACCAGGTTGAAAAAAAAAACGATTTTCAAAAATTTTTATCTCAAAAACTAAAAATGCTAGTGAAATGGGGATACGAAATATTGCATTTGAATAACTTAAACTATCAGTTTTTTATATAAAAAGGCCATGTCCGAAAAATGGTCTTCATAAAACACTGTGGGTCGCTTGTAAATAGGTAGGTCAAATTCATGTTCAGCTACCCTCCGCTATTAAACTATCGATTGCTTCGCATAGACTTCGTAATATTTAGAACGAACGTTCAATTTAAATGTTTTTATTTTTGTATGAAAATCTGATGAACTAAAAAATATGATAGGTACATTTTACAGCACATAAACGCTTTGAAAACCTGCTAGGAGCAAATACCCCAGGAAAACATTACCCATTTAATTGAAAGTGTCCCAAACAGACTCAGAGAGTGCGTACGTAACCGAGGAGGACCCACCCGGTACTAAAGATACCCCTGTGTGACCAAACATGTTCATTTCATGGATGAAGTGTTTCACAAGATTTGTAATTCAAACAAGTACATAATCACATGTGGTGATTTTAATGTTAATTTATTAGAAAATTCAGCTTTATGTAGCAAAATTATAAGTTTGTTTCAGTCCTACAATCTTGTTAATTTGTTTTTAGAGCCTACAAGAATAACTCCTACTAGTGCCACTTGCATAGATAATATTTATACCGATGTTGTACCTAGCCATAAAGACATTATAAATTTACTAGATTCTGATCATTGTGGGCAATTAATTACTTTTCAAATTCCAAACATCATAGTGGCTAAAAACAATATCACTGTTAACCCGAAAACTGCAAATCGCTTAGAAACTTTTAAAACTAAACTAATTAATAATTTACCAGCATTGTCAACATTAGATGATCTAAATCAACAATATGAATGTTTTTTTTAATATGTACTGTAAGCAATTTAATTCCACTTTTATACCCAAAACTATATCGGTTAATAGTAATGTATCTTTCAGTGAATGGGCTACCATTGGTATACATAAAAGTAGAACGCGACTCTATGAATTGTATGAGGAAAAAATTCTTGTAAACACTGCCGAGTTTAGTTTGTATGTTAGAAATTATTCAAAATTATTCAAAAAAGTATGCTCTGTTGCAAAATCGCGCTACTTGAGTTCTAAAATTAAAAATAGTAATAATATAATTAAAACTACCTGGAATATTATAAACAGTGAAACTGGAAGATCTAAAAAACCATGTAGTGACTATAGCCTTAAAATTAATGACAGCGTGATCAAATCGGACTCACAAGTTGCTGCAGCTTTTGAAAAGTTCTTTTCAGAGATCCCCATATTAACTACAAAATCTCTGAACTCATCACCCACTGCTGCAGAGTCTCTGCTTAAAGAAAATGTTAAAGTTTGTGATTCAGATTTTAATTTCGAACATGTGACATAATATGTGGATATAATTAAAACCTTTAACACTTTGAATGTAAAAAAGACCACAGATTTATGGGGAAATTCTGTGGATGTTGTAAAGTCCATTATAAAGGTTGTAGCTCCTAGTTTAGCACTTATTTTTAATAATTGTATTGATCGTGGCGAGTTTCCTGACTTAATGAAGTATAGTAAAATAATACCATTGTTTAAAACGGGTAGTACATCTGACCCCACAAATTATAGACCTATTTCAGTGCTACCCACCTTTAGTAAAATATTTGAGAAACTAATTTTACATCAATTACAAAGATTTTTTAATAGACATAAGTTGTAACATAATAAACAGTTCGGTTTTACAAGGGGTCGTTCAACAACCGATGCCGGGGTTGAACTTTTAGGACATATTTATAATGCATGGGAAGACAAATGCGATGTCCTGGGCATTTTTTGTGATTTGTCCAAGGCTTTCGATTGCGTTCTCCATGAAACATTAATCAGGAAACTACACCATTACGGAATCCGGAATTCCTCTCTGGATCTTCTTACTTCTTATTTGAGTGATAGGATTCAGAGAGTTGATGTAAATGGAAAAAGATCACCCGGGTCTGTAGTATCAATGGGTGTGCCCCAGGGCTCGATTCTTGGTCCATTTTTATTTCTCATTTATATAAATGACTTGCCATACCTCATAAAGGATAACCATGATATAGTTTTGTTTGCAGACGACACTTCGCTTTTGTTTAAGCTTAAACGTCAGCAGCCGGTTACTGATGACATAAATAACGCCCTTTCAAAAATAGTACACTGGTTTAATGTCAATAACCTGCTCCTTAATGAAAAGAAAACCAAATTTGTTAAATTTACGATGCCTCACGTAAGGCAGGTAGAAACTAGTGTGCTAATTAAAGGTACAGAATTGAGTCCTGAAGACACTACAGTGTTCTTGGGTATAACTCTTGATGCTAAGCTTCAGTGGGGCCCACACATAGATAAGTTGTCGAAAAAACTTAGCTCTGCCGCATACGCTGTTAGACAAATTCGAAATCTAACTGACTTAGAGACAGCCCGTTTAGTTTACTTCAGTTATTTTCATAGTGTCATGTCGTACGGTATTCTATTATGGGGAAATGCCGCCGATATCCAAACGATTTTTGTTTTGCAGAAAAGGGCCATTCGTTCAATTTATAAATTAAGTCCCAGTTACTCCCTCAGAGATAAATTTAAAAATATTAATATTTTGACTGTGCCATCTCAGTATATCTATGAAAATATTTTGTATGTTCATAAAAATAAAAACATGTTTAAAAAATACAGTGACATTCACAACGTTAATACTAGGAACAAACACAAGTTAGTGGTTCCTGCCACCAGGCTCAAAAAAATAGGACGCTCATTTAGATGCCAAAGTATACATTTTTATAATAAGCTTCCCAGTCCTATTCAGGAACTTAGCATTAATAAATTCAAAATATTTGTAAAGCGAAAACTTTGCCAAAAGGCTTTTTATACTATAAAAGAGTATCTCGAGGATAAAACGGCTTGGGATTGACCTGCTCCAGTACCTACTCACTATAATTATTATCATTTGAATGTTTTTTTGTTTTAACTGCCTTTTTTTTTTATTGACGATTGTTGTTGTTTTACAATTATGACATGTTTATTTTTACTATTTGACAGATTTTTTTTTTTTTATATATACTTACTTTTTTTTACAATTTGTAATATTTACACTTTTGTAAATTTTATTATTGTGAATGTGAGAACTATGTGGATTACTCTTTCCTTTTCTTTTATTTTCACATGATGTCTGGCAGTTTTGAGTATTTGATGTGGCCTACCCAAATGTCCTTTCTTTGGCATTGTTCGTCAAGTCGTTGAGCTCCTTAGTAGTCCTGAGTTGAGCTACACGCATATTGACAAATGCTTGCACTGACTGGACAGGTCCACTTAGAACTGTGTGGTTCTTTCTTCAAAAGACCATCTCAGGCTCAATCTGCATGGTTCTCATATGATTTGACCATTACATGTTTTGCTGTATGGACTTTAAAAGAGACTTTGACCCCTGAGTTTGTTTCGGTGTTTCTTCTCAGGGTAGTCAGCTAGGAAACACCGTTCTCATCTAGCATTAATTGACGAAAAAAAAAAAATGACGTGTAAAAGTGTTTTTATAAAACCTACTTGCAAAATAAAGATCATTTATCATTTATCATTTAAGTAAAAAAAATCAAAATTGTCAAGATCGCATTTTTTAGGGTTAATTTAATTTTTTCATTTTTATGTGTTTTTAAGGAAATTTTAGTTCTTTTCATCATTCGACTGGTTTAGACAATTAATAGTACTTTACCCTCGAGACATCTACCCATAAAAAATATTTTTTTTTATCAGTTTTCATTTTCGATGATAAAAACGAAGTGGAAAAAAAATATAAAAAAATTAATGTTTTGACTAGTTTATTTTATCAACGGAAACCTCAACATATTTCCATTTCATTATAATATAACGAAAATAAGTAACACCTGACAAAATATACTAGCAATGGTGTGGGGTTACCATGACGTTCAAAGTAAGATTGTTTTAATCATCGATATACACCCTTACTTTTTAATTAGTACACAAAAAAATGGGGCTGTATCTGTACCCGTTACTGATCATATTTTTGTATTCAAAAGTAGAAAAAACCGAAATCCTAAAATTGACCACGAAAAGGTAAATTCATCATAGATTCAATCATACATGACAATTGCTAGTAGAAAATACTGCGGGTAGTGTTTTTCCATTTTAATCGTCATTTATTCATTCATAATCAATAGCTTGCACAATATTTTCATAAATTGAGAGACATTTTGGGATAAACAAACGCTAATAACTTTGCTGTTTATGAATATTATTTATTGAGATTTTACTTAAATAATAACAAGGGCTTTTCTAATAAGCCCTAAGCCTTAAGCCTTTTTTTAGCCCTTTTGATAATAAGGGCTTTTTTTAGTATTTGTACTAATTACAAATTAGTGGTGTATTATATGTACTACGCACTAGATTAGGCGTGCTGAACACTCACTTCAATCGAATCCGTTGCACTGAATTATAGGCATATTGACATGCATGGCGGTAAGTCCCCTCTTAGAGGCGTGGCTGGAAAGACCTCACGGCGTCCTTACTTTCCGCATGACGCAGGTCCTCACCGGACAAGGTTCGTTCGGGAGTTTCCTGCACCGGATTCATGCGGAAGTGACGCCCGGGTGTCGCCACTGTGCGGAACGCCCGGAGGACACGGTGGAGCACACAGTCGAGGTGTGCCCTGCTTGGGCGGAGCATCGCCGTGCCCTCGTGGGGGCGATCAGCGGCGGAGATCTCTCGCGCCGGGCCTTGGTTGAGGCCATGGTCCGGAGCGAGGAGTGGTAGGCGGTCGCTGGCTTCTGCGAAGCAGTAATGCTCGCAAAAGAGGAGGCCGAACGCATCAGGCAACGGCGTTATCGCCGCCGCCGCTGCAACCGGGATTCTGATCCCGATTTCCGGCCACCGTAGGCGCGGGCTTGCGGACAGTGAGCAATGGGTAGCTCACTGTCCGGCCGTCCGGTAACTGTCCGGACCAAGCCCAAGTCGTCGACGGCGCGCACTGTTCCCGCGCGCCTCAAGGAGTTGTCAGCAACAGCAGGGACCCAGCCGGGTCGAAGCCTACTGGGGCCAGGGTTATCCGAAAGGACGCTCGAGCCCCGGTATGAAGGCTAGAAGGAACGGGGTGGGTCTTTTAGTCAGTAAGAGTCTGACACTATCTCCCGCTCCGCCCAAGAGCAGGGGATGTCAATGCATGATTTTTTCCCACCATAAAAAAAATTATGTGCAATTTTGACGTTCATACAGTGTGAGAGCGGCGCTTATAAATTCAAAAGAAAGTGAACTTGGGACGTAAATAATAATTCAGTAGTCATGAAAGTAAAATAATTGATTATTCAAGCAATTTAATAGCTTCAAATATCGTAATAGTATGTTAGAAATTATATTATTTAATTTAAAAGCTTTTCCATTTTACAGTCATAGACTAAAACATGCAGATGTTCCCTTACACAAAAACCGGGTTTTTACCTACATCTGCTATAGTGAACACGAACTTTGCATGATGTTTTATTCCGTTTGTTTTTTTTTTTAATATTTTATCTAATACTAGCTTTTGCCCGCGGCTTCGCTCGCGTTAAATTCGAGGTATTGCGGTTCCCCTTTCTGTGGCGGGTTAGAAATAGACAAAAAGTAGCCTATGTCATTTTCCATCCCTTCAACTATCTCCACTAAAAAAAATCACGACAATTCGTCGCTCCGTTTTGCCGTGAAAGACTGACAAATAGACACACACACACATTCCATGTATAATATTAGTATGGAAGTATAGATCTTAGCCGTGTGCAGCGCCCCTTAGTGAACTCCACTGCGGGTGACGTAATTTACTACAAACTTATTATTTGCGGTTTGTACAGTAATCGGGTCTAGGGATCGAAGCGCAAAATTGTTTGTTTTTTATTGTATATATACTTTTCCAGGATCAAAAGTACTCAGTGTGGTGCCCAGGATATTAAAGAATAATTATACCAAGTTTCATCGTAATCGAACTGGTAGTTTTTGCGTGATGCCTGAACAAACAGACAGACAAAAAAAAATGTAATCACATATTTGGGTTCGGTGTCGGTCTAGTAACACCCCCTGCCATTTATTTTTTTGATATTTTCTATGTAGGTACAGAATTTTCACTTCTACAGATTTATTATAAGTTTTAAGATTTTTCTTTTTTGTACAAATAATAGGTACCTACTAATGAATTCCGTCAAATTCAATAATTACGAATACGTCTGTTTTTCAATACTGTAAAAACTCCGCAAGAAATGCCAGCAAATCATTGAGTATCAGATTTCATCGCTAAGTTTTGTGGTTAAGCATTCTGTCATTCGTAAGCACTAAAGTATTATGTACCTACCTACCTAGATATTATTTAGACATAAATTAGTATTCAAATATAAATTAGGTTCAGTTGAATTTGTAGTCATATGTGTAATATATATAAGTGATACATCACTAAGTGATCATTACTGTTATTGCGATTTCGTCCTTCATAAACTATAATTATATTTCAAGTTTGTTCACTCTGGTCAACCAAAACAGAAAAATTTATAAAATATCTTCAAGAGGATAGACGTGAAAACACGTGGCTTCCAACAAAATATCCGTTTATCTGCTCTGCACACTTTCAAACTGATGATACTAAAGCTGGAAATCAACAACAAACAAACAGTAGTGCTATTCCTTCAGAATCTTCCTTCAAACATTTACAGCTTTTCCCTACATCATTAAACCAAGTGCAAATTTCTGACTCCGAATCAATTTTTGATTCGCCCCGAAAAATTAAGTTGAAAATAAAACGGTGAAGGAAAACATCGTGCGGAAACCGGCGAAAATATTTCGAAGACATGCGACATTCACCAATCCGCACTGGGCCAGCGTGGTGGTTTACGGCCCATTCCCTCTCATAAAGAGAAGGCTTGAGTCCCAGCAGTGGGAACATTAAAAAGCTGATTATTTATTATTATGACAAACATTATGCTATAGTTATAGTTGTTGTTTGTTTTTTTACTAAATATTAGCAGCGCAGTCCTGACCATCATTCACTAAAGATAGCTGTCCTTTAGAATGATGATTACAATAAATGGTTTCATTATTTTACTCGTATTTGAATTCACTTATTTATTAAAGTAGTAGACGTAGTTTTCTGAATTTACACTAACGTGGACTATTGGTAAAATTTTGAAATAGAGTTTTATTGTAATGAAGTATTGTAGGCAAAAAACTGTGTCACTTCTGCGGTATAAAAATCTATATCGATAACATGTCATTAAACTATGTTGCTATCAGCGCTTTATATTTTAATAGTTCTGTTACACGACATAATGCCAATGTAGCGCTGCAGCAGATTTTCGTTTTAACTTTTCAATATTTTGACAAATAGTTTCCATGAAAGGGCTTGTCTATCAATAGAATGTAAGTTTTGTTGTGGTTTGGTTTTAATCTTGTTTCAGTGTGGGTAAGAGATGGCACTAGACAACCTGTATAGCTCTGTCTCTTACACACACTAAAACAAAATTAAAACAATGTTACTTTAAACGTCATCTGGTCCTTTTTGCTATTGATTTCTCGTATTGGCCTCTAACATAAAACCTAGGTTTCATTTCTGGCGAAAAGAAATTGTAAATCATGCCAATATTTTGCATTGGCCTTTGAGAACTAACAAATATTTTTTTTACATGATTGCCCCAAAAAAGGAGAATAATGTTCTTAATCTCCACGCGAACGAAATCTTAGTAAATATTACGATACAATAGAATTTTTAATTTTGTGTTAGAAGGACAAATATGCGATGGCGTCAGTTGAGACAAATGAAGTGTCTCGCGTAGAGCCGGATGTAGCGGACAACACAGCACAACTGTCGGCCGCACAGCGCGCGCGCATCGAACGGAACCGCCTGCAGGCGCGCCAGCGTAGGGAGGCGCGCCTCGTTCAGCGACCCACGTGAGTATCTCCCCGCCCGCCACCCGTCTGCGCGAGTGACCCTCGCTCAGCTCTTTGTGTCCGCAGGGAGGCACGTGCCGCCGCGCCGGCCGACAGCGGGGGCGGCTTCCTGTTGGACGAGCACGAGCCCGCGCCGCCGCCGCGCGCTCGATTGCCACCCGCGCCCATACAGGACCCGGCGGAGCGGCCTAGCTGCCTCGACTGCGACCAACGCTTCCCGCAGTCCTACCTCTTCGATACTTTCGGGCACAACGTGTGCGACGAGTGCAGGTCGGTAGATAAGTTCGCGAGCCGTCCCGCTCGCTGGCGAACCGGCAGCTAAAGATACGTTCCCCACAGGGACGACGACGGTGCGCACGCGCTCATCACGCGCACCGAGGCGAAGAGCGTGTACCTGCTCAAGGACTGTGACCTGGACCTGCGGCCGCCACCGCTGCGCTTCGTGCGGCGCCGCAATCCGCACGGCTCGCGGCTGGGCGACATGCGTCTGTACTTGCGCGCGCAGGTGGAGGCGCGCGCGCTGCTGGCGTGGGGCTCGGCCGAGGCGCTGGAGGCGGAGCGCGAGCGGCGCGAGGAGGCGCGCGCACGCAGTAAGCACACGGCCACGGCGCGGCGCCTGCGCGCGCTGCGCATGGACGTGCGCTCGAGCCTGTTCGCCAGTAAGCGCGCAGCGCACGAACACGCTTTCGGTGCAGAGCAATACGACCCGGACAGTGACCAGTACTCGCGCACCTGCGCCTGCGGGCACGTCGAAACCTATGAGAAAATGTGATGTGCCATTGGATTGAAATATAAATAGAACTCTGTCACTGCAGCTAATTTATCATTTTTATAAACAATTAAATAATTCCAGAATAGAATGAAGAATTGATATTCTTACACAACCTACAACACCACCCACCTACCTTTTTGTCGGCATGGGCGTCAGAAGCCAGTGCACGGTTCCAAATGGTCGTTTTCTATGAGGAAGAACCAGCAAGAAACTCCATGGTTACTCTCTATTTTTAAAAAAATATTGGTTTTACAATACTATTATTAGGTTCTAGCCACGGAACAGTAAAAACAGTGGAAGAAGTAGGCGTGGCACTGTCGCCGCTAGTAAGAATCGCGTTGCGCACTTGCTGTTCAAGCGCACTCATTCTCTAACTAGACTGCGCAACATAATAATTAACGAAAAATAATATTAAAATGCCTTATTGTCCCATACTGTACTTTAAAAACCATAGTCTGACTAAAAATCTAACTCATGGAGGTGTATCATACCACCGAAAAGTATTATTTTCGGATTTATTTTAATAAAATGAAAAAATAAAATTACGTGAAACATTGCGCAGGATATACAAACAAAACTAGTCCTTAGTTACATCACTACAAAGTTGATTTTCTTTTCTCGGTTATTAGCTTTTCTGGAATATTCGTTAGTCTACCTATACTTTTGACGCTATCCAAATAGTGCGTGACTTTATCGATAAAATCAATCGATATGTATAATATGTATTACATTGCCTTTTTAAAATATATATTATAGTTTAATAGTTTTTGTAAGTAATATAATACAGATAATTATTAAATTAATAAATATAATAAAATAAAAATTGTGGTATGATATTTGTGATGTATTTTAAATAAAAGTTAAAGAGTTAGGAACAACATAGGGCGTTTGAATTATACTTAATATTCAGCAGTGGGCGATGACGATGATTTCAGCTGAGATGATGATAATTGATGTACTATGCAAATAAATACCCTTTTTACTACGTTTAAAAATTGCCTTTAATTATAATAATTTCATAATTTTAATACTATCGCATACAATTTTTTTTTGCATGATATGTTTTAAATACGTTTTCATACAATCGATACATATTTCGATCGAATAAGGTTACTTCCCTATCTGAGTAGCAGCGAGCGCATTCGCGTCAGTGATACGCCATTCAAATACCAATCTTATTTTTACGTATGTAGTTACAGTTCATACTGAATATTATATACTGAACAATGCCATCTAGCGACGAGTGCCAGTACTTGGTAGTCAAAGATGTATTTCTTTCTTGTTTTTGTCAATTTGATTTATAGACTTTTGAAATTAAAGTTGCATTTCGTATAATTTTTTTTTTGCATTTCGTCTACGCCCTATTTTTGTTTTCAGCCAATCATATTTTTAGGTTTGCAGTAAGAGTAAATTGTAAATGTATGAGTTTGGCGACACCGGTTCTGGAACAAACATTTTCTCAAGCTACTTCCACTGTTTTTACTGTTCCGTGGTTCTAGCTGTCCCGCGCGGTTTCGCCCGCGTCTCAGACGCGGGCGAAACGGGCGTAAGCACCCGGGGTTTGTTGTGTAATGTCCTGAATTATGTGAAGGAGTAGGTACATTCGTTCCAAATAAATTGTGATTCTGCTATATTAATACTTCAAAAGATATATTCGATTTAAATATACAACTGATTGGGTGACCATAATTCGGGTGTATTCCACTATTTCCATGGAAATACAAAATAGAAAATGTGGGACCAGCGTTTTTTTACCCGACTGCAAGAGGGTTATGTTTTTCGCGCGTATCTTGTATGTTTGTATGTATGTAATATTCTTTATTACCTCATATCTTCCAAACGGCTGAACAGATTTGTATAATTAACATATCGTTAGATTCGTCTTGATAACCCAAGTGTTCTTAGATAGGTGACGTTAAAAAAAAAACAACATATCGACTGTGAGATGCTATATGTTAGACTAATTTTTTTTTTTATTTTGCAATATGGGTATCAAATTAAAGGGCTTTTCATGAGGATGTCACAATGGTATGTCATGACACACACAGTTCAGCAACAGTCATTCTATCTAATGTGGGTCCCGACTGTTGCTGAACTGTGGACTGAACTTGTCTATTATTCTTTTCAGTTTTTATTTAAATATTTTTTTTAAGCAGTCGGGTTTTTTATATTTTTTAAATTATTTTTTTATTTTACACTTTTTTTACAAATTATATCCCATTATTTCTGTCAGTCGGGTTTGAAGTCTGTGTCGTCAGAAACCACATAGTATTTACTCCACTTTCGTTTTGTTTCCATTTCTACTCCTTTTCAATTTTGTAATTCTAAATCTTAGCAATCTAAACAAACTTTTTTTCTGAAAGCCTAAATTATTTTCGGTAATATTTGTATAAATTTGTCTTAGACCAAGATAGCGGCTAGTTGCCGAGCCGGTGCAGCGATGTTTGTCTTGATTTATGCGTCATCAAGTCAACCGTCGCATCGCGCGATGCACTATATTTTTACACTATATTTTTTTGAAATATTGTGGGTATAGTGAGAAAATTGTTTTGTAACTACCATGGCATATTTTATATAATATTTAGTTGCGTATCTATTATAACAATATTATCACACAAATACACTAGCATCAATATTTATTTATTTATTTTAAGTATAGGTTATATCTATAGGTATAGGTTATATTTATTTGTTTATGTATATTTTATTTACCACCATCCGTGTGTCACTGCGGGGTGCCAACTGAAAATCAGCGCTGGGTGTCTGACGCCCAGCAATTGCTGAGTTGATGACCCTTTCGGTTCAGGCACAGTCACTGCAACTGTATTGTATATTTGTAATACTCTTTTTTTTATTACTCTTTTATGTTGTGGTATATTGTGTTGCTTGTGCTGAATAAATGCTATTCTATTCTATTCTATGTTCGCTGAAGGTCATACAGGTTTACGCCCCGACCTCGACACACTCCGATGACGAAGTGGAGTCCATTTATGAGGATATATCCATAGTCATGCATGGTTCTAAGACTCATTTCACCGTGGTCATGGGGGACTTTAATGCGAAACTAGGCAAATGAGATGGTGATGAGCTGCGAGTGGGGCAATTTGGATTTGGACATCGGAACCGCCGGGGACACCTACTGGCTAGTTTTATGGAGAAGGAGGGCCTCTACATGATGAACTCCTTTTTCAGAAAGCGTAAGCACAGGAAGTGGACCTGAAAAAGCCCTGATGGTGTAACTAAAAATGAGATTGACTTTATCATGTCGACGAAGAAGCAAATATTACATGATGTCTCTGATCAATGCGGTGAAAACCGGTAGTTGATCACCGTATGGTAAGAGGCACATTGAATATCAATGTCAAGCTTGAAAGATCTCGACTGATGAAGTCTACGCTCCGTCCGCAGATCCAGATCCAAAACTCCGAGAGCTTTCAGCTCGAACTTCAAATTCGTTTCGAGTGCCTAGGAAGCTCCGTGGGCAAATATAATGGTGGGTTCGTGGAAGCTGTCCATACAGTCGGGACTCAGTTTTTTAGGACTCATACAAGTAAGACCAAGAGGCTCACGGATCAAAATCTCGAACTCATGAAGAAGAGGCGTGAAATGACTTTGCAGTCTTCAGATGATGCGCACCCGTACCGGCAGCTCAATAAACGGATCTCGAAGTCTTTGAAACGCGACCTTTGCTGATTTAATACCGAGAGAAGGACGCGATTGAGCGGAATAAGGGCTTCAGTTTTTGCTCGGGATCTGTCTATTGAGCTGAGCCAGCACACGAAAATGAAGACCGAAGATGGCAGTCATATCCACCAAATCAGAGCTTCTGGAAGAGATCAAGGCATTTTATGGACGGATATAAACGTCAATCTCCAAACCCGCTACAAATCTGGCAAACGACCCAAGAGCTAGACTGACTCAACACTACACTGAAGATATCCCGGACGTCAGCCTGTACGAGATTAGGATGGTCTGAGGCAGTTGAAGAACAACAAGGTGTCGGGTGAGGACGGAATTACGGCTGAGTTCCTGAAAGCGGGTGGAAAACCGGTCCTAAAGGCCTTTCAGAAGTTGTTCGATTCCGTCATACTCGAGGGAAAAACGCCACAGGCATGGAGCAGAAGTGTGGTGGTACTATTCTTTAAGAAGGGTAATAAAACCCTGCTGAAGAATTACAGGCCCATCTCACTTCTGAGCCATGTCTACAATCTGTACTTACGTGTGCTAACTCTCCGTGATTTTATTCATTAACCGGTAAAAATGTCGAAATTTAACGTTGAAATGGCTTTCAACGATTTATTGAAGAAAGTTGCAGCGTTGACAACAAAAACTGCGACTCAAACAGCTGCTATAGAAAATCAAAGCAAAATAATAGAAGATCAACAGCGAAAGATCGATGAATATTTCGTCACTATTAATAATAATAATAATTCCCTGTTCCCGATGCCGGTGGGCTACTATTTTTTGTATTTTTAAATGTTTTTTTTTTAATATCCTTTTTATAAGAAATATTTAAAAATATAATTAATATGTATAAATATAAATAAATGTAATAATAATAATAACGAGAGGTCGAGCGCGCATACGATCTTTTACCAGAAATGGGGGCAATAACCATCAGCCCCCAAGATGTAGCCCGTGCAGTTCGTCCGTTACCGAACTGGAAATCTCCAGGGCCGGACGGGCTGCACAATTTCTGGCTCAAATGGTTTCAAGGGTCGCACGCTCGCTTGGCATCTCAGTTCCAATCTGCCTTAGAGTCAAGGTCGCTGCCCCAGTTTCTAACAACAGGAATAACCCACCTGCTCCATAAATCAGGTAGTACTGCGGAACCCAAAAATTATAGACCGATTACGTGTTTGCCGACGGTCTATAAAGTTCTTACATCCATTCTGAGAGCTAAAATCAATAGTCATATTGAAACAAATTCTATCATGTCTGTCTCTCAGAATGGATGTAGGAACGGGTCCCGCGGTACTAAGGAGCTGCTCCTCATCGATATTGCCATTAGCCAACAGGTTCGACGTTCTCGAAAGAATCTGTCGGCATGCTGGATAGATTATAAGAAGGCCTATGACTCTGTTCCTCATACATGGCTCATGAGGGTGCTAGAACTGTATAAAGTTGATGCAACTTTGCGCACCTTCCTGATGTCATGTATGGGGCAGTGGAGAACAGTCCTTCACTATCCGGGATGTCGACAGATTTGGGAGAACAGCGAACGGATAAGGATTGAGCGTGGCATATTCCAGGGTGACAGTCTGAGTCCACTGTGGTTTTGCCTGGCTTTGAACCCTCTCAGCACACTGCTGGAGGGTTCTGGCTTAGGTTACCGGTTGAAAAGAGGCGGTCAGGTCATATCTCACCTTCTTTACATGGATGATCTGAAACTCTTTGCCCCCAACAACTTGCAACTGATGGAGCTACTGAAGGTAACTGAAACCTTCAGTAGTGCCATCAGGATGGACTTTGGTGTGGACAAATGTGCAGTCATACATGTAAAGCGAGGAGAGATTATGGAATCCGAGGGAATTTAACTCTCCGATTCCATACACCTTAGATCCCTCAGCTCAACCTTACAAGTATTTGGGTATGTCGGAAGCGTTAGGCATCAATACTGATGACGTGAAACAATCGTTGAAGGAGCGCTTCTTTGGCCGCCTGAATAAAGTACTGAATAGTCTTTTGTCAGGCGGAAACAAGGTGCGCGCTTTCAACGGTTGGGTCATGCCAGTATTAATGTATTGTTTCGGCATACTCAAATGGACTCAGACAGAACTTGACGCCCTGGATAGGAGGGTCCGTACACTACTTACCGCAAATCGGATGCATCACCCACGGTCATCGGTGATGAGACTGTATATCCCGCGGAAGTGTGGGGGTCGTGGCTTCTTAAATGCTAAGACCCTACACAACCGCGAGGTATGCAGTCTCAGGGAATATTTCCTAGCCGTCGACGTGGGTATGCACCGAGATGTAGTGGCGGTGGACAAGGGCCTCACCCCGCTCTCCTTAGCTAACGAGAACTGGCGCAAACCTTTAGTACTGGATACTAATGACCGCAGGGAAGTATGGCACAGCAAGGAGCTTCACGGACGCTTTTACCGGGCCTTACATGGGCCCGATGTAGACCTATTAGCGTCCGTATCTTGGCTACGTTTCGGTGACCTCTTCGGGGAAACCGAAGGTTTTGTCTTTGCAATTATGGACGAAGTTATGATGACGAACAATTACCGGAAATACATTGTGAAGGATGGTACGGTTGGCATCTGTCGGGCATGCCACCGGCCCGGAGAATCAATCCGACACATTATTTCTGGGTGTTCTCGTCTGGCTAACGGTGACTATTTGCATAGACACAACCTCGTAGCCAGGATTATTCACCAGCAACTTGCTCTTAAATACAATCTTGTAGAATCAGAAGTACCGTACTACAGGTATGTGCCCGACCCAGTTCTCGACAATGGCAGTATCACGTTATATTGGGATCGACCTATCATCTCTGACAGGACTATTGTTGCCAATAAACCTGATATAGTGGTGATAGATCGACTAGAGCGTCGCATAATGATTGTTGATATAGCGGTCCCTCATGACGAGAACCTTGTGAAAGCTGAGAAAGATAAGCAGATCAAATATCTTGACTTAGCTCGCGAGGTTGTCGACATGTGGGAAGTGGATAGAGCAATCATTGTGCCGATAGTCCTAACGGCCAATGGCTTAATAGCTAAGAGCCTCGAACAACATCTAAGAAGGCTCTCGTTAGGCAGCTGGATCAAGGGCCTGATCCAGAAAGCAGTACTCCTGGACACGGCGCGCATAGTTAGGAGATTCCTCTCTCAGGAGCCCTGACCACCAGCAGCTTGGACCCTGTTCCCGATGCCGGTGGGCTACTATTTTTTATATTTTTAAATGTTTGTTTTTTTAAGTGCTTTTTAAGAAATATTTAAAAATTTAAATGTTATGTACATATATAGATAATAAATGGAATAATAATAATATTCCACAACACCGTCTAGTCCCAAGCTAAGCAGAGCTTGTGTTATGGGTACTAGACAACTGATAAACATACTTATATATTTCTAAATACATACATATGTAATGAAATTCCCTCCTTGGAAATGACATTTCATTTTTTTAATTTTTAAGCTGTGGATACGGGGTGACGTATCATTCAATGACAGATGATTTTTAGATTATTTTGTGCATTTTATTGTCATAAAAACTTGTAGAGAGATAATTAAAGGGATATAATTGAGGAGGCGATATTAGTGAACTTTAATGTCGTTTCTTTGTTTTCAGGTGAGATAAAAGTGTAATTTTAGTTAAACGATAATTTATTACATAATACTGTAAAAGCATGTTGAATAAAACAAATCTTTGTTTTCAGAGAAACAATTTGTGGTTTATTTCGAAAATCCTCAATAATATACCTTATAAAACGACATTTTTGTTAACTAAAAGAAGATGGACCGGCTGCAATTTGAGTTTACGATGATAGCTTCAAATGATGGCAAATCAAATGTATTAGCCATAACCTCAATATCTACAGAAGAAGGAAAATGTTATGTTTTACCTGATGAGCTGAAGCCGGTGATTCATCATACATATATTGTCAAAATGAATACTTTCTCAAAAATAACAAATAGTATAAAAAAAAGATATCACAGTAGAAAAATATGGATAAAATTGGATGAAGATCTTAAGAAAACATATAGAGATGAGGAAGGTAATATGCAATTTTTAGATCAATATTTAGAAGAAATGAGCACAAAACAACCAATAGACATAAACGACAATTTCCAACATATCTTGGAAAAATTAATAGAAACTACTACAAAGAAAGAAAATCAACATAACCTAAAACATATTTCAGAGAAATTTATTATTGAAAAATTCACAAGCAAGAACCCTAATGCAATGCAATGGATTGAGAATTTTGAAAAGGAGTGTGAGCGCTTTAATATATCAAAAGATGAAACAAAAATAGATATATTGAGATTATTTTTAGAAAAATCTTGTTTGGATTGGTATAGCTCGATGGCCATAAAACTAACAATAAAGGCTGAATGGAATGAATGGAAAAACAAATTTTTAGAAACTTTTAAAAACCGAGGATGGGACATAGTTACATATGCTCTCGCATTTAGATATAAAGAAGGACTACTAATTGATTACGCTATTAGAAAAGAAAGGCTAATGCTAGGCATAAACAAATCGATAGACTCCAAAACAATGATAGATCTTATTGCAACAGGTTTACCTGGGTTTATCTTAAATAGGTTAAACAGAGATGAACTCAATGACACTACTGATTTGTTCAATGAGATAAGAAAATATGAAGGTATGATGTACAAGAAAAACTCAAGTACAATAAAGAGTTGTACATTCCTTTATAAAAATAAAACTAATGAGAAGAAGCCATGTAACACTTGTGAATCTTTGAACAAAGGAATTAGATATCATCCGGAAGAGTCATGTTGGTTCAAGAAAAATAAAAATGAATCTGAAAAAGTTTTTAAACCCAGAAATGTAAATAACAACTCCATTATTGAAGTAGATATAAATACTGAGAAAAAAAACGAGTAAGTACACCATTAATCAAAATCAAGCTCTTATTAGAAAATAAACTAGAAGTGAGCGGCATTTATGATTCAGGCTCACAGATCTCTTTAATAAATTCAAGACTGATTAAAATAAAAGAAAAAAAGGACAATGAGAATATAGCATATATGAAAACGGTTAATGGTGTGAAAAAAACAGATGGCTTGATAACAATAAAAATAAAAATATTTGATTTAGAAGAAGAGGTGGATGTATACATAGTAGAAAATGAATATTTTGATGATTTTATAATCGGATTGGATATGATAAAGAAATTCAAACTAACCCAAAACAACGTTTAAAAACAGCGTAAATTTTGGTATACAATTTGTTGTATATCAAAAACAGCGTTATTTAAACAGCGTTTATTTTGATATACAATTTGTTGTATATCAAAATAAGCACACCTGTTTATACCTGGCAACCCATAGTTATGCCAGGAAACAAATAGGCAACCCAACATTTTTATGTTCTAAAGGCTTCACTCTTTCGGTTAGTATTAAATTTATTCGTTAAACACACCGGCGCATTTAAAAAAAAAAAAAAAATTGTTTGGCCAGGAATTTCTCAGGCAACCCAACTGCGTTACATTCTTTAATATACTAAATTTATCATAAAATACGTTTCATCCATTAAACAAACCGGTGAAGGTCGTTCTTAACCGTATCCTCTACCACGGAACAGTAAAAACAGTGGAAGTAGCTTGAGAAAATGTTTGTTCCAGAACCGGTGTCGCCAAACTCATACATTTACAATTTACTCTTACTGCAAACCTAAAAATATGATTGGCTGAAAACAAAAACAGGGCGTAGACGAAATGCAAAAAAAAAATTATACGAAATGCAACTTTAATTTCAAATGTCTATAAATCAAATTGACAAAAACAAGAAAGAAATACATCTTTGACTACCAAGTACTGCCACTCGTCGCTAGATGGCATTGTTCAGTATATAATATTCAGTATGAACTGTAACTACATACGTAAAAATAAGATTTGTATTTGAATGGCGTATCACTGACGCGAATGCGCTCGCTGCTACTCAGATAGGGAAGTGACCTTATTCGATCGAAATATGTATCGATTGTATGAAAACTTATTTAAAACATATCATGCAAAAAAAAAAATTTGTATGCGATAGTGTGATAGTATTAAAATTATGAAATTAATATGATTAAAGGCAATTTTTAAACGTAGTAAAAAGGGTATTTATTTGCATAGTACATCAATTATCATCATCTCAGCTGAAATCATCGTCATCGCCCACTGCTAAACATAAGAATATTAAGTATAATTCAAACGCCCTATGTTGTTCCTAACTCTTTAACTAAATTTATTTAAAATACATCACAAATATCATACCACAATTTTTATTTTATTATATTTATTAATTTAATAATTATCTGTATTATATTACTTACAAAAACTATTAAACTATAATATATATTTTAAAAAGGCAATGTAATACATATTATACATATCGATTGATTTTATCGATAAAGTCACGCACTATTTGGATAGCGTCAAAAGTATAGGTAGACTAACGAATATTCCAGAAAAGCTAATAACCGAGAAAAGAAAATCAACTTTGTAGTGATGTAACTAAGGACTAGTTTTGTTTGTATATCCTGCGCAATGTTTCACGTAATTTTATTTTTTCATTTTATTAAAATAAATCCGAAAATAATACTTTTCGGTGGTATGATGCACCTCCATGAGTTAGATTTTTAGTCAGACTATGGTTTTTAAAGTACAGTATGGGACAATAAGGCATTTTAATATTATTTTTCGTTAATTATTATGTTGCGCAGTCTAGTTAGAGAATGAGAGCGCTTGAACAGCAAGTGCGCAACGCGATTCTTACTAGCGGCGACAGTGCCACGCCTACTTACTTCTTCCACTGTTTTTACTGTTCCGTGTCCTCTACTATTACTGTGTATTTGGGCAGTACATTAGATTTAGTGTTATCTACGTTTGATTTGAGTGACTTAGGGGTACAACTCTCTGAGGAACCCCTAGTAAATATTGATGCATAACATCCGCCGCTGGTTATAACCACCAGGTTATCAAATCGGGAAGTGGAGGGTAACCGGCTTTCACAAAATTGTAATGATAGTATGTCGTTAATTAATAAAAATAGGTGGAATTTTAATCGGGCAGATTTTCAAAGACTTTATAATGGTTTCATATTATTAGATTGGGAACCACTGTTTAAGGACGTATTCACCTATTTTGACAAATATCACGGTTTTTCGGGAACCATTATGATGCTCTAGGAATCATAATTATGAGTATATCTTGGTATCAAATAAAAGACAATATATCTATCTCCAGGATGGCATAAAAAAAATATTACGGTCTTATATAAAATTTTCATATAAATACGATTTTACCAACGCACTAATACAAGAAAATTACGAAACACAGAGTCTGAGTAGGAACCCGTAACTTAAATCCAGTAAACATTTTTACTTTAAAAAACATAAAATAATACAGCTTATATAGTCTTCAACACCTATAGCTAATTATTTTGAACCTACATAAATAACTTTATGATTTATGACCAAAATAAAACCACTCTCAAGATTTCTTCATACATTTTTCATTGAACGCGCGATGTCTAGCGTCAGTCCGCGCTCAGAAGCGCTTGTGAACGGGTGTCCGTATCGCTCTCTTACAAAAAATAAATACGTCTAAAATGTGTGCCGACTTGTATACTGCGACTGCAAAGACGTGCTACTTTTTCGGACCGAAATAAAAGTACAAATAATTCATACTCATTTTTTTTTAAGTTGTTAGGACTAATAATGGACTTTACTGATACAGAATGAGTTTTATTCTAAAACAAAAACCAGAAATGGCCAACGGAACTTCATACTTACATAGATATCACAACGTAGATAGATAGGCGACTATGACAATAAAAATAAATAAATGTTTTTTTTTTTGGAACGAAGTTCCTTATCGCGCGTTGTGAAAGGGGGCTAGACAGAAAAAATTCTCACGAAAAGTTGTACCGACACTTTTTTCTTTTTTTTTCCTTCTATAATATTCCATCACAATTTTTTTTTTTAAGTTTTTGGCTTGGAAACTAATTTTTTATCTATTAATGGAAATTCAAGATGGCGGCTGCAATAGATTATCAACTTTTTCGATATGGGTGTCTTTTTCATGTTTTTCGAGGGTTTTGAAGCCGACAGTAATGTCAAAATTTGAATCCAAGATGGCGGCTGCAATAAATTATCAACTTTTTCGATATGGGTGTAGTTTTCGTGGTCTTCGAGGGTTTTGAAACCGATAGTACTGTCAAAATATAAATCCAAGATGGCGGCTGCAAGAAATTATCAAATTTTTCGTCATGGGTGTCGTTTTCATGGTTTTCGAGGGTGCTGAAACCGATAGTACTGTCAAAATATAAATTAAAGATGGCGGCTGCAAGAAATTATCAAATTTTCCGTCATGGGTGTCGTTTTCATGGTTTTCGAGGGTGTTGAAACCGATAGTACTGTCAAAATATAAATCCAAGATGGCGGCTGCAAGAAATTATCAAATTTTCCGTCATGGTTGTCGTTTTCATGGTTTTCGAGGGTGTTGAAACCGATAGTACTGTCAAAATATAAATCCAAGGTGGCGGATGCAAAAAATTATTAAATATTTCGTCATGGGTGTCGTTTTCATGGTTTTCAAGGGTGTTGAAACCGATAGTATTTTCAAAATGTAAATCCAAGATGGCGGCTGCAAGAAATTATCAACTTTTTCGTCATGGGTGTCGTTTTCGTGGTTTTCGAGGGTGTTGAAACCGATTGTACTGTAAAAATGTAAATCCAAGATGGCGGCTGCAATAAATTATCAACTTTTTCGATATGGGTGTCTTTTTCATGGTTTTCGAGGTTGTTGAAGCCGATAGTGCTGCCAAAATGTAAATTTAAGATGGCGGCTGTCAGAAATTATCAACTTTTTCGTCATGAGTGTCATTTTCATGGTTTCGAAGATGTTGAAATAGTGCTGTCAAAATGAACATAAAATAGGATAGTATTTTTTAGTTATATTGTATTGGCTAGACGGAAAAAATTCTCACGAAAAGTTGTAACGACACTTTTTGCTATAGTAAGCTATTGTAAGCCGTGCGGCGTGCGAATGTTTCTCTGTCTGTCTCTCTCTCTCTCTCTCTCTCTTATAGAAAGCAAGCCAGAACGGAACTTCGTTCCATCCGGGTGTCCCTTGACACCTCAGTAGTTTTTTTTTATTATTATTATTGATAGTCTCGCGTTTGACCACTATCTCACCTGATGGTAAGTGATGATGTGGCCGACGATGGAGCACGCTTGCCTAGAAGTAACCTATTCACTCTCGGTTCTGAATAGTTATGTTAAAAATGGTACCGTCGAAGTGACCTGATTATGATGATGATGGAGCCGGAAGATAGGCGCCGGAACTCCGTAATTAATCAATGTGTCCTAGCCATGTTTGGGCTTATTAGAATTGTCATGAGATGCACTTTGGCTGTAAAGTACTATCAAACTGATTTGATGATGATGATGGAACCGGAAGTTAGGCACCGGAACTCCGTAATTAATCAATGTATCCTAGCCTTGTTTGGGCTTATTAGAATTGTCATGAAATGCATTTTGGCTATAAGGTACTATCGAAGTGACCTGATGATGATGGAGCCGGAAGATAGGCACCGGAACTCCGTAGTTAATCAATGTATCCTAGCCGTGTTTGGGCTTATTAGAATTGTCATGAGATGCACTTTGGCTATAAGGTACTATCAAATTGATCTGATGATGATGGATAACCCTATTGTAATCCAATCGGGCCTTGCATTTTGTCATGAATCTTGAAACTCGATAAAAATAATTTGTTCGAGCTTAGAATATAGGTTATAATGACACGTATGACATCGTAGTGCAATTCGAGTATAGTACAAAATAAAACAATATCTTCCAGTACCAAGATAAATTAGGACACTTTTCACTACATATTATAAAACAAAGTCCCCCGCCGCGTCTGTCTGTCTGTCTGTTCGCGATAAACTCAAAATTTACTGCACCGATTTTCAAGCAGATTTCACCACTCGTTAGCGTGATTCTTGAGGAAGCTTTAAGTATATAATTTGTTAAGTTTTTGTATGTATTTTTGTGTACATTAACGATATTTGTTGAAGAGGTCGGGAAAAAATAAGCCGTCTGGGAGCTTATAACGAAAACGCTGCCTAAACCCTTTGAGATATAACAAAATAATGTTTCGTGGAATTGTGTATCTTATATAGGTCTACAGGAAAGTCCGCGGTGGCATGTGTCTATCTCTTAAGGTTAACATAATATATCCATTTTACTACTTTTAAAAATTGGCATTCATGAAGTGTTTATTGGAAAGCTATTTACATAGTTACGGTATTAATTCTTATCAAAATAAGTTACTTCGCGTTCAAGACTATATTAGTATCTGTAAATTACTTTTGAATCATTTAAATCGGAGGTACCATTAGAAAGCTTTCATAAATTTAATAATTCTCAAAATTAAATTCACGAGTTCACGAGTTCCGCTCTTCAGTAGCTACGCATGACGCGGTCGCTGATCGTCCCCCCGCACCTTTTTGCCTACTGTTTCTTTAGCTAATAAGCCGAACGACAACAACGCACGACTGATGACTGTGTGTTGTGTTTTCTTTTGGATGTTGTTGAAAAGTTATAATTGCATTTTTGTTTTGTGTTTGTTTTCTTAACTAACACAAAACCAACAATGGTAGTATATGTGAATTAAGGTAGTAAGAACTACGCTGCTCACGCTTATAAAATGGAGGTCCAAAATTTATGGGAAATAACATTAGGTTACGCCACGTGGGCGAAGCCGCGGGCAAAAGCTAGTGTATTTATAAATCAATTTTTCCTGTTGCCATTTTGATATACAAGGAATTAAAGTTGCCACAATATCATGATATTAAATTAACGATGATTTATTCATCTCCCAGTAACATGCTTTAAAATTATTCAGTCCCATACAATCTTTTCACACAAATACAATACAGAAATTGGCTATGCTACAAATAGGGTCTGGATAGTACACATAACGGCTAAATCCGTTGTATATTTTACCTTATAATTATTAAAAAAAAACTTTTTCCAAAAAATATAACCGACTTCACAAAAAAAAACAGTAAAACCATCAAAATAATTTTAATTTCAGAAGTCGGTGTTTCTCGATATTGTTTGTTTTTTATTTAACACTTACTTACAGTCAGAGTACCTTTTTGTCATGACAATTCCAATTAACTCAAACCCTGCTAGGATAAATTCATTGTTTTATTATGAAGCTTCCGTGTCTACCTTGCGGCTCCATCATTATCATCAGATCAGTTTGATAGTACCTTATAGCCAAAGTGCGGCGCATCTCATGATAATTCTAAATAGCCCAAACACGGGTAGGATACATTGATTAATTACGGAGTCCCGATGTCTATCTTCTAGCTTCATCATCATTAGATCAGTTTGATAGTACCTTATTGCCAAAGTGCATCTCATGACAATTCTAATAAACCCAAACACGGCTAGGATACATTGATTAATTACGGCGTTCCGGTGCCTAACTTCCGGCTCCATCATCATCAGGTCACTTCGATGATACCATTTTCAACATACCTATCCAGAAACATTCATTTATTTGTATTATCGTAGTCGCATAACTATGTTCATTGTGATATCTGTGTGAGTATGAACTTTCACTGGCCATTTCTGGTCTTCTTCACCAGTTCCACTTCATCAAATGTAATTTTTTGAGTGTAAATGCTAAAGTCTTTGATGAAAATACCAAAAGAACTATACGGTTGCTTATGATATTTGAGGAGTTCCCTCGATTTCGCCAAGATTCCGTCATCAGATCTCGACTTGGTGACTATGGGACCATTTGGGAAGTACCCTTTCCAACAAAAAAAGAATTTTTCAAATCGGTCGTTAAGCAACGAAGTTATGCGCGTACATACATAAAAAAAAAATCAAACGTCCGAATTGAGAACCTCCTCCTTTTTTAGAAGTCGGTTAAAAATACATAAGTTTTCATAATTTTAACTGTATTTTACGATTAGATCAAATATTAAATTGGAAATACCTACTTGCTTCAGACATCGTACGAGTATTTATTGAGTTTGAAGATTTAATTCATGTCGGAGAGGGGTTGTGCGTTTTACCTAATTGTCTGATAAAATTAATCTCAAATACCCATTTGATTTTGTTAAATATAATATTTTTAAAGAAATAAGCCTGGGAAATAATCGTAGGTTTACAAAGAAATTGGTCGTTATTACCCGTAACGATATGGCAACTACTTATTTTTGCTATACGAGTAGTACTCGAAACTGGATAAGCAGGCAATTACATATTGCCATATAGTAATACTGATACTAAAAATCAAACAAGCTTGACTCAATTAATACCTACTAAGAAAAATAAAATAATACCTCAAATATCAAGACATGTTCGGTTAAAGTATAAAATTGAGCGAACAATGGGCTCTATGTGTGCGTGCGCGTAAAGTCAATGTATTGCGACCAAGATACCTAAATTCGAGCGAGTGAATTTTGCTCACGCGTCCTTAAGAATGCGAAAACCTTTTTAAAGTTCACGTTGACGTCGCGTCGTTAGTTAGGTACTTATCAGCTGATGAATAAAATGTTGGGCCGAGATCAATAAACCTGGTGTAAAGCTTACGAAATTGAAATTTCCCTACCTATTTTTAACGAGCTGAGGATCGACAAAAATACTTCAAGATAATTTGTGATAGAGATAGAGTATTAAGTGATGTATCTTGCCTGATAGGTAGGTAGGTATTTTTAGCGTAGTTAAAATTTTTAAATCAACTTATTTACACTAATCAAATTGATTCGGCTAACAACGTATTTACAAATGATTTTTTATGTACTTACAAATAAAATAAAAAAACGTAAGTACTTATGTTACCTGGAGGTAGGTATTGTTCAAAGTGTCCACTTTCACACTTCAGCCACAGCTTTTTATTTTATTTTAATTTACGTAGCACAAACATATTCGTTTTTAAAGTGTCGAAAGCACTGATCACCTTTTCACGTAATTGTGTTCGGAACGCCGAATTGTCAAAACTCGCGAAGTCTTTGCGTGGCAATCAGCATTACCCTTTGAGATGGACGTTACGCTGTCTCATACAAGCGGACCATCTCCACCAACTCTACATTGGAGTGTTGGTCTCTAGAGATTAAATAAATACCGCAACCGTTAACGACCGAAGGCGCACCTGAAGGCGAATTTGCAAGCGTATGGACACGCCGGCAACATCAATTACAATAAACTTAATCGATTGATCGATGGCCGCGGGGGCGTGGCTAGGGTGTGCCGTGCGGGATGATGATTGGATGATAGATGTTTTATGAAACTATCGTTGCGAGTTAGAGTGTGTGAAAACGCCGTTTATTGTTCCGTGTTTGTGTGTGTGAAAGAAAGCGCGGTTATAAGGCAGGTATCAGACTGGCTGCTTTTTAAGAAAGGTAGTTCACACATACCGATTTCCATAAATAAGAAAAAAGAATTAAAAAAATACCTACTCATTTTATTATTGATTCGGGTCGAGAATCACTGACATTATTACCTCCTGAAATATTTTGCAGCTTCAAAACGACACCTTGTATTTGAACGTGTCGAAAAATTTTTTATGTAAGTATTTTGACTTTATTTTCAACTTCGACACAAACGAAGTTGCGGAAAAGAGCTATTGTTTATAATAAAACAAAATCAATAAAAAAAACCTAATAGAACCATTTTCGACTTCTAAGCGGAAGAAGTTGCGGGCAACAGCTATTTACTAGCTTTTGCCCGCAACTTAAAATAACCGCAACCTAACATAAAATAGTCCGAACAATCGCCTAATAAGTGGCGTGCATATTGCTCGCATAACAGATGGTCGATAAGGCCGGAAGGTTCTGGGGTGTCGACCGCGCACCTGGAGACGCAGCGTGGAAGGTCTCCCATAAGGTGGACCGATGGATGCGAGACTTTCAGTTAAATTGATGATGATGATTTCAAAATTCCCAGAAAAAAGTGGCTGCGGTAACATTACCCCAGCAGGAAATGTTTTTGTAAAACCACTAAAAAGTCAAGGTGCAACAAATTTAAAAATGTGAGCTTCAATTACAGAAGCTGGGCAACGAATTATTTATATTTTCGACATTATCTGGCTAGGATATCGTACAAGTCGCGATCGATGTTGTCACACCTAACTCTGGTTAGGTATGCATGCAACATCGAACATGGCGCAAGTATTGAATCAAAATTTTGCGTGATTCATTATTGTGTTAAGTGCTGTTTTTCATAAAATATAATAAAATAAAATTGCATACCCGAGGTAATCATCTTAAGTTACATAAAAAGCTTATGAGATTCACTTTTTTAATTGTTTTACCAAGTATAAATAATTATATCATAAGCTTAACCTTTTAGATTAAAAATCGTGTCATACTCGCACTTATCAATATACTTAATTCATACCTACTGTTAATTTCAGTAACACCCACCAATGCCATAGGTAAATAAATTATTTAAAATGAAAAACGATTTGTTAAAAAAAAAAGTATCAAAATAGAGAAGTGAAATAGAAACAATATGCGTGTGCTTGTGTCCATTATAGTTTTGGTGGCAACCAGAGTACATTGAAGCTCAGTGGACAGTCACATTCTTAAATATTATAAGTACTCATCACAATGGAATACAACACAACATCAGAAAAAACATGCTAGTTCAAGTGCTCATTCCATTTAGTTCATAAAACATAGCATAAACATAATGAAATAACCAAATGCAGTTTCAATTATGAAGATATTTTACAATTCTTAAAAGTTAAATAAATGTTAATTCTACAGCAAAGTCGAAAGTGTTAGATAGCTTTCAAATCTTCTGGTAGATCATTCTTAGGATGCTTGTTCTCGAAATGTTGTTTGTAGGTCTTAGGGTCAGGCATCTGCGCCTGAAATCAAATTACATCTGCTTGAGTATATTGATCCTTAATTGTTACAGTTAACTGGACTTCCCACCACTGCACAATGAGGGTGTTCTAAAATTATGGTCACCAGGTGGCAGCACTGAGCCATAAGGACTAGGCATCTGTCAAATCAAAACGCTTCTAATAATGACATTGGTTAGACATTAACGTCAACGTCATGTAGATGTTTTCAAAGGAAAATACCTCGTCATGGTCTTAGGTTCTGATGACCTAACTGCTAGGTAGCGCCAACTGGTGTGAATTTTCCTGAACACCCTCATTAATTACCAATCAAAAATTTTTGTTGCATTTAGTAATTGTATAAGATTTTTTTTTACGGGGATATGATGGGTATTTATTTATTTACAACTATAGATCGGAATAGGTAGGGCTATGTTATGTACTTGCCATAGGTTATAATAATTTGGATATTCCCCGAGTCCCGGGATTTGGTTGGATTATACCTAAGTAGTAAAATTATAAAAAAAAGAACTATTCTTGCCTTCGGGACTACTGAAAGATTACACTTTCTTTCTGACGGGTAAATATATAATAAATAGATACCTTGCCTAAAAATACATAATAATTAACTAACTTGATTCATTAAACCACAAATAATATTTTTTTACGTAACAATTTCATATTCAAGAATCAACCATCATTTAAACATTTTTATTCCGAAGTTGTACAAAAACATATTAATAATCCCGTGGAATATCCATATTAAGGGCACGGCGACGGATGAATTTCCATACAAACGTAATACCACGCTCATTTGCAGTTGGAGCATATTTCCAACATATTATGATGTTATTCGGTTATAGACAATATTTATCTAGGTTCTACGTCCTTCTTTTTTTAAAAATCTTTCTTTTCGGTTTTTTATTCGTCATTTTTGGTATTACGAAACACGTCCAATTTATCCCAAATTTCCAAGAGTTAGTAGAGCTATCGCGGCAAGCGGGATATCAGTGTCAGTGTGTGCGTGCTGTCATTACCTCAGTTGCGTTCATAGGTCGAGTTATAAATTTTATTGTAATATTTTTGACACTATTGACTTAAATAAAATAGTAACCTAAGCATTTGAAGTTTAATAAAAGGAATAAAGAACTCTTGAGGGATGTCAGACTTTAGCTGACTAAAAGCGCCGTCGACGATTCGGGTTCGGTCCAGATGGTTACCGGATGGCTGGACGGCGATTCCAAGCCCATGGTGGCTAGAAATTGGGGTCGAGATCCTGGCTGCTGGGGCGTGAGGGTATTCCCTCGTCCATGCGGCCGCCTTCTTTGCTAGCATTACTGTTTCGCAGAAAGAGGGCTCGGCACGAGAGGTCGTTGCCACCGATGGCCCCCACGAGGACGCGGCGGTGTTCCGCCTAAACGGGGCACATACATCTCTACCGTATGCTCCACCGTATCCTTCAGACGGTCCACACAATGGTGATAATCAAGCGTTTCTTCCGCCTAAATCCGACGCAGGAGCCTCCAGTACTTGCCATGTCCGGTGAGGATTTGCGTTACGACAGTCGCTGAGATCCTGCCGGAACTGTCGCCCCGGGGTTGGATCTCCACGTGTAAATCATGCACATGCGTGCAAAGGACTATTGCCTCCACATCCCATGGTAGCAGGCCTGCAAGAAACCGTGCGGGTATACTGCGGGAAACCGTGCTTTGTCTCTGTACCCTTAGGATGGCTATAACTCCCTGGCATGCGTTCAGCTTGGCAACTGATCACTTTCGCAGCGACGGCGCTCCATAAAGGGCCATGGACCGAACGATGCCTGCGTAGAGCCTCCAGCAGGAGGCGTCTGGACACCCCAGGTTGGACAGGAGCCGCTTGTGTGCCCCAGTCTAATCCAGTTTGAAAGAAAGAAAGAAAAATAATTTATTTGGTACAGCACCAGGCGCAAACACAAAATATACAATAAGTAACACGTTTGGGAGCCATACGTCGGAAGTGCTCCTCAAAATACCATCGGCTGTCGAGGACGAGTCCCAGATACTTGTAAACTTCTATCGTTATTTGGGAAACCGGCGGTGGCTCGTTCCGAGGGCCATGAAAACACATGCTCTCGGACTTGTGCAGTGCCACCTCGTGTCCCAACTGCTGGATCCTCTTTACGACTGTTGCAACTCTGCGTTGCGGTTCAGGATAGGGAGCAGGGTTATTGCAGGTGAGGCTGTGGTCAATTGGCAGCGAAGATGGGAGCAGGAAGAGAAGGGAATGGAACTTCATCAATTCCTCCATGACGTGGCGGCTAGGCTCAAGGCAACTTGGGTCGAGCCGGACTACAAAGTCTCGCAGATCCTGACTGGACATGGATATTTCTGGAAGAAATTGTATGATATGTTATGTGAGGTTATCGTGTGCTATTGCGGTGATGAGGACGAAAATTTTGATCACGTTCTGTGGCGATGCCCCCCCTATGACGAACATCGACGAAAGATGATGGATGGGATCACTCGCTTGGATGAGAAACCGGTTTACTACTGCAATCTCATGACCTTAGAGGCCAAATTCCAGCATCTAAAAGAGTTCGAACACGAATGGCACAGACTATGGAGTAAGCAGGCAGCGAACCCGTACTGTGTGTTCGTCTTACCCACGCGAGGGGGGCTGTTAGTATACCACCCCAGGATGGGGAGAAAGGCAACATGGGGACAGGACGAGGAAATTTGTAAAGGAGTCAAGAAGCGGCTGCGGTGATAGCGCGCTCATATTAAATATTTTTATATGGGTGGGCTGTGTCCGCAGACGTCTCATTGCGATTCGGCCCATATGACATGATGTCGGTGGGGCCAAAGCTGGTTGGAGGGTGTTGCAAACCTGCGTTTCGCTAGTTCGACCGCCACCTGGTACGACTCTCCCTTCGTTAGGATCAGCGTGTCGTCTGCGTAATAGACCACGCTGACCCTGTTGGGGAGGTCGCATAGCACGTAGTATGCGAATATGGCTACAAAAAACGGCGACATAAAAATATAAACTACACTACAACTAGTGGCGGAGCCATGGGCGGATGAGAATGCTCCCCTTTTGACGGGAATAGAGCGTTCATCACACCCTCCACAAACAGGGGCCGGAGACTCTGTGTCAGCGGGGGAGCCCAGGTACGGAGCTTGTTACGCACCATTTCGTAGGGTCGTCCCCACGAGTCTCTGTTCAAAGTCCCCAGCTACACGTCGCGGGCCTCCAGTTTGGCCAGCCGTGTCTCCGCTCTGAGGGTGCGTTTCGCTGTTCTTTATTCCTCGTACGCACCTGATACGGGTGGAGCCGGATCTTGCGGATGGCCAGATTGGCATTTGCAGGGAGCGCTCTATTTGGACAGGTGCCGGTCTACCTCATTTTTGTGATCGAGGCTTACCTGAAGGACAGGTTCATTATCTGCCACGCTCACCGTGGAGAATGGAAACGCCGAGAGAGTCGTGCGGTGTTCCGCAGGGATCGGTACCAAGACATGGGTCGAACTGTTTTTGGGACTTGTCCTCGACAGCCGTTGGAATTTCGAAGAACACTTCCGACGTCTGGCTCCCAAACTGGAACGGACTGGGGCTGTCCTGAAGCGGCTCGTACCCAACATAGAGGTCCTTAGCCCATTGCCGGAGGCTCCACGCAGCATTGTTTGGTCCATGGCCCACTACGGAACGCCGGTGTGGGCCCCGTTGCTGTGAAAGCGACCGGGGGCAAAGCTGAACGCATACCAGAGGATCATGGCCATTCAGATGGTGCGGGGATACCGCACGTTCTCCAGCAAAGCGACGAGCCTCCTTGCTGGTCTACAACCATGGGATCTAGAGGCAACAGTCCTTGCATGCATGCACAATTTGCGCATGGAGATGCAACGCCGGGGTGAAAAACCACTGACGAAGGCGGTCAGAGTTCCAGCGGGATCTCATGGTGAAATGGCGATAGCGACTATCGCAATCTAGTGCTGGGCACGCCATAATTATGGCGATAAATCCCCTCTTTGAGGAGTGGGTGAATAGACGTGGAAGCATCCTCATCTTCCGCATGACGACACCTCACTTAATGGTAAGTTCGGAAGAAACGCCTGGCTGTCATCATTGTGTAGACCGCCCGGAGGACAGGGTGGAGTATACGGCGATGGTATGCCCCACTCAGGCGGAGTACCGCCGCCGCGCCATGTCCTCGTGGGAGTGATCAGCGGCAACGACCTCACGCGGACCCTGGTACAAGCCATGGTCCGGAATGTGTAGGAATGGCAGGTGGTCGGCTCGTTCTACGAAGCAGTTATGCTAGCGAAGGAGACAGTCGTACACGTGAGGGAACAGCATTCCTCACGCCCCAGCCGCCGGGATCCTGATCCCTTTTTCCAGTCACCGTAGGCGCAGGGTTGCGGACGGCGAGCAATTTGTATCTCTCCGTCCGGCCGTCCGGTAAGCGTCTGTACCGAGCTCGAGACGTCGATCTTGCATAGTGTTCCACTCGCGTCTCGAGGACATGTCAGCAAAACAGTAGGGGCCTAGCAGGTTCGAAGTCTACTGAGGCCAAGGGTTGAGCGAAAGAGAACCCCGGGGCCTTGAAACGAAAGGAGTGGGTTTCCATGTCCCTAAAAGTCTGACACTAAAAGAGCGGCAGAAGTCATTGAATAATTTCCCACCTATGAAAAAAAAAGCTCTCGCCTCCTTTTCTGATTTGACCCCAAGACCACCTTGGGCACGCCACAATTATGGCGGTAAGTCCCGTCTTGGAGGCATGGCTGGAAAGACCTCACGGCGTGGACGTCCTCACCTTCCGCATGACGCAGGTTCTCACCGGACACGTAAGTTCGGTAGGTTCGGGCTGCACCGGATTCGTACGGAAGTGACGCCCGAGTGTCGCCACTGTGCGGAACACCCGGAGGACATGGTGGAGCACGCAGTGGAGGTGAACCGCTTAGGCGGAGCATCGACTTGCCCTCGTGGAGGTGATCGGCGGCGGCGATCTCTCGCGCCGGACTTTGGTACAGGCCATGGTCCGGAGCGAGGAGGATCAGTGGCAGGCGGTCGCCTCCTTCTGCGAAGCAGTAATGCTAGCAAAGAAGCAGGCCGACAGTATCAGGCAACGGCGCTCACAGCCGCTGCCGGGATTCCGATCCCATTTCTGGCCACCGTAGGCGCGGGCTTGCTTGAGCAATCGGTAGCTCGCTGTCCGACCGTCCGGTAACTGTCCGGATCGAGCCCAAATCATCGACGGCGCGAACTGTTCCCGTGCGCCTCAAGGAGTTGTCAGCAACAGAAGGGGCCCAGCCGGGTCGAAGCCTACTGGGGCCAGGGTTAGCTCCGAAAGGTAGCTCAGCCCCGGTACGAAAGGCAACGAAGGAACAGGAGTGGGTTTTTAGTCAGTAAAAGTCTAACATTATCTCCCGCTCCACCCAAAAGCGGGGGCTGTCATTAGATGATTTTCCCACCGTAAAAAAAGACCACCTTTGTATGACATATCTGCTATTGTTATCATAATATGTTGAGATATTGGCGAGGTAGTAAAATTTCCAAAAAAACGCATTACTAGTCCGTACATTCACAAACAATTCCCGAAGTATTCGGCAAAAATAAAGCAAATAATGAATATATGTACCTCATTTTACTAACAATAAATTATAAGACGCTCACATACACACACACAGCTGTGTCAATCCGTCACTTGTTTTTGTCAAACAGAGATAGCTATATTCCGCGAACGAATTTTGAATACGCGTCAACTTGCAGTTGCGAGTGACATTCGCCGGGCTCTTAACATCCATGTTTGCGGTCAATGAACTTAAATAGCCCTACCTATTCCGATCACTGTTTATAACTAAATAACTATAATTACAGTTAATTAAAAATTAATAAATTATAAAACCCTACGCTAATTACAACTAAAATATGGCGTCAAAAAAGTCAAAGTCAAAAGTTTTTTATTTCACTTAATCCTACATGGGCACTTATAAAACGTCAGAAGCTAGTGCACGGTTCGAAATTGGTCGTTTCCTATGGAGAAGAACCGGCAAGAAACTCCATGGTTACTCTTTTAAAAAAATGGTTGTACTTACAATATTTCCATATAACAGTATTAAAAGGTATTATTTAAGAACAGTGTAAACCGGTCTATATTGTACTCAAAAGCACAATAAAAATAATCATTTAAAAAAAGTGAGTCAAAATATGAAGTAATCTAAGAATTCGTGGAGTCTACAGTGTTCTTCCATTTACATTATAAAAAGAGGCTATATAAAAAAAAGGTAGAAAAAATAATAACAATTACAACTGTCAGTAAATGAGACGTTAACAACCAAAAAAAAGAAAAACTAACGAATTTGTGGTTGGAGTCAGATAATATAAAAAAAATATATTGCAAAAGCAATGTGTTAGAAAAAAAAATATGTTACAACAAAGATGGAGCAGTTAGTAGATACATTCGCACAATATTATGAGTTACCAGGGGGCCACAAGTGCAGAGGCAGTCATTGCCAATCAAGCGTGTCTTCGACATAGTCTTTAACCTTGTAATATGCTTTTTTGGTTAAGACACGCTTAATATGGGTTTTGAACTTTCCTTCGCTAAGTTCAGTCACCGCTTTTGGTAGCTTGTTATAAAAGCGTATGCTATTTACTAAAAATGACTTACTGGACTTGGCTAATCTGCTGGTAAAAAGCTGGTAATGTGCCCAAAAGACTGGCGGCATTGCCATGCATGGCAATGCTTATCATCTGTCCAAGGTAAAAGCCAGCCTTTGTGTTACGCGAAGTGTCAACTAGACGTTTTGAAAGATATAATAAACAACTTGTGAGCACTCGGACCCCATTGTATTAGAATAGAATAAACTTTATTATACACTAAAATACTCTTTATCAAAAGAATCGAAATAATACTGCAAGTACCTAGGTACTAAGTGGCATTAAAAAAAAGGACTGTTTAATGCCTGACAATTTAGGTCGCCACGAACGCGTAGCTGCATGGACGAGTATTTGTCATTAAAGGTAGAACTACACTGCGCACACGTGGGCTACACACGCCGATCTGGGAGCGTCGGTCTCCATACATTTTATATGGAAAATAGACTGTTAGAGCTACACTTGACCCACGCCACGCCACGCGACGCTACGTCGGCGGCAGAACTACACTGCTCACACGTGGGCTACACACGCCGATCTGGGAGCGTCGGTCCCCATACATTTTATATGGAAACTAGGCTTTTAGAGCTACACTTGACCCACGCGACGCGACGCCACGCCATCACACACGACGCCGATCCAACCGTCCCAGAAATTGGGGCCCTGCGTGTGACGACAGCCCGAGTATCATCTGCGGTTATCATTTATTTATTATTTATTTATTATATACTTTATTGTACATACAAAACATAACAAAGAAAAACTTATATCTAAAACACGTACAATGGGCGGTCTATCATTATTGTAAATAAAAAAAATTACTGATAAAATTTATTGAACTAATTCCAGCCACTCCTCAAAAAGGGGTATTTGCGGAGTGGCTGGAAAGACCTCACGGCGTCCTCACCTTCCGCATGACGCAGGTCCTCACCGTACGTAGTAAGTTCGGAAGGTTGTTGCACCGGATTCGTGCGAAAGAAACGCCCGGGTGTCACCACTACTTAGATCGCCCGAAGGACACGGTACGAAGTATGCCATGTGATCGGTGGCCATGACCTCTTGCGCCGGGCTGGTACAGGCCATAGTCCGGAGCGAGGAGGAATAGCAGGTAGTAGCCTCCTTCTGCCAAGCAGTAATGCTAGCTAAGGAAGCGGCTGCACGCACGAGGTAACGGCCCTCACGGCCCAGCCGCCGGGATCCCGACCCCGATTTCCAGTTACCGTTAGGCGCGAGCTTGCGGACGGCGAGCAATAGGTAGCTCGATGTCTGGCCGTCCAGTAACCGGACCGAGCCCAAGTCGTAGACGGCGCGTAATGTTCTATGCGCGTCTCAAGATGTCAGCAAATCGTAGGGGCCCAGCAGGGTCGAAGCCATGGTACGAAAGCAAAGAAGGAACTGGAGTGAGTTTAACATTCGAATTTATCGAACAACGAACAAGTCAAGAAGTACCATCTATAGTTATTAGATTTTTTATTTATTTTCAAAAATATCACAAGATATAAAGAAGCCAAGTAAGTAGGTACCATCGCCGTCATTGACTCCTGCGGCGCGGCGCGAAACCAAACCCTTTGAAGTTTTTGTTTCGAGTGCAAGCAAAAATGAACTTAGCGGTGGTCAGGCGGAAGCAGGCGGAAGTGTCTTCGATGGTACCTACCTACTTATACCACAAAATAGATACTTATGATACAGAAGTCAATCTCATGATGTACTTTAGTTTTCATACCTACCTACGCTAGCGATCGCGGTAGGGCACAAAATACCTATCTATTTTGTGGCTAGGGGCAGCGAGATGCGTGAGATGAGTGCGACCGGGCGATTGAGCCGAGCGAGATATCGTGTCCGTGAGCGGTGTTATGTATATGTATGTGCGTTGCTCGAGCGAGCACACTTTGTATGTAGATACTAGATTGTCTTCTGAACCTATCTATTATGTGCCTATGCAATGCAACTCAAATAAGAATAGGGTTATATTCAGTTTACAAAAAAAAAACTGTCTTCTTATTTCTATTGTCCATATAATGTGTTGTAACAGGGCCCCTAAAAATGAATGATGCATCATGTCTTTAAACATATGTATGTACATATACATAATTCTTCTGGACGTGTGTTTGTCACCAAATTCTTCCTAAACGACTTGACCGATTTGGATGAAACTTTGTGTGCATAACGAGTAATTGAGTGTGTCCCTGCGTAATTTGAAAATACAATTGAACCTGATAGGTGGCGCTGCTATCAGGTTCATTTTTTTAACTGGCAAGAGTCTTCGGACAGGACGACATCTATCGGGACTGCTAGTCTTTTTAAGTATATTTCATCTGTAAGTGTGTATGTCACCTAATTCTTCCAAAACGGCTTGACCGATTTGGATGAAGTTTTGTGTGTATTATAGGTAGGTCCCTGGATGGTTCGAAAATAAAATTAAACCCGATAGGTGGCACTTCGCATTCTTTTTATATGGATGTCACAAAAAATAATGTACTTATGGATGTCACTTTCACGCAAAAAAAAATCTGAAAGGATTTCGATAAAACTTGGTATATAGGTAGACCATGTCTTAGAATAACATATAGGATACTTTTTATCCTGAGAGTACGTTCCTTAGGGATATTTTTTACTATCACGCGGGCGAAGTCACTGTCAGCACTAGTATTAGCGCCACACGGTTACGCGTGGCGTCGGTGTAGTGTGCACACCCACCGCACACGTCTGAGACGTCGCCCACGTGTGCGTCGGTCTAATGTAGTTCTAGCTTTATACGCTTGCGTGAAGCTTACATAAAAACTGGGCCCCAAGTCTGCTATTTTTATAAATTCGTCATTCCAACACGATCCCATTGTCATTTTGCTAAAAGTTTGTAATCTGCTAATTCATAATGATCGATCATTGATCGGTCACTGGTCTTGTAATACAATTGTGGTAGAATGATAATTTCGAGCGTATTAAAACCAATAACTGCACAATAACGTTCTAATGGTAAAACACTGATCAAATAAACTGTCAAAGTTTTAGCAGATTACCGCAAACGTCAAATATTCATTTGTCAATATGTACGAGATTACCATTCTATGTCACTTCTTTCAATGGAGTGTCAGTGGTTGACCATTGGAAAGTCATAATGACGCCATTATATTAGTAGATTACCAAACTTGTCAAAATCGACAATTATGACATCAATGATAGACCATTCTGACACTATTGTAATAGCAGACTTGAGGCCCTGAACATGCGTTGACGAAGCGGCAGCGTCGTGTCTAGAGATGAGAGCCGTTGCCGGCAATATTGCCGAGAAGTGGGAATATTGGTGGCAATATTGCCAGAAGTATTAATACTGGTGGCAATATTGCCAGCAAAATTCCCACTTCTTGGCAATATCTATCGTGTCGTCCTTTTACCATAGACATTTTTTCCTATCAAATATGGATGCCTCGCCCACGGAGGTCCGAGATCCACGCTCAAGTCGTGGTTTTGCTTTATTCAGGGCTTTATCATCGTGCTGTGGCTGCATGATTGCATCTAAGCAATGATAATAACATAATATCTATTGTAAATTCATTCACAAGAAGGCCAGGCAATACTGACATATGGCAATATTGCCTTGTAAATCACGCACTCTGTTTTGTTAATTCTATATGTATACATTTATTATTTATAAAGTTATTAAGTATACCTGAAAGAGTAAGTGTCGCCACAGAAGGACCACATGACACAGCCACAAACGCCACCACGAGAAGATTATCACACTGCCACGCATCACGCTGGATGTAGCGTGTCAAACTGTCAACGCTCCTACGCGCGTACTTGCGGGAGTGCAGACCTGCATCATCGTGCGGGTTTTTTACGCAATCACGCGAGTAGGTACGTTTTGTAAATTCACGCAGGCTCTGACTCATTTCATACAAAATCACGCACGGCACTAAGAGGCACCATAAAAAAACCATTAAGAGCTTAAAATTAATCGAGTGTGCCAATGGACGGAAATATACCCCATTTATCGAAGAAGGCTATAAGCTATATACCATCACGCTATGATCAATAGGAGCGAAGTATCAATTAAAAAGATATTATATAAAAAGTGTTAAGAGCGTTCACTCCAAATTACGCGCTATGTAACCCAAAAGCACGATTTTCAAACTTATGTCCATAAATCATTTATTGTAGAAACGTGTAATTAACCAATAACATTAAGAGCATGCTTTTGTACTATGTTCACATATATAAAATAGAGTTTTTTCAATTTTGCTTGAGTCAATTTCGAAGCTCGAGAACGTCTAAAGTACTAATAGAATTAATAACCAAAAAATATAAACCCGTAGCTGGAATCCTCAACAAAATAGTTATAGAAAAACATTTATGGGTTTAGTTTCCTAATTAATAAAATTAAATTAAAAACAAAATCAAATTATTAAGAAATTATGGATAAATAAAATGATAATTTGCACTAATACAAATTCTTTTTATCATTAAAATTATAAGTTTATTTTAATAGAAGAACATTCATTTAAAAATATACAATTTAAAATTTGAATTAAAATAGCTCTATCAAGTTTCAAGAAGTATTTTAAAAAGACCATAAATCTCGGCGCACGAGCGTCGCAAAGAACGTTGGCCAAATCGTACCTGATTGCGACCCTATATGCCAAGTACATGGAAAAATCCACTATTTTTTACTGTTTTAGTAAAACCAAGAAATATCTCGCTATGAGGCCACCAAAAAAAGAAAACTTTTTTTTCTGATTTCTTCTTCACTTCAACTACTGTTGAAAATTATTTAGTTCTAATGTTCCGAACGCACCGGTTGACGTTTCATTTTCATTTTAAAATAATTTCATACATAAAAGTAATAATTTTTATCGGGGTTTTTCTACGTTATTAGCATTAATTAAATTAATAATACATACATATATATATTTACAAAAACTCAAACAAAGCTTTTTTTGATTTATGTGGTTCTTGTCTAAAAAATAATAATAACAGTATGCGCGTTGTCAATTTCAGGGTTTAGCACAGATGCGTAAAATGGAACGTGTAATGTTATTGACGCCATCGATTGACTGATATGATAAATATTTGGAATATTCGCGTTCATGTCTCCGCGTTTGTTGCGAATTGTGTCATACGTACTGTGCGATTTTGGCTTTCGTATTGTTTTTTGACCCTGGCATTAGTACGGACTGATATCTACTGTTTGTGACGATTATACTGTGCTTTCGACTCCTGGATACCGATTTTTACTTTCGACTTGAAGAGATTGTTGTTGTTGTGTTGTTAGAAGAATCGCTATGCAGATACCATAAGCAGCCACGCAATTGCTTTGTGTTAATTGCAATATAGGTACGCATTAACACACTTCGTCGCCATCTCGTCTTTGCGAGTGAAATTCTTCAATAATAGTACGTATTTCTACATTTACCAACCTGATCTTACATTAATATTATCTTAAATCATATAAAGTAATTCTAAATCTTGTTTAAAATAACCGAAGAAGATTACATAGGTACGTGAAGCTTGTTATCAATTAGCATTGCAACATGTAAACATAAGACTACCTAATGAACCTGGTGCTTCATCCTCCTATAGCCACATTCATGTTTGCATTCTTTGTGGAAGTTCTCTGCTAAGACGTAGATGTGATCTTATTGTGAGACAGAATGCGTCTCCATTACAACAAGCAATACATAGAACAATTGAAAATAGGATTGCCCCAGGACAGGTATTTATTCATTTATTGTTTTGTTTTTATTTTCATTCCTGCCTCCAAAATTCTCGCTAAATTCATCAGCAATTTGTATTTTTTTTGGTAACTGCATTTAAATTTGTATGGTTTTATAAGAAACAACTAGCTGTAACTTTTGTACAGTAAAACAGATTTTCTGGTTGTTTCAGGCTGGTGCTTCAGACCATGTATGTCATCCTTGTTGGCTGAGACTTACGAGATCTGTAAAGTGGGACAATTATGAGCAGCAGGCACATCTTGAGCCACAGGCGGAACCTGAGCTATGGGCAGAGCCCGAGCTGAAAATGAGAACTGGGGACTCCGCTGATGACCGCTTGTCAGTTATTAATGGTCCCAAGGCGGATATTAGAAAGATGGATGAATAAGGTAGAATGGAAGACGATACTGTCAGAATGTATGAAATTCTGAGATGAATACATGACCGTCCATATTTATTAAATAAGTAGGTATCTACTCAAGTCCAGCACGAAATAAATAACATGTCTGTTTTAATTTTAATGTTTTATTATTGTTTTATATTTTACTAGCTTTTACCCGCGTCTCCCCTTTTCTTCCCTGTTTCTCCCCTTTTCTCACTTAAAAAAAAAAAATTAGCCTATGTCCGTCTACAGGGTTCCAACTATCTCTGTACCAAAACTCATCAAAATCGGTTTTGCCATTTAGGCGTGAAGACGTAACAAATAAACAAACTCACTTTCGCTTTTATAATATTAGTAAAGATTGTTTCGTCTTTTTTGCGTTGTCTGTGTTTAAATAGTGTAATTGGCTACAGCCGTTCTATTTAAGTAAATTAAAAAAATAAATTGTCTTTTTGTCAAAAGACAAAAAGACATTTTTTAATTTCTTTACTCACTTCCTAAGTTTTTTTTTGTGATTCCATAATCTATACCATATTATGGTAAGTAAAAAGAAACGGGATCCCAAAAACCGAACATTATCTGTCAGTAAATAGACTTATTTGTTATTCTAACCTCAAAAAGTATTTTTGGCAATAAAAAAGTTTTGCGGCCATTTAGATATAATTTTCACATCGGATAGTGTTTACAACATAAAAACAATCTAATCTCACTATAATTTATTTGTGGACGCGAAAAATAAAAGTCAGGTACAACTGCTCTATAAAGGAGACTGGCGATATTAGGCCCTCTAGCAGTGTGATAGCGGCCACAAATGAAATATATATTAAAAAAAAACTTTTATTTAATAGTTATTTACCGTAATTTTTATACGACTTTTAATCACGGGGTATTGAAAAACATAATAAAAGGAAGATATACATAGCGGAAGTCATTGTGAAAAAATTATCTGTGTGTGTGTCTAATTCCAGGGTTGCCAGGGGTTAAAATGTATAATATTTTATGTAGGGGGTCATGATTTCTCACTTTTTTGTATATTATTATTAAAAATCCATGATCCATTTTGAAAGTCTAAATGTATCTAACGCATTACGTAAATATTTTTGTCAATTACAACAATTTCGGTCCATAATTGTAGCTTTGTGTTGATTTCGATGTTACATAAAAATGCTAGAAGCCAAGTTATAAAAACTCAAGAAACGTCAAATGAGTTGAAAAAATCAATCAATGTCAAACAAATGTCATTCATGCGTTTGTGTACATAGATCGTTTGTACTCTTACGCCACTGTGAATACTCTAATTGTTATTGTGAATTACTTGTTTTGACCTGGTTATTCTTTTTGGACTTTGCAACTGCTCAAACGATTGACCCGGCTGTGTTATAATTGGATTTTGTTATATAAAATGGAAGGCTCAAGGTGTTTGAATTGGGGTGCAATGATAACCACCAATCGAAGGCACCCTCTGGCTAATGCCGAAGCAATTCGACAAACTATATAATTATACAAAATATCACAATGGATTGCTCCACGCACTGTAAGTATTAATTTATATATTTTTAACTTTGACTCATGCCTTTGTTACAAATATGCTTACCAATTTAAGAGCTTTGATACTGACTACAGATCGATTAATTTTCAGATGACTGCCAGCTGACAGCTGCTGGACCTTGACCAGCAACCTATGTACTCAGCATCGACACCTATGTGATGAACATTTATAACGAGCATGGATACGACACTTATAGACTTGTAAATGAAAACGTACAGAGAAGACTTGGACATCAGGTTAGTTAAACCATTTATTTACATTAGAACTCCTCATACATTTAGCTAAAGCTATGTAGACAGACGGACCCCGGGCACCAAGATGAAAGCCAAGGATTGCAACCGGGAGAAACGTGAAGATGATGATTATATGTAGATATATTATCATTTATGTATTTTCACATTTTTGTGCTTACCATAACTTCAAAATGATTTATAGTCATTTGTTTACCGTAATTAGAGACAATAGGTGAGCGGCCGGCGTCTGCTTGGGGCTTGAGTAAATATATTTAACTGGTTAATTATCATAATTACCTGTAGATTTTAAAGTCATTGTGTCTTGCGCCACCAAGGTATGGCTGGACTAAACTAGTTTAATAAACATATTCATATATAATTATTATTGTTTCAGGCTAGGTCGAGCCATGATAGTATTTGTCATCCATGTTGGCAGAGAGCTGATCTTATTTTAATATTGTTAGGGCCTTATCAAATCAAACAAGCCAGATTGTATTATGGTGAGCATGTACAAAGTGGCGGACAATATGTTATTGAAATATACAGAGAGAGCAACAGCAATTTAAGAGGCTTGTTTTCACAAAGTGACAATAAATGCTTACTCAGAGGGAGAATCCAAAGTTCTCACGTTAGCAGAAGAATGTACTTTGTATAATATTGTTATAAATAATAACCTTAGTGGGCGTGATGCTATAGAGCAATATTGTTGCAACTGTTTGGTGGGTAGACGCACAGTAGGGTGCTGTGCTCATGTCATGTCTATTATATGGTATTTGTCATGGGCGCGACAAAAGCCTAATATATTCTCACCAGCTCAATTTTTAGATGATTTATTAATTATTGATGAAAATGAATAAAAGAGAACTTAATTCAGACTAAAAGTGATTTTATTTTTAATGACATCAATAGGATTTAATAATAATATTCCACAACTATCACACAACGCCATTTAGTCTCAAGCTAAGCAGAGCTTGTGTTATGAGTACTAGACAACTGATAAACATACATATGTCTAAAAACATACATCATCATCATCACCAGCCCTTTTAATGTTCCCACTGTTGGGACTCAAGCCTCCTCTCTAGGAGAGGGGATGAGCCGTGATCCACCACGCGGGCCCAGTGCGTGTTGATAAATACATACATATATTACATATTATAGATAAATTACACCCAGACACAGAACAAATGATAGCGCTCATCTCACAAACATTTATCCTGGGTGGGAATCAAACCCACGACCTCCGGCTTAGAAGTCAGGGCCACTAACCACTAGACCAACAGGCCAGTCTAATTAGGTAATTTTTTTTTCATCATGTCAGTCAGAAAAGTAAAAACAATTAATGTTTTATGTTTTCATAACCTAAAAAACGTTTTTACTATCTCTATGATAACTCGGTATTCCCATGATCAATATTGATATTAATGTTTTTATAGTAAATAGTGTTTATTACTAGTCAATTTAGTATTCATATTATTATGGTCCGTTGAGTTGAAAAAGTGGGCCGGACGAAGTATGGGCCGCTGCCGGTGTCCTTTGACCGATGTTCTTTAGTTGCCACACAATAATCATCATCACGCTCGCGCGCTAAGATTTAGGCTAAAGCTAGTTTAATTCAAATTTTGAATGGTAAGTTTTAAAGGGCATGTTCTTCTATTAGAATAAGCTTTTAATATTATGATAATAGGAAGTTATATCAGTGCAAATGATCATTTTATTTGCCCATAATTTCTTAATAATTTGACATCAATAAATCTTTTTGTATACTTATTTTGTTGAGGATTCTAGCTACAGGCTTGTATTTTTGTTTCTTAATTCTGTTAGAACTTTAGACGTTCTCAAGCTTTGAAATTGACTCTGAAAGCAAAATAAAAAAAACTCTGTTTACTTTGTGAATATAGTATACAAGTGTGCTATTAATTTTAATTGAATCCTGTCTAACTATATAGACAAGAATATTACACTTTTTTCAATAAGTGCATTTCAGAAGGTATTTTTCCGGAACAGTTAAAAATAGCAAAAATTATCCCACTGCACAAAAAAGGCTCTAAAACAGATCCGAAAAACTATAGGCCTATCTCTTTGCTCCCCATCCTTTCCAAAATTTTTGAAAAAATAATTATGCTTCATCTAAATTTGAATAAGGTTTTGCACTCGAGACAATTTGGTTACCAAAAAAATGTCGGCACAGGAGATGCTATAAAAGGTGTAAGGGACAGCCCTCCACAAACTTTAAGGGCTTGCTCAGTAGACGAAACTGAACAATCTTCCACAATTTTTTTTTCAGGAAATGAAAAAAAAAATCGGCCCCAATTTTGGACAATTTGTATGGCTACAAATTGTCCAATCAAGTTTATCATTTTGTATGGTGAGGCTGATTTTTTTAATATTTTATATGAATTGAATATTTCCTACTAATGTAAAATATCAAATAGGTTAGAAAATCATAGTTTTTGAGCCGAATAGCGCGAAAAGGCTAATGAAGGCTTGACTTAACTGTAAGCTGTATAATTGTAGTATTTTTATTTTAAATAAGTAGGTACGAAATACGAGTGTCTTGTCTCACCGACCCGTCTATTATAGTCAGAATTCAGAATAGTATAAAACCCGACGTTTTATAGTTTCACTCTTATAATAGCATGATGTAACTAAAAAGCTTCTTATTTAAAGGACTTCAGAAATATTTCCACCTTCTACGCGAACGAAAACGCGACAAGGAACTACTCATCATCTCAGCTTTGGATCGGCACCCAGTCTAACCGGACGCGGCTGAATACCCGTGTTTTATATGGACCGACTGCCTACCAGTAACCTGATTCACGTAAAATCAAACGAGTCAAATATCGTTGAAGTTTTATAGTCGTTCGATCGAAGTCCTATCCAAAATCGGTATTCACGTGTTCTTTAATCGAGATTGGATAGAACGACAAATAAAAACTAACATAAGCTCAACGACTCAACGACATTTGAACAGGAATATTTGACGTTTAGTCGTTGGCATCCGACCCGATCAAACAACGTTCATATACGAGAATACCTCAAGACCTCAAGGCAACGATTGAATGACGATTCACATAGCTGAATACGCTTCGACGACTCTTCGATGGAACGATTTCAAAATCGGTGTCGTTCAAACTCGATTGATGGATGTAAATATGACAAAAATGACGTAAGTCGCTACGATATCGTTACGGTTTTGATTACGTGAATCGGGCTACTGATATCCACAACCCAATTACTGGAAAATACGAAACTCGTTGGATAGAGATAGACTGACTCTGACTTTCAGGTTCACGACATTGACTACTTGTAACGACTGTCAAATATCAGCGAATGACAACAGACACAGAGACTAAATGCTTTATAGTGCGTTTCAAATAAGATGTTCCTTCGCCGTAATGTTGGCAATACGGAAAACAGTGTTGCTATATTTTTAGCAATTAAACTACTTAATATTAGGGAGATTAACTGATATTTCTTTACTTTTAACAATTGCCTTATAATTTTGTTTTTTTCCCCTTTTGGAAACTGTAAGAACTAATTTTGAATAAAGTATAGGTCGTTGGGCTCCATTTCGATTGTCCTGCAATTATATATTTTAATTACCGAAAACGGCTCGCCACAATATCGTACCTCTCCATTGACAAATCCCATTCCCCCATATTTTTTTTTATTGCTATAAACTAGTGCTTGACTGCGATGCCACCTGATGTTAAGGGCCAAGCGCCCGAAAAGTGCCATAAAACAGTGATTTTCTGAGGCCTACTCCTCCGTAACGGCTAGGTCAATTGGTTTGAAAAAAATATATGTTTATTATAGATTCATGAACAATAATATCAACATTTGATTTTTTCGTGTAATTAATACTTTTGTCAAAAAAAAACATTTAGCAATTTCGCAACTTTTCCCTACTCCTTCGAAACGGCTTGGACCTTTAGAAACATTTTTACACATAAAAATTGGTGGTTAAATATTCTTCAAAGTGAACATTGCATATGTAAATCAATCAATATCTCGCAGAGAAAATGGATTAAAAGCGCTTTCCGGGCGCTGCTGGCCGCAAATAAATGCACAGATTTGCGTACTGCCGCCTAGGCGAGTGCGAGAGTTGCGTTCACATAATTTCGGCCAGATGGTTCAAGGGACTTTACGCCTTAAGTAGTGATGCAATCCCTGATGGTATTTTTTTTTTTTTTTTTTCGATGGGAAAAATCATCTTATGACAACCCCCGCTCTTGGGCGGAGCGGGAGATAGTGTCAGACTCTTACTGACTAAAAAACCCATCCCGTTCCTTCAAGCCTTCATACCGGGGCTCGAGCGCCCTTTCGGATTACCCTGGCCCCAGTAGGCTTCGACCCGGCTGGGCCCCTGCTGTTGCTGACAACTCCTTGAGGCGCGCGGGAACAGCGCGCGCCGTCGACGACTTGGGCTTGGTCCGGACGGTTACCGGACGGACGGACAGCGAGCTACCCATTGCTCACTGTCCGCAAGCCCGCGCCTACGGTGGCTGGAAATCGGGATCGGAATCCCGGCGGCGGCGAGAGCGCCGTTGCCTGATGCGGTCGGCCTCCTCCTTAGCGAGCATTACTGCTTCGCAGAAGTCGGCGACCGCCTGCCACTCCTCCTCGCTCCGGACCATGGCCTCGAAAAAGGCCCGGCGCGAGAGGTCTCCGCCGCCGATCACCCCCACGAGGGCACGGCGATGCTCCGCCCAAGCAGGGCACACCGCGATTGTGTGCTCCACCGTGTCCTCCGGGCGTTCCGCACAGTGGCGACACCCGGGCGTCACTTCCGCTTTAATTCGGAACAGGAACCTCCCGAACTTGCCATTTCCGGTGAGGACCTGTGTCATGCGGAAGGTAAGGACGCCGTGAGGTCTTTCCAGCCACGCCTCAAAGAGGGGACTTATCGCCATAATTGTGGCGTGCCCACAATCCCTGATGGTGAGGCGCACTAGTTTATTAAGAGCCTATTCACTCTAGCCTTGAAGACACCTAAATTATAATCAGACTGGAAGACCGCAGCAGGCAAACTGTTACAGTCCTTCGACGTACGCGGTACAAATGACGCGGCGAAACGCTTAGTCCGGACCGTAGAGGTTTCAACAACGTAAGGGTGGATATTTGCCGTACGTCGGGTTGTCTGATGGTAGAATTGAGATGGTGGAATCAAGTCATGCAATTCCTTCGCACACTCTCCAAAATGCATCCTGTAAAACACCGCAAGGCTGGCTATTCTACGCCTGTGCTCAAGGCTTTGAAGGTTGGACTTAACCCAATCTGGATCACCAATTAGCCTCTTCGCACGCCATTCCATCGAGTCCCAAGCTGCCAGGTGCCATTTCGCAGCACCAGCCCATATGTGGCTGCAGTATTCCACATAGAAACGGACCTGTGCTTGTATAACATTAAAAGCTGTCCCGGTGTGAAGTACCGCCGGACCTTTGCAAGAACACCGAGTTTTCTAGCCGCTGCCTTGGCTTTGGACTCAATAAACCGCCCAAAATTCAGGTCTGAGGAAATTTCAACTCCTAAAAGCTGAAAAGGGTCGGTACACTCCAGGGATACATTCCAGAAAGCAGGAGCTAAGGTGAACGGGCTCAGAAAGGACACGCTTGTGTTTTGGCGGCGTTGAGTCCTACCAAATTGGCTTCACCCCACTTGGAGACTGCCTGAAGTGAGATATACGCACGCTCTACCATAGCCTCTTTTTCGGACCGGATTAGCTCCTTACTAGCCCGAGCACTGGGCAGGTATCTCTCTATAACTGTGCTATCATCTGCATACCCATAGATACCGGGCACCAGCAGATCGTTGATATGCAGCAGGAAGAGAGTTGCAGAGAGAACAGACCCCCGAGGAACTCCGGCATTAGTCGTCATGGGCTCTGATGAGCATCCGTTGACAACAACTCGGAGAAACCGTTCACACAGAAAATCTTCAACCCAGTTAATCAGTCTAGGGGAAATGCCGTACGCTGGAAGCTTACTCAAAAGGCTAGCGTGCCAAACCCTGTCGAAGGCTTTCGAGACGTCTAAGGAAACGGCAATCACTTCCCCATTCTTCTCGAGGGCCTCGCCCCACAAGTGGGTGGCATACACTAGTAGGTCCCCAGTAGACCGATTGCGGCGAAACCCGTAGTGTCGGTCACTGAGGAGATCACCTTCCAGGTATGCCATGAGGCGCGAGTTCAATACACGCTCCATAATCTTGCAGAGTATGGAGGTTACCGAAATCGGCCGATAGTTGGCAGAATCGGCACGACTGCCCTTTTTGGGCACGAGTTGCACGTTGGCAAGCTTCCAGGACTTGGGCACTATACCAGTCCTAAATGAGAGGCACCACAAACGCGTCAATACAGGAGACAACTCGGGCGCACAAGCCTTGAGAATAATCGCTGGTATGCCATCTGATCCACTAGCTTTATTCATGTCTAGACGACGCAGCTCTCTCAGAACTTCCCTGTTCCTTACGTGAACTTCGGGCATTGAAGAGTTACAATGAGGCAGAGTCGGTGGAGTAGCATTGCTAAAGTCAAGACGAGAATTATGGGCGAAGAGAGATGCAAAGAGACTTGCTTTCTCTCATGCTGTATGAGCTAGTTTTCCATCAATCAGGCTTTACCAGCGGAGGCAAAGACCGAAGAAGGCGGGCCGACAGAAGTTCGCTTCGATCGACTTGGTAAGGGACCAGAATGCTCTGCTACCGGATGGTTGTTCAGAGAGACGAGAGCTTTGGGCCAATATGGGTAATGCGATCGAAGCGTGCCTTCTTTAGTGCTTTTTTGTAGGACTTGGCAGCATGATTGAGGACTCTCTTCTTTGAATTCAGATCCAGAGCAGAATTCTCCAAAAAGTGTTGCAACTACCGGTAAAATCGATTTCGTTATGCATTTCATGCAAAAATTTTGTTAGAGTAGGCAACTTTTTTCTTTTTATATAGACAGACAGGGGTGCCAACATTAATAATTTTAATAATTAAATAACTACCGGAGATTTATTGTGAAGGACAGCACGGTTGACATCTGTCGGGCATGTCACCGTCCGGGAGAATCAATCCGCCACATTATCTCTGGTTGTTCTCGTCTAGCTAACGGAGAATACTTGCATAGACACAACCTTGTAGCCAGGATTATCCATCAGCAACTTGCAACTCTGAAGTACTCTCTTGTGGAATCGGAGGTGCCATACTACAGGTATGTGCCCGACCCAGTTCTCGATAGTGGCGATATCACGTTGTACTGGGATCGGTCCATCATCACTGACAGGACTATTGTAGCCAATAAGCCTGATATAGTGGTGGTGGACCGAAGCGAGAGGCGTGCAATGATTGTTGACATATCCGTTCCGCATGACGAGAACCTCGTAAAAGCCGAGAAAGATAAAAAAAATAAGTATATCGACTTGGCTCGCGAGGTTGTCGACATGTGGGATGTGGACTCAGCGGTCATTGTACCGAGAGTCGTGTCAGCCAATGGCTTAATAGCCAAGAGCCTCGACCAACACCTTAGGAGGCTCTCGTTAGGCGGCTGAATCAAGGGCTTGATTCAGAAAGCGGTATTCCTGGACACGGCTCGTATAGTTAGGAGGTTCCTTTCTCTAGAGCCCTAACCTCCGGTAGCTTGGACTCTGTTCCCGATAACGGTGGGATACTGTTTTTTATATTTTTAAATGTTTTTTTTTTTTTTAATTCTTTTTTTAAGAAATTTTTAAAAATGTATTGAATAAATAGCCTAACTTTGGTTTTAAATTTCCAAACTTTAGGATACATTAATCTTTATGTCGACACAGTGACCGGTGGCCCACGCTGAAGACCAGCGCGTAAATAAACTGTTTTTCTTTCTTTGTGTGGCTGCTATAGTATTTCCCTCAGTTCGGTGTGCCTTTTGGCATAGGCCTCCTCCAAACGCCTACACTGGACTCTGTCCATAGCCACCCTTATCCAATATGGACCCAAAGTAAGGTGGATGTCGTCTTCCCATCTTCTCGTTGGGCGACCCTGTTTTCTGACGCCATCTCTAGAGTACCATAGGATCACTTGCTTGCTTCGTTTGTTGGCCGTGCAGCGAATCATTTGACCTGTCCAGCCCCATTTCAGATGGTCAATTCTGGTTAGGATGTCTGAAACTTCAATTCTTTTCCTTATTTAGTGTCCGACCGAATAGCAATATGCCCTGCTGAAACCTGCCAAAACCTAGACCGAAACCGAAATTGCATTTAGGAGCTTTTGCGCTGTGTTCGGCGCGTAGGGCCAAGCGCCCGAAAAGTGCCATAAAACAGTGATTTTCTGAGGCCTACTCCTCCGTAACGGCTAGGTCAATTAGTTTGAAAAAAATATATGTGTATTACAGATTCCTGAACAATAATATCAACATTTGATTTTTTCGTGTAATTAATACTTTTGTCAAAAAAAAAAATTTAGCAATTTCGCAACTTTTCGCAACTTTTCCCTACTCCTTCGAAACGGCTTGGACCTTTAGAAACATTTTTACACATAAAAATTGGTGGTTAAATATTCTTCAAAGTGAACATTGCATATGTAAATCAATCAATATCTCGCAGAGAAAATGGATTTAAAGCGCTTTCCGGGCGCTGCTGGCCGCAAATAAATGCACAGATTTGTGTACTGCCGCCTAGGCGAGTACGAGAGTTGCGTTCACATAATTTCGGCCAGATGGTTCAAGGAACTATACGCCTTAAATTCCATCCAAGCGAGTAAGCGACAAAGACGTGCCTAATCATGTCCTGACTGGTTTTATTGGTTGATTTAAATCTCTCGCTAAAGCTATACCTAAGCAAACATTAGTTAGGTACTTGGTACTTACTACAGTTAATTAGTGAGGTTAATATTATTGTGTGTTGGAAATAGGGTTGTCAACTTGTTTTACAAGAAACAAAGGATTTTTTTACCTAAAAAGAATATTAAACTGTATTTTAGAAAAATTAATAGTATTTTATTTGTTAAATGTTTTAATACATATTTTTAGAGCTTTTCACACAACTTATTTACAGTCTTATTAAAAAACTTCAAACGCCTCACAACAATATAACTAAAATTAAAATAAATGAGGAGGTCATTTGATTTGTTCTGATACTCCATTATAGTCATTTGATAAAAAACATTGAGACAGCGTCTAACACTTACGTTTGATGCTGAAAACAGTATTTTGTATACTTTATTTTTGTTCAACAGTAAAAAGTATAATACTGTTTTAATAGTATAGTTGGAAAGTCTAGTTTAAGTATTTTTTAATTTTTTTATTCCTCAACTATCACACAACGCCATCTAGTCTCAAGCTAAGCACAGCTTGTGTTAGAGTACTAGACAACTGATAAACATAATAAATATATTTTTAAATACATACATATTATAGATAAATTACACCCAGACACAGTTACATAATTATTTTCAAGTAGCAAGTACAGTTTGATACTTAAGTATGTCCCCATGGTTTTTTTTTTTTATATAAAATTAACACACTTATTCCTAATTATCTGTGTAATAAAATTAATGTTTCATTTATTCTGTTTTTCGATTTTTATAACCTCACTAGCTTTTACCCGCGCAGCTTCGCTCCCGCTCTTCCCTACTTTACCCTACCCTATCCTACTCTACACTACTCTACCCTACCCTATCCTACTGTACCCTACTTTACACTACTCTACTCTACCCTATCAAACTTCACATAAACCATCAACTAAATAGTTCGAACAAAGCCTAAACATTTGGTTTGGATAGGTGAGCCCGTTCTTGAGTTATAAAATTGTTTAATGCTCTAGATAAAATTACAACGAAAAGTGGAATTGATTTTTATATATTAAATAGATTACCGACCACCAAAGTAAAATCGAGTGCAATAAAATTCATGATAGTAAACGAATACAAATACCTAAAAGTGAATGCTCAAAAAAAACCCAGCTCGACAGAAACAAGATGTATCTCAAATTATCAATATTATGTAGGTGTGATGACAATGTTTCGCCTGCTTACTATTACTACGAGAACAGTGCGCGGAAGGCGAAGTAGATACGGTAAAATACAGACTTGAAATGTGTTAGATAGAACAATGAAAATTTGAAGGTTTGTTTTTGGTAAATGTATTATGTTTTTTTTAGTTTAGCCAAATGCATTTATGGTTCAGGCTCTTAAATGCTTTGGAATAATCAATAAAAGCTATGTAACCCATTTACATAGCTTTTATTGATTATTCCAAAGTGTCTGGTATTCATTGCTTCACACAAATCACACACTATCAAACAAATACTGGAAAAAGCAATGAATACCAGTAATGTCCTAGATAAACTAAAATAACTATGTTAGGGGACCGAAGTTATGAAGCAGGAAATACAAACATGAATGTGAAAATGTGAATGTGTGCCCTAAATTGTCAAAGAGATCTGTTTCGTCCATCTGTTGACTAAAACTCTGCAATTGTTGCAGCCCAGTGTTCCTTGGGCACACATGTGGCAGTAAGTCCCCTCTTTGAGGAGAGGCTGGAGAGGGGTCGCTGGGTCCCTACCTTCCGTACAACATGTTCACCGGACATGACAAGTTCGGTACTTGCATCAGATTCAGGCGGCAGAAACTGGGTGTCACCATTGTGTCAACCGCTCAGAGAACATAGTGGAGCATAAGATGGAGGCGGAGCACCACCATGTCCTTGTGAAGGTAATCGGCGGCAGTAAATGCTCTCTTTGGGCCCTGGTTAAGACCATGTTCTGGACCAAGAAGGTAAGAGGAGTGCGGGTCTCCAAGAAGGTAAGAGGAGTGTGGGTCCGTGTAAGCTTGCTACGCTTGATCACTAGACCTTGCTGTCCCCTTCTAAACTAACCTGTCCCTGTTGCAGTGCCCTATAATTACGAACTCGCTTCCCTTGCTCTTGGACTGATTATTCTAATGCAGTATGGGTGTTCTAATAAATCATTCATTAGACTAAGTGTTAGTTTGAATATCTTTGTCACAGATACACACAAGTAAAAAGTGAATGAACCAGTCAAAATATTGTCAAATATGAAGAAATAAAATCTATTCATTTATTTTTTTCTTTTTATCTGTGTTTCCTAACATTTGAGACATTTTAATAAAAATATTGTGAGCTTCCAACTCACTGTCCTGTATAGTACAGTTTAGCCACTTAAATTTTATTAATAAATTTAGAATAGATTTATTATGTATCAATGTATTTATGAGTAAATTATATGGCATTTATAAAATGTCAGAAATGGGCACATTTTGTTATTACTATGAGAAAAAACTGACTCATTTAACCATAAAACCTACCAATGTAATTGCAAAACAAGTGCTCACCTTGCAAACAACACACACATGGACGAGGGCTTTCTGCGCAGCTTTCTTCTGGTCATTGGCACTATGGCCTTGCTGTTTCTTCATTTTGGACTGTTTCTCTGCAGCTTTGGCCTGAGATTGAAGTTTCTGCTGCCCACGTGCCATCTTTCAATCTTGAAGATATAGTACAAGTTTCTCTGAGTAATTACATATTGTTACAAATTACACATAAACATTTCATAACTTACTGTACACGTGAATTATTTAAAACTTTGAACTGCACTACACCTATTGAACATTATTTGACAGGTGTGATTTTGATATTGTTTACTTTTTTCGTAATCAATATTATTGTTTACGTCGACATGTTATACAAAAAGCGAAACAGAGGTTACTTTAGCAATGTCCACGTAAAAAGAAAGGGAATTGAGAATTACTCAATTTTAACTTGGATACAACTCAAAATTTGACAAAAAAAAAATTACATGAGGCGAAAGTTTTAGTACATTCGATGTCACATGTAATTTTTTAAAGTAAGTGCAGTAATAATGTCTAAAAACACCATATGAAATCTCGTACCTTAAACTTTCTAACGATTCCAACAATTTTAACCGTGTCTACCAAAACGGTACTGTTCAGTATTTAACACCTATGTCAACAAATACCACAAAGTAATAATCTAATCGAAATAAAGATAAAATGCCGACACAGATACTGGATGGAAGTATGAGATATGGATTTGCTGAAAATTTTAATGGTTGATGAAAGTGTGAGAAGAGAACTGAGAAAATGAATCAAGCAAGTTATTTTTTTTTCTATTTACCCCTTAGGGAAGGCTAAAGTCGTCCGACCATATCGCCTAGTCTTTAGTTTATGTTTTCTTGCGTAATAAATCAATATTGTCTTTCGTCCATGTTTGTCTCATATTGTCTTTCGTTTTCAAATATCATGAATAATATCATAGTTGCTTCTACAGATAACTATATATTAGTCAGAGGTTGCATCTTTTGGTTTTAAAGGACCTATTACACTGCGCTGAATATCGCGTGCGATATTCCGACTCGTACTACGCGTTCCAAATGAGAATAGAACCGATTCCTATATTTTGACGTCCCATCGTACTGTCAAATCGAAGAAATTTTGGCAAAATTGAAGAACTTAGAGATGATTAAAATTGAAGAACTGGATTCTGATTAAACTTTTTTCGTTCCCAGTTCATAGAAAAATTAAATTTTAAATAAATAAATAATGTCATCAAACTTTGCTCAATTTGACAGTAAATCGTGACGTCACCACATAGCGGGCGATCCTATTCTCATTTGGAACGCATTGTACTATTTTTTTTTCATTTTTAGAAAGACAGTCTAACCTTTATAACACTACACGTTACGTCGAACCATAGACTAGACTGTCTTTCAATGAATGAAAAATAGTACGATCGCACGCGATATTCCGACTCTGTACTATTTTTCATTCATAGAAAGACAGTTTCCTGTCTTACCAACTTATCTGTGAAATGGAGAAAATGGGAACTACGGCCGCCATGTTGAAATGTCATTCGATTGTCAATGTCTACTACATTCGGGTGCTCTGTGTTTTCTGTTTCGATGTTTCTACATTTTCAGCGTTTAATATGCCGAAAGCGATTAAAAGTGATGCGCGAAGCATCATTCTTAAGGTCAAAGCCTTTTTTTCAAGATTATTCCATTTAATCAAGTATACAAAAGAAAAGTTGCTGATGTAAATATTGATCACAAAAATTCTGAGATTCCCCGCCTAGTTCAAGAAGCTTTTGAAAGTTTAACGGTTAGTGAGTGGGCTCAGCATTGCAATCATGTTCGCAAGTTACAAGCAGAATATTTGAAGCATGATGTGTATTTGTATAAACTGTTCATTATAGAAGTGATAAGTGATTCGGAAACTGAAAGTGACAGTGATAATGATGCCATGGATATAAGCGGCGTATGGCATTCCTTAAATTTTCTCTTTTTTTCCTTCAACACATTCTGTATATCTATCGACCACCACCATGTATCCCTATCTATTGTACCCTTTCCTCTCGTCTCTCCCGAAATATCTTACGCTGCAAGTCTAATACACTCAGCAATCTCATTCCAGCTTTCATGTATACTTCGTTCGTTTATGTCTCCCATCTCTATCATTTTATCCATCACTCGCTTTCTGAATGGGGAAGATTTTTGCCACTTTTTCCCGCTAGGCGTCGCGATTCTTATGATCCGTTATGCTTATCTGTGCAACGTTATTTACAACTTTTTGGCATTCTATACATATAAACAAAGACATTAAATATATACTACCAATAGACAGGACATAGCGAACAAAAGTCAAAATCCGGAACTTGTTACTTGTGAGTAACAAGTCGCTCAGTCTAGTATGACACCCCTACACGTCAAGTCATGTTTGTATCTGTTTTAGGCACTAAAAGAAAATCATTTTCTGAGAAAATATGCCGAGTTGCGCATTACGCTATTGCAAATCTTGTTATGGTAAAATTGTTGGACCTAACTTCGGTTAATTTTCGTAAATTTTCTTGGTATTTACGCAGTAATTAATTAAAATTCAACAATTTCCATGAATAGTTCTAGAACATTTGCTTATTTTATGATAGCGCCATCTATTGCTGAAAAGTTTAACTTTACCTAGCACACACCAGTGGCGTAGCGCGGGTTTTCGCCGCTTGGGGTCGACCAGAAATACGCCGCCCTTTGATGTTTATTATGTTTAAGAACACTAGTATTAAGAACGACTGCAGGTATCCCGTCGGGGCCACTAGCTTTATTCTTACGTACGTCTTTCTGATGGATACGAATATCCGACATACTCGTCACGTACCCATCAGAATGGAATTCAGACGCGAAGATTCCGCAATAAGAGAGGCAATTAAGTTTGCTTTCTCCTCAGCGGTGTGAGCCAGGGACCCGTCGGATTTCAGCAGTGGTGGAAGTAAGGGACGGTAGAAGTTCGATTCACTCGAGTTTGCCGGGGACCAAAACGCTTTACTACCAACGGGTTTTGTTCCCTATTCGGCCAATGTGGTCAAACTGAGACCTCCACAACACCTTAAGAGTCACGTCATTTGCCTTGCGCATACGAGCATTGGCCTAAGGTCGGTATGCGCGTGTTTAATCGCGTCAGCGTGAACACACTCAGTGCCAAGTCATGGTTGAGCTTGGTCCGACATTGTTACGTCAGAGAATGAACTTGGATTAATAAAAAGCAATATACCTGCTGCAGCATGAGGGTAGACTTAACATAGACATCAAAATTTGCCTGGCACGTACGTAACATTGCGCTTGCAATTTCGAATATCTAAGTTTTTTTTCCAAATAAATAAATTGGCGCTTTCTGCCGCCTCCTTTCGTATGCCGCCTGGGGCCATGGCCCGCCCTCCCCTTCCCAAGCTACGCCACTGGCACACACTGAAGCTTCTACCACGAGCTCTTAACGTGATCTATTTTACGACCTAAACCGAACTGTTAGATCCTTTTTCGTTCGTACTACTGACATTTTAACATATCATGGTAAAACCCCTAGCCACCTACTGAGCAATAGTTAAATTTATACAAATTTTGACAAATTTAATTCGCGTGATTGCTATTCAAAGCTAGATGGCGTCACTGAGAGATAGGATGACAGTTTTCCTAAGACATTTCCCCTGATAGCCGCTCTATTGTATATAAATAATTAAAATGACGAACTGTGCAGTGCCGGGATGCAAAGAAAATGGTAATCATTTATTCCCAAAAGATAAAAATAGGAAAAGATTGTGGGTTAAAGCAATAAAACGACCAGAATTTGTAAAATTCCAATCTACATATTTACGATTATGTAGGCATCATTTTACAGAAAAACTTTTGAATATTATACCAGTACAGTGATTTACATAGTGGTTTTACTTTAACTGTTCCCCTGAGACAAGTAACCCTCATATATGGCGCCCAACGTTTCTTCGTGTAACATTCAGTAACTTTTGTTCAGTGTGATAAATTCAGTGAAAATGCCAACGACCAGGAGTAGATCGGGTAGTGAAAATCGCAGGGAAGATGCTAACGTATTACCCGTCCCCTCGCGATCCAACTCGCCGATCGAGGCGTCCGCACAACAAGATGGCGGACATGCCTCCTCTTCGCCGCGTGCCGCCGACGCGAACGCTACGTTCTCGGCTGAAGGCGTAGCATCCATAATCGCTGCTCTCCAGCGTTCCCAAACAGAAGCGTTTCGGGAATTGCTCAACTCGGTATCGCGTGTGAATGCATCGACTCCGGAATCGATCATTTTACCTGGACAAAATACCCTGACTCGCTGCAAAGCCACCTTCTCCGGCCGACCAAATGAATCTGTAGAAGCATTTATCGACGCTATCGAAGCATATAGCGAATGCGCACAGGTACCGGAAGCAAATATTCTTCGCGGACTAGCCTACCTCTTCAAAGATGAAGGGGCCACGTGGTGGCAAGGAATTAAGCATTCAGTGCTATCATGGCGACAGGCCAAAGAAAACTTAATAAGTGCCTACGGCGATCGACGGCCACCGCACCGTATTTATCTAGAAATATTCGCGTCGCCACAACAAAACGAAAACACGGATATGTTTGTTGCACGTATTCGTGCTCTCTTGTCCAGAATACCAATAGGTGATTTATCAGAGTCTGCGGAGATCGACATAACGTACGGCCTCCTCCACAGCAGGATAAAGAAAAGGCTGCGGAGAGAAGAATGCATAAACTTCTCCGAATTACTCCGCCTCGCACGAAACATTGAAGACTCTTTCGACGTTAAATACAATAATAATACGAAGACACAACCCGCCGCCGCACGCGCGCCGACCAGCGACGTTCCCGCCGCGGTCAATCAAACGCCGTACACCGACACCCCGGCCGCCGCTGACACGGCGCAGCCCCAGTCGTCGCAGCGCGCGCCGCCCGCGCCCGCGCCGCTTTCGCGGGACTCCGCCGCGTTGACTGCGAAGACTCAACGTCCTGCGTGTTCATACTGTAAGCGGTATGGGCACACCAAAGACAAGTGTCGTAAGTTACAAAACCGAGGTGACTCCCAATCCAATAATAACTCTGCGGTAGTGCGTGATAACGGTAGTGTTAAAAAGCCAAGTGATCAATCTTTTTATTGTGTTCAATCTCTTGCAGTTTGTAAACAAACGCAATGTTTATCTGTAAATAAAAAGTTTTCATCAAAAAAGATCGCGTCAACATTAAAAGACTCTAGTAATAATAATAAACTACATTGTGTTAGTAATACTAAGTTACTCGTAGATTCTAATTCACAACCTTTAAATAATGATTCTAGACATAATTTTTATAATAATAATGTTGTTGATCGTAATAAGAAGTCGCTTAAAATATTTAACCCTGTGAATGCCGAACAGTTTTGTGCCCGGGAAAATAATAATAAATCGTTTCCGAGTTTAAATACGTGTAGCGACATCTATGGCGCCACATAAGAACTACGAAGAAAGTACGAAATCCTGCATCGCGCATTCACAGTTCTCCGCGCGATTTGAACATATACGACAGCCCGAAATCATCTATCGGGCAGTCGCCCACCAGACTATAACACCTGTCTGGTCGGAGGATCCTCCCTTTTCAACGGAGGTTTGCGGGACTTTACTCTCTGTTCCGCCTACCTCCAAACTGGTGACCCTCGACAAAGAACGTCAGCGCAGCCTTCGTGCAGCTACTACATCGTGACGTCATCATCACTTCCTCAAGCTTTCGAGCAGCGAGCCATAGCCAGCACCCACGGCTATGAAGGGTATCCTGACCACCAGCATGACCACCAGGTCATACCTGGTCATCCCCCTCAGCCTCATCAGCGACCTTGGCTTAGCACACCGCACCTTCGGCCAGTCATTTGAAGAGCCATGAAGAACATCTCCTGGTCGACGCCAGCAGTCAAGCCCTACGTCGCACAAGCACCGCTCCGACTCACTGGAGCCAGCAGCACTACTCCGACTCACTACTAGGCGAACTATGCGGTATCCCAGTTTGGAGGTATGCGGAACAGAGAGTAAAGTCCCGCAAACCTCCGTTGAAAAGGGAGGATCCTCCGACCAGACAGGTGTTATAGTCTGGTGGGCGACTGCCCGATAGATGATTTCGGGCTGTCGTATATGTTCAAATCGCGCGGAGAACTGTGAATGCGCGATGCAGGATTTCGTACTTTCTTCGTAGTTCTTATGTGGCGCCATAGATGTCGCTACATACGTCTCAATCTCAATCGATTCCCGTGTCGCAGGAATGTTCGACATTAAAATATAAACAAACTGACTCCGAAAACGAAAATGGGTGTAACGCAAATTTTAAAATTTTGTGTTTAAGTTCACAAAATGATGTAATTAACACTAATGATAACGAAAATGGGTGTAACTCGAATTTTAATTTTTTGTGTACAGATTCACAAAATGATGTAATTAACACTAATGATAAAGAAAATGGGTGTAACTCAAATTTTAAAATTTTGTGTACAGGTTCACAAAATGATATAAGTAGCACTAATGATACTTGTAATTGTATATATATATAATATATAATATATTATATATGTATATATATATAATATATATAATAAATAAATAAATAAATAAATAAATAAATAAATATGTAGTGGAGAGATTTCACCACGCGGCCACAACCTCAGACCTATTTTTAAAATAAAAATTTTAGGAATCAACGGTACCGCGTTTGTAGATACGGCTGCTAAGCACTGCATTGCGGGTTATACGCTGTATACTCTCCTTCTACGTCAAGGTCATCCCCTCAGCTCCTTCACTCGGGAAATCAAACTCGCTGACGGCGTTATTCGTACAATGGACGTACTTACCACTACATTAGATGTTTTTTTAGAAACGATAGTTATATATAGGATACCATTTTTATATAGGATACCATTTTTAATTTTTCCTGATTCGACCAATAATGAAACATTATTAGGTATCGATTTTATAACTGCGGCTGGTGTAGTCATTGACTTTCATAAAAATATTTGGTGTTTTAGTAATAATAATAACGAAAAATATACCTTGTGCTTCGAACCTAGCTCTCGTAGTGTGTCTTGCGCCTCGACAGATGTACTTAGGAAGGATGAAGGTACTCACCTTAAGCCAGCTGAGCGACAAGCGCTCGCTGACATTCTTACCAGGCACGCTGACATCTTTGAAGCAGGGGGAGGCCCAACACCATATGCTGAGCACCGCATTGACACAGGTGAGCACCCACCAATTGCTGTACCTCCTTACCGCCTTCACCCTTCGAAGAAGCAGTTAATGAAAGCTGAAATAGGTAAGATGTTACAAGACGATTAATAGAAGAATGTGAATCGGCTTGGTGTTCACCGGCGCTGATGGTGCCTAAGTCCAATGGAGGTATCCGTTTCTGCGTCGACTACAGACGCTTAAACGCTATTACCAAGGCCGACACATATCCGATGCCACGCATCGATGAGTTACTTCAGAGCACAAAACGAGACTGCTACATGAGTACGCTTGACCTTCGATCTTCACACTGGCAAGTGAAGGTTAGGGAGGCTGATAAGGATAAAACTGCTTTTATCTGTCCTCTAGGTACTTTCCGTTTTAAAAGAATGCCGTTTGGTCTCCGGAACGCGCCACTGACTTTTCAGCGGTTCATTGATGGTCTTCGCTCCTGCTCTGCCCTGCAAGAGGTAACTTTACTAGCTTATTTGGATGATTTGCTAATAATATCCCAAGGGTACCAACAGCACCTACAAGACCTGGAAAAAGTTTTCTTGCGATTGAAAGAGTACAACCTCCGTGTAAATAGGGAGAAGTGTTCTTTCGCCAGGGAAAGCGTTAAGTATCTAGGTCATGTCATTACACAAGAAGGTGTTTCCACTGACCCAGGAAAGGTGAGTGCTGTACTCGACATGAAGGAACCAGATAACCTAAAGCATCTGAGGACCTTTTTGCAAACATGTTCATGGTTCAGAAAATTTATACCTAACTTCTCTAAGGTTGCGGAACCTTTAACACGCTTGACGAGGAAAAATCAAGTGTGGTCTTGGAGCTCAGAGCAGACTCAAGCAGTTAATGAGCTGAAGCGTCTTTTGACCACAGCTCCAATACTGGTGCAAGCTGATTTTAGTCGTCCCTTCATTCTGCGCACCGACGCAAGTAACTATGCCTTAGGCGCAGTTTTGCTACAAGGGGAGGGTAATCAGGAAAGGCCAATTGAATACGCCAGTAGACTTCTTACTGCTGCTGAACGCAACTACTCCACTACTGAGCGCGAAGCACTCGCTGTAGTGTGGGCGGTAGAGCGTTTTCGACCTTATCTTGACGGCCAACCAGTCGTAATTGGCAGTGATCATCAACCTCTTCGTTGGTTGCTGTCACTCAAATCGCCAACTGGTAGATTAGTCCGTTGGGCTCTAAAGCTCCAGTCATTTGATATCCAATTCCAGTACACTCCTGGTAAGGCAAATGTCGTGGCAGATACTCTGAGTAGACCAGTTTGCTCTGACGAATCTCGCAAGCAATGCGGTATTTGTTCTGTAATTTGTGATCTGCCCACGAAGACGCCTAGCCAGCTTCGTTCGGAACAGACTTCGGACCCGGAATTGCTAAAGATAATTAAAGAATTAGAGGGACCCGATGATATCGCAGCCCAAAAGTGGTTAGAAAGGGGTTACCTCCTTGATCAGGGTGTCCTGTATCGTTTTAACCCAGACTCCGATAGTGAATCACCTCAGTTAGTGATTCCTGCTGGTCAAGTTGCAGATATTGTGAAAGAATTACATGATTCTCCAACAGCTTGCCATCCAGGTATCGATAGAACCTACCAGAAGGTAGCACAGGTGTTTTATTTTACAGGGATGCGGAGAATAATCACCGATTATGTCAAAGCCTGCATCCACTGCCAACGTTATAAAGCCAACAACGCCAAACCCCCAGGGTTACTACAGACGCCAGTTATGAACCAGCGTAATGTGGTGTTGGCCATAGATTTATTCGGTCCCCTACCGGAAGGAGACCAGGGGGAGCGTTGGATCTTACTTGTTGAAGACACTGCTACCCGATGGACGGAGCTATTTGCTCTTAAAGAAGCTACAGCTGAAGCTTGTGCTCATATTCTTATCGAAGAATATTTTATGCGATTCGGTTTAGCTCGTAGAATCATTTCAGATAACGGTGTCCAGTTTGTTTCCGCAGTGATGCGCCAATGTATGTTAGCCCTGGACATCAAACAGAATTTCATCCCACTCTATCACCCAGAAGCCAATCCCGCAGAGCGGAAAAATCGTGACTTAAAGGCAATGTTAGCACACCTCGTAGAAGACGACCACACGTCGTGGCCGAAGAAACTGCCGATGCTCCGATTTGCTATGAATAGCGCAAAATGTCGAACAACAGGTAAGTCACCTGCTTATTTATCTTTCGGAAGAGAAATGCGGTCGCCTTCGGAAGTTGTTCATGATCAACGTACAATCCTGAACAAAGAAAACTTCATCCCGCAGGTAACTCCCTATCTAAGGAAGTTCTTGAACTCCTTTTCTGAGATTCGTGAACGCGTGGAAGCACAACAGGACAAAACAAAGCAATATGCCGATACGTCGCGCCGTCCTGCTGACACCTTTGAGATAGGCGATTTGGTAATGCTTAAGTCACACCTGTTAAGCAAAGGTTCTAAGGATCTTACTTCCAAATTTTACCCACGCCGCGATGGTCCTTATATCATTACTAAAAAGGTTAGTCCTACGACCTACACGATCGCAAACACGGAACAGCCTGATGTTATTTTAGGGAAATATCACACTCGTAGGCGTGGCCGGACGTCACTAACGTCCGCACGGCAAATGCGCGTGGCAGTCGCGTGGAGTTCTCTCACGAGTGAATGTGTATCGAGTGTTACCGAAGCAAGTTTATAACATTAGGTTTTCGTACCCTTTACAGTGTAAACTTTTGAATATTATACCAGTACAATGATTTACATAGTGGTTTTACTTCAACTGTTCCCCTGAGACAAGTAACCCTCATAACTAGCAATACACTCAGTCTCCAAAATATTCTTGTATTTGATGTTTATTTAATGGTGGCAATGGGGTATTGCTGTTTATATCTTTATAATAATCGTCTTTTGGTATGACCCTTCGGTTTGTACTGGTTCTGGGGGACATGATTTATTGGTGAAGTTAAAATTTCTATCATACGCCTCTATCCTACAAAAACAGAAGATAGCTTAGCTTTTGATTTACACAAACAATAATAAACAAGTGGATAAAAGTTCATAGGGTCAAGAGTTTATTGTTAATCAGTAAAAACATTCACCAAGAAAATATGAAATACTGCAGCATTTTTTTACTTTTATTTACTAACCTCTCTACAAGGTCTGCCTTTCTTCCACTACAGGTCGCACCCCTCTTTAATTCCTCTTTGAGCTAATTTAATTTCCAGGTACAATACATCGTCAATACAAAAATATTTCATACAATTTCATAAGAACCGCTCCGAACCACAGAATGTAAATAGATCATACGCGTGGCACCCTCTGAACACAAAATCTTCCCCATTTCTTCGCTTATTCACTCTTCTCTAGCATAATTATGCCATTTTATATTAGGGGGAGGGCGCTCTTTGGTTTTTTTGTTCTGTGTCTTGACTACTAACACCATAACCAGGGGCCTGTGCTGTGTGACTATTGTCGCGACGTGTAGCTCGCGAAGTAAACAGGTAACAGAGTCAAATTAATGTTGATAGTGCGAAACGTGTAACAAGCTAGTCATACATGATAATATGCGGTGATCTGCTGGCAACACCGAATCCATAGGGCGATCACCATAGATAAAGAGTATTTATAGTTTATGGTTATGGCACTTAAGTACCTAGTATTAAGCTCTTTTATCAATCTTTAATTGTCAGTTTCGCCGTTCAGATCTCTTAATCAAAATATCTATTTTTTGGGAAAAGCGCGGGAAACGTCGAATTTGGCAGACGTGAATTTTCTGGCGGTTTTTTAATAAAATTATAGAACTCAAAAGTAGGCGGCAAAATTGATGGTGGAAAATTTCCAGCGTCTCTAACGTGTTGAAATATTTTAACATATTAACATTTGTGGTGGATTGCCAAAATTTTTGTAAACAAAAATCTCAACAATATAAAACTTAAACAAGGAGTGTTCGTGGTGTTTTGTGATAAAGTTAAATGTTTTTGTGGAAATATCGAATTGTCGCGACTTGAAATTTTGGGATTATTTATCTTTTGTAGAAAAGTTTAGTGAATCATACTATTGTGAACTTCAATCGAAAGTACTATTTGTGTTTGTGTTGTATCTATCTAGTACATATCCATAATGGATAATAAAAAACCCCCTGACCCCCCCGATCTTTTTGAATAAACTTCGGTGCTATCAGTTTCCCTTAGCGACGATAATGCGCTAAATATTAACATGGACACAGAATCTGCAAACCGAAAAAGATTGGCAAGTCCTCCCCCGTCTACAAACCCCCCAAAACTTTTGAAAAAAGAAACAGGAAGACAAATTTACACGGCTAGGGACAATGCACCCTATGTTGTGCATGTCTCCTTAGGCAATGGCCAGACTTCAGGCACCACCCTTCACAAGGTAAAATTCGGAATGTTTCTTCATGAAAAAAATTTTAGCAATGTTGTACTGGGCAGCGTGAAGCAGCTAGGCAGGAATCGCGTGTCAGTCGAGTTCCAGTCTTACCAGGATGCAAACAGCTTTTTGATCAGCCGTCTTCTCACTCAACACAACTTTATTGCTACCATTCCCCAATTTAACATTACTCGCATGGGTCTCGTCAGGGATGTTCCCACTGAATGGACAGAAGAAGAAATCATTCAGAATATCAAGGTTCCTGCTGGATGTGGTTCTGTTATTAAGGCAAGAAGATTGAATAGGAAGGTAAGTACTCTCGGCGTTACTGAGTGGAAACCCACCCAAACAGTCGTACTCACCTTTGATGGGCAAGTTCTCCCTAGACGCGTCTTCTGTTTCTACTCGGCTCTCTCAGTAGAAAAATATACATACCCCACTATCCAATGTTTCCATTGCTGTCGTTTTGGGCATACGCGTACAGTATGTCGCTCTAAACCACGCTGTTTCAAGTGTAGCGAAGACCACCCAGGGGATGGGTGTCAAGTCCTCCATGAATATGCCATATGCGTCAATTGTTCTGGTAATCACTACGCAAACGACAAAGCTTGCACTGAACTAGGTCGTCAGAAGGGAATAAAAGCCCTAATGGCAGAAAAATCAATCTCCTACGCGGAGGCAAGTCAGGTTTTCCCCCGGGTTTCCAGATCGTATGCTGAAGTGTCTAGAGCACCGCCCAAACCTAATCCCCCTAGCTCTCCTCAATACCCCAGCCAAATTCCTCAAACTCCCATATCATACCGGAAAACTGTCTTCCTGAAACCCAAAACTCACTCCCCTCTTTCTCCTAGTTATGATAAGCAGGCTCATCAAGCCCTTATCCAAGATTACTCTTTCTCCCCTTCTCAAAATGGCTGTGCCATCCCTAGGGAAGGTGCAAGTAGTCCCGTCAGCTCAGAGAACATACTTAATATCATCTCCAGTATGTTAATGACAGTGTAGCCACTACACAGCACATCACTTTCAACACGTTTTCCATCACCGTCAAGAAATAGTAAAGCTGACAGTTCTGAAAAGAACTTTTGTAACGTTTCGACAAACTCCATTGAAATAGGAAACACGCAGCCATTGTACAACAAATCGCCACGTGCCAGCTCAACAAATCGCCACGTGCCAGCTCAAGAAATCGCCACGTGTGAGCACAACAGCGGAGCATCCTCACGTCAAAAAGGCTTTCACCCACAAAGGACAGCGCGCCCTGTACACGTTGCTAACGACCCCTCGCGGGACGCGCGTGAAACAGTTACTGCACTGCGATTGGACAAGAACAGTGATTGGACCGGAGCAGCGATTGGATAAATAGTTTTGGCGCCATGAAAGTTAACTGTACAATATTTTAGTGTTTGGACAATAGTGTTAGCGTAACGCACACGAACAGAGTGATAAGTGATTTTTAGTGGTTAGTTAGTTTTAGCGGGACATTCTGTATAGTATTATTGGTTAAGTTGTTTTGTGAATATTAAGTTAGTCGTTCCTATTGGTTAAGTTCTTAGTTAGTAACATTGTAAATTAGTATATAAGGAGGTGCTTGGTGAAAATACACACATTCAGTTTTGGAGTCAAGATCATTACTTCAACCTTCTACTACTATCCCCAAAACAGTATTGTGCAACCCTTCTCAATCCCTACCTGACCACGTTGCCAACAAACTGTCCTCAATTGTACGTTACATTAACTCTTTGAATGTCGTAATTAGAGACACAATAGAAAGACAATTACCTTATGTCGGACTGTGTAACTTAAGACATTCGAAAGGTTAATAACGTTCCATCCCCAGATATTCCTTCAATGGAACGTCAGGAGCGTTTCACCCAGGAAGACTGACCTACTCTATATAATCAACAAACACAAACCATCGATCTGCAGCATCGCTGAGACATGGCTTCGTCCTGAGAGCAATTTCAGGATTCCATGGTTCAGTAGTGTGCGTCAAGACAGATCAGATGGATATGGGGGATGTGCTTTGTTCATCAATAACAAAGTTACATTCTCCCCAATTCCTCTACCCTTTTTAGGTGATAACATTAATGTCGTTGCTGTTAAGGCTGAGAATATAAACATTTTTAGTTTTTACATTGCACACCCTCACATTAACGATCTTGATTCAATCAAACATTTGCTGAGTAATGTTCAAGGCCCGTTACTTGTTATGGGTGATTTTAACGGCCATCACTATAGGTGGGGGTCAGATACCTGCGATAACTTTGGCTCAGGTCTGGTGGATTTGTTGGATGAGCTTGACCTGTGTGTGATCAACAATGGCTGTGCCACACGTCGAGGTTCGCCAGGACAGAACAGCAGTTGTGTTGATCTAACATTTTGCTCATCCAACATAGCCAGCCTTTTCAATTGGAAACGTTTGGAAATGACTTACGGTAGTGATCACTATCCCATCATGGTTCAAAAAACCCAACCAAAACCATCCCCAACAACGTGTCCCCTCCTCTATTAAAATATCAACTAAATTCCGTTGATTGGGATCTATACTCCAAAATTTTAGATTTACGGGTTTCTTCTCTTCCTCCCATTAGCGACGCAAATGCTCAGGAATGCTTTGCAGCATTCTCAGGTACCATATCCGCTACAGCTGACGACTGCTTCCCTTCTAAAAAAACGCCGACCGGTAAAATTCACTCTCCGCCATGGTGGGATAGAGAATGCTCTGCCTTGATCAGAGCCAGGAATGAGGCCGAAAGAAAGCTCAACGCAGATATGAACCTTGAGAACCTTATTAACTTTCAACAAGTGTTGGCTAGATCCAGGAAATTACTCAAGAAAAAGAAAAGAGAAGGTTGGCGGAAGTTCTGCGTCTCGCTGAGTCCATCCACTCCCCCTTCAGTCGTGTGGCGTAAACTGAAGTCTTACAGGAATAGCGTGCAACCACCCTCCGGTAACATAATGTCTGAAGATCTGGGCTACCGGTTCTTCTCTAAACTAGCCCCAGCTTATGCCCCAGATATGAATGAATGTGTTTCTTTGGATCCCCAGATGGCATCAGACGATCCTCTGGATAAACCATTTACCCTGGCAGAGCTGAAATCGGTCCTCGCCCATGTAAAGGATTCTGCTCCTGGAGTGGATGGATTCCCATACTCCTTTATTTCTAAAGCTGGCGACAAACCCACCAGTATTACCTGGATCTGGCCAATTATTGTTATACCTCTGGTTATATTCCTCTTGATTGGAAGGTTCAAGTTATTATTCCTATATTAAAACCTGGAAAAGATCCCAGTGATCACTCTTCCTACAGGCCGATTGCTCTATCGTCCATACTTATGAAACTTTTAGAAAACCATGTTAAAAACCGTCTAGAATGGTTTGTGGAGAACAAGAGACTGCTGCCAACGACTCAATTTGGCTTTAGGAAAGGATTGGGTTCATCTGATAGTGTGGGAACCCTCACGTCAGAAATCCGTCTGACCCTTAGTAGAAGTGAGTCTATGGTAGCCGTCTTCTTGGATATTTCTGCTGCCTATGACTCTGTCCTCCTCCCAGTTCTCAGGCAGAAGATGCAACAGCTGAGAATCCCGGCTAGGATATGTCAGATCGTATCCAGTATCTTCTCAGATCGTAGTCTTAAACTAAGGATTCCTGGGGGGGACTCTAAACCAAGGTTAGCTTGGAGAGGTCTTCCCCAGGGATCTGTTCTTAGCCCCCCTCTATATAACATCTATACCTCAGATCTCCCCTCTTGCCTAAATTTCGACTGTAAAATTCTTCAGTATGCTGACGATATTGCTCTACTGGTCTGTGGCAAATCCATCGATGATGCTGTTCAATCCATGAATGTATCTTTGTCCTCATTAAACCATTGGCTACTTGATCATGGGTTATCTCTAAGTGCTCCAAAGAGCACAGCAGTTGTGTTTACTCGCAGACGTCTTGTACCTCAGGTGGATATCAATATTGACGGCCAAGCTATCCCAGTTAAGGAGAGCGCCAGGTTTCTGGGTGTTACCCTGGACTCCAAATTGTCGGGTGTGGATCACATTAACAACACAGTGAAAAAATGTGAACGCTCTGTTTCAGTTCTTAGAGCTTTGGCAGGTGTATGGTGGGGTGCTCACCCATATACTTTAAAACTGGTCTACAACGCGATAGTCAGAAGCGTACTAGATTACTGTAGTTATCTAATGGAGCCATGTAACAAAGAAGCTCTGCGTAGACTAGATTCGGTCCAGTCCAGATGTCTAAGAATTGTAATCGGTGCCATGAAATCAGGGCCGGTTTATGCATGTCGGGGCCCCTAGGCAATGCACGTCTCGGCCCCCCCCCTACCCTCTTCTAACTTCTTAAAATATTTTATTTCTAACACAAATTTATTCATAATTACGTTGTTTTTAGGGTTCCGTAGTCAACAAGATACATAGTTTCACCAAATCTGTCTGTCTGTCCGTCCGTCCGAAGATGATCTCAGTGACTGTTAGCTAGAAAGCTGAAATTTGAAAAGTAAAAAATGTGTCCCCCTCTAACTTTTGAACCATAAGTTTAGAAAATATGAAAAAATCTCAAAAGTAGAAGTTTATAAAGACTTTCTAGTAAAATTATTTTGAACTTGACGTGTTGAACAGTTTTTGAAAAGTTGTACAAAATAATTTCTGAACTAAGTTTTTAATTTAAATATAAATATATAGTTAAATCATTTTTTTAACTTAGTTTACATATTTTATTGTTTTTCTATGTAGTTGTTTGATTCAATTTTATTTTATGAAAATTGATATAAACAAAATTATCAGTAAAAGCCAATGAATATGCTCTACACTCACACGTTGCTAATGAAAGATTGGTATTAAATATCGGTATTTGCAACAACATTTTAGCTAAGCCTACGTCAGACGAGGCAAGAGTTTTATACAACATTTATTACAATCATCTAAAATAAATCAAAACACAAAATTTGGCTATGATGGAGCGACATGTTCAAAATTGTGACAAAGCTCCTTAGTAAAGATTTAAAAAAAAAATGAAAGATTGTGTTTTATTAAATTCCATCTGTTGACAGCTTTTCGCATAATCCAATGATAGGATTGCTAGATAAATGGCATGTTATCGAAAATTCCATTTTTTTTACTGTCTAAGAAACATTGTCTATTTTTTTTTCCTAAAGCGCGGGGCCCTAGAACCTGGCGGGGCCCCTAGGCAGTTGCCTACATTGCCTTATGGATAAAACGGCCCTGCATGAAATCCTCCCCCATAAATGCTCTCCAGGTTGAATGCGCAGACCCTCCCCTTGCCCTTCGCCGACAATACTTAGCAGATCGTTTTTTGTCCAAAGTCTTCTCCCTCTCATCCCATCCTCTAATTCCTATTTTGGAGCAAATCTTTCTATCTCTTAATGCCACTTCCTATTGGAACAATAAAAATATTCCATTGATGAATAGGTACAGGGAGCTTAAACACCACCTTTCACCTGTTTGTCAATATCCTACTCTCCCTGTCTTTGCCTCCACCTATGAGGTGGTCCACTTTAAGCCAAACACCGTTTTGGGACTTGGTATCTCCAAAAACTCGCAGAATGCAAAAGGTGATTTCGATCGGGCTATTAAGAGATACTGGCAGGGTTGGAACTTGTTTTAAACGGATGCCTCAAAACTTTCGTCAACTGGTTGTACAGGTGTCTCAACATACTTCCAGAATTCCCGAATAGCACTATTATTCCAATGTCCTCCCGAGGCCTCAGTATTTACAGGGGAATGCATTGGCATCCTTGAAGCCATCAATTTTATTTTAGCCCATAATATTAAAAACTCGGTTATTTTTTCAGATTCTCGTAGTACCATTCAGGCTCTAGGTTAACATCAATTAAAATCTAAACTCCACAGCAAAATTGTCATGGATATTTTGAACCTACTGTACATTTGCCAAAACAATAGTTTAAACATTGAGATAGTGTGGGTACCCAGTCACTCCGGTATAGGCGGTAATGAATGTGCCGACTCACTGGCAAAATACGCCACTTCCAACCCAGTGGACCGTAGGCACTACATGCTGCATAGTTACGACTTACGCTCGGACACTAGACTTAAGTTGTACAACTCGTTTTCAGCGGCATGGCAGGTAAGTTCGAAGCTCAAGGGAGCGCACTATGCCAGCATCCAGCCTGACATCCAGCGGAAACCTTGGTTTTTCAAATGTCCCAAACTTTCAAAAAGAACGGTTTCATCCTTATGCAGACTGAGACTCGGCCACTGCTGTAGTCCAGTATTTCTTCACAAAATTCATGTTCGTGACAGTGCTTTGTGCGAGTGTGGTCTTGATGATGGTACATTGGATCATATCTTTTTTTCATGCTCTTTAAACTCTCACTCTTTCGACTTGTATCAAACGCTTCCCAAAATTAAAATCCCCCTCCCTATCAACTTCCACTCCCTTTTGACTCTATTCTCTCCTAAACTTGTCCAAATTCTATCAAAATTTATTAACGATAACAACATTAAAATGTAGCCAGCCACTAACAACTTAGGAGAATTACTTAACTTAGGAGTCTTTAAGTCGAGAGTGAATAGGTTTCTTCTAGGCAAGCGTGCTTCATCGTCGACCACATCATCGCTTACCATCAGGTGAGATAGTGGTCAAACGCAAGCCTATCATTAATAAAAAAAAAAAAAAAAAACATTGTAGATCTACCACAAAGTGCAAAGTTCGACGGTTCACCTCACGTCGGGTGTTACCGTTACCACATGACATTGGCAGAATAGTCGACACCGGCTCAGTTGCCAAAGAAGAAAAAAAAAAAACAAAAGCTCTCTTATCTGTGCGTAAACTGGCGTAAACAAAAAAGTAACCTAGATCTACCTAATAGTTAATCAAAATATTTGAACGTGAGTTTTGTCGAAGCTGGGATAGTTCCGTTCGAATTCACATAAGCTACGTTTTTTATATCTACTGCTTCACGGGCGTACTTTCCGGAACCGTGGAACATCTCTAATATAACAAACGGACTAAACATATGATTTTACATTACTGTGGACGCAATTTTAAAGATATTTTAGATCAATGCAGCGTATCACTCGGATTTTTTGTGATGTCTGCTCTCCGCGGATCTCAGTGAAGATACGTTCAAAAGGATCGGTCAGTGGGTCATCGTCACAAGCAAATGCCGAAAAGGACCAGACTCCTCTCCGCCGCCTGTTAGACGATGCTAGTTCGTTCGGTGAAGCCTCGACGGAGGCCTCGGAACCGGAGCTGCGCTGGGCGACACAGCCGTACGCGACGCGCGTGCAGTCGCGGGCGGCGAGGCGCGAAGTGCGCGTGGAGCCTAGCGACACCACCGTGTTGCTGTTCCCAGGGCAGGGCGCGCAGCGGGTGGGCATGGGCCGCTCGTTGCAGGACATCCCCGCTGCCAAGCAGCTGTATGAGCTGGCCTCCAGTATAGTTGGGTGAGAATTCAGTGATTTTATTAGAACACCTATGTTCATGTTGGTATTTAGGGGAAAAATACCATAGCAACATTTGCACAGTGATATTTAATATGTGAACAGAATACAACTTAGATGGATGATGACAACTATTGTTAGAAAAGTATTTCCTTGCAACTTTCGCTTTCAGCAGTCATTACGTCAGTCTGACAACAATGAATCCTGATCACCTTATCATTGGCTAACTCTGTAACTAAGTGATATCTTATATTTAATGAGCTTATGCCTATTGCCAACAATAGGGCTATAAGCAGTGGCGTATCTACAGGGTGGCAAGGCTGGCAAAATGCCACGGGCCCCTGGCCCGGTGGGGCCCCCGATCTGAGAGACCATGAAAGAAGTAACCTAAAATTTTATTAGGGTATTTAAATTCAATTAAAATTACACACAAGTATCAAATAACTTATTAAGCTTTATTAAACACATTCACCAGAAAAGGATTAATTTCCTGTGGCATTTTACCAGCTAGTCACTATAGTACCGCCATTGGAACATCCACTTTCAGAGACGAAACAGAAAAGTCTGTGTCTGTGAAAGAACTTGCAATTTATTATTTAACCTTTCAATCGTGGAAATTACAGACACAATAGAAAGAAAATAGGTGCGCGAACGCCGGCGTTCGCTTGGGGTTTAATGAATTAATATAAAAGATTTGTTATGTCTGTACTTCAGTGATTTATTCAAATCAAATTACATCATGACAAGTTTTATGGGGCCCCATCCAATGATTTTGCCACAGGCCTAAGATGGTATAGTTACGCCACTGGCTATAAGCTAAAACATATATCACTAAAAACAGTCACAGTGTCTGTGCAATCAGTTATTTCAGCATATAAACCTTTCATATTATCAACTTTTGTAGCAGCATCACAAAGCGCAATGTATTCTGCCTCGGCCGTATACATTGCTGTAAGCTTGCTAAGTCTTCTTTAATTCTTCTTCTTCTCTTAATTCTTCGCACGGTCTTAAATATGATACATTCCCCTTTTAGAAAATCTAGAGATGTGAGGAGACATGAAGTGACGTGTCTTATTATTTACCATGCTAAAAATATTATACTAAATGTACTAAAAATACTCTTATACCATTTGCAATATTTAAACAAAAGTAGAACGACAGATAGCAGACCGGTCGAAGGCGTCTGCACAATGCAAGGTAGAAATAGTTTGTTTTTGGTTACATTTTGTCATTTTTTTTTTATTAAAAACTGGTATAATTCGAAAAGTTTAAAGTATTTACTAATTGAAAAAAAAAAATACAATCGTGAAAGAAAATAGATTTTAATTGTAAGTAGTATATGTTTTTTTCGAGGGTGAGTTGCACCATTTAACTATAACGATAATGTCGATAACCAAACCTTAACCAGCCATGAAAGGCCGCCTATTGGTCAATTCGACGATTTGACAACTGTTAACGGCTTTGTTATTGTTATAGTTAAATGGTGCAACTCACCCTGAGTGTACCTATCAGATTTGATACTTGGCCAGATAACCAAAACTCTAAATATTTTTTGACAAGTATCAAAGAACAATGGTCAATCTCCTAACATGCTTGGACTATAGTAAATCGTAACTTGATGAAACATGTATCGTTTGATTTGCCTGAATGAACATTACTAAGTACAGCATTCAATATATTTTTAAAATTACGGAGAAACTAGTAAATAATTAAAATGTTTTTTAAGGTTATGTAGTTTATTAATAATCTGTAGCTGTAAAAAAATACGTCAAATACGTCATTTGTCCATTTCGCGCCAAATAGGATAAACTGTACGGTGTACCCCAAGAATTTATATATCCTACGGACAAACAAGATTCTTGACTGTACCTAATAAATCGACGCAGCGGAATGTTGCTTTGTTTTTATTGGACAGGGTCGATGGCAACAATAGACTTTAAAACTTAATACGGCCTAGTAGCCATTTTCAAAGACTAGTATACTGGTTAACCAAAAAAATTATCCTCTAGATTCACCTATAAGCCCGCGCACGGGCAAAACCGATGTATGAACCAAACTTATTGGGGTCAGGTGTCCCACTGTTATATAAACAGTGCTTAATTTATCGAATTTAAGTCATAAGCCTTTAGATTTATTTGGAGGACACACTATATCTGTTCTAAAACATTGTAGATGCAAATAAATGAATATGAATAAAAAGCTCAAGTTATCTTTATTCATATGTAAGAATCTTACTAAACATGCTGACATAAAAATTAAATAAAGAATTTTTGAGTTGTCTTGCTATCATTTAATCCTCTTCACTTGCAAGATCACAATCACTAAGGTACTGGTAAAAAATAAATTATCATGTAAAAAAATAAAAACTGATTATGTACTTTTTTTATTCTTTATTACAATTCTCTTATGAATATATCATCAAGAAATGCAGCAGGAGCAGCTACATTTTGTTTGTATCTGGCCCATCCAAGAAACCAAATGATGGTCATAACATGAGCACAACATCCTAGTGTGCGTTGACCAACTAGACAATTGCATCAATAATCTCTAATGCCAGCTAACCCAAATGTGTTATTATTTATTAAAATGTTTACATAATAATGTTTTATTGAAATTCGATGTAAGTCTCGATTAGTGCAATAAGTAAATACGCACTGTGCAGCAGTATTGGGTGCTCGTCTGTAATTCGAAAGTGTAATAGTTGATGATGCAGGTACATATACTGGGATTAGATATCACAATATCCACTTCATCAAATCCTTGTTCTGGGTAATCATTACCAGCCATCTCAGACTGCTCCATTGCTGAATGTAATTCAGGTGCTTCTACCATATTTGTTGAAGAAAAATCAACTAATTCATTTTCTCTTCATTCTGTCTGCATACACAGAGCATTTCTTTTTGCTTTCATCCAGCAAGAATGACACACTCTGTCATTTGTAGTTAGCTAAAACAAAAGAGAGAATTGGTAAACTCGATCTAAAAATACTATTAAAACCCGTCCTATATTGTTCTACTGTCTTGTTCTCATACAAAATAGGCACGTACATTGATCACTGTTTGTTTGCGGCAGTTTGGCAATATCAAACTTAAATTAATTCATAAAACTCCAAGCGAATGCTGGCATTTGCACTGCTATTGTCTTTCTATTGTGTCTCTAATTGATGATATTTGACAGGTTAATTATGAACCCAGCTTTCGTTGCAACGTTGTTTCTTTTAAAAATAAGATCTAGGAGTTATAAACATCAAATCCAATTGATTACTATATAAAACAACAGCTAGTCTTAGTAATACTAAAAAATTGTTTAAATTACCTCTTGTGATAGGATAGAATTCATTATGCAGGTAGTAATCATTTGTTGCAGTTCTGAAGGATTGTTGCGTAATATTAAATCACTTTTTCTTCGAAGGATTGAACATCCACACATCAACAAGATTCTAGAGTGACCCACACAATTGCTTAAAGGCATAGTCGACGGAGCCCCGCTATGCGGGGCTCCTACTTCTGGGTGGTTTAAAAAAAAATAACCTCGAAGGAGGTGGCGGGGTCTGTGTTCGCTCGCTTCGCTCGCTCACTACGACCCCGCCACCTCCTTCTAACCTAAATCTATCCAAGTCGGGGTGACCCCATGTCTTGAGCTCGCTTCGCTCGCTCTCGCATCTTAAGTTATCCTCGTAACAGTAATAACCTTTTGTACTCGCATATGATCAGTGGAATTACTAACTTTCTTCTAAACAGGATATCTAAGATGATATAAAAACAAATAAAATACAATACATTAATTTAAAATCTATTTATTAAAATTATATTTGATGACATCGATTAATTCATCAAAAGGATCTTTATTATTCCTTTCCACATCTCTTCTCCACAAATATTCATAAATTATATCGTTAATGTTCACTCTATTATTATAGTTTTCTTTATAAAAAAACCGTTTAACTATTCGCCACTGTGATTCTATCCTCTGGGTATGGGTACCATCCTCAGCTACAAATGGGTTACCTAGGTTGCTGTGATTTACTTTTCGGTGTATAAACCCATGGTCCCCCAGACAATCATAAGCACGCCAAAAATCTGTATGTATGGTGGTGCCCTCAGCCACATGTTTCTTTATCAAGGGCACCAAAATTTCTGCAGTCCGGACATTGCCTGGGCAGACTTCTAATCAAAGATCCTCACTCCCATCCTCGATCATTCCAAGGACCCAGTGTCCATCTGTACGACGTCCTTTGTTATATTTTCTTTTGCCAAACTTGCTTTCGTCTATTTGAACAATTTTTCCTGGACCTCCAATCTTTCCAATTATTTCTTGTTTATGTTTTGGGGACCCAAGCCCTATCAGATTTGGCCCTTTTTAATCCCCATATCCTGCTCTACCAAACTAAAGTCAAGCCCTTTTTTCTTGGAAGGAACTTTTTAAATAAATATTACTGTATGTAAAACACTTCGATGACGATGTACTAAAATGAAATATCGTACGATGAGTTGTGATGTTAGTAAGTTGATATCTGAATACTTACGATACGAGGCGAAATCCTTTCAGCAATAAAAGACACCACTCTAGTATCTTGTTCTAGGACAATGTGCCGTGCAATGCGATTAACGCATAATCCACAGTTTATTAACAGAATGAGCGAAGACATGACTACTTCCACTTCACTCACAACTAACAAATCCAAAACTAGATGAAATCAAAGTCCAAAAGACGAATGCCAAGTATAGAAGATTCGATCGGAGTCCGTAAGCAAAGCAAGTTATGGTTAGAATAATAGGGAAAACACAAGATCACACAGAACATAGTCGTTGGCAAAACTCCATGACGGTCTGCGCAGAGACAATAACAAACAATATGTTGTTTGTTTGTCAAAAATAGGGTGGCTCCGTATTCAATCGATTTACGGCATTATCGATTTTTAGAAGCAAAAATCATTTTTTAACTCATGACTTGATTCAATCATACAATAAAAATCAAAAAAGTCTGTTAGTGGCTTATCTTAGATTAAATAAATAACAAAATCATAAACAGCTATAATCTAACAATTATGTATTTTTTCATTTCTATTTATAAATTAAATCGATATCGACTACTTAAAAACTATGGACTTCTCTATGAATGTTAACATTAAGGATGCGTTCATGATTATAGATATTATGACGCGTTCTATTGAAAAAAAAAAAAAATAATAATTAAAAAAATGAATATCTTTTTTCCTCCTAGTTTTAAAAATAAACTGAACCCACCAGATAATTACATTGATAATATATTATGTTATGATGATAATCTCATTTCGTTACCAACACTTTTTTTTTTCTAGTCCAAATTGGCCATGATTCTTTGTAACATTGCTAGATTCCTGTAGATACTATTACTTTATATGTCATTTGTATTTATCTGCTACAAGTGGTTCAGCAGTATAGTAAACAACACAAAAGAAAAACTCGGTAGGTTGTGGCTCGTGGTTTGAAATCGAGAGATAAATCGGTTCAAAACGAAAATTATCTACTACTTCCACCTTAGGTACTTCGACAGTAGTTCACCACTTTCATCAATGCCGTTTTCGAAAGAGAACTTTTAGAGAATCTTTTAGCCGAGGACAATATTTTTTTCGCGATTTCGGCTTTGCTCCCATAATAAAAATTATTTGATAACATGAGCACAATCACGTGTTTATGTATCGTACACTAATTGCCAGTAACCCTATATATTGTATACCTAATATAAATCCTGTTAAAAATAAAAAAATCTCATCTTCATAAAAACGAATGTCTCAGAATGATGTCATACATAGAGAATCTAAGCTAGAAGTTAATATATACTTCTTATATAATTCTAATTTACTCAGATAAAATGATGATGGAAAGATAAAATCAAGCGGAGGTATAGGCCAACCGTCAACGAAACTACATAAATCAATTAATTCTGATTTACTCAGATAGCCAGGCAGCTCTTAACGCCTCTTCGAAACTGGTAAAAGAACTGCGTTAACAAACTGAATGACCTGGGGCAAAGGAATAAAGTTATTCTGAGATGGGTACCAGGTCACTCTGAAATCAATGGCAACGAAAAAGCCGATGAACTTGCAAGGACTGGGGCTCAAGGTCATCAGATAGGACCAGACCCCTTCTGCAGTGGCGTGCCTGATGCCTTTACAGGGGGCAAGCCAAGGAATCTTGACCTAACTACTACTTACCTATTAAAAAAAAATCTCGTGCTACCACGTGTCATCAGTGCAGTAATGCTGATTTTACTGAATTGCTACACTACTATTAACAAATATAATGTTAATAGTAAGTAATATTAATAATGATAACAAAAGCTTCACCACAACAACTTTATCATCATACCAATAATCGTGAAGTTTGAATACATGAATAGAAAAAAATAATTGTATTCTAATTCAAATTGTGTATCTTTACTTAAAAATGATTTTATTACTTATACCAGCGTAAAAAGTTTGTGAACGTTTTAATTCTACCAACAGCTGATTTGCAATTGCAATCAAAGATAATTCGGAAAGCCGCTCTTGTTGTCGAGTGCCGGCCGGCCGGGATGGTCAGCCAATACTACTAAAACGATTAATTTGAACTTAATGAATATCTAATGTAAGGTTGAGTTGAGTGTGAAATAAAACAACCGAGTATGTACTAGTTTTTTGACGCCAACGCCATCTAGTTATAAATGTGTATTATTATTATTATTTATTGCCACTGCCACTGCAAACTAAACAGGCACCAATTTCACATGAAACTGAGTGACACTGATGTTTGCCGGTACTGCAATCAGGAGAGGGAGACGCCTAAGCACCTCTTGTGTGAATGCGGGCCCCTTGTCCACAAACGCAGTGTCCATCTGGGCCGACACATTATTCGCCCGGAGGAGATTAAAACTCTAAAAGCTAGGAGTATTCTAAATTTCTTGGAAGCCTCCGGGCTAAAAGAGTTACTCTAACAAGGTGGCGAGTCACAATAGATCTTTTAGGTCGCAGTGACTACATCCCCTACACTATGGGTGATGCATAGCCCCTTATCTTCTAAATAATATAAATGTGTAACTAATACATAATTTTTTTTGAAATCTTGGTGTTTCAAACACTTGTTCTTTATAATAATATGTAATATTATTGGCAAATACTCACAATTGAAACAGCGGTAGCTTTTCGTTGTTCGCTTTTTTAAAACACACTTAACTTAATTGTCGAGAAAGAGAACCAACTTTCTTTTGGCGGTTTACCAATAATAAAGAATGAAATAACAGCGTTCAAGTACTTTTGAGAATTTTCATGGCACTAGCGAAGTTATTTGAGTCATACCTGATGTATTCCAAGCATTGTTATTAACTTTTCTGAGAAATATTCAAAATAGCAAAGTTACAAGATTATATTTATCTTTAAAACTCAAACCCGTCCCTACCTGGCCAATATCAATTCCACACATAATATCCACACACAACCACAAGTATAGTTTCCGAATTCATAAACTGTTAAATGACGGAAAACAAAAAAAAACTATCAAAACAATAATTACACACGATAACCGATCAAAGCAAATTTGAACTGAGTACTTTTTAATTCGTACAACTTTACGCGTCATAGAGGGCGCCTCGTATTATAACATGCGTAAAAGATTCATTGATAAAATTCCCGAACGTGGGCTTATTTTACTACAAATCTGGTCGACGAGTACTTGCACACAGTCACATACGTTACTCACACAGACTAACATTTTTCATGTTTTTATAGGGAAGAATAAGATGGCAGATAAAGCCCGATAAGAAGCCTATCGGTTAGAGCGAGATCGGAGATCGCGTGTCATTGTTACGTAGAACTGTGCAAGATGGCAACGTTGCATTAACCCTGCGTCCCGAATAACGATAAAAGTGAATATACCGCAAACACGACCAACGCGCGACGTCACAATTATTATTCAGTTGCGCTTATATTTTGTGACTATTAAATTTAGTCGGATTCGCGATTCATTTTTATCTCGATTTGGAACGCTGGGTAAGTTGTATTTATGAATGAATCTTCCATTACGCGCGAAGTTTAAAGTTTAGATTTTTATTTTAAATAATTGGTTTAATGTTCCATGACCTTAGATGTTGTGTTGTGTCATGAAATTTTACCGCAAGCCGGGCTTTTTTGCCTCTATGGCTCGCACGCCACTGCCCTTCTGTGGTATCTTAAAGAACCAGGCCATGCAGACCCTTAAGGGCAACCTATTTGGCGATTCAAAAAAGGACTGGTTGGTACAACCAGGACTGCTACACGCCAAATCTACAACTCACTACTCACAAAAACGAATTGCCGAGCTTCTTGAGCTTAGCAGGACGAACATCTGTGCGATAGCCCGCCCCTTAACCGGCCACTGCAAACTAAACAGGCACCAATTTCACATGAAACTGAGTGACACTGATGTTTGCCGGTACTGTAATCAGGAGAGGGAGACGCCTAAGCACCTTTTGTGTGAATGCGGGACCCTTATCCACAAACGCAATGTCCATCTGGGCCGACACATTATTCGCCCGGAGGAGATTAAAACTCTAAAAGCTAGGAGTATTCTAAATTTCTTGGAAGCCTCCGGGCTAAAAGAGTTACTCTAACAAGGTGGCGAGTCATAATAGGTCATTTAGGTCGCAGTGACTACATCCCCTACACTACGGGTGATGCATAGCCCCTTATCTTCTAAATAATAATAATAATATATACTTCTACTCAAAATATCCACCACTAGCTTTTGCCCGCGGCTTCGCCCGCGTTCATAAAGTATAGCCTATGTCACTCAGGAACAAAGCAGGTTTCTATCGGTGAAAAAATTTTACCAATCGGATCTATACTTCCAGGATTAGCCCTATCGCAGGCTTTTAAGCGTTCAGGCCACGCGTCATCTGTTTACGCGCGGTGATCATTGGAAAGTTGTTCACTGCTGATTGTAAAGAATTTTTAAGAATTTTGAATTATTGTTACATGCAGCCATGCAGCATGCACTCTAATATAGATCTCAATTTGTAGTTCACGGGTTGAGGTTTGGGCTAGCCAAAGGTCAATCATCAGCCTTAATGAAGCCCGAAACACTCGCTGCAAGGCAAGCCTGGGTAGTGCGTGCCTTGTGACCGGAAGCTGAGTCTTGCTGAAATACCCCAGTATGTTATCAAAAAGAGTATCTTGATACTCTTTAGCTGAAATTAGAGTAGCCCATTTTCACGAAAATGAACCTTGGTCATTCCGTGGTACCCTCACCAAACCATTACTGATGCCGCATGATGATCATTCAGGACTCTGATAACTTTGCTTGCTGCAATATTCCTTGATTTTGAAAATTTTCTCATCGGTAGCAAGAATATCCCTGAGTTTTTCATCAGTGTAACGAACAAGCAAAGATTTTGATCTTTTCACTCTCTCATCTGTAAAAGCGACTCGTTTAAGCTGATGATGTTATGATGAGTAACAACGGTGGGTATTCTATTTGCGAATAAGAATTTTGGTGTCCTTACGAGATTTTAATTCTGACCCTGACAGCATTCACTGCCTGTTCTCACAACACGCAGCCGGCCTGGATTTTTAATGATCGTAAATAGAAGAACTGTACAATTGGTGTAGCTATCACTATGGTACATAAATATTTATAAACAAACCTACGATATAAGCCTCAACAGCGTTTTAAAACAATGTTTGCTAAAAAAAAGTGTCATTTGAGAGTAATAAAAAAAAACTCGAAAAAACGGGTTACTTGAAAAAAAAACCGGTTTTTTTAATCATTAAAAATATGCCGAAAAACCGGTTTTTCGGTTTTCGGGTTAACCGGTTTGCATTCCCTAGCCACAGCCCTCTGGAACTTGGATGTTCTGGATAACATCATCCTCCGACCACTCAATCGGTATGTCCCTAACTATACCCATTCGAGAGCTATTGAACTGTGGGATGGTTGCAATATAGTTATTTTTTTCTAATACTGTGTTGTTAAGAAGACTGTTCGCATCCTGGTGCGACTTAAACTCAACCGACACACGATTTCTACAAATTCGTTTGATCCCGTCTAGACGTATGTTACTGACGTTATTAGTGGTCAAGAACATACCAAACTTCACTGGTTGTAGCACTGTGCCTGTGGTCTGTTCGTGTTTTAGGGACACGTGAACGATGTATGGAGGGTTGTCTTTCATTGTGTATGTCCTTCTACCGGGTACACCCTTAGCAATCTTTGGCGGTACGTTAGGAATCTCAGGGGGCGAATCGGCAAGCCTTTTACTTACTTTTTTACGAGTTGAGTTCTCGGTTTCCATAATGGGATCTTGTGGGGGTATTTCAAGAGCATGAGGAAGGGTTACCTTTAAAACAGGGGAAGAACTTTCAAAAAGTTCATCAGGAGAGTCAGGATCAGGTGGCTTTTTTGAATTCTCTACTGCCAGTAGTTTCGGCTGTGCGTTGTCTGTCAGTCACTCAGTAACGGAAGAGTTTTAGATATAGATAGAGTCTGTCTAATAAGTTAAACGACTTGGGTAATTATTAGGATTTAATGAAATCTGATTTAGTCAACACGGGTTCAATAATCAAGGTTGATTAAGAGATAGAGATTATTGTTTACTAACAGAAAAACCTTATAAATGTACCTTACTTATAGTAAGTATATAAGTAGAATATTTGTATTTTTTAAATGATTAAATATTATACAAAATTCCCAAGTCGGTTGACTTATTAGACAGACTATAGTAGTTAACTTAATAATAATAACTTTAAATTCTTTTAATAATTGTAATCAGTTAGATTTTAATTAAAGTAGGTATTCATTTCCATTTTTCTTCTACCTACATATTCTTTTTATCATTATACAGGGTGGCGATTAGGTTATCACATTAAATTATGCAGCAGGCATTTCAAGTTGTTATTATTCCGGTAAAATAATAAAATAAACAATTTTACTAAAATTAAGAAAATGCATCTTTCAAACAAAATAAATAGCATTATAATTGGTAAAAAATAAATCATCCTTTATAACAATAGTTTATTGACCTGTAAAAGCGGCAACGCCGCGGCGCCGGCGACTACACGCCATACCTACGCGAGTTACGAATACCTACTTGTGGATGTAGGCACGCGCGCGTGATGCGACGGTACTTACATTATCATATTGACAACATAGGTACCTACTTTATGATGTTGTTTTGTGAAATAATCACTAATTTTCTTTAAAAATCAACTCTTAAATGTTTAATTAGGCATTTTAAATTTTCACATTTTCAAAATGTCCACCATGCTACTGTACACACAAATGACATCGTCTTACGATATTGTTTCGGACTTTTCTTAGTTGGTCACCATTTGCGGCAATTTTTTTTAAATTGTCGTAGGCACCAATTATTCGAGTTTTTAAATCGTTCAAATCAAAGTCGTCACTTCAGTCTATCTTATTCATACAAAGCTAACATAAAACAATGTCCACAAAATAAAAACAACAATAATATCCACGAAGGGCGCGCGCGCAGATAGCTCGTCAACTATCCCTCAAGTATTTTGGCGGCGGACTAGACTCATTCATCAGACGCACCAAAGAAATTAGAATTATGCCTATAAACACCTCCGTACCCCGTAACATTTCGCGCAAAGAGATTTAAACCTTAAGTCGTCAACTGTAAGAATATTGTTGCATATTTTTTCATACCTCACATGCGGTCCCTTTTCATCTTTCAATTGGGCGCACAAAAAACGTCTTCAACTATTAGTCGTAAGGACATTTTTCGCTTGAATTGTTTGCGTTTGTAGTAATGATTAGAAGAAACATAAACAATTCTAACGTAAACAGTTTGTAAAATGATAGTTTAGAGCTTGTAGGTAATACGGAATGGCAACGTTTGAAGTTGTGAACTAGGTATCTTCACCAACCTCGGGTCTTTGACCTACTTTTAATTATCAGCTGATTAAGATTATGCAATACATGATGTTGTGAAATATTAAAATGGAAAAAAATCTCCCACGGGTATAATATTGTTTATTATTAAATTATTTTAACCGTAAATGATAAACTACCTAATATAGAGTACGTGGCTTCAATTAATGTGATAACCTAATCGCCACCCTGTATAATCCCATCTGTGGTGTATGGAACTTTTTAGTAGATTGACGTATGTAGATTGCTAATGTCTTATATGAAAAATATATTGTCATTCAAACAGAAATGCAAAACTTTAATTCAGTATTTATTACTGGCGACGAGTACGAACCAAAACAAATATTGTAGAACGTTCTAAACGAAATGGAAAAACTAAGAAAGCAACGAGGCACCCTGCGCGGGATGCTTACACGACTCGACAATTACATCCAACAGAGGGCAACGATGTCTGACGAGGAGATCACTGCTCGCTCCTAGAGCCTGAAGGAGACGATCTTGACTCTACGGGGGGTACAAGAACAAATCGAGAACCGGACCATCGACAACAGTGACGATGTCGTTTACGCGCAAGAACAAGAATACAGGTATGAGTTTGAGGAACTGTATACAACGTCAACAACAATGCTATTAATTAGAAAAAATAAAACACAACGTCAACAACAAGAAGTACAGCAAGAATACCGGGAAACGTTGCATAGAAATATACCAAAGATACAATTTCAACCTTTACAAGAATCCGAAACAAATCATCCATTTCCGATACTTTTTTGACTGAATGTATATCGATGGTTGCAGATGTTTTTCCATTATGGCCGTCACATATTCGAATGTTTTTGTACTTGGTTTATGCGGTGTACATACGTTAATTTTTAACTTTCTGCCCCCATTACCGTTATCAACGTCGGCACCCGCAAATCGTCCTTGATGTCGTTTACTACGAAATAATTTTCTAGACGTTCTACGTACAACTTCCAATCGTCTGATTGCACTTTGAACTCCCCAATTTTACCGATGCTCGTCGTTAGCTTTTTTTTTTTTTAAACAGTCACCACAACACAATACGTAAGTTTTCGTCGAAGTCCTCGTCGCCACTGAAACCCTTGGGAATGCCGGGAAATACGGAGCCAGAGAATAAAACAGCTGAGTCCGGGTACACGTATATTGCAACTGAGTTAGAGACTTAACATTATGTTGGTTTCAGGGATGTTATGGATATGAAATTTCGGATACGGATTGGATACGGATATAGAAATGATTATTATACCGGATACGGATATGAAATTATTTCGGATATTTTCAGTTACGGATATTAGATTTTTAAGGAATTTCAGAAGTAAAATGTAAATAGCTAATAAAATGGTTTTATTTGGTAGGAACAAAAATCAGTCAGATAAATGTTGAGTGTTTTCTACCTAACACAACACTTTTGTTTCACTTATTTGTTGAACTATTCGTAAATGTTTAATTGCTCACAACACAAGTTAGTTAGTTACGTTACGAGTATGATAAGACGAGGACGACAACAGAAGAAAACAAACAATGCGCGCGTGTGTCGGCCGCTGCCCGGCTGATCAACAAAACAACAAGTCATAACGTGTCGCAATTTGGCTCCGCCCCTATCCGATACTATCCGAAACTTTTATTTCGGATTCGGTTATGGTTACGGATATTATTTTATATAGGATATCCGATAGTTTCGGTTACGGTTATGGAGCTCCCTAACATCCCTGGTTGGTTTACCCACAGAATGTGTAACATAAACTTATAAATAGTATTATGCAGTATGCAGGTGCTTTAGTCCTCATACATCACAATATTGAGAGATTTGTGTTGCATAATATGACTGAAATTGTGTTTTTAGTAGTTTTAGAAACTTTTTTATTTGTAAAGTTATCTAATAGGTTATTGTTTTATATAAAAGTAGACATTATGACGAACATTTTAATATGCATAATTGTATATGTTATATGAAGGAATAAATAAATATGGCATCCGAAAGGGCTCGGCTGAAGTGAAAATGAAAGTAAAAATAATAATAATAATTTTATTTGCCTCAGATACAAAACAGATCCATATTTTTGTTAGTAGTTACACTTAAAAAAATTATGTTAGTAACCTAAAATTAAAATGACACATTACTTTTTCACATGCATCTGAATACAATGCCTCAATATTGGACAGTGGTCGATTGGCCACAACGCGAAGAATGCCGTTGTTGTTCGTAAAATTGGGTTTAAAAATCATGGTTCTCGCGAACGTAAAGTTGAGGGGTATAAAAGACGTTTTTCGGTCCGATGTCAGTCGAACACGAGCCACCGAAGAGGCCACAAAACAAGAAAAGGAATATGGAATAAGTTTCTAGCCGAACCCATAAGAACCTTTCCAACGAAAAAACGTTGTTTCATTGATCCTCTTCGATACCCGCTGACATACGCATTCAGGAGGGGTACGTGGTGGTGTACGAGACCAGCGCAACAAGCAACGTACGCCAATCGGGTTGAACTGTCCCGAGGGCTCGGTAGCCGAAGGGTACTGCCCGCTACCGTCACCGCCTCCTAACGGGGGTTAGTCCGCCACAAATTGAAAATATAGTTAAAGCTTGTGATCACTTATTACTTTTGTTATATTTAGAAGCAATAGCATTGTATAATGTAGTAGAACTTTTTTAAATTTGTGAATGTGAATTACTATGGAGCATTTTTATTAGGTTACAACTTTTTTTTTGACATTACGAGCATGGCAGTTAAGGGTTATTCAGTTCCATTCAAAATGGTTGAGCTGTTTTATTTTCCACTTGGTGACAACTATTGGGTTTAGGTAATATTTCAATAAAGTCGAATAGATTTCTGTAAACGCAATTTTATTCTTGTTCACAAAGAAAAAATATTATCATGACATGACGGTGACGGAAAAACAACAGCGCCACTCGTGTTCGAAAATGAAACGTAAGAACAGGTTTACGAAGACACTCTTCCACAAAGGTGAATTTATATTTGCTCAACACTCCCTTCATCGTCCTTTCCTTTTATTTTTAAACATTTAAGCATTTCTCATCATCTTATTTCTTATTGAATTAAATTTATTCACAGGCAAAGGTTTAGTCAGGAAATCGGCCAACTGATTTGAACTCTCTATATATTTAATATGAATAATTTTCTTTGCAACATTCTCTCTAATAAAATTATATCTAATGTCTATGTGCTTACTTCTTCTGTGGAATACAGGGTTTTTAATTAACTTAATGGCACTCTGATTATCAACATTCAAAGTTATTGAGCCTTGTGGCTCCCCAATATCACATAGAAATTGCCTAAGCCATAAAATTTCTTTAGCGGCATCGCTTGCAGCCATGTACTCAGACTCAGTTGTGGATAATGCCACAGTATTCTGTTTACGGCTAGACCAAGTGACAGGACCTCTATTCATCAAAAATATATAACCTGTATTAGATTTCCTAGTGTCCAAATCACCTGCATAATCAGAGTCCGAATAACCAACTAATTCAACATTTCCTTTATAAACAATAGACAAATCTTTAGAAATAATTAAATAACGTAAGATTCTTTTCACAGCTGTAACATGTGCAGGACCTGGGTCATTGACATACCTACTAACAACATTCACAGCATATGCTATGTCAGGTCTAGACACAGATGATAAGAATAGCAATGCTCCCACTGCTTCTCTATATGGGAAATTAATAGGCTCATTACTTGTATTCTTACGTATCTGCACATTCGCATCAGCCGGAGTACTACTACTTTTAGCATCTGACAAATTAAATTTATTTATTATTGTCTTAATATACTGCTTTTGACTTATGCTTAAACAATCTTTTTCTATATTCATTTCCATACCTATAAATGAAATACATTTTTCAATCCTAATATCAAACTTTTGTTTAAGGTTATTTAATATATCAGTTAAAACTACTTTACTTTTAGCCATTAACAAGCCATCATCAACATAAAGAATTAAAATTACTTTGACATCATTAAAGTATCATACAAAAACACAATTATCAGAAGGACACGGTTTGAAACCATAACTAGTTAGAAAAGAACTAAATTTCTCATTCCAGCATCTTGAAGATTGTTTAAGACCATATATAGATTTAATCAACTTACATACTTTTGAAGACTGAGTTTCCAATCCCTCTGGGACCTCCATATATATGTCCTCAGAGAGCTCACCGTACAAGAAGGCCGTCTTCACATCAAATTGCTCTATCTGTAGTTCGTCTCTGGCAGCAATGCTAAGCAGCAACCTGATGGAGTCATACCTGCTAGTGGGGGAAAATGTCTCATTATAGTCCAAGCCCTTAACTTGTGTGAATCCTCGTGCACACAGTCGTGCTTTGAATCGTACTATTTCTCCATCTCTATTCTTCTTTACGGTGAACACCCATTTACAAGATACAGGTTTCTTCTCAGTTCTTTCAGTCAGTATCCAAGTTTGATTTTCTTCATGTGACTGAAGCTCTTCAGCCACAGCTTTCTTCCATAAATGAGATTCTGGACTCTTCATCGCCTCTTCATAAGTATTAGGTATTACCAACTCTTTGAAATTAGCTTCTAACTTGTTATTTCGACGAGGACGTAACGTGATGTTCCTCTCTTCTTCCTTTTCTAAATGTATACCTTTTGGAGGGATATAACTTTCATCTAAATCATCTAAACTCTTGATACTATCATCCGAAGAAATTTCTTCAGGCTCATAGCGTTGATGTTGAAACTAACTCTGTGACGTAGACTTTGTAGAATGTTCTTTTTCTTCTTGTTCAATTCTCATTTCTACAAAACTTTGTCTTTCTCCTGGTGTACTACATTCATCAAACTTTACGTCTCTTGATATTGTAATTTTCCTAGTATTTTGATCATACATTCTGTAATTATCGTGGTCATATCCAATAAGCAACATCTTCACACTTTTCTTGGCAAGCTTTCTTCGCTTTTCTTTTGGTACATGCACATAGCCAATGGATCCAAATATTCTGATATGTTGTAAGTTAGGTTTTACTCCGTGCCACAATTCAAATGGAGTGATATCTCCCGTCTGGCTTGACGTATTTCTATTCAACAAATATATTGCACAATTGACAGCTTCTGCCCACATGTTTAAGGGAATGTCCTTTCCATATAACATTGTTCTTGCAGTTTCCATGATAGAACGCATCTCTCTCTCTGCTCTCCCATTCTGTTGTGGAGTATACGGGGCAGTACGTTCATGCATTATTCCATTTTTCTCCAGAAATGATGTAAATTCTTGATTCACATATTCACAACCATTATCTGTATGTAGTATGTGCAAATCACGTTGAAACTTGTTCTTTACAATTGCATTGTACTTCAGAAAATATTGGATTACTTCATTCTTGTGATTCATGAAGTAAACATGGCGATAGCTTGTAGCTCCATCGTTGAACAAAACAAAATACTTCATACCTGATATAGACGGTTCTTCTATTGGACCGCACACATCGCTGTACACTATTTCGCCAGGCAGTGTTGGATTTCGAGTAGATTTCAAAAAGGGGAGTCTGGCTTTCTTCCCATATTGGCATGCTTCACAAACAAAATTCTGATTTCCACTCAATGTAACTGGAATCATACCATTATTACACATATTCTGAAGTTCTTTGACATTCAAATGTCCTAGTCTTTCATGCCAAACTTTTATATCTGTTTGCACAACATTACAATTTTCTTGTTTAATCGGTTTGACATCCAATTCGTATAAATTGATTTTTGTTAATTGTGCACTCATAACCACAACATTATTCTTCATTATCACTGCTTTTTCATTACTCTTCATTATCGTATATCCTCTTCTAGTAGCAGCGCCTTCAGAAAACAGGTTTCTCCTTAAATCAGGTACATATAACACATGTTCAAGTCCACATCTATCCCATTTACTCACTCTTTTATCTATCAGTATGGTTCCTTCACCACATACTTTTATATTATGTTTGTTTCCCAATATAACAGAATTGTCGTTCCGAGACTCGTTAAATTCATAGAAATATTCACGTTCAAAAAGGCTTCTTCATCTACTAAGCGAGATGTAAGGTTTTGAATTGCTTGGCTACCTTCATCGAGTGACAACCATGCTTGTCTCAGCGAACGGTATGTTGATGGTAATGTACTTAGTATTTTTGTCATTACTGCTGTGTCACTGATCTTCTCACCAGTTTCCCGTAGCTGCTTTGCTAAACCTTCCACCTTGGACACGTGTTGTGCCATCGTATCACTGGCACTATATGAATATTGGTAGAACTTCTCATGAATTAACATTTTGTTATATTCTGATTTCTGTTCATAGATTGCTTCTAACTTCGACATGACTTGTTTAGCAGTCTCGCAGTTTTCTATTAAAGATATTTGGTTCAAATCCATGGACGACGTTAAAATGAACATGGTCATACCATCATCTTTGTCCCACTGTACTTGCGAACTGGTTTCCACAGGTCTTGTCTTTTCTATGTTCAATCCCTTTGCTCGTAATGCACATTTTACTTGGAACTTCCATTGTTTGAAATTTCTGCCGTCGAATTTCTCAATTTTCATTGCGTTCGTGACCTCCATTGCGTCGGGCAATCTAAACCGCTTGCAATCTTGCTCTTTATCCAACTCTTTTATTGAAAATATTTATTAATCATATGCCTGGGCCCATAACCTATTGGGTTTAGGTAATATTTCAATAAAGTCGAATAGATTTCTATAAACGCAATTCTATTCTTGTTCACAATGAAAAAATATTATCATGACATGACGGTGACGGAAAAACAACAGCGCCACTCGTGTTCGAAAATGAAACGTAAGAACAGGTTTACGAAGACATTTTTCCACAAAGGTGTTTACAAAGGCATCTATCTATCTTATGAATTTATATTTGCTCAACAACAACCCTAGCATATTTTCATGTGACAGCGTAAGTACCTACACTGGCGGCGGCATCGCGCGACATCAATTGCGCTACTGTAGGGAGTATTGTAATACTGTGGCGAAACCTTGCGTGTCGCCCCGTACCTACGTGCGTGTGTGCATGTTTCTCCGCATGTAGGCGCGTGATACTCCCAGACACATTCCGTTAAGAGCTTTAAAGCGTCTGTTAAGCAATATGGCCGACGAAATGTGTCTGGGAGTATTGACGACTTGATTTTAAAGATATTGCCTATAAAATATGTAAAAATCAGCTTTGAGAATTTACGTGAGGTAAGTAATAATTTTATTTACCTTGATTACCTGATACCTGAAAATTGGCCGTCTAAGCAAGCTAGTAGGTAGGCATGCGTTCGTAGTACATACTAATAGTACTCAATCGTCCAGATTTCGTTCGTCAGAAAATACGTGACGTCTGGCGACCTTAGGATCTTGGATTACACGCGGTTCCCGCGCGATTTTTAAACCGCGTGGTTCCCGCCGTGTCTGAACTAGCGCTAAGTCTACAGTTTGCTGAAACACTTTGCTGAAACGCTATTCTAAACAAAAAATAGGTAATTATCAAAATCGATTGACAAGTGACGAAGGTATATCACTGAATAAGTTAAAAAAAAACTGGGCAAGTGCGAGTCGGACTCGCACACTGAGGGTTCCGTGCAAACTACATTTACCGAATGGATTCTCGAAGATTTTTCCGAATTGCAAAAAAAGTTCTTTTTTTAGTGACGACAACAAATTTACAGTTTTCAGGTTTATTCCAATACCTGTGTTATAAGACCTTGCTTTGTGCCAAACAGGTTTCTAGATCAACGGGAAGTACCCTATGAATTTCGATCTTTGAGAATCGAAATACACGTTTTTTGCGACATAAATGGCCATATCTTTTTTATTTGTTAACTTAGAAGTTTGATTTTTTCACAGCTCGAAGGGACCACAGACTTGAGAATATATGGTTTTAATTTCAACTCGATGCCTCTACGCGTTCTCGAGATAAAGCGTCTTGACAGACAGACAGACAGACAGACAGACGGACGGACAACAAAGTGATCCTATTAGGGTTCCGTTTTTTCCTTATGAGGTAGGGAACCCTAAAAATGGGCAAGTACGAGTCGGACCGGAGAAATCCGTACAAACTTACCTACCTATTTCAATTCCCGAATGGAGTCTCAACAATTTCTCCGAGTGCTTCGCATTACTTGTGCCATGCTCAAATTGTCAGATTATTTAAATATACACTTTTCTGCTTGTACCTTGTCTTAATCTGACGCGCTCGAGTTTTTCCGAGGACCAATTTTTGTTTTACTAATCTGAAGGGCTGCCCTCAACGAACTCCACCATTTTAAAGATAGATGATAGATGAGGTAGGGGTACATTACAAGGTGCAGGGTTTCTCTCCATACGATTTTCTGACGCGCTCGAGTATCCCGCAAAATCCCCATCTCGCCGCCCCTGCTGTTATTTGTTTTTTTTTTTTTAATTTATATAAACTAGTGCTTGACTGCGATCCCACCTGAACTGAATATAAAGATAAATGCAAAGATGCAAACCACTGCCACAATACATTTCGTTTATTATTATCTTTACGTTGAAGTCATTTTAGCACTCTGATTTATTAGCATTCTTACTTATTTATAAATAACAGTTCCAAGTTCATTTACTACTATGTATGGGACTGATGTCTGATATGTCTGATATCCCGATCACTTTTACGATACTTCAGTCAATCCAACAAATGATGCAAAGAAGATCGCCAAGTTCTGAATTGGATACGGTCATGAGCATAATGAGGTCCACGTTCTGTATCGGTGCAGGTGGGATGTGGCGCGCGTGTGCGACGCAGGGCCTGAGGACGAGTTGGCGCGGCGCTGCCAGACTGCCGTGCTGGTGACGTCACTGGCGGCGCTGGAGCGCGTGCGCGACGAGCGGCCCGGTGCGCTGGAGCGAGTGCGCGCGGCGGCCGGCTTCTCACTTGGGGAGATTGCCGCGCTTGTGTTCGCCGACGCGCTGTCGTTGGAGCGCGCGTTGCGCCTGGTGGAGCTGCGCGCCGCCGCCATGCGCGCCGCGGCGGCCGCGCGGCCCGGCGGCATGCTGACCGTGTGGCTGGCGCCCGATGCGCGCCTGTCCTTCTCGCTGTTGCGCGCGCGTGAACACGCGGCCGAGTGCGGCGTGGACGCGCCCGTATGCCAGGTCGCCAACTACCTGTACCCGGCCTGCAAGGTCGTCGCCGGGGATGAAGAGGTCAGTAGAGTGGTATGGCATGAGGTTTTGACTTATTGTTGTGGCTGTTTCATTTATTCCCTTCCCCCCGGATCGCCATAAGGTGTAGACGTGCACCCAACCTGTATTTCTATAATTACGAGGGTAGATCGAAATATTCGCGGACATAAATACTTGAACTATTTTAATGTAACTGTTTTTTAATAAAAAGTTTTTTAACCATCTGGGTCCAGATCTGTACAATAAAGTGTCTAAACACATTCATTTAGGTGATCTGACATTTCGTTTATGCAATACCACATTGGAAAAATATCTCTTTACTCTTAATTACGAAAACACGGAACAGCTATTGGCAACCCTATCATAGAATACTACACACAACACAGACGCATTGAATTGTTAACAGGTTTACACTACAAAAAATTACACTGCAAAATGCATATTTATTTATTTATCTACAAGTTATATCCTATTTTAATTTCATTTTGCTTTCTTATATTAATTATGTTATTTTTACTCTGTTGGCAAGACAATCATGCATGAGCAGTCTGAATTTCTTGCATATACTATAAAATATTTTAAACTACCTACGTTGCAACTAAAGATATGTATTCGCTTATGGAATTAGAATGTAACTCGCAATTAATTATGTATAAGGCTACGAGTATATTAATTTTGTTGTAAATGTTATCAAAGTGTTGTGTTGTGAGAGTTGAGGAAGACTGTCCTACCGTGATACAGTGTACACTAGTACGGAGGACAGTGAATCTATTCAAGTAACCAAACAGCCTTGTCCAGGTATGTTCATGCATCAATAATAATTGCTATGTTAGTTTGGTCGCTTGCTTTGCTATTCTATATTGTATTGGTAATAATAATAAAAAAACTACTAAGGTGTCAAGGGACACCCGGATCGAACGAAGTTCTGTTCTGGCTTGCTTTCTATAAGAGAGAGAGAGAGAGACAAACAGAGAAACATACGCACGCCGCACGGCTTACATTGGCTTACTATAGCAAAAAGTGTCGTTACAACTTTTCGTGAGAATTTTTTCCGTCTAGCCAATACAATAAGTATAACTAAAAAATACTATCCTATTTTATGTACATTTTGACAGCACTATTTCAACATCTTCGAAACCATGAAAACGACACGGATGACGAAAAAGTTGATAATTTCTGACAGCCACCATCTTAGATTTACATTTTGACAGCACTATCGGCTTCAACAACCTCGAAAACCATGAAAAAGACACCCATATCGAAAAAGTTGATAATTTATTGCAGCCGCCATCTTGGATTTACATTTTGACAGTACAATCGATTTCAACACTCTCGAAAACCACGAAAACGACACCCATGACGAAAAAGTTGATAATTTCTTGCAGCCGCCATCTTGGATTTACATTTTGACAATACTATCGGTTTCACACCCTTGAAAACCATGAAAACGACACCCATGACGAAAAATTTAATAATTTTTTTGCAGCCGCCATCTTGGATTTATATTTTCATAGTACTATCGGTTTCAACACCCTCGAAAACCATGAAAACGACACCCATGACGGAAAATTTGATAATTTCTTGCAGCCGCCATCTTGGATTTATATTTTGACAGTGCTATTGGTTTCAACACCCTCGAAAACCATGAAAACGACACCCATGACGAAAAATTTGATAATTTCTTGCAGCCGCCATCTTGGATTTATATTTTGACATTACCATCGGTTTCAAAACCCACGAAAACCATGAAAATGACACCCATGACGGAAAATTTGATAATTTCTTGCAGCCGCCATCTTGGATTTATATTTTGACAGTACCATCGGTTTCAACACCCTCGAAAACCATGAAAACGACACCCATGACGAAAAAGTTAATAATTTCTTGCAGCCGCCATCTTGGATTTATATTTTGTTAGTACCATCGGTTTCAACACCCTCGAAAACCATGAAAACGACACCCATGACGAAAAAGTTGATAATTTCTTGCAGCCGCCATCTTGGATTTACATTTTGACAGTTCTATCGGTTTCAGCACCCGCGAAAACCATGAAAACGACACCCATGACGAAAAATTTGATAATTTCTTGCAGCCGCCATCTTGGATTTATATTTTGACAGTACCATCGGTTTCAACACCCTTGAAAACCATGAAAACGACACCCATGACGAAAAAGTTGATAATTTCTTGCAGCCGCCATCTTGGATTTATATTTTGACAGTACCATCGGTTTCAACACCCTTGAAAACCATGAAAACGACACCCATGACGAAAAATTTGATAATTTCTTGCAGCCGCCATCTTGGATTTACATTTTGACAGTACCATCGGTTTCAACACCCTCGAAAACCATGAAAACGACACCCTTGACGGAAAATTAGATAATTTCTTGCAGCCGCCATCTTGGATTTATATTTTGACAGTACCATCGGTTTCAACACCCTCGAAAACCATGAAAACGACACCCATGACGAAAAATTTGATAATTTCTTGCAGCCGCCATCTTGGATTTATATTTTGACAGTACCATCGGTTTCAACACCCTTGAAAACCATGAAAACGACACCCATGACGAAAAAGTTAATAATTTCTTGCAGCCGCCATCTTGGATTTATATTTTGACAGTACCATCGGTTTCAACACCCTCGAAAACCATGAAAACGACACCCATGACGAAAAATTTGATAATTTCTTGCAGCCGCCATCTTGGATTTACATTTTGACAGTACCATCGGTTTCAACACCCTCGAAAACCATGAAAACGACACCCATGACGGAAAATTAGATAATTTCTTGCAGCCGCCATCTTGGATTTATATTTTGACCGTACCATCTGTTTCGACCCCTCGAAAACCATGAAAACGACACCCATGACGAAAAATTTGATAATTTCTTGCAGCCGCCATCTTGGATTTACATTTTGACAGTACCATCGGTTTTAACACCCTCGAAAACCATGAAAACGACACCCATGACGAAATAGTTGATATTCTTGCAGCCGCCATCTTGGATTTGCATTTTGACAGTAAAAGTGTCGGTACAATTTTTCTTGAGAATTTTTTCCGTCTAGCCCCCTTTCACAACGCGCGATAAGGAACTTCGTTCCAAAATAATAAATGATTATACTCTTCTAGTGAGTGAAAAAAAAAATGGATAACACTACTCACTTTGAATGACATCGACAATTCCGAAATAGCTCAAGTGTTTGGCTGTGATATTGCTGACTTTACTAAGCATATGGCGCTTAACTCTTCCGGCTTTGCTATTGTTTCGCAGAATATTAGATCGGTCTATTCTAATTTTGATGATCTTCAATTAAATTTACAATCTTGGAATAGAGATTGATCTGGTAATATTAACCGAGTGTAGGTTAAACTTAAATAAACCAATACCTCAAATAACTCGTACCAAACTACAAACTATTATGCATGTATTTGTTTATTGTGCAAACCTACCACAGTGTTGTCTTCTTTAACCCAAAGGTTGACTGGTAGGGAATACCTTGTGGCATTAAGTCCGCCTATGTACCACTATTGTACATGAACTATCTGAATAAGGCTGACGGAGTAGTCGCCTATATTAAAAGCACACATAAAAAATAAAACAAGAGAAGTAAAGTTAGCTCATGCGTCTTGCTTAGAGATTCGTGTTACGCCTGATATTATAGTTGTTGCGATTTATCGATCCCCTTCAATTTCAAACGCAGACCAATTTATTCAGTCTTTAAACAATCACCTGGATACCTTTTCATCAACTAAAATCATAATAATCACCGGAGACATAAATATTAATCTAATATACAATGAAAATGAGCAGTCACACGAACGTACAAACAATGCATGTTCTACTCCCTGGTCACTAGCTTCCCACGAGAGATAAAACCTGTCTTGATCATTTTATAATAAAACTCAAACCTGGCAATCTAACTACAATCATTGCAGTTATTCACACGACCACATTACTGATCATTTTATGACTTTCTTAGAAATCTCAGACCGTACCTCTCTGACTTAATAAGATGCTCATAATCCAAAACAATTTTTGATTCAGAGATGGGGCTTGAGCTCCTCAAAGCTAGTAACCTATTGGACCTATTGAAACTAGATAACCCTAATACGCTTACTAATAACTTAATCGAAATATTACAAAATTGTGTCACACTCAGTACAGTTACTCTGAAAATACCTATGAAAAATAGAGTCCTAAAACCATGGATGACAGTTGGCTTGTTGCGCTGTATTTTGAACAGAAATCGTATGCAAAAGAGACTTAGGCTTGACCCACACAACGAGGTGCTAAAAATCACATACAAAAGGTGTCGTAATTACTGTGTTGTTTTCAAATAATAGTACATATTATTTGAAAACAAAAACGTAAACATGACAGAGATCAACTTTATAAAGCGTACAAACATGGACTATAACTAATAACATCACACATCGTAAACCTAAAAAAAAAACAAATAATTCGGAACTACTAGAGATGCTCTCTACCCCACAGAACTCTGTTGAAAAGGTTAATGACTACTTCTGCAACATAGGCAAAATTCTTGCTGAAAATAGCTTCTCAGTCCTCAGCAGGCAATAATATCAATCCTGAGTCTGACTCAATCTCAGCAGACAGTCCTTTGGCCACATCTTTTGTTCTTCTCGACACAGACCCTGACTAAGTTCGAGCCACTCTAATGAGCTTAAAATCGGATAGCGCTCCCGGCTGGGATAAAATACAAGTCAACTTTCTCAAGTCAGTGCATGAACAAATTGTACCAATCATTACCCATTTAATCAACCTGTGCTTTAAGCAGGGAATTTTCTCGGACGCTTTGAAAGTAGCCCTTATAACGTCTGTGTACAAATCCGGAGATGAGTCTGACCCGTCTAATTACAGACCAATTTTGGTACTTCCGTCCATTTAGAAAATCGTTGAGAAACTTATTAACTCACGCCTAATTAAATTCCTGTCTAAATATAAAATACTGTCGCCTTCTCAGTTTGGTTTTAGACAAGGAAAGTCTACTGAAGATGCAGTTCTGTCACTCACTTCTGCTTTGGTGGACGGTGTAGATAGTGGAGCAAAGTGTCTAGCTGTCTTCCTTGACCTCAAAAAGGCTTTTGACACAGTGTCGGTCCCTTTACTTTTACAAAGGCTCGAACCGGCATTAGGGGACCCGCTCTTGATCTTTTTAAATCTTACCTCAAAAATCGCAAACAAATGGTTAAAATTACGTTTTTTACCAGTTCTGAATCAACTATCACTTTCGGCGTCCCCCAGGGCAGTGTTCTTGGGCCAACTTTATTCCTTATCTATATTAATAACCTCTGCAACATGAAGATTGATGGAGGGCTCATTTTCTCATACGCCGACGATACTGCCATTGTCTTCACTGCTAAGACTTGGGATAATGTTTATAGGTTGGCCGAGTGTGGCCTTGCGAGGATAGCAGCCTGGCTAAACTAGTCTCCTTTTACACTGAATGCCTTCAAATCCAACTACATCTGCTTTACTAAATATAATAACTCACAACCGTTTCAAGATTTTCAAATAAAAATCCATGACTGTCCCAACACTCGAACCCTCAGGTGCTCTTGCTCAAAAATTGACAGGGTACAGTATACCAAATATCTAGGTATTATAATTGACCAGCGCCTGTCCTGGCACATGCACACCGAACTTATTATGAAAAGAGTTAGGAAGCTGATATGGACTTTTAAAACGCTGCGACATGTGGCTTCCATGCAACTTCTGAAGCAAGTATACATATCACTCGCCCAATCTATCCTAATTTACTGCCCATCTTGCTGGGGAGGTACAGGACGCAGAGAACCTTACTTAAGGTCATGTTTTTTAAACCCTACAGATATCCCACCCACAGCCTCTACCTATTATTATCTGATGTTCTGTCCGTAAGAAAGCTTTCAACTCGTACTAACAAAGCACACATCCCTTCCGTATGACCCCTATAAGACAAAAAACAGAAGGGGCTACTTAGTTGCTCCAACTGTCAAGGTTAGATCTGCTTTCGCAAAAAGGCAGTACACAAGACCATCATCTGCTGTATACCGTTTACTGAATAAAGAATTACAAATATATTCCATGAAGTTCCGGGACTGTAAAAAGGTTGTAACTAGGGCTTTCAATACCGGTATTACGGGATCCCGTAATACCGTGATCACGGATATATTTTGGTCTTTTTTCAATCACGGTATTGACGAGCCAATACCGTGATTACGGTATTACAATCTTTAATATATATTATTGCGTTTTGTTATAATAAGTAGTAGGAAGTTGTATTATATAATATAAATTACGATGTAATATTATTCTCACACTTGTACGACGACTTTGACGACTTTGTGTAATAGTTTTGGAATATATTATTATATAGACTAAAACGGTCTTATAACGCGTAGTGTATGGCCCTATATTGTTTTGTTAGTCAGTATCGCAAAGGCGCCCAGGTAACATGTGCATGTGAACTTGGTTATTTTGTATTTTTGATAAGTTTGTGATCTTGACGAGCAACATGGTACACCTATAATATTAATACTTGTATTTTCTGATAGTATTTTTTTTGTAAAAACTGATGACGAGTCACGAATTCACAAGAGATTGAAGCATCCAAAATTGTGGCGTTTTCCACTTTGATTAATGTGATTTTTACTTTAACGGATCACATTATACGTTAGATCTACAGTTAAATAGTAAAAAATGAATATTTGAGTGGTTTGGATGTGGCTTTGTTTTCTTACTTCAATGATTATTAATTTTGCCTAATTAGTACTTATTAACTACTTTCGTGTACGAAGAAACAATCCTAAATTATACATTTAATTGGTAGTTTAATACAACAAGTACATGGGAAATATTCTTATAACAATAAGAAAGACACGAGTCTTGACGCTTGCTGACTTCTAAGGGCTGTGTAGGTACGCATCGAATGTATCAGCCAGTAAATAATAGGAACAGCAACGCCGAGCTTTCTTGAACCTTATTACAGTGAAACCTGGTTAAGTGAGACATCAAGGGACCTGCAATGTCGTTTCACTTATAGAGGTATTCCACTTACCCAGTGTCTCAGATATACAGGTATAAATAAATATCTGTCTCATTTACAGAGGGTCCATTAATAGAGGTGAGAATACAGGTTATTTCAGTTATACAGGTGCGATCATTAAATAAAATAACGTGTTATTTATGTAAATGAGTTTTAATTAAAGAAAAATAGTACTTAAAGGCAATCATACAAATGTAATCAACAAAAATATTCAAGCACGTTTTTACACGTAATATGTACGAATATGGAAACAGAATGTATCAATTATAAAAATCTGTCATTTTAGTTTGTCGTTTGGAAGTATCAGCCATCAGATGTTTTTCGATGTTATAAATTTTATCAAATATGATTTGGTCACCAATTGATGACATTTCACGTAATGATAACGATTGTAGCTTCCGTTTTGGCATTTTTCAAATAAACATCTGTATGATAGTAAAGCGAAACTAAAACTGAAGGTAATTGAAGCTCAAAATTACTTACGTACTTGGAATTGTTATCTCAGTTACAGAGGTTTATGCATATAAAATTTACTCGCTGTCTCAGTTATAGAGGTAACTATGATGATAAATCGAAAGAACAAATCCCAGATATAGAGGCTTACCTCGTCCCACTAACAGAGGTAATTCAGTGCCAAAGTGTTGGGACCTCAGTATGAGTTCCAGTTATGGAGGTTTCTCACTTATCCAGGTCCCACTTAACCAAGTTTCACTTATTAGAACTGCGTTTTAACCTTATTAGAATTGTCGTAAACAAGTTAGAGCGTGAAATATGCCTAAGCCTTACGCAGATTGATGGTATTGAGCTGCCATATTTCCTAATTGCTAGCTTCCGAGGGCAGTGTAGTTACGAATTGAATGTGTCTGCCGGTAAACAATAGGTACGGCAGCGAACGGTTAAGAGAGAATTAAGACTAAATCAAAAACTAAAATACGTATTTAAATTATTTTATTAATGTCCTAATTAAAGTTCCTATGAGAAAGGATTACAGTCAAGCATTCGTTTAAAAAATAAAAAAAAGCAAATACCTTGAGTTCAATACCGTGATCACGTGATCACGGTATTGAACTATCTAATACCGGTATTGATACCGGTATTAAAAAAATCCGGTATTTGAAAGCCCTAGTTGTAACCGATTGGCTTTAAACTAATACCTACGACGATATTGAGTCCATTATATCTACTTTGCAATAATCCAAATTAGTTACTGGAAACTGTCCACACGGTCGGGTCCAAATTTTTCAAGACTCACCGTACAAATAAGAAAAAAAGGCTTTCGGATCCGACTCTCGAGCTCATGAGGGAGAGGCGTGAGATGATTCTGCAGTCTTCAGACGATACGTACAGATACCGGGAACTCAATAGACAGATATCAAAATCTCTGAAACGCGACTTTCGTCGCTTTAATACCGAGAAGATTAAAGAGGCGATTGAGCAGAACATGGGCTCTAAGTAAGTTTTTGCACGAGATTTGTCTATTGGACAGAGCCAGCTAACAAAACTGAAGACCGACGATGGCAGAGTCATTTTCGTCAAATTGGAGCTTTTGGGAGAGATCGAGGCCTTTTATGGACAGTTATACACGTCTATCACTAAATCCGCTGCAAATCTAGCAAATGAGCCAAGAGCTAGATTGACTCGACACTATACCGAAGATATCCCGGACGTCAGCCTGTACGAGATCAGTATGGCTCTGAAGCAGCTGAAAAACAACAAGGCGTCGGGTGAGGACGGAATTACGGCCGAACTCCTGAAGGCGGGTGGAAAACCGGTCTTAAAGGCCCTTCAGAAGCTATTTAATTCCGTCATACTCGTGGGAAAAACGCCACAGGCATGGAGCAGAGGCGTGGTGGTACTTTTCTTTAAGAAGGGCGATAATGCCCTGCTTAAGAATTACAGGCCCATCTCGCTTCTGAGCCATGTCTACAAGCTGTTTTCCAGAGTCATCACGAACCGTCTCGCGCGCAGGTTCGACGACTTCCAGCTTCCCGAACAAGCCGGATTCCGAAAAGGCTTTAGTACCGTAGACCACATACATACGCTGCGGCAGATTATACAGAAGACTGAAGAGTATAATCAGCCTCTCTGCTTAGCGTTTGTGGACTACGAGAAAGCCTTTGATTCGATCGAGACGTGGGCTGTACTGCAGTCTCTCCAACGGTGCCAGATTGACTATCGGTACATCGAAGTGCTGAAGTGTTTGTACAAAAACGCCACCACGTCAGTCCGACTTCAAGATCAGACATCGAAACCTATCCTCTTGCAGCGAGGTGTGAGACAGGGAGACGTCATTTCTCCGAAACTGTTCACGGCCGCAATGGAGGATGTCTTCAAGGTTCTGGAATGGAGAGGACTAGGCATTAATGTCAACGGCGAGTACATCACTCACCTTCGGTTTGCCGACGACATAATAGTCATGGCTGAGACTACGGAGGAACTCAGTACAATGCTCGGTGACCTTAGTAGAGCTTCCGAAAGAGTGGGACTTAAAATGAACATGGACAAAACCAAAGTTATGGTTAACAATCATGTAGCGCCCACTCCTATTAAGATCGGAGACTGTACTCTCGAAGTTGTGGACGATTACGTTTACTTGGGACAGACGGTCCAGTTGGGTAGGTCTAACTTCGAGAAAGAGGTCAATCGTCGAATCCGACTCGGCTGGGCGGCGTTCGGGAAGCTGCGCGGTGTCTTCTCGTCCAATATACCACAGTGTCTCAAGACGAAAGTCTATGACCAGTGCGTATTGCCAGTGATAACTTATGGCTCTGAAACGTGGTCACTTACAATGGGCCTCATAAGAAGACTCAAAGTCACCCAAAGGGCGATAGAAAGGGCTATGCTTGGAGTTTCCTTGCGTGATCACATCAGAAATGAAGATATCCGCAGGAGAACCAAGGTTACCGACGTAGCTCGAAGAATCGCCAAACTTAAGTGGCAATGGGCAGGGCACATTGCACGCAGAACAGATGGTCAATGGGGACGATAGGTTCTGGAGTGGCGACCATGTACCGGAAGACGCAGCGTTGGACGGCCTCCAACAAGGTGGACCGATGATCTGGTCAGGGTCGCGGGAATCCGATGGATGCGTGATGCACAGGACCGGTCGTTGTGGCGACGCTTGGGGGAGGCCTATGTCCAACAGTGGATGTCTTTCGGCTGATATGATGATGATGATGATGAAATTAGTTACATTTGGGCTGATATGCGGAAGGTTGGTGAAAGACTTGTTTAGTTTCTTTCGATCCCAAGACATTGTGGTAGGGCTAATCGACAACCTACATTTGAACCTACGCTTCGACTATGAGTGAAAGCGTGACTAATAGTTAATAAGCAAACAAATAAATAAACTGGCAGGATATAAATTGGCATAAGTAAACTAAGTATTGCTCACTATAACTCACACACCACACAACTTCACTAGTCATATCCACACTCAACATTCACTCGCACACACTCACGATACACATTGCTCTGAGCTCTGTGTATAATTTTTTTTAACCGATTACAAAAAGACAATCATGTTGGGACCATGACTGGAAGGGCGAGAGAGTTAGCGGATGTACTGAAAAGAAGACGGATAAATATAGCATGCCTGCAGGAGACTAAATGGAGAGGAACAAAAGCGAGGGAAATTGGTGAGGGTTATAAGTTTTATTATTGTGGAAGTGATGGAAAAAGAAATGGAGTAGGAATAGTGCTTGATAGTAAACTGAAAGAAAGCGTGATGGAAGTACAGAGGATTAATGATAGATTAATTGTTGTGAAAGTTATGTTAGAGAATGTGATGTTGAATGTAGTTAGTGTGTATGCACCACAAGTAGGATGTGATGAAATGGTGAAAGAGAAATTTTGGGAGGATTTTGACACTGCTTTAATGGCCATCCCTGTACATGAGGAACTGATAGTTGGAGGTGATTTTAATGGACATGTGGGAAGAATGAAAGGTATTTATGAACGTGTACATGGAGGATGGGGTTTTGGCAGTCTAAATAAGGAAGGGGAGACGTTGCTGCAATCCACTACCGCCTTTGACCTTGCAATAGCCAATACTTGGTTTAAAAAAAGTGAGGAACACCTGATCACTTACAAAAGCGGCTACCACAAGACGCAAATTGATTACTTTTTAGTTAGGCGCAACAATATAAAGCACGTCAAAGACTGCAAGGTACTACCAGGAGAAGACCTAGTCTCTCAACATCGACTCCTGGTAATGGAATTAGTTGTCAAAATAAAATGCAACAAAAGCAAAGAGCGTCCTCCCCCCAAAATAAAATGGCATATGCTAGAGAAGAATGATTGTGCAAACAAGTTTAGAGAGCGAGTGGTAGACAAAATGATAGAGATGGGAGACATGAATGATCGAAGTATAAATGAAAGCTGGAATGAGTTGGCGGAGTGTATCAGGCACGCAGCGAAAGATATTTTGGGAGAGACGAGAGGAAAAGGCACAATAGATAGGGATACATGGTGGTGGTCGATAGAAATTCAGAATGTGTTGAAAGAAAAGAAAAGAAAATTCAAGGAATGGCAGCACGTAGAAGTGGAAAACGGTAGTTTGAAAGCGGAAAAAAAGAGGGAATATGACGTTTTGAAGAAAAAAGCTAAGAAAGCCGTGGCATTAGCAAAATCAATGGCCCAGGACAAACTGTACAACACACTGGACAGTCCTGCAGGCCAAAAAGAGCTGTACCGGCTAGCTAAAACAAGAGAGAGAAAGACAAGAGATGTTTGTCAAGTAAGATGTGTAAGGAATGAAGCGGGAGTGGTCCTGTCGGATGATGAAAAAATCAAAGAGAGGTGGAAGGACTATTTTGAAAGACTGATGAATGAGGAAAATAATTGGAGTGGAATTTTAAAGAGTAAACCAGTGAATGTAGGGTTAGTGAGAATGGTTAGTATGGATGAAGTCAGAGTAGCAGTAAATGGAATGAAAAATGGTAAAGCCATTGGTCCAGATGGAATACCCGTTGAAGTGTGGAAGTTATTGCGAGTGGATGGATGGACGTGGTTAGCTTTATTCTTCAATAAGTTGTTGCGGGAAGAAGCCATACCTGATGAGTGGTGCAGCAGTTCTTTGGTGCCCATTTTTAAAAACAAAGGTGATGTGCTTGAGTGCAACAATTATAGAGGAATAAAGCTAATGTCACATACTATGAAAGCCTGGGAGAAAGTTATTGAAAGGCGACTGAGAGAAGAGAGTGAAATTTCACAGAACCAATTCGGTTTTATGCCTGGTCGGGGTACGACGGATGCCATTTTTGCTATACGCCAGCTGTGCGAGAAATACAGAAGTGCGCATAAAAACTTGCACATGGTATTCGTTGACCTCGAAAAGGCATACGACCGGGTACCTCGAGAGGTTCTGTGGTGGGCCCTTAAGGAGAAAGGTGTGCCTGGGAAGTATGTGCAGTTGATCCGAGCGATGTACAGTCGATGTAGTACGCAAGTCCGGTCAACAGTGGGCACCACTGGAAATTTCAATGTGGCTGTCGGCTTACATCAGGGATCGGCTCTCAGCCCTTATCTCTTCCTAATGATAATGGACGCTCTGACGTCGGACATTCAGGAGGAGGCTCCTTGGTGTATGCTGTTTGCCGACGACATTGTGCTGGTTGCCGAGAGTGGCCTAGAGGTCCAAAACAGATTGGAGGTGTGGTGGCACAGACTGGAGCGTGTTGGCCTGAAAATAAGTAGAACCAAAACGGAGTACTTGTTCTGCGATTTCGGCGGTCTCTCCAACCCTGTGCCTTTAGCTCTCGCCGGAACGCCCATACCAATCTGTTCCGACTTTCGGTACCTCGGGTCACTCGTCCAAGGGGATGGTGAGGTAGACCGAGACGTAACACGTCGGATCAACGCAGGATGGATGAAATGGCGAGAGGTCACGGGAACAACTTGTGACCCACGCATGCCCCTCAAGTTGAAGGGTAAAATTTACAAGTCCGTCATAAGACCTGTCATACTGTATGGATCAGAATGTTGGGCTGTGAAAAAGAAGGATGAAAAAAGATTGCATGTTGCGGAGATGAGAATGTTGAGATGGATGTGTGGTGTGACGAGAATGGATAAAGTGAGAAATGAGTATATTAGAGGAAGTTTGAAAGTGGCGCCAGTGACTGAAAAGTTGAAAGGTAATCGGTTGTCTTGGTATGGTCATGTGAAGCGGAGGGATGAAGCGCATATTACTAAAAGAGTTCTGAGTATACATGTAAATGGATGGAGCGGGAGAGGAAGGCCGAAAAAAAGATGGATGGATTGTGTGAGAAGTGATATGAAAGAAAAGGGAGTTAGTGATAGTTTGACGGGTGACAGGACAGAATGGAAGAAGAAAACGTGTTGCGCCGACCCCAAGTAATATGGGATAAGGGCAGGAAGAAGAAGAAGACAAAAAGAATGAGGTTATTAAGTTACTTTTTTACTTTTTAGGGTTCCGTAGCCAAATGGCAAAAAACGGAACCCTTATAGATTCGTCATGTCCGTCCGTCCGTCCGTATGTCACAGCTAGGGCTTTCAAATACCGGATTTTTTCAATACCGGTATCAATACCGGTATTAGCATAGTTCAATACCGTGATCACGTGATCATGGTATTGAACTCAAGTTTTTTGTTTTGTTTTTTAATTTTTAATCTAGTGCTTGACTGTAATCCCTTCTCTTAAGAACTTTAATTAAGACATTAATAAAACCATTTAAAAACTTTTTTTTTTCGAATCAATCTTTATTCTCTCTTAACCGTTCTAATAAGGTTCTAGTAAGCATGGCGCTGCCGTACCTATTGTTTACCGGCGATTAGCAAATAAGGTGGGTTAAAACCATAGAACTGCGTAAAGTTATGCTTACTTGAGGCTGTCACTTGTTTACGACAATTCTAATAAAGTTCAAACGCAGTTCTAATAAGGTTCAAGTAAGCATGGCGCTGCTGTATCTATTGTTTACTGGCTGATACATTCGATAAGTACCTATACTGCCCTTAGAAGTCAGCAAGTGTCAAGACTCGTGTCTTTCTTATTATTATAAGAATATTTCCCATGTACTTGTTGTATTTTTATTACTTATCTTCATTGTGCTCACCTAATAGAAGCAACAAGAAATATGTAACGGAGATTCATGTGACTCAATATGATTTAAAAGAGTGTCCATGGAGTTTCTTGCACGTTCTTCTCCATAGAGATCTACGCTTTGGAACGTGCAATTTAGCTTCATTTGTTTGACTGACCGACATTTTCACAATTCAACAGTGCCTGCAATTGGTATATTTGAAATAAACGTTACTGATATCTGATTTCTATACCAAACTACCAATTAAATGTATAATTTTGAACTGTTTCTTCGTACACGAAAGTAGTTAATAAGTACTAATTAGGCAAAATTAATAATAATTGAAGTTAGAAAACAAAGCCACATCCAAACCGCTCAAATTTTACATTTTTACTATTTAATTGTAGACCTAATGGATAACGTGATTCGTTAAAGTAAAAATGACATTAATCAAAGAGGAAAATGCCACAATTTTAGATGCTTCAATCTGTTGTGAATTCGTGACACGTTATCAGATAGGACAAAAAAAAAATACGATCGCGTGATCCATTGAGAATTGAGACAAACCCCAGTAAATACTAGTATTAATATTATAGGTGTACCATGTTGCTCGCTAAAATCACAAACTTATCAAAAATACACAAAGACCAAGTTCACATGCACATGTTACCCGGGCGCCTTTGCGATACTGACTAACAAAACAATAACATCGTATAGGGCCTATTACATTAAGCGTTATTCAGACGGTTTTAGTCTATGGTTCGACGTATCTAGTCTATGGATAACAAGGGTCAGACTGTCTTACTCGGAAAGAAAACAAAGACGAGTCCGGACGAGTCTGAATATCGTGTGCTGAATAACGCGTAGTGTAATAGGCCCTCTAGGCTCGCTCGACTCAGAAACAGGTCTAAGCAAGGTGCGGGCGGGTGAGCTGGAGATAAGAGTTGGTGCTTAATACAAGTGTGAGAATAATATTACATCGTAATTTATATTATATCATACAATTTCCTGCTACTTATTACAACAAAACTCAATAAAAGATAATAAAAGATTGTAATACCGTAATCACGGTATTGGCTCGTCAATACCGTGATTGAAAAAAGACCAAAATATATTCGTGATCACGGTATTACGGGATCCCGTAATACCGGTATTGAAAGCCCTAGTCACAGCTACTTTTTTATAAGAGCTATATTGTTGAAACTTTGTAAGTAGATGTATTCTGTGAACCGCATTAAGATTTTCACACCAAAATAGAAAAAAAGCAATAAATTTTGGGGGCAAAAACTTAGAACTGAAACTCAAATTTTTTTTTTCTCAAACCCATACGTGTGGGGTATCTATGGATAGGTCTACAAAAATGATATTGAGGTTTCTAATATCATTTTTTTCTAAACTGAATAGTTTGCGCGAGAGACACTTCCAAAGTGGAAAAAGGTGTGTGTCCCCCCCCTCTAACTTCTAAAATAAGAGAATGATAAAACTAAAAAAAATATATGATGTACATTACCATACAAACTGCCAACGAAAATTGGTTTGAACGAGATCTAGTGAGTAGTTTTTTTTTAATACGTCATAAATCTAAAAAAAAATCGCTATTATTAAAAAATCGATCAAAGTTACAACGAACTACAAGAACTTTTATATTATGTTACTTGCTGCTACGGAACCCTTCATGGGCGAGTCCGACTCGCACTTGGCCGGTTTTTTTAGTTTTTCATGTCTACATTTCAATTGCATAGAAATGACAAGTGGAAGAGCGGAGTCATTTAATACAAGCATTTCCTTGCTTAAAAGGTGATCTCCAATACTGTGTATCAAAATGCCTATTGTAATTGAATTAAACGTTTTTATTATTTTTTTATTTGTTATTATTCGTAAATCGATTCGATCTTATTGGATATTTTGGAACGTCTGGGCACGCCACAATTGCGACGGTAAGTTCCGTCTTGAGAAGTTGTTACTGAGGAGCTACGGCGTTCTCACTTTCTGCCTGATGCAGGTCCTCACTGGAAATGGTATTTCGGGAGATACCTGTTTCGGATCCGGCGAAAAGCCACAGCCGTAGAACACAGTCCATGGAACAAAATTTTGTATGTTCCACGCACGCCTAGAATGCAAAAGACAACTGAAGGAACATGGGTGGGTTTAGTCAATAAAAGTTTGACACTCCCTCTTGCTCCATCCCAGAATGGGAGAAGATATTATATCATAATTTCTCACCTTAAAAAAGTGTCTACAACAACTTGTGGAATTATTGAAACGGGCACCATCTCGGAAAAATAGGAGTATTTTATTGTAAAATTATATTAAAACATACTTCTGACGAAAAACAAAATCACTACTCTCTATCAAAACGAAATACTTTCCAAACTTGAGCCTGGTTTACTGCACAAACCATACAAAGCCAAAAACTCGTATAAAAAAAAGGACGACGACGGTCGGGCGATGTCGATATGCTCATCGACGATTTTCTCGTTGCAGGCTCTGCGGTTCCTGGAGCGGCACGGCAGCGAGTACGGCGTGCGACGCTGCGCGCGCGTGCGCGTGGAGGGCGCGTTCCACACGCCGTTGATGGCAGGCGCGGAGGCGGCGCTGCGCGAGGCGCTGCGCTCGGTGGAGCTGCGCGCGCCGCGCCTGGCGGTGTTCTCGTGCGTGGACGCGGCGCAGTACCGCGACGCGAGCAGCGTGCGGCGCCAGCTGGCGCGCCACGTGACGCGGCCGGTGCGCTGGGAGCAGACGCTGCACGCGCTGTACGCGCGCCCGCGCGGCGAGTCGTTCCCGTTGACGCTGGCGCTGGGCCCGGGCGCGGCGCTGCGCTCGACGCTGCGCCAGGTGAACGCGCGCGCTTGGGACTCGTCGCTTCAGATCGATGTATAGAGCGTCCTAGGAAGTAGGGCGGATTGAAGGATTGAGGATCGACAAATGTTTAAAGTGCCACCGCCGCTGGCTTGTCGAGATTTGAATAGAAAATATTGCATCTGACACCCGTGTTATTGTAAATAATAGTCATAGATACCTGTTAATGTAGTATCTGTATAAAATATATGAGAAAATAATCAAGGTGTATCGTATTTCATTTTAAGGGTTCCGTACCGGAATTCCGGAAAAGTAACCTTCGTATAAACCTCTGCTGTTAATTCTTATAAATATTTTTTTTGACTGGCCTGTTGGTCTAGTGGTTAGTGGCCCTGACTGCTATGCCGCAGGTCGTGGGTTCGATTCCCACCCAGGACAAATGTTTGTGTGATGAGCATAATCATTTGTTCTGTGTCTGGGTGTAATTTATCTATTATATGTATGTATTTAAAAATATATTAGTATGTTTATCAGTTGTCTAGTACCCATAACACAAGCTCTGCTTAGCTTGGGACTAGACGGCGTTGTGTGATAGTTGTGGAATATTATTATTATTATTTCCTTTATTTTCCATTTTAACATATTTAATACATTTTTAAATATTCCCTAGAAAAACAAAAAACATTTAAAAATATAAAAAATAGTGTCCCACCGGTATCGGGAATAGGGTCCAAGCTACCGGCGGTCAGGGCTCCAGAGAAAGGAACCTCCTGACTATACGGGCCGTGTCCAGAAGTACCGCTTTCTGAATCAAGCCCTTGATCCAGTCGCCTAACGAGAGCCTCCTAAGGTGTTGATCGAGGCTCTTGGCAATTAAGCCATTGGCTGAAACGACTATCGGTACAATAATCGCTGAATCCACTTCCCACATGTCGACAACCTCGCGAGCCAAGTCAATATACTTGATTTGTTTATCTTTCTCGGCTTTCGCGAGGTTCTCGTCATGCGGAACGGATATGTCAACAATCATTGCACGCCTCTCGCTTCGGTCCACCACCACTATATCAGGCTTATTGGCTACAATAGTCCTGTCAGTGATGATGGACCGATCCCAGTACAACGTGATATCGCCACTATCGAGAACTGGGTCGGGCACATACCTGTAGTATGGCACCTCCGATTCCACAAGAGAGTACTTCAGAGCAAGTTGCTGATGGATAATCCTGGCTACAAGGTTGTGTCTATGCAAGTATTCTCCGTTAGCTAGACGAGAACAACCAGAGATAATGTGGCGGATTGATTCACCCGGTCGGTGACATGCCCGACATATGTCAACCGTGCCGTCCTTCACAATAAATCTCCGGTAGTTATTCGTCATGATAACTTCGTCCATAATTGCACATACAAAACCTTCGGTTTCCCCAAAAAGGTCACCGACGCGCAGCCATTTAATTTATTATTATTATTATTATTATTATTATTTCTTACACATAGGCCTATATGGGCATAAACAGCGCCTAATGAAGACTTCGGGACCCGGTGGGATGTGGAGAATCATCGGCGACACTAAATGTGACTTTGACCTGAAGGGACAGCAAGGGTATAAAACGTTGATAAACGTCTGGGTTACCCAAGGTCAATGACTTAGTCCTCAAGATCAATGACCTTAACCTCAAGGGCATATATAAAACTGAGAAATGTCTGTGACACCCAAGGTTGACCTCAAGGTCAAATGTAAGAAATATTAGGGGACGTCATCGACACTTAAGTTCGACCTTAACCTCAAAGTCAATAAGCGAAGTGGAGTACTGAATAACTATGGTTTCATGAATATTTTGTGTCCGTTAGGACCGCGCGGCCATTACGATAAAAAAATAAAAATAAGTAACTTCGTTCCAAAAACTATGCCAAGATTATGTAAAATTTGTAAAAGTTGATTCCCAAAACCATAAATTAAACAAAGTTATGGTTAAGAAGTTAAAAGGGTTTGAAGGTTAGGTTAGGTTAGGTTAGGTTTTTTTTTTTTTTTTTTTTTTTATAGTGGCAGGAGTGGGAAATCCGTCATGGACACCCAGACTTCCTTGCAGAAGGCAGTCTGGGTAGTGCCGGACTCCTACCGGCTAAAAACCACTCCTGCCATGCGAAAGGCCCCTGCCGTACATTGACGCAGGGTCGTTTTTGGGCTGTAGATTTGTCATCATATGGTTTTACGATACAGAGTTTGTATTAGTAGAAATTTCTTAAAATTTTTATTAAATGTCAATATATTTTTTATATTATTGTTAAAATAAATGGTCTATAATTTTTAATTAAATATATAATACTTAGATATAATAATAATTACAGGTCATAATAAATAATTTAGTTTAAAAATTTCTATTAAAATATCAGGTTTTATTGCAATAGACCAAAGAAATCAAACTTGACTATTAAATTCAGGCTTGGTTTCTTTTGTTTACTGATTTCACTATTTTAGTGACATATTCTGTAAAATCTTTTCTATATTTTTTATTTTTTATAAATATGGTGAGGTTTGCTTTGGTAACATATTCCCCTATTTTTGCTTCGAGTTCATGTCTGGGAAAGGCATATACAGGGTGTAAAAAGACCGATCACATACCCGTTAACTACTCATTCTGTACATATAACTAAGTCATTTTGGCCAAAAAATATTGCTGGGAAACAAACTTTTTTTTCAACCTTTAAAAAAATGACGCTTTTCTTTGCGCGCAATGTAAAGCGCCCAACTGATTGTGCCGGTGCGTGTGTAGGTACGTCGACTGGCGAGGCGAGGCGCGGCGCCCGGGCGGCGGGCGTCGCGCGCGCTTCGCATTGTGTAGGTATTACATACGTTAAAGATTGGCTACATGGTTGTAAACTAGCGTTCCAACCAAGGTGGCCTTGGTTTATGCTGCGGCCACATGGATGTAAACCACGCGCCAACACGTGGTTGGAAAAACGCGCCTCCCAACCAAGGACGTTGCAGGTCAAGGATTACAACTGCTGTCTACACGGATTGCAACTAGCAAGGTCACCTTGGTTGGGATGTGGGATTACAACCATGTGGCAATTTAATAGGCTCTTGGTACCTAATTAAAAAATTCTGTGTTGTGTACGTACAATTGCTTACTTACATGAAATAAGTACAGTTTTTAAATAGCTTGAGTACTTACCTACACTGTCCGTCGCTTTAGCTGTCATCCAGCACAGGTGGCCTCTCGACACTGACGAGCTCCGGTTCAAACTGCCGACCTCCTACGCGAAGACAGATGCGCGCCCTAGCCCACTTGTTTTCGTGAACCCGCTCCAGGATTCCTTCTTGCGCTGACCGCTGCTTAGGTTCGTCGAACATATCAATAATTTTCTGTCGCATTTCAGCAGCGGTCTCGCATGGGCGGTCAAACACCCTATCTTTGACGTAACCCCACAAAAAGAAATCCAGAGAGGTTAAATCAGGCGAGCGAGCTGGCCATGCATGAGGCCTAAACCGTCCGATCCAGTTGTCTCCGAACAGCGTCGTCAGTTGCTCAGGAACTGGTCTCACGACATGAGGCGGCGCACCGTCGTGCTGGTACCACAACCCAAGCCTCTGAGCTAGTGGCATCTCTTCCACAGTATCGGTTAGGTACCCAGTAATAAAATCGAGGTAGGCAAGCCCGTCCATTCTCGGTGGCAAGAAAACTGGGCCTAGGATCTGGTTTCCCACAATGCCAGCCCATACATTGTGTTTCCACCGTGTCTGGAAGCCCGTTTCAGTAAACCATATTCACGTACTCGTGCGCCGAATAAACATGAAAAGGCATTTTATCTCGCCTAAGGTGCCTACTACTAACCAATTTAATCCTAAAAAGACACTACACACACAAACACAACGCACTCACAATATCTACACTAAGCCCTAATCACTCTAACACTTTCACTACTATCAGTCGGACTATCACACAATACAACACAAACTATTAACAATACCTAATTCGTAACAAAAAAAACCACAAGTGCATTCGATGACGCAAGAAATCGAACTAATAATACATCGGTAAATTCGCTGTAAATAAAAATAAAATTTCTATAAATTTGCGGGGATAGAGGAGGTCACAGACCGCAAGCGGCTCTTTTGATACACAGCCGCGCACCGCCGCGGTGGGCGGTAACTTTCTTTGAGCACGAGCCGCTCGCATGCTACTGGCTGCTGGCGCCAGCGCCCGCATGGTGTAATAAGAAAATATCGCTCTAGTTATAAACAATTTCCTAAATTGAATTTGAAATTTAACGAGCATTTAGAGGTGGGCTTCAACAGTTTACGTAAATTACATTAAAAAAAAATGTTATCAATGAACACAGATAAATGAAATTCTGACTAAATTCTGGTTAGTAGGTATTTGAAAAATAGCTAGTAGGTAGTTTTGAAGGCCGCAGTCAGTAGGTACCTATCTCAGTTCAGACTGCTGCACGGAAGCGTACGTAGCTACGATTTATTTTGATGTTGGGAAACTATCAAAATTACTTCGCGCTCTGCTGAAGCGAGAGGGAGTTTGACTTTTACTGACTACAACCCAATGTTGTTCCTTCAGTTGCCTTTACGATTCAAGGTCGCGATTATTCTTTCGAATATTCACGCGACCCTTTCAGGCGTCGCTTCTATCGGGCCCCATCAGTTTTGCTGACAGCTTCTTATGGCGCACGTGGAACACAACGCGCCGTCCACCAGGATTTGATAGTTATTGGACGGAGAGCTACCCATTGCTCTCCGTCCACAAGCTTGCGTCTACGGCGGCCGGAAATCACTCTGTGACTCCCGACAAACAAACGAATTCACGCAGATAAAACGCGCCGCGTGCTCGTTCATGTTTTGAAATCTAATTTATTCGGTACCTACTAAACATTTTTTAAAGTGAGGTAAGTACCTATCTACTTGCGAGATTTATTTCCAATCATTCCTGCTTTTAGTGATTAGGCCTTACAGCCTTATGCACTAGAAGCCATCCTTACTAGAAAATACCAGAAATCATTCTCAAAAATGCCTACAATATTCGTTGCGTCACTAGTACCTACCTACTGAGTTTTATTACGTTTTTATTTAAGAAGTTTAAATGTAGGTAGGGCTTAAACCTAGGTAGAAGTTTAAACCTAGGATTCAAGTTTAGTTTTTAGATAAATAGGAAGTAGGTACTTACTTACCTTTTTCGATGGGAAATCAATCATCAAATGACCCCTTGCGCTCTGTGTGAAGACTTTTACCGATCTTTAGTCAGTAAAAGTCTGAAACTCCCTCTCTCTCTCTCCGATTGTTGTTCCTTCAGTTGCCGTTTGTATCTGGTACTTACGCAGAGATATTACGAAAAGGTCAATGACCGTTTTTTTTTTCTTATCTGGCACCTACCTTAGTAGGTGTAGGTGTAAGTACCTTTGAAGGCCGCATTTGGTACATAAAATTTTAACGCTAAAGACTAGGTGTCTTTTTTTTTAGCGATTGGAAAATCATCTAATGGCATCCCCCGCTCTTGGGCGGAGCGGGAGATAGTGTCGGACTTTTACTGACTAAAAACCCACTCCTGTTCCTTTGTTGCCTTTCGTACCGGGGCTTGAGCTATCTTTCGAATTAACCCTGGCCTTAGTAGGCTTCGACCCAGCTGGGCCCTGCTGTTGCTGACTGCTAGTTGAGGCGCGCAGGAACAGTGCGAGCCATCGACGACTTGGGCTCGGTCCGAACAGTTACCGGACGGCTGGACAGCGAGCTACCCATTGCTTACTGTCCGCAAGCCCGCGCCTACGGTGGCCGGAAATCGGGATCGGAATCGGACTCCTGACGTCCAGGTCATCTCTGGGGCTGCGACGGCTAGGTCGAGAGGTTGTTCTCCCTCTGATGCGTTCGCTGCGGGTTTTGCCGTAGACCCACGTTGTCAAAGAAACGAACTCACGTAGGTAAGTAAGATGCGCCGCGTACCCGTGCCCGTGCACAGCAAAAGCAGCCCCGGCCCGCGTTTAGACAAGTAGGTACCTATCTAATTTCAAAATTTTAACAATTAAGTATTGATTTATAATCAATGTTTTTGTTGAAACTGTGAAATCGAAAACTGTTCGATTAATAAAATAAATAAATGTACCAAGTAATTTCTATCAGCTGAGCAACGTAGGTACACTCGGCCGGGCCGCTCGCCGCTCGCCGCTCGCGTGGTCGGTGAACTCGACGACTGCACGCGTGTGCGTGCGTGTCATGCTCGTTGTTTAGTATTCATTGCATTTTTGTAACTTCAAATGCGTAATTTGTTATGAAAAATCAATAATTTTGATAATGTTTGTTTGGAAGAAAGTTTACTAATGACACTTGTTATACGATTATGAAAAAAAAACCGAAAAAAAAAATTAACTTTGACCTTGAATATCTCCGGAACCAGTGATTTCCCAGGCATGTTCCAGAAGAAAAAACTATCCTAGTGATGGGTAGAATACGTGGTTTTCGTTTTCGTTAAGGGTCTTTTTACACCCTATATAGGGCACTCCGTCAGGAGATGGAGGATTGTCTCCAGCTTGTCCGGGTCGCAGGCGCACGCCGGGTTCTCCTTGCACTTGAAGCGAGTCAGGTACTCGGAGAACCCACCGTGGCCTGTTAGGGCTTGGGTCAGTTCCTTTGTGATCTCCATCTTACGCACCGTCCTGTACGCGGCGACCGCGCAAGGGAAGAATAACTTCGTTGTGGCCGCCGTTTCTCCTTCACAGTATCTCCGGTTCCATTCGTCCAGCGTTTCCATTCGAATCATACGCTTGACGAATGAAACCGGGCATTTGTCGTAGTCGGGTTGCCGCTTCGACTTTAGGGCAGCCTCCTTCGCGAGCAAGTCGGCTCTCTCGTTACCCTCCAGCCCCGCATGAGCTTTTACCCAGAACAAGGAGACGCTCTTGTTCTGGGCACTGCTGCGGCGGATGGCGTCCCTTGCTTCCACTGCGAAGGCATGGAGGGCTTCGGGGTTCACGACCGTTTGGAGAGCTGCCATGGAGTCGCTGTAGATAGCGAACGCCGTCTCGGTCCTTAGGAGGACCTCCTTCGCTGCTTTGCAGAGGGCAAGGAGCTCAGCCTGGTAGACGGTGCTGTAAGACGGCAAAGCAAGCTTGAGGGCCTTCACCTCCACATCATCGGTCCACACCGACAATGCGGCACCGACTTTGCCCTCAATCTTGCTGCCGTCTGTAAAGATACGCACCGCGTAATTGCGGTGCTCATTAAATTGTTCCTCGTCTACCAGGCGTCGCAGTGCAATAGCCCTCTGCTCAGCCGGATGTGGCAGCTTTAGTGCCGATACCACTCGCTCGATCTCCCGGTCTCCCAGCGCTAGATGAGGCACCCCTCTCTTGGCCTTATAAAGGGCGGCTGCCTCTCGGATTCGGAGATCAAGAGGGAGTATCCCAGCCAGCACCAGTGCTGAGTGTAGGGAGACCGTGCGGTAGGCTCGGCACAACTTTTGCGCGAAGCTTCTTTGGACGGCGTTCAGCTTCTTTTGCACCCCGACTTTGTTGGCGGCCGGCGACCACGCGCTCGCCGCGTACAGGATGATGGGCTCCACTGCAGCCGTGTAAATGCAGCGGATAACCTCTGGATGGAGACCCCAACTGACCCTAGCAGCCCGTGACAACTGCTTGTAAATGCCGACGGCTCGGGAGCAAACGTTTGCGACGTGGGTGTTGAAAGTCAACTTGTGATCGATGGTGAGACCGAGCAACTTGATTTCCTCCGACATGCCAATGTCTACCCCGCCCATCCTGAGACATGGGGTGTCATGTTTCAGTTTGCGCGTGACCAACATTGCTTTCGTTTTATGCGGCGCAAACCGAAGTTTATTCGTGACACCCCATGCTCGCACATACTCGAGGGCGACATTGGCATCCCTTTGGACTTCAAGTGCCGTCGCCCCATCGAACACAAGGACAATATCGTCAGCAAACGCCTGGCAATAGACCCCTATCGACTCTAGACCCATTAGGAGAGGATCCAGCAGAACATTCCACACTATGGGACCACCGATAGACCCCTGGACGCATCCCTTCTCGGTCCTGGATTCGTACTCCACTCCCGCGTACCTGACTTTCACCACCCTCTCGGACAAGTAGCTGTCCATGACCCGTCTCAAGTTTACAGGACACTTCCTCAGCCAGACGAACTCGTATGGCGGGCCACCACGCGCTGTCGAAGGCTCCCTCAATATCCAGGGACACAACCGTGACAAGTCTTTTTTCATTAAGTTTGCCACGAATGTGTCCCATCAGCGTATAGAGGGAGTCCTCGGTGCTTCGCTGTGGCATAAAGCCGTACTGGCGAGTACTCATCCTGGGGAGTAAGTGAAACTTGAGTCGGGCCACGAACATCTTTTCAAAAATCTTGCCGAGGACAGGCAATAGCCCAATCGGCCTGTACGATTTTGGGGTGGTGTAATCATTTTTAGCGGGCTTGCGGAGCACGACGACTGTTGCCTCTTTCCAGGACCGCGGAAAGTATCCATGCGCCAGGCACTTGTTCATCAAGCGCAGAACTAAATCCGGGTCATGATGGATCGCGTGGTCCCATATGTCCGCCGTCAGACCGTCGGAACCGGGGGCTTTTTTGGGGTTGAACGAGGAGACAGCTCGCTCCAGCTCGTCGAGTGTGAAGGGTGGGTCGCAAGGTTCATCTTGGTTACCCTCGTTCACCTCTTCGGCTTTTTGCCGCACCTTTCTGTGCTCCTCGTTCTCCCCCTCCGAGCGATCTTCCGGGTAAAAAGTCTCTGCCAGATACCTTGCCGAGGCCTCTGGGTCCAGAGTCTTGCCATCCCTCACCATCGGCAAATCCTCCTCTCTTTTCTCCGTCCTGCAGATTACCCTATATATGCCTTCCCACAGGCCTTCCCTATCTTGTTTTTCGCAGAACCCCTTCCAGCTCTCGATTTTAGCTTGGACTACTGCTCGCTCGTACACTTCTTTCTGTTTCAGGTACTCCTCAACAACCTTTGGTCTACGGACTGGCGCTGCACAGCGGATCCTCCGCTTTTTAGTAACGACTTGCTTCTTCAAGCTGGCGAGTTCATCGGACCACCACGGCACACTCAGCTTCTCAACGCTCTTCTTTTTGGGTATCACGCTTGTACAGGCATCTTGGACTGCCGTCGTAAGTCCCTCGACTACCAGGTCTATTTTGTCCACGCTGTCGATTTCATCGAACAGGCTTACAGTATTGTTTGCTAGCATAATTTGGCGCAGTTTCTCACGAAACTGCGCCCAATTAGCTTTTCTGGTGTTGTAGATCCTGGTAGTCCGGTTAACCGTGATACCCAAAGACCTCTTGAGGTGAACGCTGAATTCAATGCCGTTGTGGTCCGACCCCGTCAAGTCATCGACGACTCGCCAGCCATCGGTCACCGTCAGCATATCCGCTGTGCAGGCTGTGACATCGACGCAGCTCGTGTAACGCCTGTTTCCACGAACTACGTCGAAGGTTGGAGTTTCCCCTCTGTTTAGTACTTGCAGTCCAAGCTGATCGAGAGCTCCCAGCATCTCGTCGCCTCTGCTATTGGTTCCACTACTGCCCCACCAGATACTCCAGGCGTTGGCGTCTCCTCCCATTATGAGCTTATGTGGGCCGGTTTCGCTTTCCACCTTCTTAAGGCTGTCCAGGTATGGCCCTAAGGGCTGGTCTGGCTCAAAGTAGAACGAGACCAGAGTTAGTCTCCAGGCACCGGTTTGGATCCCCACCACTACGATATTGTTCGTGGTGAGTTCTGGGTACTGTCTAACGGCAATTTTTGGGTCAAAAACGGCTATTGCCGCTTTGACAGTCCCTTCTCCTTGCCCGGTACTCTGGAAGATTCGGACTCCCCTGGTCCCGCTGATCCTCCTCGCGTTGCCCACGTAGGGCTCCTGGATCAGCGCTACGGCGGCTTTGCGCTGCTCGGCCTCAAGCATAAGCTCATGGGTGGCCAATCTTTTTCTTTGGAGATTCACCTGGAGTATCTTGTGAGGCATTGCGTCCCCCGGGACCACCTTAGCAGTAGGCGACGGATGCACGTGCCAGCCGATCCCACCTGACTCGAACAGGACACTCGGGGTCAAACGCGTTATGGTCGGTCTTCCCCATCTTCGCCTTGACACAGTTTTGGCATCTTGGTGTTTCCGCCTTTAGCCACTGGTCACATTCTGGTCGGAGGTGTGGGCCCCCACAATGGCTACATAAGTCGGTGGGTTCTTTACAGAGCCTCCGACTATGCCCGTATCCCAAACACCTCGTGCACTGGACCAGTGGCGACTGGTCATCGACGAAGACGGTCTGGAGATCAATTCGCGCTTTTCCCTTTTCTAGCATCCTGTTCCAGACAGAAGGTGACGTGCTGACTACCACGTTGTTTGTTTGGGGGTTCCGCGCGTTCCTCTTAAACTTGATAGTCATTCGATCCTCCCCGTCACTGAGGCCGCGAAAGACATCCCGGTTTTGATTCCGTAGCGCCTCCAACAGTTCCTCGTCAGAGTGAATGCGGAGAACGCCACGGAATATCAACAATGGATCTTTGTTTCTCACGTCCTCAACGACGAGGTGGTCTCCTGACTTCCTAATCCTTTCTTTAACCCTATTTCTTTCCTCTGCTGTTCTACATCCCATAATGATCTTACGATCCTTGGCCTTTCGCACGCTTTCAATTTCCACTCCTCCTTCTTTTGCTTTTATCGCCTCTCTTAGCTTATCCATTATTTTATCCCCCGAGTCATCTTCATCCTTAGACGTCACTACTATCGAATGCAGCGCGGTCCTTCCTGGGGTCTGCCTTTTCGGTGGACCCGCCGCTACACTCGCGTAAGTGGCCGTCTTCTCCAGCAGTTCCCCCTGCCTCTCCATCGCCCGCCGCAAACTCTCCATCTTCTCACTGCTCTCCTTCACCAGCGCGCTATGCTCCGCCAGTGAAGCGAGCAGCGAGTTAACCTCCGGGAGAATTTTGGGTGCCTCTGGCGGATGTGTGGCCATAATGACCTCCCTCCTTGGCTGTTCAGCCGCCTTTAATTGTGCAGCAGCCGCCGCCTCCTCCTTCACGAGCTGGTACAGCCGTTCCACCGATTGGGTGATCCCGGCTCTCAAGTCTGCCCTCAGATTGCGCGAGTCGCCAAGATGCGACTTTGCACGCAGAAGGCAGTTGCAAGCCTCGGTCACTCGATCGGTGGATTTGCTCGGCTGGAGCTGGCTCGTCCCCGGTGACGCTCCCATCGTCTCAGTGGAAGTTCGGCGCTCCACGGCCTTGTTGTCCGGCTGGGAAATGGCGCGCTTTGCAGACTTCTGGGAGGCTGTCACGGTCGGGGAAGCTTTTTTGGATAGCTTTGCGGCGGCTGACGGGAGAGGCTGTGCCTCCGCCATTTTCCCGTTTTCCCACTCACCAATGCTTCGCCTCACACTAGAGGCCTGAGTTGAAGCACTGGGAGGGGAAACCTCCCCCTCGAAGGTGATGGAGAGTGCCGCATTCGACGGAGAGACATGGAGTCCTGTGGAAACCTTCTTGGCTGGGGTCCTAGAGAGGAACATGGTGGTGGAGGTGAAGTATAAAAACCAATATAATAATCAATTAAACTATTAAAACTAATTTTTTTTTTTTTTGATCCCTGTAAAGGGGGGATCAAATGTCATTAAAAGATTGGTCAGAATAATTCCTCAAAGAGGTGTCAATAAATAAATTACAATAATTGAATAGTTCTATTCTATTTTTGTTAATGGCAAATAGAGCCGATGTCGACTATTCTGCCAATGACAAAAGTAAATTGGATTGGCAAGAGTGTATGATAATAACATAAGGAATTAGAATATTAGAACAGTAGTAACTGTATGTATGCATAAAAATCTTCGATTGATACAGTTGGACTCGTTGAGTTAGTATTGGACTGAAACAAACAAAAAAAATAAAAATACATAAATATTATAATTGTTAAGACATTAAATATATACACGTAACCACAATTACACAGAAGTCGGGACTCATAATTTGATATTATTGTGACGGATGAAACTCATCAGCGCCACAAGTAGTTCTGGGGAGGGGTAAGTTAGGAGGGCGGGGACATTGATTGGGAGAGGGATTTTAAATTTCGGGAGACGGCTATTTAAATCTAAAGGTGGAATGTTATTTGTGCATTGGAAAAATATGTGGTCCAGTGTGCCCTCCTCCAAACCGCATTCGCATAAGGAGGAATCGCGGACTCGAATTTTTTCCAAAAAAACAGGTGTACAACAGAAACCCAGGCGGATTCTGCAAAGGACGGAGATAACAGGTTTGGACATTTTTTTGAATGTGAAGAACCAAGGTTTTGATGTTATGGTTGGTTGGACTGCATAGTAGAATTTACCCTTTTTCTTACCAGAGGTATCCCACTGCTCCTGCCATGCACATTGAAGACTTGCTTTTGGCAGGTTCAGCAAGTCATACCCCTGAATAAAGTTGTGTGAGAGATCAGCTGCAGTTGATGAACAAGCATCTTTGGCCAAGGCATCAGCACGTTCATTGCCCTTGATGCCACAGTGGCTAGGTATCCAAACTAGTTGAACTTCTTTTTGGCTATTAGTGCTTGATAGCAGGGATTTCTTAATTTTAAGGAGTAGTGAGCTGTGCAATTTACTTTTAAAAGGATTCTGGGTTAGGGCCTGAAGACAGCTAAGGGAGTCTGTGAATATTACGGCTTTGTCGATATTATGGTGTGACTCTATAAAAAGGCAAGCTTCTAATAGAGCCACACATTCGCCTGTGAACACAGAGGACTCCTTAGGACATTTAAATTGTAGAATAATACTGGAGCTTTGGTAATATACTGCCGCTCCAGTATGACTAGAGTCAGAAAATTTGGAAGCATCAGTGTAAAATTTTTGAAAACCATTCCATCGTTCTCCCACCACCGCATTGAAGGCCGAATTCGCCGAGGGACTATTTTTAGATATACCAATATTGTAGAAAATTTTGGGGGTGAAACATAAAACTTCATAGTCGAAATTAAAAAGGGGTAGTTTGGGATATTGAGCAAGTGGGTATTCAAAGTTTTGAGTCGTGCGAAAATATTTCAGTGTTAAGGGCATTTCTTTATTTTTCCAGTAGTTTGTGGTTCTATACAAGGAATTTAACTCGTTCAGTTTTCCAATGAGAGGATGTGAAGATCTACATATTACCCTAGATAAAAACCGGGAGGCTAAATATTGGCGTCTTAAGGCTAGAGGGGGTTCGACGCATTCGACCTGCAAAGCGTTGACGGGAGAGGACTTCATACATCCAGAGATGATCCGAAGGCATTTAGACTGGATCTTATCGAGACCAACCAGGGCACCCCTGTTGCATGGAATTAGGTGGAACGTACCATAGTCTAGAATACTACGAATTAGGGCGTTGTAAACTAGTTTCATGGTATAGGGGTGGGCGCCCCACCATACACCTGCAAGGACTTTTAGTATGGAGATAACACGTTCGCATTTTTGTATTAAATAATTTATATGATGTTTACCAGTTAATTTTGAGTCTAGTATAACGCCTAAAAATTTTACCTTACCAGACAACGGAATATTTTGCTCTGAAATGGCCACTGATATGGGAGGGATGGTTCTTTTGCGAGAAAAGATCACTGCCGAACTTTTTGGTGCAGATAATGATAAGCCGTGGTTTAGAAGCCATTGATTTAGAGAGTCCAGAGAGAGGCATAGAGATGATGCAGCATCAGTGATGGAGGTGTCTGACACGTAAATGACTAAGTCGTCTGCGTACTGTAGAATGTGACAGTTGTTGTTTAAAGAGGAGTCAATGTCAGCTGTGTACAAGTTGTAGAGGATTGGACTGAGGACGAAGCCCTGTGGGAGGCCTCTCCAAGTCTGCCTTTTATCAAAGTCCTCTCCCTGGACTCTCAGAACCAACGAGCGACAGTTCAGTAGTGCACATATGCATTCAATCATCTTGACCGGGATGCTCAGCTGGTGCAGTTTTTGCCTGAGGACGGGAAGAAGAACATTGTCATATGCAGAGGAAATATCAAGAAAGGCTGCAACCACAGACTCGTTTTTGGAGAATGCTAGGCGGATGTCTGTAACTAGAACACCTACACTGTCCATTGTGCCGAGTCCTTTCCTGAAACCAAATTGGAAGTTCGGCAGTAAATTTCTGGATTCGACTATCCACTCCAACCGGTTTTTAATAAGGTGTTCCATTAATTTGGCTAGGACTGAAGACAGAGCAATAGGTCTAAGGCCGTTCGGATCATCAACATGTTTGCCTGGTTTCAAAAGGGGAATGACAACTTGTAGCTTCCATTGATCTGGGACCCAACCACGATTATAGCAAAAATTAATTATATTTAAAAAATATTGTTTGGCATTATTACTAGAGCGAGAAATAAAAGAATATGGCACGCCGTCAATACCAGGCGCCGAGTCCCGGACATGACTGAGCACCACACTCAATTCTTTCAAGGTAAACGGGGCATCAAAAGGGTCATTGGAAACAATATGTGGGGGTATATTATGACATTCGGAAGGAAGTGGGACATAGGGTGGGGCTATTTTGTCAAAAAAAAGTTCAGCTGTTTCCCTAGTGATTGGTGAAGATATTGAAGGAGAACAACCACATCTAAACCTGTTAATGTTTTTCCACACAACTGAGATTGGGGTGGAGGGAGAGAGGGATGTGCAGAATTTGACCCAACCGGCACGTTTCTTCCTACGCAGAAGGCGTCTGGATCGTGCACAGACTTGCATATAAGTCATCAGATTTTGGGTGGTCATTTCCCTATTATATTGGGTTTCAGCCTCATTCCTCAGCTTAACCGCTGAAGTGCATTCTTGGTCCCACCATGGAGGTGAAGGGATCTTGTTTCGAGCACTATTTTTCAAAGGGAAACAAGAATCTGCACTAGAGATGACTGCTTCCACAAAACCTTCATAGCAACTCTTGGCATGGAGGTGATCAGAGGGATTAGATAAATTAGAATTTAAATTTGGAAGAATGTCGATTTTCTGTTCCAGTAATGATGCAAACTTTGACCAATCTGGTTTGGTTAAGTTGTACTTCAAAAGTGGAGGAGAAGTTTTTTCTAAGTAAGTCCTGTTGATTAAAGAAATGACAATGGGGTAATGATCACTACCATGCGACAAGGCTGTACATTCCCAATGGATTGAAGCTGCTAGTTCAGCAGAGCAAAAAGTAAGGTCAACACAGCTCTTCTGCTGTCCGGGGGGAGACCTGCGTGTTGGACAACCATTATTTAAAACGCAAAGGTTCATATCATCCAGAATCTCGACTAGAGCTGCACCAAACGCATCACATCGCTCGGACCCCCATCTATAATGGTGACAATTAAAGTCACCCATAACTAGTACGGGGCCTTGGACATTGGAAAGAATGTTTCTTAGAGTAATTAAAAAGTCATGATGAGGATGAGCAATATATATTGAAAATACTGAAATGCCTTCCATCCTTCCAGATACAATACTCATGTCGCCTGTAAGTGAAGGCAGAGATAAGGGTGAAAGTGGGACCCGGTTATTAACAAAAAGAGCCGACCCTCCATATCCGTCGGATCTGTCACATCGGAGGACATTGTAATGTGGAATACGGAAGCTAAGACTTGGGGTGAGCCAAGTCTCAGCTATAGAACAAGCTAGAGGTTTATATTTATTAATGAGGAATATGAGGTCGTGTTTCTTATGCCACACGCTCCTCACATTCCACTGTAGAAATGTTAGGCTGGACGCCATTTTTAATTTGTAGAAGAATTTGGATAAGTTGATCGGCAACGTTGGACGGTGATTGGGAGTTAGAAGGAGAAGAGATAAGAGTTGGTAAAAGTTTTACAAGAAGTTCGATAATAGAAACAGTGCTATTAGATGGAGTGTTATTTAAGTTTAGTGCACAGCCATTAGGCTGAGTAGGTTGGGGAGAACTAACAATTTCATTGTGAATGATTTTATTATAAGATGGGGAAAGTGGAGCATGGGTTTTGGGCTTGAGTGTGACAGTTTTGCGGTATGACTGAGTTTTAGTAGCATTGGCATAGTTGCGGGATGGTATTGGAACCATTTTGCTAGCCTCCACATATGGAATTGACTTCTCAGCCATAATGGTCTTGATAGCCTTCTGTCTACCATGCTCAGGGCATGACCCGCTGTTGGCGAAGTGGTTCCCCGAGCAAAGTATACAGAAAGCCTCGCCTTCAGAAATGCTGCAACCATCACCGGGGTGATCGTGGCCACACTTACTGCAGCGTGGTTTCGACCTACACAGGTTGGCCACATGTCCGAATCTACAGCACTTGCGACACTGGATCGTAGGATAAATGTATTGAGTAACTGGAAGAGATGTATAGCAGCAGAATACTCTTGGTGGTAGAACTTGGCCATCGAAAGTGATGACACAAGTTTCTGTGGGTTTCCATTCGATAGCACCGTCATTGCGTATTTTCCTACTAATGCGTAGAACCTTGAGGATTTGCCCGCAACCAGAAGGCACAGACAAGAAAGTTATAGCTTCATCCTCAGAGATGTCAGTAGGAACTCCAGAAATAACACCCATCCTAGTGATGTTGAATGTAGGGATGGATGCTGAGTAGCCATGTTTGGGCAAAAGGTTATTGGATAAGAACGCATTTGCGTCCTGGGGGGAAGTAAATTCCACTGAAACACGGTTTCGACCAACTTTGCTAACTCCGTCCCGACGAATATTCGAAATTTTATTGAATATTAGGAACTTTCCAAAGTTCACAGGGTGTAGTGTGGTGCCCGAGTTCGGTGAAGTTTCCAGTCGAGAAACATGCACGATATATGGGCCTTTATCCGTTACAGAGTACTTTGTACGACCTATTTGGCTCTTAATTTGTTTGCTTGGTGGAGTAGGAGTGGGATTCACTTCTTCGTTGGCGCGTTTACGTGAAATCTGGGACACATCCATGTCTGTAATGCTACAGACTACATCGGCAAATTGCGACAATGGGTTTTGGGATAGGACATTTGGAGAGGATTGGATGTCAGGGGGATCAGGATCTGGAGGTTTGTTTTTATCCATCGTGGATAAAAACTTACTTAGACCTTAAAGGATAAGAATAACAACACAACAAACCTGTTTACGAACACAAGGACAGCACAATTGTACAAAAACAAGTCACAAGAGTTACAACAATCACTCGGAAAACGTTAAAATTCTCAAAACACACGTGCTAACCAAGACACTCGTGGCGAGAATCAAATTGAATAGTTATTAGGTACTGATCCCTGTAAAGAGGAGATCAGCAAGTCAGATATTATTAAAACATCAAATATAAATAATGAAATACGTAAGAAAACTACAATTATCTGCTAAAACTAATATACTGTACCCTGTAAAGGGGGGTCAATAAGTCCTTAGAAGTAAAAAGAATTTTTTCCTATAAAGGCTAGTGTCACTAAAAGCTTCAAACTTCCTTATAAGTATGCACACAAATGTATATTCCTGCTCGTCTCGCCACCCCCTATTATTAAAAGCAATAAAAATATTTTGGTTTTCCTACAATTGGAAATAAAGGGTGGGTGGGCGGTCGGAAAATTTGAAGTTTTTGCGGTTTTTTACTGTCGGGTGTAAAATTTTCCTATGGGACGCAAATTTTTTAGAATCGGGGCGCACAAGCGACGCGCTGGCCCGTGTTTTGAGTCCACTTTGGTCACGATCGGACCACAAAAACGGGAGTTATTATCAGATAAGTGTCAATTTTTTAATAAAAAAGTCAATATTTTGTCAAAATCGAAAAATTTTCTTTTACGAAATGTCTAATCTGATTGGTTTTTTGCAGGAATCCTGTAGGGCGAGCAGAGGCGCGTACGACGGCACCCTCAGAACCGACCTACGTCAACCAGGGATCGAGTTATAAAATTTTGAAGTTATGTAACTTTGGAAAAATGGTTTTTCTTGAATAAAAAGTTTCCCTGTGAAAATCTTTGAATTATTTTACCAGGATCGTATAGGTCTCGCAGAGACGCGTCCAAAAACGTATAATAGTACCCTGTAGCTAGTATATATAGGTTACAAATCAGATCTAGTTAGGTCAGGTTAGGTTAGGTTAGGTTAGGTTTTTTTTTTTTTTTTTTTTTATTATTTGTGGCAGGAGTGGGAAATCCATCATGGACACCCAGACTTCCTTGTTCGAAGGCAGCCTGGGTAGTGCCGGACTCCTACCGGCTAAAAACCACTCCTGCCATGCGAAATGCCCCTGCCGTCGAGCTACGCAGGGAAGGTTTTTAGAGCTGTAGGTTTCGTTTTCAGTCCCATGTTTAGTTTATTACTGAGTACAGATGAATATTACTGTGTAATATGATAGGTATAATAAATAATAAAAATCATTATTAGATTTGATTTTCCATTGTTCAGATTCTGTCATAAATTTCATTATTATAATATAATTTCAAATACGGCAAGATTTCATAAAAGAGAAAGTAATAGTTAATATTTTGGTAAAATTCAGTGGTATAAACTTGGCTTGAGATTTCTAATAAACTTAATTCAAAAAATGTTACATTTTAGTTTTGAGTCAATTAAAAGCAGGATTTTAATATTTTGTTTCAGAGTCAACAATGGTCTTACAAGTTTTATTTCTTTTATTAACTGACTTCACAATTCTTGTAATAAACTGTATTAGGATTGTTCTATGCTTCTTGCTTGTTATAAGTACGCTAAGACTTTCTTTGGCTATTTTATTTTCTAGCTTAGCTTCGATGTCGTATCTTAGGGAGGCATATACCGGGCAGTCCGCCAGGAGGTGGAGGACGGTCTCCTGCTGCTCGGGGTCGCAGGCGCACGCCGGGCTCTCCTTGCACTTGAAGCGAGTCAGGTACTCGGAGAACCCGCCGTGGCCTGTTAGAGCTTGGGTCAGCTCCTTGGTCATCTCCATCCTTCTTATCGTCCTGTACGCGGCGATTGCACAGGGGAAGAACATCTTTGTTGTGGCCGCCGTTTCTCCTGCACAATATCTCCGGTTCCATTCGCCCAGCGTCTCCGTTCGGATCATACGCTTAACGAATGAAACCGGGCATTTGTCATAGTCGGGTTGCCGCTTCGACCTCAGGGCAGCCTCCTTCGCGAGCGAGTCGGCTCTCTCGTTACCCTCCAGCCCCGCATGAGCTTTTACCCAGAACAGGGAGACGCTCTTGTTCTGGGCGTGAATGCAGCGGATGGCGTCCCTTGTTTCTACTCCGAGGGCATGGAGGGCTTCGGGGTTCACGACTGTCTTGAGGGCCGCCATAGAGTCGCTGTAAATAGCGAACGCCGTCTCGGTCCTTCGGAGGACTTCCTTCACTGCTTTGCAGAGGGCGAGAAGCTCGGCCTGGTAGACGGTAGAGTAAGACGGCAAAGCAAGTTTGAGGGCCTTGACCTCCGCCTGGTCGGTCCACACCGACACTGCGGCTCCGACCTTGCCCTCAATCTTGCTGCCGTCTGTAAATATTCGCACCGCATAATCGCGGTGCTCATTGTAATGTTCCTCGTCTACCAGGCGTCGCAGTGCAATGGCCCTCTGCTCAGCCGGATGCGGCATCTCTAGTGCCGATACCACCCGCTCGATCTCCCGGTCTCCCAGCGCCGGGTGAGGCACCCCTCTCTTGGCCTCGTACAGCGAGGCTGCCTCCTTAATCCGGAGGTCAAGAGGGAGTATCCCAGCCAGCACCAGTGCTGAGTGTAGGGAGACCGTGCGGTAGGCTCGGCACAGCTTCTGCGCGAAGCTCCTCTGGACGGCGTTCAGCTTCCTCTGCAACCCGACTTTGTTGGCGGCCGGCGACCACGCGCTCGCCGCGTACAGGATGATAGGCTCCACTGCAGCCGTATAGATGCAGCGGATTACCTCTGGATGGAGACCCCAGCTGACCCTAGCTGCCCGCGACAGCTGTTTATATATGCCGACGGCTCGGGAACAGACGTTTGCAACGTGAGTGTTAAAAGTCAACTTGTGGTCGATGGTGAGACCTAGCAGTTTGATTTCCTCAGACATGCCAATGTCTACCCCACCCGGTTAGGTTAGGTTAGGTTAGGTTAGGTTAGGTTAGGTTAGGTTAGGTTATGTTTTTTTTTTTTTTTTTTTTTTTTTTTTTTTTTTTTTTTTCCCCGGACATTATCATGGTCTATTTCTTATCTAATAATTCACTTTCATACAAGTTCTCACTAGCTTGCCTCTCGCACTTTCATTCCGCATACTGTATCTTTCTGTCATCCTTCCTCACTCAGTCTCTTTTATGGGTGGGACTCCCATTTTAATCTATCTATTTATCTGACTACTTTTCTTTGTACTTTATTTCATGACGGACATTTTTACTATTTGTATGTGCCTTGTAGCTTTTGGGTATAATGAGTTACACAGGAGACACTTTTTATTGTTTGTTAGCTTAGGATACACTATTCACATTCATAATATTTTTACATTTTCTTTTCTATATTCTTCTTTTAAACATTGGTTCTAAATCTTATTTCTACTTATATTATATTATTTATTTATCTATGATTACACTATACATTTTATTATTACAGGCTTATTTAGTTTCAATATTAGTTACTTATTTTACTAGGGTTTATAACATAATGCTTATTGTTTTTGTACATTTTGACTTACTTACTAATCTTATACATTTTGACTTACACTATTATGGCTTGCCATTTTTCTATTCTTATTTGCTTATTTACTAAGTTTTTACACTTCTTAAATTCTTATTGATTCTACTGCTCTACTTTAGTAATAACTTGTCTACTGATTTATAAATATAATTATGCACAGACTTATATACAATTAATTATATAGTTTCTGCATACTCTATCGATCGCTTTTATTCCTTTTTATTACACTTTGCGCAATTTTCAGGCAGTATTCTAAAAACTTCCCCCTTTTTCTACTCGACATTATCGCTCCTATACTGTCTACAGTCAGGTTTGTGTCCAGTTCCTGTTCTATCTCATCTCTTTCACGAGCATATACAGGACAGCGAAGCAGCAAATGTGGTACTGACTCCACCTCGTTTGGATCACAGATGCACGATGGACTCCCCTTACACCTGAAACGATTCAAGTATTCTGAGAATCCACCGTGCCCTGTCAAGATCTGAGTCAAGTGCCCCTCTATCTGTAGCTTCCTGACAACCCTGTACGCCGCCGTTGCGTCCGGGAAAAACAGTTTGGTGACGGATGCAGTAATGCTGATTTTGTATCTATTGTTCCATTCGTCAAGCGTCGCCGTGCGAATGCAACGCTTGACGAATGAAACAGGACACAAATCGTAGTCTGGCTTCTTTTTACTCAGCATGGCGGCCTCTTTTGCCAGCTGATCCACTCTCTCGTTGCCTTCGAAACCTGCGTGAGCTTTGATCCAGAACAAGTGTACCACCTTGTTCTGGAGAGAGACAGCTGTTATGTTTTCTCTTGCTTCAACTGCCACGGGGTGAAGGCAACTGTGGTTTTTCACCGTCATGAGAGCCGCCATTGAGTCGCTATATATACCAAACGTGGACGCCGTGCTTTTCCGGATCTCTTCTGTTGCTCTGCATATCGCCAGGAGCTCCGCCTGGTAGACCGAGCAATAGTCCGGTAGCGCCAGCTTGAGGGCGCGTGTTTCGGCCTGGTTGTTCCAAAAGGACAACGCAGCACCAACCCGCCCCCCAATTTTGCTCCCGTCAGTGAAAATTTTCACCTCCGGTTTGGCACTGGCGTCAACCTGCTCCTGGTCCACCAGGCTACCGAACTCCAGTTCGATACGCTTGGCAGGGTGAGGAGATTTTAACGCGGATACGGGACGCTCCATCTCTCTATCTTTCAATATTGGCAGCGACACTCCCCTCTTGGCTTCATATAATGAGGCCATCTCACGAACTCTGAGATCTAGAGGAAGTAACCCTGCCAACAGAAGCACCGAGTTGAGGGAGACAGTGCGATATGCTTTGCATATTTTTTGCGCTATTCCGCGCTGCACGACGCCTAATTGTTTTATAATTCCCAGTTTACTAGCCGCTGGAGCCCACACGCTGGCAGCGTACAGGATGATCGGCTCTATTGTGGCTACATAGATTATCCTGACTACTTCGGGATTCAGTCCCCAACTGACTTTCGCTGCCCTGCACAACTGCTTATGCACGCCAATAGCTTTTTTGCAGACATTCTTGACGTGCGTGTTGAACGTCAACTTGTCGTCGACGGTGACACCCAAGATCTTAATTTCATTTGACATGGTCACATCTACCCCGCCCATGCTCAGTCGTGGGGTATCGTACTTTAACCTTCTTGTTATCGTCATTGCCTTCGTCTTTTGTGGCGCGAACTTAAGTTTGTTGTCGATACCCCACGCCTGAACACGTTCCAGGGCAGCGTTGGCCCTTTGTTCTATTTCGAGTGCTGTGTCACCGTCGAAGACAAGGACCACGTCGTCTGCAAACGCCTGCGTGTAGATACCGCTTTCCGTCAAGGCTTTTATGAGGGGATCCAGCAGGAGATTCCAAAGGTTGGGGCCTCCGATAGAGCCTTGTACGCAGCCTTTACTCGTCACCTTGGAATATTCTTCACCTGCATACCTAACCCTGACCCTTCTGTCACTCAAGTAGCTGTCGATGACCCTCCTCAAGTTGAGAGGACACTTTTCCTCTGCCAGTCGGACCCTTATGGCTGGCCACCAGGCGCTATCGAAGGCTCCCTCTATGTCTAGCGAGATTAGTACAACTATCCTTTTTAGGTTTAGCTTTCCTTTTATATGTTGCATGAGATCATAGAGGGAGTCTTCGGTGCTCCTTTGGGGCATGAATCCGTACTGGCGAGTACTCATCCTCGGTACAATATAAAACTTGAGGCGGGCCACCAACATCTTCTCGAATATCTTGCCTAGTACTGGTAAGAGGCCTATGGGCCTATATGATTTTGGGGTGGTGTAGTCTGTTTTCCCAGGTTTCTTTAGCACCACCACCGTGGCCTCTTTCCAGCACTTCGGGAAATAACCGTACTTGAGGCACTGATTCAGAAGGGCCAGAAAGGAATCGGATTCCTTTCCAATGACCTGGCTGCATATGTCGGCTGTGAGGCCATCTCCCCCGGGGGCTTTTTTGGGGTTGAACGACTCGCAAGCTGTTTTGAGCTCATTCCGTGTGAAGGGTGGATCTTGAGGGCCTTCTTCTTCCTCTCTATTCACCATTTCGGCTTTATCTCTGATAAAGCTGTGATGGGAGTTATCGGTGCTCGTAGAGTCCTCTGGATAGAAGGTTTCCGCTATCAGTTTAACGGAGCCCTTTGCATCGAGCACCTCTCCGTCCTTTATCATCTGCAAGTCCACCCCCCTTTGCGTCGTTCTCCCTATAACCCTATAAATCCCCTCCCAGACCCCCTCCCTATCTTGTTTGGTGCAAAACTCTTTCCAGCTCTCGGTTTGAGCTCGGGCTGCTTCTTCCTCATATTCCCTTTTCTTTTTTAGATATTCTTCGACGACCTTTGGTCTCCTAACTGGAGCCGCGCATCGTATTCTCCTCTTGTAGGTGGCGACTTTCTTTTTCATCTCAGCGAGTTTGTCCGACCACCATGGCATAGAGAGCTTCTCCCTGGCTTTTTTAGTAGGCATAGCAGAACGACACGCCTCCTGTATGATTTTTGTGTAGTTTTCTATTGTAATATCTATGAGTTCAGTACTGTTAATTTTGTCTATTTCTTCTTTCTGAATTTGGTGGTTTATCTTTAATTGGTTGAGTTTCTCATGAAACATGGACCAATTAGCTTTATTACTGTTGAAGATGCGTGTCGTTCTCTCTACCTCACTTCCTTCCGCCCTCGTCAGCCTGATATTGAATAGTATGCCATTGTGGTCGGAGCTCGTGAGACCTTCGTCGACTCTCCATTGTTCCACCAGCTCAAGGATATTGTCTGAGCATGCCGTAATGTCAACATGACTGCTAAAGCGCTGACCCCCCCTAATGGTGTCGAATGTTGGGATGTCCCCTGTATTAAGAATGTTCAGCCCGAGCTCACCGAGAGCTGCACACAGCTCCTCACCCCTACGGTCAACCACCATGCTACCCCACCAGGTGCTTTTTGCATTGGCGTCCCCTCCAACGAGAAGTGGTCTTGTGCCGTTGGCAATACCTATTTACCTTAATTGATTTAGGTAGGCGTCTATTGGCTTGTCCGGCTCAAAATAGAAGGAGGCGAGAGCGATCTCCCAGGCGCCGGTCTGGATTCCCACCACTACTATGTTTTCTGTGGTGAGTTTTGGGTACTGTGTCACTTTGATGTTTTTGTCAAAGACGACAATTGCCGCTTTGACAGTACCCTCTCCGACACCGGTGTCCTGAAAGATCCGCACTCCCCTCTGGGTCCTCATACTTTTTGAGTTGCCAATGTAGGGTTCCTGCACGAGAGCCACTGCAATTCCTCGTTTTTCCGCCTCCAGTAACAACTCGTTGGTTGCCAACTTTTTTCGTTGGAGGTTGGCCTGTGCAAATTTGAATGCAATTTTTGCCCCTGGTGTGCCCTTAGCAATATGCGGTGGTTGACCGCGCTATTGCGTCCCACTTGCGGCGGACTGGGCATTCTGTACTGAAAGCGTTGTGCTCTTTGCTAAACAGATTTGCCCTCTCGCAATTTCTGCACACCGCTGTCCCTCCCGCCATCCAATCTGGGCAATCGGTTTTCAGGTGGGATCCGCCGCAGTGGCTACACTTGTCTTCCTTTTCCATGCAGTGCTTTCGCCCGTGCCCGAAGCCCAGGCATCGAGTGCATTGTATGAGTGGAGTTTGATCTTCAACTCGTATTCTTTGTAAGTCCACGTGGACATGCCCTCTTTTTGTGACCCGCTGCCAAACCTCCGGGGACGTGCTCAGCACTACATGGACCGAGTGAGGATTCCTAGTCTTTCTTCTGTACCTTATCTCTAACCTGTCTTCCCCATCGCAGAGGCCGCGGAAAACGTCCCGGTTTTGGTTTCTCAGGGCTTTCACGACATCTTCGTCCGTGTTTATTGCCAAAACATCCCTGAGTATTACCATAGGGTCCCTATTTTTCACGGCCTCTACGATGAGGTTGATGCCATTCCCCTCTAGTCTCTCTTTTACTTTATCTCTCTCACCCTCCGTCTCAAACCCCATGACCACCTTTCTATTTTTAGCCTTTCTAACCCTTTCCACTTTGACCCAGCCCTCTTTTGCCTCTACCGCTTTTCTCACCCTCTCCAGTACCTCATCCCCGGTCTCTGTATCGTCTTTTGATGTGACTACGACCGAGTGCAAGGTGTTGCGCTTGTTATACGCTCCTCCAATGCTCTCGGTCGCAGCCACCTTCGCGTATGAGGGCGTCTCGGTGGGCGCTTTTTGCTCTGCTAATATCGACTTTAGTTCTGCCATTTGCCTACCATTTTCTTCCAATAGTTTGGAATGCACTTCTATCTTTTCTATGAGGAGTGATGTATCCTCTCTCATAGTTTCCTCTGAACTTGCTCCTGTGAGCTTTTCCTGGGTCAGTTGCCGTTCCCTTTCTTGATGGTCATGGGTCCGTTTCAAGACTTCCATTTCTGCCGCGGCGTCTTTTATTAGCTTATACATTGACTCGACCGCCAAAGTGATTCCTGCTTTTATCTCCGACTTCAGATTGCGTGATTCTCCAAGTTGAGTTTTCGCTCTCTGAAGCCAGGTCCGGCCTTCTGTCACTCTGTCGGCCGAGGCAATTGGTTTTTGTGACGCGCTTGTGGCCTCCACAGAGCTTCTCCGCTTTGTCTCCTTTCCAGTTTGGGGCAGGGTAACCTTTAGTACAGCCTTCGGAGGAGCCACCGGAATCTGTGCTTGCTTTCTCGGTGACACTGTGAAAGTGACCGATGCGGCTGGCTTTGGGTCTCTGCTCCCACTGTTCTCCCATTCGCCAATGCTCCTTCGAACATTGGCCGTGGGTGTCAGTGATTTTGGAGACGGTCCTGCCATCCCTCTGTCAACTGGAGAATTTATCTCTGGGCCTTTTTGCTTTCGGGGCGTATGTGCGAGAAACATTTTGCTTTGTCACGGGGTAGATCGTTTATGGTTTAAAAATATAAGAGTCCTAATCACTAGTTGTTACTATTCCTATCCCTGTATATGGGGGAGCGACAAAGTCAAATAGTGAAAAATAAATAAAATTTTGCTGAAATATTTTACTATCCCTGTAAGGAGGAGATAGTAAATGGTCGAATTTGTGCTTGTTTTCCTTAACGAAGGAATGAACGTCTGGTTCCAAAGAAATAAAAACAATCGATAAAGCGAGCACCGCTCTGTCTTAAAAATTTTAATATACACGGTCACAAATGTATTGGAGCACCAGTTTGGGGGATATTAAGTGCCGAGAGTGCCGAATAACTTAGAGGAAGGTTTGAGGAACGCTTTCGGACGATAAAAATTTTTGACTCTATGTAGAGCAAAACTCTACATCTATTCAGAAAGCCCTCCCCAATCCCACCAAAATGAACCCAAACACGGCAGCTCTAGACCTAAGGGTTCCAGAGATATAACAGTCCGAAATTTCGGTAACCTATCCAAGATGGCGACCAAAAAACGGTTAATTGTGGTTTTCTCGAGAACCGTCCGTCCTAATAATACCGTTCTTGGGCTCTTCTCACTCGGCTCAATGAGCTCTACCCCCTTTCGCTGGTTTCAGCAAGAAAAATTTTCAGCGCAGGAATTTCAGGAATAGCCCCTCAGGCGGAAAGAGTAGGAGCTACCAGTGCTGCAGAAGAAAACCCGAGTCCTCTACGACCTCCGGTTCAGGAGCTATCCGAGTCTGAAATTTCGTTTGACAGCTATAGTACTGTCAAAGTCAACTTTCAACCCGGTGTAACTTTTCTTCCAAGGGTCGCAGAACACCCGTGTTTGGACTTGCCAAGCTCGGCTTGACCCGCTCCGCCACGTTAGATGGTTTTCAGGGTCCTGAAAATTTTTGGCTCCAAAACGCCTGAAAGCTAGTCAGTCTAAAAGAAGGCGACTTCCTAGCACCCCTAACGAAAACCGCAGCTCTGCACGACTACCAGGGCCGGAGCTACGTCTAGTCAAAAATTTAAAAAATGGCCGCCGAACTGTCAAACTCTGACTTTATACGGCCACAACTCCGTAACCAATCGTCGTAAAAAGATGCGGCTTTGGATGGAGTACGTAGCTCAGCGCCGTTTATTCGGCGATAGCCGTTTCAGGCCCAAAAATTTTTAGGCCCTGAAAACGCCTGAAAGCCAAAAAATACTAATCTCTACAACGCCCCAGCCCTAAATGTGGAAATCTGGTGCTCCTCCGTTGCTCGGTTCAAAAGCTATGGAAGTTCAAAGTTTACACTCATAAAATCAAAATGGCCGAAAACCAACTTTTTTCGCGTAGTTTGGCTCCTCTTTGACCTAGGAGAGCGAGATTTTGGGTTTTCGAGGTGTCAATGGGGAGTTGAGTACTTCCACAGTAGTAGAAATGTCTAAAAATAATTATTTCTCTATTTTTCGGCTAAAATTCTTTAAAATTCCATATCTCAAGAACGGGTAAACATAAAATTTTTCTAAAATATGGTAAAAATTGGTTAATTCAATCTCTATAAGTGCACAAAATAAAATTTTGGAAATTTTGAAAAATATATGGTTTTTTATATAAAAACTGGTTTTTCAGTTCAAAACGGAATATCTCAGAGTCCTGAAATGGTAAAATTTTAATTTAAATTGATAATTACTGAGATAATTAGCGCGCAACAGACTTAATTTTAAAATTTATATGTTCCCACTCTGGTTTCCGAGATATTACAAGTCAAAGTATAGTTTTTGTAATGCTTATATCTATTTATCTAATAAACTTAAAATTATTTTGACAGTACCAGATGTCTTCTTGTCTTGCAAGGATGGCAGCCGTAAAAAACGAGAGTCCTGCGATGTCTCCTTCCACCTCCACGTGCACACGTCGTTTGAGGTTTTTTCCGATTTTCTCTTGTATTTTCCAGCGGAAAATTCTGGAAGAGGTCTCAGCCTGCAGGTCTTCAGAGTCCGCACAGCATAGCAAAACAAAATTTAGGGGTCGCCGCTTTAGGTCTTGAGATAATAGCGTTTATTTGGTTTAGCACTTAGAAAAAATAACCTCCAAATGGTTTTTCACTATTTCCCACTTTTTCACCGCAATCCAAGGTTTCCACTATAACTCCGTCGCGTGGCAGAATACTTTCCGCGTCAATTGGTACCAAATTCGCGACAATTGGTCAACTTTTAACCACTTTTTTCAATTTTTCCGTACGGAGCGTTATAAAAATGATGCGTTCTTGAGCGCGGTTGGACTCAGACTGGTTAGGTTAGGTTTTTTTTTTTTTTTTTTTTTTTGTGGCAGGAGTGGGAAATCCATCATGGACACCCAGACTGCCTTGCAGGAAAGCAGCCCGGGTAGTGCCGGACTCCTACCGGCTAAAAACCACTCCTGCCATGCGAAAGGCCCCTGCCGTACATTGACGCAGGGTCGTTTTTGGGCTGTAGGTTTGTCATCATAAGGTTTTACGATACAGAGTTTGTTATAAGTAGAAATTTCTTAAAATTTTTATTAAATGTCAATATATTTTTTATATTATTGTTAAAATACATGGTCTATAATTTTAAATTAAATATATAAAATAGAATAATTAGATAAAATAATAATTACAGGTAATAAACAATTTAATTCAAAAATGTCTATTAAAATATCAGGTTTTATTGCAATAGACCAAAGAAACCAAACTTGACTATTAATGTCAGGCTTGGTTTCTTTTGTTTACTGATTTCACTATTTTAGTGATATATTCAGTAAAATCTTTTCTATATTTTTTATTTTTTATAAATATGGTGAGGTTTGTTTTGGTAACATATTCCCCTATTTTTGCTTCAAGTTCATGTCTGGGAAAGGCATATATAGGGCACTCCGTCAGGAGATGGAGGATTGTCTCCAGCTTATCCGGGTCACAGGCGCACGCCGGGTTCTCCTTGCACTTGAAGCGAGTCAGGTACTCGGAGAATCCGCCGTGGCCTGTTAGGGCTTGGGTCAGTTCCTTTGTGATCTCCATCCTACGCACCGTCCTGTACGCGGCGACCGCGCAAGGGAAGAATAACTTCGTTGTGGCCGCCGTTTCTCCTTCACAGTATCTCCGGTTCCATTCGTCCAGCGTTTCCATTCGAATCGTACGCTTGACGAATGAAACCGGGCATTTGTCGTAGTCGGGTTGCCGCTTCGACTTCAGGGCAGCCTCCTTCGCGAGCAAGTCGGCTCTCTCGTTACCCTCCAGCCCCGCATGAGCTTTTACCCAGAACAAGGAGACGCTCTTGTTCTGGGCACTGCTGCGGCGGATGGCGTCCCTTGCTTCCACTGCGAGGGCATGGAGGGCTTCGGGGTTCACGACCGTTTGGAGAGCTGCCATGGAGTCGCTGTAGATAGCGAACGCCGTCTCGGTCCTCCGGAGGACCTCCTTCGCTGCTTTGCAGAGGGCAAGGAGCTCAGCCTGGTAGACGGTGCTGTAAGACGGCAAAGCAAGCTTGAGGGCCTTCACCTCCACATCATCGGTCCACACCGACAATGCGGCACCGACTTTGCCCTCAATCTTGCTGCCGTCTGTAAAGATACGCACCGCGTAATTGCGGTGCTCATTAAATTGTTCCTCGTCTACCAGGCGTCGCAGTGCAATAGCCCTCTGCTCAGCCGGATGTGGCAGCTTTAGTGCCGATACCACTCGCTCGATCTCCCGGTCTCCCAGCGCTAGATGAGGCACCCCTCTCTTGGCCTTATAAAGGGCGGCTGCCTCTCGGATTCGGAGATCAAGAGGGAGTATCCCAGCCAGCACCAGTGCTGAGTGTAGAAAGAAAGAAAGAAAGAAAGAAAGAAAATACGTTTATTTGGTACACAGGTACACACAATGATATACAAATTTATTATAGTATGGAATCTTAAACTTAAAATATATCTACATTGTATGTCCCACGGCTGCACCAAATAGGTCCAGTTCAGCATCATGCCAGGCCACTACGTAGCAGTTGCCTGACGCTGGTTTTCAACTGAACCTTGCTATGAGTCTACGGATGTTAATCAGTTGTTAGGTGTGAGATAAATAAATATTAAAAAAAAAAAATAACCGGTCCTAAGCGATTCAAATTAACGTAGTTCGTGTTACGTAACAATTTATCCAGTATATCTTGGGTAGCTGAGCGCAACAGACAAGCTGTAGCCAAATATATTATATAATAGAGAAGTAAACTTCGGGTATTAGAAAAAAAAAAAAAACCAAATACCTATTACGATCTGATTATAGTTGGCAGTGAAACCAAAATAATGTAACAGTGAAACCCAGTGAGTTTAATTATGTGTATCAAAGGTAAGTATCGCAAAATAGTAATAACCATTTAAATGTTTGAATAAGCAATGCATGTAAGTACAGTCAAAATCTGTTATAGCGACATCGAAGGGACTACTCATATTCGGTCGTAAAAACCGATAGTCGTAACAACCGGTGATGTTCCAAATGGTTGAAATTGTCGAGTGTGATACACCATATTCCTTGGCCAAGTCTTTGTTTGAAATTCCGCTCTTTAGCTTTGATATAATACGCGATTTTTCTTCGATATCGATTTGTTTTCTTTTTCTTTTCGACATGTTAAAAGATTCACAATTAACTCAAAAATATGCTTTGGTGCGTCTTGTGTACAGATAAGTAACAAACTGACTGAACAGATATGAGAAAGCGGACTTTGATTTTATTGCTTGCACGTGTACATATTTTGTTTCTGAGAATTACAAAAGACCCTAAACTCGACATGTTTTTGTTTACTTTTACGATCTTAATAGCCACTGACCAGATGTGGACACCGTTGCCTATTCAAATTGTTTACAATAAAACTGGTCGTTCTAACAGATACAATTCTCCGAAAATATTGGTTAAATAAGGTCGCTAAATGAGATATGTCGTAATAAGCAATGTCGTAAAAAGCAGTATTTTTTATAAGGCGATCATATGGCATTCAGTCGGGACCTTTCATTTTGGTCAATATAACCGGTAAGTTGTTTTAAACGATGTCGTCGTAAACGGTTTTAACTGTATATGTATATATTACTTTTTTAATTGCAGGTCATAATGACTTTGTCATGACACCATAAAAGATAATTATTGCAATTCAAGGAGAAAGAAAGGCGAAGCCGTAACCGATTGCAAGCACCTGCTGCAAGTAGGCCAGGCCCATAAGGTAAGTGAACATACACGCAAATCGCATGACAAAAACAGCAACAACGAAAATGTAAAATTTAAAAAAATAAAAAAAAATAATTAAAAAATTATACATATATTAACGCATCCTTCGTTTTATGCAGGTCTCAAAAATATTCGAGACGAGGCAGCTATAAGAGACCAACGGCACGCAGAAAAAAAATAAAACCCAAACCACCCACATAATTGTAACTATGTAAACCCTGTTTTTATTATAGTGAAACATATTTATTAATTAATATTATGACCAAAGACAAATTATATATAAAAAAAAATTGCATGTATATTATATCAACGAAACGTTTAAATTAGTTAGGTTTAACTTTCGCTGCGCATCGATCAAAATCTGCCGTAAACGTCTTCTAAACGTACTAATCGTGTTTATTGTTCTAATAGGCGGCGGCAAATTATTCCATACTTTACTAGCCGCGTAACGGAAACTGCCTCTAAATGTTGCTGTACTATGGGGCTGCGATGACAGCTGTTGCGAGCATTGCCTTCTTCCGCATTCACGTCTACCAGTGATCCAACTCAGCTTATTGTAAAGGTAGTCTGGCTTTTGGTATTTAATTACACCGAATAGAAGACACGCCAAGTGTAGCTTGCGTCTCGATTTCATTTTTAGGGTAAAGTGTTTGTTAAGGAATGGCGTTATGTGACTTCTGGGAGGAATTTTATAACAAAAACGAGCACACGCGTTTTGAACCCTTTGAATAAGCCGGTCTGTACGAGCCAGTAGGCGTGGGCCGTACACTGTGTCTGCATAATTCAATCTGGACAAAACCAGACTTTCCACAAGCTGCTCCCGAAGTGTTTCGGATAGGTAAGGCCTCATTTTATACAAAACTTTTAGGCGATAAAAGCAGTTTCTTACCGAGTCGGCGACATGCTTTTCGAAACGAAGGTCTTTGTCCATGATAAGACCAAGGTTTCTTGCTTCATATACTCTGTCTATCGGTTTGCCCATCAATTCGAGTGAAAACGTAGCAGGTAGTTTAGCTAACTGTTGTTTAGAACCAAGTATCATGAATTTGGTTTTGGTTGGGTTTAGCAACAGGCAATGTTCCTCGGACCAGGTTGCAATTCTGCTAAGATCGTCGTTTAGGTTTTTTATGGCATTATCATACTCGTCGGGATAAAAAGATATGTAAAGCTGGACATCATCAGCGTATATATGATACTTGCACTTCTGCATACATTTAATAATATCCGCGCAATACAAGATAAAGAGTATTGGACCTAAGATAGAACCCTGCGGCACTCCTCTCTCTATTAAACTAAGTGCCGATTTTAGAGTGGTGCCATCCCCCAAACGTAAATTCACAAATTGCTTCCTATCACTGAGGTAGCTCCGGAACCATTCCACAGCGCCAGGGTCGAAACCATAATACCTTAATTTCGATAATAATAGTGGTATATTAATTGCGTCAAATGCCCGGGAAAAATCGAGCAAGACCAGACACGTACACATTCCCTTATCTTGGGCAGACAACACATTGTCAGTAACATCCAGTAAAGCAGTAGCGGTACTTCGCTGCTTTCTGAATCCCGATTGCAAGTCTGGTAATATGCTATTCTGCTCCAAAAAATGGGTTAATTGGTCACACACGACCCTCTCCAGTATCTTAGACAGACATGGCAAAATGCTAATAGGTCGGAGGTCCTTCAGATCAACCGGATTTGAATTTTTGGGTAAGGGCTTGACAGACGCAATCTTCCATACTTCAGGGAATTTTGAAGTCATTATTGAGCAGTTTATTATGGCCGTAATAGCATTTAGCGTGTGAGGTAGGGTCATGACAATCATGTCCAGGGTAATGTGATCATAACCCTCGGCATTACTTTTAAGGTTGGAGATAATGCGAGAGATGTCAATCTGCTCCGCAGGAACGATTAAAAAAGTTGCCTCACCGTGTTTATGATTATCGTAATCAGTCAACAGTGACACGCTTGCCACCTTGCTACCAGGAACTGTCAAAAAGTTATTATTAATTAGATCAGGATCTGTGAAGTGCGACGGTAGGTCTTGTATAGAATTTGTAGTCAGTAACGTAGTTTTTAGATTTTTCCATAATAATTTTGGATTTTTAATATGATTGTTTATGTTGTGCTCATAATATGCCATTTTTTCACTATACAGAGATCTTACTACTAAAGTTTTTAATTCTTTGTAGTATTCGCCTTTTGAATTCAGTTTAGTTTTACGGTAACTAGTAAGTGCGTCATCCCGTAAACGCATCATTAGCCTAATTGTGTCAGTAATCCAGGGATACGACTTTTCTTTTATTGTGCTTGTCTTTACTGGTGCATGAATATCGAATAAGGAAGTTATGACATGATTAAAATAACTTACCATGTCATTGACATTTTCAAATTTTAAAATGTTTTCAAGACAGAGAAGCTGTAAATCCGCGTCAAAATGGTCTATACAGATGTTTTTAAGTGGCCTAAATTTAGCGACATATGGTTTAAACCTATCCCGTTTCACATTAAATTCCCCAACTATGACAGAATGGCCATTGTTTGAACCATAAGATTCAACTGACGTACATTTTGCTACCAAATCGGTACACAGTAAGTCGATGAGGGTTTCACTGGTAGCCGTGAAATGTGTTGGAGTTGACACCAGTTGGGTAAGGCTGAGGCTATGCAAAAACTCGTTAATTTTTCTTGTCTTTATTCCGCTTGTGTCCAGCAAATTAACATTAAAATCTCCGAGCAAGATATAATTGTCACAATGTCCTATTGAGCTTAGGTAATCTGTTATGGCATCCAGAAAAAGTACAAGATCAAGCCAAGGTGGACGGTACGCGGTACCGATTGCAATTTTCTTGCCATTCATTGTGAGCGTTAGCCACATCTGCTCAACTGATTCGAACCTAGGATCAACCGCGGCAGAACAGATACGCGCGCTAAGTCCTCGCCGGAGATAGAAACCAATTCCCCCGCCTCTACCGAGGCGAACGCTCGCCGGCCGCGGAGTGTGACGCAGTCGATAGCCCGGCACCACGGGCGCGCGATCCTGTTCTCCTGGTCGTAACCACGTCTCGTTAATGGCGAAAACATCAAAACAGTGCCTGTCCAGTACGCTAATCAGGTCATCATGACCCGTGCCCAGTGATCCAGCATTTAGAAAACCAATCCTCAAAAGCTTATCTCCTCTGGTCATCATTGTATATAGCTAAAATTTGTATAGTCAATAATTTCATAAAATAAGTAAAATAGTCATTAATTGTAAATAAATATAATATGTAAATAGTGAAACGTTTAGTTATAATTAGGTGTATAGAGATTTGTGTAGTTTTATATAACTGGATTACGTGGACGTTGCAATAGTGTGCCGTGAGACATATACCTACTAAAAGACAATAATATAGACAACTGCAATACGAGATTAACAATGATGAAATAGTGAAAGTATGATGAAATAAAAACATAATTAAAAACCTACTTGGAGTAGCGAGACCTAATACGGTGAAACTCCTTAACCAAATCTGTATGGTAGCCTTTAAAACTAATACAATAATTAATAGTTTGACGTTACAGCTAAGTAATTTAAAAAAAAAATCTGAATAAAAACAATTTAAAAACTCTAACAAAAACAAAAAAATACAACCATGACTTAGCGGTCGCAGAGTCTGGCAAAAAATCCAATTTTTAAAGTACACTGTTGCCGTGGTTACTCGGTGCCACCCCGAAAACGCGCTGCACGTCAGCCTCACAGCGAATATGACAGGTGGCGTCCCCGGGCTTGCACCGGGCAAGAATACGGCCGCGCTTCGACCATACGAATTGCCAGCCCAGGCGACTGCCCGCCTCACGAGCGCACCGAAACAACTCCCTGTTTATTTTAGTTAGGCGCTCGTTCACGTAAAAGCGCTTCGCAGGTCCAGGCAAACCCAGGTCAGCCGTGGTCATGCCCCGCCGCACTCGCGCAGCCTGCAACAGCTCATCCCGCAGATCGCGGCGCGCAAGGCGCACGATGAGGAAGCGAGGACGGGTCTCCAATGGCGCCGACGCCTGCGTTGCGTTGATGCGCCTACCACCGACTCGCTCGGCGCTCACCACATCACGGGCCTCGATGGTGACGCCAAGCTTAGCAGCAACCAACAGAATAGTGTGGTTGGGATTTTCACCACTGGCCTCTGGAAGATTCGAAATTTGGAGGTCGTTTCCCAGCAACTCCTGGTCCCGGTCATTTATATCGCTCCTTAATTGAGATACCAAATCCTCCACCCCTGACGATAGCGATGTTTGGGGCTGAGCTTGTTTTGCTTCTATCAAAACAATTCTGTCCTCCAATCGACTCATCCTATCATTAGTGGCGACCAGCGATGATCTCAACTCTGACAGATCATCGCGAAGCAGCTGGAATTCGCTTCTAATTGATCTTAAGAAGTCCTCCTTGAAAGTGTTCAGCTCTGCCCTGATGATGTCCAAGCCGAGCACTTGTGTGGTGTCTATAATAGTGCTAGCATCGGCCAGCGCAGCAGTGCCGTCCTCGTGCCCAACTGGAGCACGTCCCCTCACCGGCGTGTCAGCCCGATTATCCCTTACCACATTTTTCTTACATTCAGGGCATAGCCAAGTGGTAGCTACCGGCCCAGCACTGGGAAGTCCCACACACGCTCTGTGATACCAGCATTTACATTTCACGCAATTAGCGGCCTCTGTCGTTGAAATGAATTTGCCACAACCGCCGCACTTAGCCATGTCAATCTTGCTCACGTCTTAGCGCAATCGATTTCTCCAAAGGGTTCCAGAGTACGTCAACAGATGGCGCTATGTTAAAGGGTCACGTTTATGGTAGTTTTACGGTGTGTTATGGTGTGGATAGACACCGTGTGTTGTGTCACTGTATCAACATAAAGTTGTGCACACACTAAAAGTTAGTTCACAGTTTATAGTTTTGTACAAATAAAATATTGATACTTTATTATGAGTTTAGGGTACTCAAATTTAAAACTCGAGATCAAAATATTGGTTTTAAAGTTTATAGTATTTTTCACAGCACACACACACTTGATAACACTATCACTTGAAATTTGTACTTGTAGGAATAGTTAACAATAAAAATTGTTTGAATCTAGCTGTTGTATTTTTATTTACTTGAAAGAAGTACACAGAGAGCTTATGGCTGATTGACATCCGTGACGTCACTCTGTAGGGAGACCGTGCGGTAGGCTCGGCACAACTTTTGCGCGAAGCTTCTTTGGACGGCGTTCAGCTTCTTTTGCACCCCGACTTTGTTGGCGGCCGGCGACCACGCGCTCGCCGCGTACAGGATGATGGGCTCCACTGCAGCCGTGTAAATGCAGCGGATAACCTCTGGATGGAGACCCCAACTGACCCTAGCAGCCCGTGACAACTGCTTGTAAATGCCGACGGCTCGGGAGCAAACGTTTGCGACGTGGGTGTTGAAAGTCAACTTGTGATCGATGGTGAGACCGAGCAACTTGATTTCCTCCGACATGCCAATGTCTACCCCGCCCATCCTGAGACATGGGGTGTCATGTTTCAGTTTGCGCGTGACCAACATTGCTTTCGTTTTATGCGGCGCAAACCGAAGTTTATTCGTGACACCCCATGCTCGCACATACTCGAGGGCGACATTGGCATCCCTTTGGACTTCAAGTGCCGTCGCCCCATCGAACACAAGGACAATATCGTCAGCAAACGCCTGGCAATAGACCCCTATCGACTCTAGACCCATTAGGAGAGGATCCAGCAGAACATTCCACACTATGGGACCACCGATAGACCCCTGGACGCATCCCTTCTCGGTCCTGGATTCGTACTCCACTCCCGCGTACCTGACTTTCACCACCCTCTCGGACAAGTAGCTGTCCATGACCCGTCTCAAGTTTACAGGACACTTCCTCAGCCAGACGAACTCGTATGGCGGGCCACCACGCGCTGTCGAAGGCTCCCTCAATATCCAGGGACACAACCGTGACAAGTCTTTTTTCATTAAGTTTGCCACGAATGTGTCCCATCAGCGTATAGAGGGAGTCCTCGGTGCTTCGCTGTGGCATAAAGCCGTACTGGCGAGTACTCATCCTGGGGAGTAAGTGAAACTTGAGTCGGGCCACGAACATCTTTTCAAAAATCTTGCCGAGGACAGGCAATAGCCCAATCGGCCTGTACGATTTTGGGGTGGTGTAATCATTTTTAGCGGGCTTGCGGAGCACGACGACTGTTGCCTCTTTCCAGGACCGCGGAAAGTATCCATGCGCCAGGCACTTGTTCATCAAGCGCAGAACTAAATCCGGGTCATGATGGATCGCGTGGTCCCATATGTCCGCCGTCAGACCGTCGGAACCGGGGGCTTTTTTGGGGTTGAACGAGGAGACAGCTCGCTCCAGCTCGTCGAGTGTGAAGGGTGGGTCGCAAGGTTCATCTTGGTTACCCTCGTTCACCTCTTCGGCTTTTTGCCGCACCTTTCTGTGCTCCTCGTTCTCCCCCTCCGAGCGATCTTCCGGGTAAAAAGTCTCTGCCAGATACCTTGCCGAGGCCTCTGGGTCCAGAGTCTTGCCATCCCTCACCATCGGCAAATCCTCCTCTCTTTTCTCCGTCCTGCAGATTACCCTATATATGCCTTCCCACAGGCCTTCCCTATCTTGTTTTTCGCAGAACCCCTTCCAGCTCTCGATTTTAGCTTGGACTACTGCTCGCTCGTACACTTCTTTCTGTTTCAGGTACTCCTCAACAACCTTTGGTCTACGGACTGGCGCTGCACAGCGGATCCTCCGCTTTTTAGTAACGACTTGCTTCTTCAAGCTGGCGAGTTCATCGGACCACCACGGCACACTCAGCTTCTCAACGCTCTTCTTTTTGGGTATCACGCTTGTACAGGCATCTTGGACTGCCGTCGTAAGTCCCTCGACTACCAGGTCTATTTTGTCCACGCTGTCGATTTCATCGAACAGGCTTACAGTATTGTTTGCTAGCATAATTTGGCGCAGTTTCTCACGAAACTGCGCCCAATTAGCTTTTCTGGTGTTGTAGATCCTGGTAGTCCGGTTAACCGTGATACCCAAAGACCTCTTGAGGTGAACGCTGAATTCAATGCCGTTGTGGTCCGACCCCGTCAAGTCATCGACGACTCGCCAGCCATCGGTCACCGTCAGCATATCCGCTGTGCAGGCTGTGACATCGACGCAGCTCGTGTAACGCCTGTTTCCACGAACTACGTCGAAGGTTGGAGTTTCCCCTCTGTTTAGTACTTGCAGTCCAAGCTGATCGAGAGCTCCCAGCATCTCGTCGCCTCTGCTATTGGTTCCACTACTGCCCCACCAGATACTCCAGGCGTTGGCGTCTCCTCCCATTATGAGCTTATGTGGGCCGGTTTCGCTTTCCACCTTCTTAAGGCTGTCCAGGTATGGCCCTAAGGGCTGGTCTGGCTCAAAGTAGAACGAGACCAGAGTTAGTCTCCAGGCACCGGTTTGGATCCCCACCACTACGATATTGTTTGTGGTGAGTTCTGGGTACTGTCTAACGGCAATTTTTGGGTCAAAAACGGCTATTGCCGCTTTGACAGTCCTTTCTCCTTGCCCGGTACTCTGGAAGATTCGGACTCCCCTGGTCCCGCTGATCCTCCTCGCGTTGCCCACGTAGGGCTCCTGGATCAGCGCTACGGCGGCTTTGCGCTGCTCGGCCTCAAGCATAAGCTCATGGGTGGCCAATCTTTTTCTTTGGAGATTCACCTGGAGTATCTTGTGAGGCATTGCGTCCCCCGGGACCACCTTAGCAGTAGGCGACGGATGCACGTGCCAGCCGATCCCACCTGACTCGAACAGGACACTCGGGGTCAAACGCGTTATGGTCGGTCTTCCCCATCTTCGCCTTGACACAGTTTTGGCATCTTGGTGTTTCCGCCTTTAGCCACTGGTCACATTCTGGTCGGAGGTGTGGGCCCCCACAATGGCTTCATAAGTCGGTGGGTTCTTTACAGAGCCTCCGACTATGCCCGTATCCCAAACACCTCGTGCACTGGACCAGTGGCGACTGGTCATCGACGAAGACGGTCTGGAGATCAATTCGCGCTTTTCCCTTTTCTAGCATCCTGTTCCAGACAGAAGGTGACGTGCTGACTACCACGTTGTTTGTTTGGGGGTTCCGCGCGTTCCTCTTAAACTTGATAGTCATTCGATCCTCCCCGTCACTGAGGCCGCGAAAGACATCCCGGTTTTGATTCCGTAGCGCCTCCAACAGTTCCTCGTCAGAGTGAATGCGGAGAACGCCACGGAATATCAACAATGGATCTTTGTTTCTCACGTCCTCAACGACGAGGTGGTCTCCTGACTTCCTAATCCTTTCTTTAACCCTATTTCTTTCCTCTGCTGTTCTACATCCCATAATGATCTTACGATCCTTGGCCTTTCGCACGCTTTCAATTTCCACTCCTCCTTCTTTTGCTTTTATCGCCTCTCTTAGCTTATCCATTATTTTATCCCCCGAGTCATCTTCATCCTTAGACGTCACTACTATCGAATGCAGCGCGGTCCTTCCTGGGGTCTGCCTTTTCGGTGGACCCGCCGCTACACTCGCGTAAGTGGCCGTCTTCTCCAGCAGTTCCCCCTGCCTCTCCATCGCCCGCCGCAAACTCTCCATCTTCTCACTGCTCTCCTTCACCAGCGCGCTATGCTCCGCCAGTGAAGCGAGCAGCGAGTTAACCTCCGGGAGAATTTTGGGTGCCTCTGGCGGATGTGTGGCCATAATGACCTCCCTCCTTGGCTGTTCAGCCGCCTTTAATTGTGCAGCAGCCGCCGCCTCCTCCTTCACGAGCTGGTACAGCCGTTCCACCGATTGGGTGATCCCGGCTCTCAAGTCTGCCCTCAGATTGCGCGAGTCGCCAAGATGCGACTTTGCACGCAGAAGGCAGTTGCAAGCCTCGGTCACTCGATCGGTGGATTTGCTCGGCTGGAGCTGGCTCGTCCCCGGTGACGCTCCCATCGTCTCAGTGGAAGTTCGGCGCTCCACGGCCTTGTTGTCCGGCTGGGAAATGGCGCGCTTTGCAGACTTCTGGGAGGCTGTCACGGTCGGGGAAGCTTTTTTGGATAGCTTTGCGGCGGCTGACGGGAGAGGCTGTGCCTCCGCCATTTTCCCGTTTTCCCACTCACCAATGCTTCGCCTCACACTAGAGGCCTGAGTTGAAGCACTGGGAGGGGAAACCTCCCCCTCGAAGGTGATGGAGAGTGCCGCATTCGACGGAGAGACATGGAGTCCTGTGGAAACCTTCTTGGCTGGGGTCCTAGAGAGGAACATGGTGGTGGAGGTGAAGTATAAAAACCAATATAATAATCAATTAAACTATTAAAACTATTTTTTTTTTTTTTTGATCCCTGTAAAGGGGGGATCAAATGTCATTAAAAGATTGGTCAGAATAATTCCTCAAAGAGGTGTCAATAAATAAATTACAATAATTGAATAGTTATTAGGTACTGATCCCTGTAAAGAGGAGATCAGCAAGTCAGATATTATTAAAACATCAAATATAAATAATGAAATACGTAAGAAAACTACAATTATCTGCTAAAACTAATATACTGTACCCTGTAAAGGGGGGTCAATAAGTCCTTAGAAGTAAAAAGAATTTTTTCCTATAAAGGCTAGTGTCACTAAAAGCTTCAAACTTCCTTATAAGTATGCACACAAATGTATATTCCTGCTCGTCTCGCCACCCCCTATTATTAAAAGCAATAAAAATATTTTGGTTTTCCTACAATTGGAAATAAAGGGTGGGTGGGCGGTCGGAAAATTTGAAGTTTTTGCGGTTTTTTACTGTCGGGTGTAAAATTTTCCTATGGGACGTAAATTTTTTAGAATCGGGGCGCACAAGCGACGCGCTGGCCCGTGTTTTGAGTCCACTTTGGTCACGATCGGACCACAAAAACGGGAGTTATTATCAGATAAGTGTCAATTTTTTTAATAAAAAAGTCAATATTTTGTCAAAATCGAAAATTTTCTTTTACGAAATGTCTAATCTGATTTGTTTTTTGCAGGAATCCTGTAGGGCGAGCAGAGGCGCGTACGACGGCACCCTCAGAACCGACCTACGTCAACCAGGGATCGAGTTATAAAATTTTGAAGTTATGTAACTTTGGAAAAATGGTTTTTCTTGAATAAAAAGTTTCCCTGTGAAAATCTTTGAATTATTTTACCAGGATCGTATAGGTCTCGCAGAGACGCGTCCAAAAACGTATAATAGTACCCTGTAGCTAGTATATATAGGTTACAAATCAGATCTAGTTAGGTCAGGTTAGGTTAGGTTAGGTTAGGTTTTTTTTTTTTTTTTTTTTATTATTTGTGGCAGGAGTGGGAAATCCATCATGGACACCCAGACTTCCTTGTTCGAAGGCAGCCTGGGTAGTGCCGGACTCCTACCGGCTAAAAACCACTCCTGCCATGCGAAATGCCCCTGCCGTCGAGCTACGCAGGGAAGGTTTTTAGAGCTGTAGGTTTCGTTTTCAGTCCCATGTTTAGTTTATTACTGAGTACAGATGAATATTACTGTGTGATATGATAGGTATAATAAATAATAAAAATCATTATTAGATTTGATTTTCCATTGTTCAGATTCTGTCATAAATTTCATTATTATAATATAATTTCAAATACGGCAAGATTTCATAAAAGAGAAAGTAATAGTTAATATTTTGGTAAAATTCAGTGGTATAAACTTGGCTTGAGATTTCTAATAAACTTAATTCAAAAAATGTTACATTTTAGTTTTGAGTCAATTAAAAGCAGGATTTTAATATTTTGTTTCAGAGTCAACAATGGTCTTTCAAGTTTTATTTCTTTTATTAACTGACTTCACAATTCTTGTAATAAACTGTATTAGGATTGTTCTATGCTTCTTGCTTGTTATAAGTACGCTAAGACTTTCTTTGGCTATTTTATTTTCTAGCTTAGCTTCGATGTCGTATCTTAGGGAGGCATATACCGGGCAGTCCGCCAGGAGGTGGAGGACGGTCTCCTGCTGGTCGGGGTCGCAGGCGCACGCCGGGCTCTCCTTGCACTTGAAGCGAGTCAGGTACTCGGAGAACCCGCCGTGGCCTGTTAGAGCTTGGGTCAGCTCCTTGGTCATCTCCATCCTTCTTATCGTCCTGTACGCGGCGATTGCACAGGGGAAGAACATCTTTGTTGTGGCCGCCGTTTCTCCTGCACAATATCTCCGGTTCCATTCGCCCAGCGTCTCCGTTCGGATCATACGCTTAACGAATGAAACCGGGCATTTGTCATAGTCGGGTTGCCGCTTCGACCTCAGGGCAGCCTCCTTCGCGAGCGAGTCGGCTCTCTCGTTACCCTCCAGCCCCGCATGAGCTTTTACCCAGAACAGGGAGACGCTCTTGTTCTGGGCGTGAATGCAGCGGATGGCGTCCCTTGTTTCTACTCCGAGGGCATGGAGGGCTTCGGGGTTCACGACTGTCTTGAGGGCCGCCATAGAGTCGCTGTAAATAGCGAACGCCGTCTCGGTCCTTCGGAGGACTTCCTTCACTGCTTTGCAGGGGGCGAGAAGCTCGGCCTGGTAGACGGTAGAGTAAGACGGCAAAGCAAGTTTGAGGGCCTTGACCTCCGCCTGGTCGGTCCACACCGACACTGCGGCTCCGACCTTGCCCTCAATCTTGCTGCCGTCTGTAAATATTCGCACCGCATAATCGCGGTGCTCATTGTAATGTTCCTCGTCTACCAGGCGTCGCAGTGCAATGGCCCTCTGCTCAGCCGGATGCGGCATCTCTAGTGCCGATACCACCCGCTCGATCTCCCGGTCTCCCAGCGCCGGGTGAGGCACCCCTCTCTTGGCCTCGTACAGCGAGGCTGCCTCCTTAATCCGGAGGTCAAGAGGGAGTATCCCAGCCAGCACCAGTGCTGAGTGTAGGGAGACCGTGCGGTAGGCTCGGCACAGCTTCTGCGCGAAGCTCCTCTGGACGGCGTTCAGCTTCCTCTGCAACCCGACTTTGTTGGCGGCCGGCGACCACGCGCTCGCCGCGTACAGGATGATAGGCTCCACTGCAGCCGTATAGATGCAGCGGATTACCTCTGGATGGAGACCCCAGCTGACCCTAGCTGCCCGCGACAGCTGTTTATATATGCCGACGGCTCGGGAACAGACGTTTGCAACGTGAGTGTTAAAAGTCAACTTGTGGTCGATGGTGAGACCTAGCAGTTTGATTTCCTCAGACATGCCAATGTCTACCCCACCCGGTTAGGTTAGGTTAGGTTAGGTTAGGTTAGGTTAGGTTAGGTTAGGTTATGTTTTTTTTTTTTTTTTTTTTTTTTTTTTTTTTTTTTTTTCCCCGGACATTATCATGGTCTATTTCTTATCTAATAATTCACTTTCATACAAGTTCTCACTAGCTTGCCTCTCGCACTTTCATTCCGCATACTGTATCTTTCTGTCATCCTTCCTCACTCAGTCTCTTTTATGGGTGGGACTCCCATTTTAATCTATCTATTTATCTGACTACTTTTCTTTGTACTTTATTTCATGACGGACATTTTTACTATTTGTATGTGCCTTGTAGCTTTTGGGTATAATGAGTTACACAGGAGACACTTTTTATTGTTTGTTAGCTTAGGATACACTATTCACATTCATAATATTTTTACATTTTCTTTTCTATATTCTTCTTTTAAACATTGGTTCTAAATCTTATTTCTACTTATATTATATTATTTATTTATCTATGATTACACTATACATTTTATTATTACAGGCTTATTTAGTTTCAATATTAGTTACTTATTTTACTAGGGTTTATAACATAATGCTTATTGTTTTTGTACATTTTGACTTACTTACTAATCTTATACATTTTGACTTACACTATTATGGCTTGCCATTTTTCTATTCTTATTTGCTTATTTACTAAGTTTTTACACTTCTTAAATTCTTATTGATTCTACTGCTCTACTTTAGTAATAACTTGTCTACTGATTTATAAATATAATTATGCACAGACTTATATACAATTAATTATATAGTTTCTGCATACTCTATCGATCGCTTTTATTCCTTTTTATTACACTTTGCACAATTTTCAGGCAGTATTCTAAAAACTTCCCCCTTTTTCTACTCGACATTATCGCTCCTATACTGTCTACAGTCAGGTTTGTGTCCAGTTCCTGTTCTATCTCATCTCTTTCACGAGCATATACAGGACAGCGAAGCAGCAAATGTGGTACTGACTCCACCTCGTTTGGATCACAGATGCACGATGGACTCCCCTTACACCTGAAACGATTCAAGTATTCTGAGAATCCACCGTGCCCTGTCAAGATCTGAGTCAAGTGCCCCTCTATCTGTAGCTTCCTGACAACCCTGTACGCCGCCGTTGCGTCCGGGAAAAACAGTTTGGTGACGGATGCAGTAATGCTGATTTTGTATCTATTGTTCCATTCGTCAAGCGTCGCCGTGCGAATGCAACGCTTGACGAATGAAACAGGACACAAATCGTAGTCTGGCTTCTTTTTACTCAGCATGGCGGCCTCTTTTGCCAGCTGATCCACTCTCTCGTTGCCTTCGAAACCTGCGTGAGCTTTGATCCAGAACAAGTGTACCACCTTGTTCTGGAGAGAGACAGCTGTTATGTTTTCTCTTGCTTCAACTGCCAGGGGGTGAAGGCAACTGTGGTTTTTCACCGTCATGAGAGCCGCCATTGAGTCGCTATATATACCAAACGTGGACGCCGTGCTTTTCCGGATCTCTTCTGTTGCTCTGCATATCGCCAGGAGCTCCGCCTGGTAGACCGAGCAATAGTCCGGTAGCGCCAGCTTGAGGGCGCGTGTTTCGGCCTGGTTGTTCCAAAAGGACAACGCAGCACCAACCCGCCCCCCAATTTTGCTCCCGTCAGTGAAAATTTTCACCTCCGGTTTGGCACTGGCGTCAACCTGCTCCTGGTCCACCAGGCTACCGAACTCCAGTTCGATACGCTTGGCAGGGTGAGGAGATTTTAACGCGGATACGGGACGCTCCATCTCTCTATCTTTCAATATTGGCAGCGACACTCCCCTCTTGGCTTCATATAATGAGGCCATCTCACGAACTCTGAGATCTAGAGGAAGTAACCCTGCCAACAGAAGCACCGAGTTGAGGGAGACAGTGCGATATGCTTTGCATATTTTTTGCGCTATTCCGCGCTGCACGACGCCTAATTGTTTTATAATTCCCAGTTTACTAGCCGCTGGAGCCCACACGCTGGCAGCGTACAGGATGATCGGCTCTATTGTGGCTACATAGATTATCCTGACTACTTCGGGATTCAGTCCCCAACTGACTTTCGCTGCCCTGCACAACTGCTTATGCACGCCAATAGCTTTTTTGCAGACATTCTTGACGTGCGTGTTGAACGTCAACTTGTCGTCGACGGTGACACCCAAGATCTTAATTTCATTTGACATGGTCACATCTACCCCGCCCATGCTCAGTCGTGGGGTATCGTACTTTAACCTTCTTGTTATCGTCATTGCCTTCGTCTTTTGTGGCGCGAACTTAAGTTTGTTGTCGATACCCCACGCCTGAACACGTTCCAGGGCAGCGTTGGCCCTTTGTTCTATTTCGAGTGCTGTGTCACCGTCGAAGACAAGGACCACGTCGTCTGCAAACGCCTGCGTGTAGATACCGCTTTCCGTCAAGGCTTTTATGAGGGGATCCAGCAGGAGATTCCAAAGGTTGGGGCCTCCGATAGAGCCTTGTACGCAGCCTTTACTCGTCACCTTGGAATATTCTTCACCTGCATACCTAACCCTGACCCTTCTGTCACTCAAGTAGCTGTCGATGACCCTCCTCAAGTTGAGAGGACACTTTTCCTCTGCCAGTCGGACCCTTATGGCTGGCCACCAGGCGCTATCGAAGGCTCCCTCTATGTCTAGCGAGATTAGTACAACTATCCTTTTTAGGTTTAGCTTTCCTTTTATATGTTGCATGAGATCATAGAGGGAGTCTTCGGTGCTCCTTTGGGGCATGAATCCGTACTGGCGAGTACTCATCCTCGGTACAATATAAAACTTGAGGCGGGCCACCAACATCTTCTCGAATATCTTGCCTAGTACTGGTAAGAGGCCTATGGGCCTATATGATTTTGGGGTGGTGTAGTCTGTTTTCCCAGGTTTCTTTAGCACCACCACCGTGGCCTCTTTCCAGCACTTCGGGAAATAACCGTACTTGAGGCACTGATTCAGAAGGGCCAGAAAGGAATCGGATTCCTTTCCAATGACCTGGCTGCATATGTCGGCTGTGAGGCCATCTCCCCCGGGGGCTTTTTTGGGGTTGAACGACTCGCAAGCTGTTTTGAGCTCATTCCGTGTGAAGGGTGGATCTTGAGGGCCTTCTTCTTCCTCTCTATTCACCATTTCGGCTTTATCTCTGATAAAGCTGTGATGGGAGTTATCGGTGCTCGTAGAGTCCTCTGGATAGAAGGTTTCCGCTATCAGTTTAACGGAGCCCTTTGCATCGAGCACCTCTCCGTCCTTTATCATCTGCAAGTCCACCCCCCTTTGCGTCGTTCTCCCTATAACCCTATAAATCCCCTCCCAGACCCCCTCCCTATCTTGTTTGGTGCAAAACTCTTTCCAGCTCTCGGTTTGAGCTCGGGCTGCTTCTTCCTCATATTCCCTTTTCTTTTTTAGATATTCTTCGACGACCTTTGGTCTCCTAACTGGAGCCGCGCATCGTATTCTCCTCTTGTAGGTGGCGACTTTCTTTTTCATCTCAGCGAGTTTGTCCGACCACCATGGCATAGAGAGCTTCTCCCTGGCTTTTTTAGTAGGCATAGCAGAACGACACGCCTCCTGTATGATTTTTGTGTAGTTTTCTATTGTAATATCTATGAGTTCAGTACTGTTAATTTTGTCTATTTCTTCTTTCTGAATTTGGTGGTTTATCTTTAATTGGTTGAGTTTCTCATGAAACATGGACCAATTAGCTTTATTACTGTTGAAGATGCGTGTCGTTCTCTCTACCTCACTTCCTTCCGCCCTCGTCAGCCTGATATTGAATAGTATGCCATTGTGGTCGGAGCTCGTGAGACCTTCGTCGACTCTCCATTGTTCCACCAGCTCAAGGATATTGTCTGAGCATGCCGTAATGTCAACATGACTGCTAAAGCGCTGACCCCCCCTAATGGTGTCGAATGTTGGGATGTCCCCTGTATTAAGAATGTTCAGCCCGAGCTCACCGAGAGCTGCACACAGCTCCTCACCCCTACGGTCAACCACCATGCTACCCCACCAGGTGCTTTTTGCATTGGCGTCCCCTCCAACGAGAAGTGGTCTTGTGCCGTTGGCAATACCTATTTACCTTAATTGATTTAGGTAGGCGTCTATTGGCTTGTCCGGCTCAAAATAGAAGGAGGCGAGAGCGATCTCCCAGGCGCCGGTCTGGATTCCCACCACTACTATGTTTTCTGTGGTGAGTTTTGGGTACTGTGTCACTTTGATGTTTTTGTCAAAGACGACAATTGCCGCTTTGACAGTACCCTCTCCGACACCGGTGTCCTGAAAGATCCGCACTCCCCTCTGGGTCCTCATACTTTTTGAGTTGCCAATGTAGGGTTCCTGCACGAGAGCCACTGCAATTCCTCGTTTTTCCGCCTCCAGTAACAACTCGTTGGTTGCCAACTTTTTTCGTTGGAGGTTGGCCTGTGCAAATTTGAATGCAATTTTTGCCCCTGGTGTGCCCTTAGCAATATGCGGTGGTTGACCGCGCTATTGCGTCCCACTTGCGGCGGACTGGGCATTCTGTACTGAAAGCGTTGTGCTCTTTGCTAAACAGATTTGCCCTCTCGCAATTTCTGCACACCGCTGTCCCTCCCGCCATCCAATCTGGGCAATCGGTTTTCAGGTGGGATCCGCCGCAGTGGCTACACTTGTCTTCCTTTTCCATGCAGTGCTTTCGCCCGTGCCCGAAGCCCAGGCATCGAGTGCATTGTATGAGTGGAGTTTGATCTTCAACTCGTATTCTTTGTAAGTCCACGTGGACATGCCCTCTTTTTGTGACCCGCTGCCAAACCTCCGGGGACGTGCTCAGCACTACATGGACCGAGTGAGGATTCCTAGTCTTTCTTCTGTACCTTATCTCTAACCTGTCTTCCCCATCGCAGAGGCCGCGGAAAACGTCCCGGTTTTGGTTTCTCAGGGCTTTCACGACATCTTCGTCCGTGTTTATTGCCAAAACATCCCTGAGTATTACCATAGGGTCCCTATTTTTCACGGCCTCTACGATGAGGTTGATGCCATTCCCCTCTAGTCTCTCTTTTACTTTATCTCTCTCACCCTCCGTCTCAAACCCCATGACCACCTTTCTATTTTTAGCCTTTCTAACCCTTTCCACTTTGACCCAGCCCTCTTTTGCCTCTACCGCTTTTCTCACCCTCTCCAGTACCTCATCCCCGGTCTCTGTATCGTCTTTTGATGTGACTACGACCGAGTGCAAGGTGTTGCGCTTGTTATACGCTCCTCCAATGCTCTCGGTCGCAGCCACCTTCGCGTATGAGGGCGTCTCGGTGGGCGCTTTTTGCTCTGCTAATATCGACTTTAGTTCTGCCATTTGCCTACCATTTTCTTCCAATAGTTTGGAATGCACTTCTATCTTTTCTATGAGGAGTGATGTATCCTCTCTCATAGTTTCCTCTGAACTTGCTCCTGTGAGCTTTTCCTGGGTCAGTTGCCGTTCCCTTTCTTGATGGTCATGGGTCCGTTTCAAGACTTCCATTTCTGCCGCGGCGTCTTTTATTAGCTTATACATTGACTCGACCGCCAAAGTGATTCCTGCTTTTATCTCCGACTTCAGATTGCGTGATTCTCCAAGTTGAGTTTTCGCTCTCTGAAGCCAGGTCCGGCCTTCTGTCACTCTGTCGGCCGAGGCAATTGGTTTTTGTGACGCGCTTGTGGCCTCCACAGAGCTTCTCCGCTTTGTCTCCTTTCCAGTTTGGGGCAGGGTAACCTTTAGTACAGCCTTCGGAGGAGCCACCGGAATCTGTGCTTGCTTTCTCGGTGACACTGTGAAAGTGACCGATGCGGCTGGCTTTGGGTCTCTGCTCCCACTGTTCTCCCATTCGCCAATGCTCCTTCGAACATTGGCCGTGGGTGTCAGTGATTTTGGAGACGGTCCTGCCATCCCTCTGTCAACTGGAGAATTTATCTCTGGGCCTTTTTGCTTTCGGGGCGTATGTGCGAGAAACATTTTGCTTTGTCACGGGGTAGATCGTTTATGGTTTAAAAATATAAGAGTCCTAATCACTAGTTGTTACTATTCCTATCCCTGTATATGGGGGAGCGACAAAGTCAAATAGTGAAAAATAAATAAAATTTTGCTGAAATATTTTACTATCCCTGTAAGGAGGAGATAGTAAATGGTCGAATTTGTGCTTGTTTTCCTTAACGAAGGAATGAACGTCTGGTTCCAAAGAAATAAAAACAATCGATAAAGCGAGCACCGCTCTGTCTTAAAAATTTTAATATACACGGTCACAAATGTATTGGAGCACCAGTTTGGGGGATATTAAGTGCCGAGAGTGCCGAATAACTTAGAGGAAGGTTTGAGGAACGCTTTCGGACGATAAAAATTTTTGACTCTATGTAGAGCAAAACTCTACATCTATTCAGAAAGCCCTCCCCAATCCCACCAAAATGAACCCAAACACGGCAGCTCTAGACCTAAGGGTTCCAGAGATATAACAGTCCGAAATTTCGGTAACCTATCCAAGATGGCGACCAAAAAACGGTTAATTGTGGTTTTCTCGAGAACCGTCCGTCCTAATAATACCGTTCTTGGGCTCTTCTCACTCGGCTCAATGAGCTCTACCCCCTTTCGCTGGTTTCAGCAAGAAAAATTTTCAGCGCAGGAATTTCAGGAATAGCCCCTCAGGCGGAAAGAGTAGGAGCTACCAGTGCTGCAGAAGAAAACCCGAGTCCTCTACGACCTCCGGTTCAGGAGCTATCCGAGTCTGAAATTTCGTTTGACAGCTATAGTACTGTCAAAGTCAACTTTCAACCCGGTGTAACTTTTCTTCCAAGGGTCGCAGAACACCCGTGTTTGGACTTGCCAAGCTCGGCTTGACCCGCTCCGCCACGTTAGATGGTTTTCAGGGTCCTGAAAATTTTTGGCTCCAAAACGCCTGAAAGCTAGTCAGTCTAAAAGAAGGCGACTTCCTAGCACCCCTAACGAAAACCGCAGCTCTGCACGACTACCAGGGCCGGAGCTACGTCTAGTCAAAAATTTAAAAAATGGCCGCCGAACTGTCAAACTCTGACTTTATACGGCCACAACTCCGTAACCAATCGTCGTAAAAAGATGCGGCTTTGGATGGAGTACGTAGCTCAGCGCCGTTTATTCGGCGATAGCCGTTTCAGGCCCAAAAATTTTTAGGCCCTGAAAACGCCTGAAAGCCAAAAAATACTAATCTCTACAACGCCCCAGCCCTAAATGTGGAAATCTGGTGCTCCTCCGTTGCTCGGTTCAAAAGCTATGGAAGTTCAAAGTTTACACTCATAAAATCAAAATGGCCGAAAACCAACTTTTTTCGCGTAGTTTGGCTCCTCTTTGACCTAGGAGAGCGAGATTTTGGGTTTTCGAGGTGTCAATGGGGAGTTGAGTACTTCCACAGTAGTAGAAATGTCTAAAAATAATTATTTCTCTATTTTTCGGCTAAAATTCTTTAAAATTCCATATCTCAAGAACGGGTAAACATAAAATTTTTCTAAAATATGGTAAAAATTGGTTAATTCAATCTCTATAAGTGCACAAAATAAAATTTTGGAAATTTTGAAAAATATATGGTTTTTTATATAAAAACTGGTTTTTCAGTTCAAAACGGAATATCTCAGAGTCCTGAAATGGTAAAATTTTAATTTAAATTGATAATTACTGAGATAATTAGCGCGCAACAGACTTAATTTTAAAATTTATATGTTCCCACTCTGGTTTCCGAGATATTACAAGTCAAAGTATAGTTTTTGTAATGCTTATATCTATTTATCTAATAAACTTAAAATTATTTTGACAGTACCAGATGTCTTCTTGTCTTGCAAGGATGGCAGCCGTAAAAAACGAGAGTCCTGCGATGTCTCCTTCCACCTCCACGTGCACACGTCGTTTGAGGTTTTTTCCGATTTTCTCTTGTATTTTCCAGCGGAAAATTCTGGAAGAGGTCTCAGCCTGCAGGTCTTCAGAGTCCGCACAGCATAGCAAAACAAAATTTAGGGGTCGCCGCTTTAGGTCTTGAGATAATAGCGTTTATTTGGTTTAGCACTTAGAAAAAATAACCTCCAAATGGTTTTTCACTATTTCCCACTTTTTCACCGCAATCCAAGGTTTCCACTATAACTCCGTCGCGTGGCAGAATACTTTCCGCGTCAATTGGTACCAAATTCGCGACAATTGGTCAACTTTTAACCACTTTTTTCAATTTTTCCGTACGGAGCGTTATAAAAATGATGCGTTCTTGAGCGCGGTTGGACTCAGACTGGTTAGGTTAGGTTTTTTTTTTTTTTTTTTTTTTTTTTTTTTTTTTTTTTTTTTTTTTTTTTTTTTTTTTTGTGGCAGGAGTGGGAAATCCATCATGGACACCCAGACTGCCTTGCAGGAAAGCAGCCCGGGTAGTGCCGGACTCCTACCGGCTAAAAACCACTCCTGCCATGCGAAAGGCCCCTGCCGTACATTGACGCAGGGTCGTTTTTGGGCTGTAGGTTTGTCATCATAAGGTTTTACGATACAGAGTTTGTTATAAGTAGAAATTTCTTAAAAATTTTATTAAATGTCAATATATTTTTTATATTATTGTTAAAATACATGGTCTATAATTTTAAATTAAATATATAAAATAGAATAATTAGATAAAATAATAATTACAGGTAATAAACAATTTAATTCAAAAATGTCTATTAAAATATCAGGTTTTATTGCAATAGACCAAAGAAACCAAACTTGACTATTAATGTCAGGCTTGGTTTCTTTTGTTTACTGATTTCACTATTTTAGTGATATATTCAGTAAAATCTTTTCTATATTTTTTATTTTTTATAAATATGGTGAGGTTTGTTTTGGTAACATATTCCCCTATTTTTGCTTCAAGTTCATGTCTGGGAAAGGCATATATAGGGCACTCCGTCAGGAGATGGAGGATTGTCTCCAGCTTATCCGGGTCACAGGCGCACGCCGGGTTCTCCTTGCACTTGAAGCGAGTCAGGTACTCGGAGAATCCGCCGTGGCCTGTTAGGGCTTGGGTCAGTTCCTTTGTGATCTCCATCCTACGCACCGTCCTGTACGCGGCGACCGCGCAAGGGAAGAATAACTTCGTTGTGGCCGCCGTTTCTCCTTCACAGTATCTCCGGTTCCATTCGTCCAGCGTTTCCATTCGAATCGTACGCTTGACGAATGAAACCGGGCATTTGTCGTAGTCGGGTTGCCGCTTCGACTTCAGGGCAGCCTCCTTCGCGAGCAAGTCGGCTCTCTCGTTACCCTCCAGCCCCGCATGAGCTTTTACCCAGAACAAGGAGACGCTCTTGTTCTGGGCACTGCTGCGGCGGATGGCGTCCCTTGCTTCCACTGCGAGGGCATGGAGGGCTTCGGGGTTCACGACCGTTTGGAGAGCTGCCATGGAGTCGCTGTAGATAGCGAACGCCGTCTCGGTCCTCCGGAGGACCTCCTTCGCTGCTTTGCAGAGGGCAAGGAGCTCAGCCTGGTAGACGGTGCTGTAAGACGGCAAAGCAAGCTTGAGGGCCTTCACCTCCACATCATCGGTCCACACCGACAATGCGGCACCGACTTTGCCCTCAATCTTGCTGCCGTCTGTAAAGATACGCACCGCGTAATTGCGGTGCTCATTAAATTGTTCCTCGTCTACCAGGCGTCGCAGTGCAATAGCCCTCTGCTCAGCCGGATGTGGCAGCTTTAGTGCCGATACCACTCGCTCGATCTCCCGGTCTCCCAGCGCTAGATGAGGCACCCCTCTCTTGGCCTTATAAAGGGCGGCTGCCTCTCGGATTCGGAGATCAAGAGGGAGTATCCCAGCCAGCACCAGTGCTGAGTGTAGAAAGAAAGAAAGAAAGAAAGAAAGAAAATACGTTTATTTGGTACACAGGTACACACAATGATATACAAATTTATTATAGTATGGAATCTTAAACTTAAAATATATCTACATTGTATGTCCCACGGCTGCACCAAATAGGTCCAGTTCAGCATCATGCCAGGCCACTACGTAGCAGTTGCCTGACGCTGGTTTTCAACTGAACCTTGCTATGAGTCTACGGATGTTAATCAGTTGTTAGGTGTGAGATAAATAAATATTAAAAAAAAAAAATAACCGGTCCTAAGCGATTCAAATTAACGTAGTTCGTGTTACGTAACAATTTATCCAGTATATCTTGGGTAGCTGAGCGCAACAGACAAGCTGTAGCCAAATATATTATATAATAGAGAATTAAACTTCGGGTATTAAAAAAAAAAAAAAAACCAAATACCTATTACGATCTGATTATAGTTGGCAGTGAAACCAAAATAATGTAACAGTGAAACCCAGTGAGTTTAATTATGTGTATCAAAGGTAAGTATCGCAAAATAGTAATAACCATTTAAATGTTTGAATAAGCAATGCATGTAAGTACAGTCAAAATCTGTTATAGCGACATCGAAGGGACTACTCATATTCGGTCGTAAAAACCGATAGTCGTAACAACCGGTGATGTTCCAAATGGTTGAAATTGTCGAGTGTGATACACCATATTCCTTGGCCAAGTCTTTGTTTGAAATTCCGCTCTTTAGCTTTGATATAATACGCGATTTTTCTTCGATATCGATTTGTTTTCTTTTTCTTTTCGACATGTTAAAAGATTCACAATTAACTCAAAAATATGCTTTGGTGCGTCTTGTGTACAGATAAGTAACAAACTGACTGAACAGATATGAGAAAGCGGACTTTGATTTTATTGCTTGCACGTGTACATATTTTGTTTCTGAGAATTACAAAAGACCCTAAACTCGACATGTTTTTGTTTACTTTTACGATCTTAATAGCCACTGACCAGATGTGGACACCGTTGCCTATTCAAATTGTTTACAATAAAACTGGTCGTTCTAACAGATACAATTCTCCGAAAATATTGGTTAAATAAGGTCGCTAAATGAGATATGTCGTAATAAGCAATGTCGTAAAAAGCAGTATTTTTTATAAGGCGATCATATGGCATTCAGTCGGGACCTTTCATTTTGGTCAATATAACCGGTAAGTTGTTTTAAACGATGTCGTCGTAAACGGTTTTAACTGTATATGTATATATTACTTTTTTAATTGCAGGTCATAATGACTTTGTCATGACACCATAAAAGATAATTATTGCAATTCAAGGAGAAAGAAAGGCGAAGCCGTAACCGATTGCAAGCACCTGCTGCAAGTAGGCCAGGCCCATAAGGTAAGTGAACATACACGCAAATCGCATGACAAAAACAGCAACAACGAAAATGTAAAATTTAAAAAAATAAAAAAAAATAATTAAAAAATTATACATATATTAACGCATCCTTCGTTTTATGCAGGTCTCAAAAATATTCGAGACGAGGCAGCTATAAGAGACCAACGGCACGCAGAAAAAAAATAAAACCCAAACCACCCACATAATTGTAACTATGTAAACCCTGTTTTTATTATAGTGAAACATATTTATTAATTAATATTATGACCAAAGACAAATTATATATAAAAAAAAATTGCATGTATATTATATCAACGAAACGTTTAAATTAGTTAGGTTTAACTTTCGCTGCGCATCGATCAAAATCTGCCGTAAACGTCTTCTAAACGTACTAATCGTGTTTATTGTTCTAATAGGCGGCGGCAAATTATTCCATACTTTACTAGCCGCGTAACGGAAACTGCCTCTAAATGTTGCTGTACTATGGGGCTGCGATGACAGCTGTTGCGAGCATTGCCTTCTTCCGCATTCACGTCTACCAGTGATCCAACTCAGCTTATTGTAAAGGTAGTCTGGCTTTTGGTATTTAATTACACCGAATAGAAGACACGCCAAGTGTAGCTTGCGTCTCGATTTCATTTTTAGGGTAAAGTGTTTGTTAAGGAATGGCGTTATGTGACTTCTGGGAGGAATTTTATAACAAAAACGAGCACACGCGTTTTGAACCCTTTGAATAAGCCGGTCTGTACGAGCCAGTAGGCGTGGGCCGTACACTGTGTCTGCATAATTCAATCTGGACAAAACCAGACTTTCCACAAGCTGCTCCCGAAGTGTTTCGGATAGGTAAGGCCTCATTTTATACAAAACTTTTAGGCGATAAAAGCAGTTTCTTACCGAGTCGGCGACATGCTTTTCGAAACGAAGGTCTTTGTCCATGATAAGACCAAGGTTTCTTGCTTCATATACTCTGTCTATCGGTTTGCCCATCAATTCGAGTGAAAACGTAGCAGGTAGTTTAGCTAACTGTTGTTTAGAACCAAGTATCATGAATTTGGTTTTGGTTGGGTTTAGCAACAGGCAATGTTCCTCGGACCAGGTTGCAATTCTGCTAAGATCGTCGTTTAGGTTTTTTATGGCATTATCATACTCGTCGGGATAAAAAGATATGTAAAGCTGGACATCATCAGCGTATATATGATACTTGCACTTCTGCATACATTTAATAATATCCGCGCAATACAAGATAAAGAGTATTGGACCTAAGATAGAACCCTGCGGCACTCCTCTCTCTATTAAACTAAGTGCCGATTTTAGAGTGGTGCCATCCCCCAAACGTAAATTCACAAATTGCTTCCTATCACTGAGGTAGCTCCGGAACCATTCCACAGCGCCAGGGTCGAAACCATAATACCTTAATTTCGATAATAATAGTGGTATATTAATTGCGTCAAATGCCCGGGAAAAATCGAGCAAGACCAGACACGTACACATTCCCTTATCTTGGGCAGACAACACATTGTCAGTAACATCCAGTAAAGCAGTAGCGGTACTTCGCTGCTTTCTGAATCCCGATTGCAAGTCTGGTAATATGCTATTCTGCTCCAAAAAATGGGTTAATTGGTCACACACGACCCTCTCCAGTATCTTAGACAGACATGGCAAAATGCTAATAGGTCGGAGGTCCTTCAGATCAACCGGATTTGAATTTTTGGGTAAGGGCTTGACAGACGCAATCTTCCATACTTCAGGGAATTTTGAAGTCATTATTGAGCAGTTTATTATGGCCGTAATAGCATTTAGCGTGTGAGGTAGGGTCATGACAATCATGTCCAGGGTAATGTGATCATAACCCTCGGCATTACTTTTAAGGTTGGAGATAATGCGAGAGATGTCAATCTGCTCCGCAGGAACGATTAAAAAAGTTGCCTCACCGTGTTTATGATTATCGTAATCAGTCAACAGTGACACGCTTGCCACCTTGCTACCAGGAACTGTCAAAAAGTTATTATTAATTAGATCAGGATCTGTGAAGTGCGACGGTAGGTCTTGTATAGAATTTGTAGTCAGTAACGTAGTTTTTAGATTTTTCCATAATAATTTTGGATTTTTAATATGATTGTTTATGTTGTGCTCATAATATGCCATTTTTTCACTATACAGAGATCTTACTACTAAAGTTTTTAATTCTTTGTAGTATTCGCCTTTTGAATTCAGTTTAGTTTTACGGTAACTAGTAAGTGCGTCATCCCGTAAACGCATCATTAGCCTAATTGTGTCAGTAATCCAGGGATACGACTTTTCTTTTATTGTGCTTGTCTTTACTGGTGCATGAATATCGAATAAGGAAGTTATGACATGATTAAAATAACTTACCATGTCATTGACATTTTCAAATTTTAAAATGTTTTCAAGACAGAGAAGCTGTAAATCCGCGTCAAAATGGTCTATACAGATGTTTTTAAGTGGCCTAAATTTAGCGACATATGGTTTAAACCTATCCCGTTTCACATTAAATTCCCCAACTATGACAGAATGGCCATTGTTTGAACCATAAGATTCAACTGACGTACATTTTGCTACCAAATCGGTACACAGTAAGTCGATGAGGGTTTCACTGGTAGCCGTGAAATGTGTTGGAGTTGACACCAGTTGGGTAAGGCTGAGGCTATGCAAAAACTCGTTAATTTTTCTTGTCTTTATTCCGCTTGTGTCCAGCAAATTAACATTAAAATCTCCGAGCAAGATATAATTGTCACAATGTCCTATTGAGCTTAGGTAATCTGTTATGGCATCCAGAAAAAGTACAAGATCAAGCCAAGGTGGACGGTACGCGGTACCGATTGCAATTTTCTTGCCATTCATTGTGAGCGTTAGCCACATCTGCTCAACTGATTCGAACCTAGGATCAACCGCGGCAGAACAGATACGCGCGCTAAGTCCTCGCCGGAGATAGAAACCAATTCCCCCGCCTCTACCGAGGCGAACGCTCGCCGGCCGCGGAGTGTGACGCAGTCGATAGCCCGGCACCACGGGCGCGCGATCCTGTTCTCCTGGTCGTAACCACGTCTCGTTAATGGCGAAAACATCAAAACAGTGCCTGTCCAGTACGCTAATCAGGTCATCATGACCCGTGCCCAGTGATCCAGCATTTAGAAAACCAATCCTCAAAAGCTTATCTCCTCTGGTCATCATTGTATATAGCTAAAATTTGTATAGTCAATAATTTCATAAAATAAGTAAAATAGTCATTAATTGTAAATAAATATAATATGTAAATAGTGAAACGTTTAGTTATAATTAGGTGTATAGAGATTTGTGTAGTTTTATATAACTGGATTACGTGGACGTTGCAATAGTGTGCCGTGAGACATATACCTACTAAAAGACAATAATATAGACAACTGCAATACGAGATTAACAATGATGAAATAGTGAAAGTATGATGAAATAAAAACATAATTAAAAACCTACTTGGAGTAGCGAGACCTAATACGGTGAAACTCCTTAACCAAATCTGTATGGTAGCCTTTAAAACTAATACAATAATTAATAGTTTGACGTTACAGCTAAGTAATTTAAAAAAAAAATCTGAATAAAAACAATTTAAAAACTCTAACAAAAACAAAAAAATACAACCATGACTTAGCGGTCGCAGAGTCTGGCAAAAAATCCAATTTTTAAAGTACACTGTTGCCGTGGTTACTCGGTGCCACCCCGAAAACGCGCTGCACGTCAGCCTCACAGCGAATATGACAGGTGGCGTCCCCGGGCTTGCACCGGGCAAGAATACGGCCGCGCTTCGACCATACGAATTGCCAGCCCAGGCGACTGCCCGCCTCACGAGCGCACCGAAACAACTCCCTGTTTATTTTAGTTAGGCGCTCGTTCACGTAAAAGCGCTTCGCAGGTCCAGGCAAACCCAGGTCAGCCGTGGTCATGCCCCGCCGCACTCGCGCAGCCTGCAACAGCTCATCCCGCAGATCGCGGCGCGCAAGGCGCACGATGAGGAAGCGAGGACGGGTCTCCAATGGCGCCGACGCCTGCGTTGCGTTGATGCGCCTACCACCGACTCGCTCGGCGCTCACCACATCACGGGCCTCGATGGTGACGCCAAGCTTAGCAGCAACCAACAGAATAGTGTGGTTGGGATTTTCACCACTGGCCTCTGGAAGATTCGAAATTTGGAGGTCGTTTCCCAGCAACTCCTGGTCCCGGTCATTTATATCGCTCCTTAATTGAGATACCAAATCCTCCACCCCTGACGATAGCGATGTTTGGGGCTGAGCTTGTTTTGCTTCTATCAAAACAATTCTGTCCTCCAATCGACTCATCCTATCATTAGTGGCGACCAGCGATGATCTCAACTCTGACAGATCATCGCGAAGCAGCTGGAATTCGCTTCTAATTGATCTTAAGAAGTCCTCCTTGAAAGTGTTCAGCTCTGCCCTGATGATGTCCAAGCCGAGCACTTGTGTGGTGTCTATAATAGTGCTAGCATCGGCCAGCGCAGCAGTGCCGTCCTCGTGCCCAACTGGAGCACGTCCCCTCACCGGCGTGTCAGCCCGATTATCCCTTACCACATTTTTCTTACATTCAGGGCATAGCCAAGTGGTAGCTACCGGCCCAGCACTGGGAAGTCCCACACACGCTCTGTGATACCAGCATTTACATTTCACGCAATTAGCGGCCTCTGTCGTTGAAATGAATTTGCCACAACCGCCGCACTTAGCCATGTCAATCTTGCTCACGTCTTAGCGCAATCGATTTCTCCAAAGGGTTCCAGAGTACGTCAACAGATGGCGCTATGTTAAAGGGTCACGTTTATGGTAGTTTTACGGTGTGTTATGGTGTGGATAGACACCGTGTGTTGTGTCACTGTATCAACATAAAGTTGTGCACACACTAAAAGTTAGTTCACAGTTTATAGTTTTGTACAAATAAAATATTGATACTTTATTATGAGTTTAGGGTACTCAAATTTAAAACTCGAGATCAAAATATTGGTTTTAAAGTTTATAGTATTTTTCACAGCACACACACACTTGATAACACTATCACTTGAAATTTGTACTTGTAGGAATAGTTAACAATAAAAATTGTTTGAATCTAGCTGTTGTATTTTTATTTACTTGAAAGAAGTACACAGAGAGCTTATGGCTGATTGACATCCGTGACGTCACTCTGTAGGGAGACCGTGCGGTAGGCTCGGCACAACTTTTGCGCGAAGCTTCTTTGGACGGCGTTCAGCTTCTTTTGCACCCCGACTTTGTTGGCGGCCGGCGACCACGCGCTCGCCGCGTACAGGATGATGGGCTCCACTGCAGCCGTGTAAATGCAGCGGATAACCTCTGGATGGAGACCCCAACTGACCCTAGCAGCCCGTGACAACTGCTTGTAAATGCCGACGGCTCGGGAGCAAACGTTTGCGACGTGGGTGTTGAAAGTCAACTTGTGATCGATGGTGAGACCGAGCAACTTGATTTCCTCCGACATGCCAATGTCTACCCCGCCCATCCTGAGACATGGGGTGTCATGTTTCAGTTTGCGCGTGACCAACATTGCTTTCGTTTTATGCGGCGCAAACCGAAGTTTATTCGTGACACCCCATGCTCGCACATACTCGAGGGCGACATTGGCATCCCTTTGGACTTCAAGTGCCGTCGCCCCATCGAACACAAGGACAATATCGTCAGCAAACGCCTGGCAATAGACCCCTATCGACTCTAGACCCATTAGGAGAGGATCCAGCAGAACATTCCACACTATGGGACCACCGATAGACCCCTGGACGCATCCCTTCTCGGTCCTGGATTCGTACTCCACTCCCGCGTACCTGACTTTCACCACCCTCTCGGACAAGTAGCTGTCCATGACCCGTCTCAAGTTTACAGGACACTTCCTCAGCCAGACGAACTCGTATGGCGGGCCACCACGCGCTGTCGAAGGCTCCCTCAATATCCAGGGACACAACCGTGACAAGTCTTTTTTCATTAAGTTTGCCACGAATGTGTCCCATCAGCGTATAGAGGGAGTCCTCGGTGCTTCGCTGTGGCATAAAGCCGTACTGGCGAGTACTCATCCTGGGGAGTAAGTGAAACTTGAGTCGGGCCACGAACATCTTTTCAAAAATCTTGCCGAGGACAGGCAATAGCCCAATCGGCCTGTACGATTTTGGGGTGGTGTAATCATTTTTAGCGGGCTTGCGGAGCACGACGACTGTTGCCTCTTTCCAGGACCGCGGAAAGTATCCATGCGCCAGGCACTTGTTCATCAAGCGCAGAACTAAATCCGGGTCATGATGGATCGCGTGGTCCCATATGTCCGCCGTCAGACCGTCGGAACCGGGGGCTTTTTTGGGGTTGAACGAGGAGACAGCTCGCTCCAGCTCGTCGAGTGTGAAGGGTGGGTCGCAAGGTTCATCTTGGTTACCCTCGTTCACCTCTTCGGCTTTTTGCCGCACCTTTCTGTGCTCCTCGTTCTCCCCCTCCGAGCGATCTTCCGGGTAAAAAGTCTCTGCCAGATACCTTGCCGAGGCCTCTGGGTCCAGAGTCTTGCCATCCCTCACCATCGGCAAATCCTCCTCTCTTTTCTCCGTCCTGCAGATTACCCTATATATGCCTTCCCACAGGCCTTCCCTATCTTGTTTTTCGCAGAACCCCTTCCAGCTCTCGATTTTAGCTTGGACTACTGCTCGCTCGTACACTTCTTTCTGTTTCAGGTACTCCTCAACAACCTTTGGTCTACGGACTGGCGCTGCACAGCGGATCCTCCGCTTTTTAGTAACGACTTGCTTCTTCAAGCTGGCGAGTTCATCGGACCACCACGGCACACTCAGCTTCTCAACGCTCTTCTTTTTGGGTATCACGCTTGTACAGGCATCTTGGACTGCCGTCGTAAGTCCCTCGACTACCAGGTCTATTTTGTCCACGCTGTCGATTTCATCGAACAGGCTTACAGTATTGTTTGCTAGCATAATTTGGCGCAGTTTCTCACGAAACTGCGCCCAATTAGCTTTTCTGGTGTTGTAGATCCTGGTAGTCCGGTTAACCGTGATACCCAAAGACCTCTTGAGGTGAACGCTGAATTCAATGCCGTTGTGGTCCGACCCCGTCAAGTCATCGACGACTCGCCAGCCATCGGTCACCGTCAGCATATCCGCTGTGCAGGCTGTGACATCGACGCAGCTCGTGTAACGCCTGTTTCCACGAACTACGTCGAAGGTTGGAGTTTCCCCTCTGTTTAGTACTTGCAGTCCAAGCTGATCGAGAGCTCCCAGCATCTCGTCGCCTCTGCTATTGGTTCCACTACTGCCCCACCAGATACTCCAGGCGTTGGCGTCTCCTCCCATTATGAGCTTATGTGGGCCGGTTTCGCTTTCCACCTTCTTAAGGCTGTCCAGGTATGGCCCTAAGGGCTGGTCTGGCTCAAAGTAGAACGAGACCAGAGTTAGTCTCCAGGCACCGGTTTGGATCCCCACCACTACGATATTGTTTGTGGTGAGTTCTGGGTACTGTCTAACGGCAATTTTTGGGTCAAAAACGGCTATTGCCGCTTTGACAGTCCTTTCTCCTTGCCCGGTACTCTGGAAGATTCGGACTCCCCTGGTCCCGCTGATCCTCCTCGCGTTGCCCACGTAGGGCTCCTGGATCAGCGCTACGGCGGCTTTGCGCTGCTCGGCCTCAAGCATAAGCTCATGGGTGGCCAATCTTTTTCTTTGGAGATTCACCTGGAGTATCTTGTGAGGCATTGCGTCCCCCGGGACCACCTTAGCAGTAGGCGACGGATGCACGTGCCAGCCGATCCCACCTGACTCGAACAGGACACTCGGGGTCAAACGCGTTATGGTCGGTCTTCCCCATCTTCGCCTTGACACAGTTTTGGCATCTTGGTGTTTCCGCCTTTAGCCACTGGTCACATTCTGGTCGGAGGTGTGGGCCCCCACAATGGCTTCATAAGTCGGTGGGTTCTTTACAGAGCCTCCGACTATGCCCGTATCCCAAACACCTCGTGCACTGGACCAGTGGCGACTGGTCATCGACGAAGACGGTCTGGAGATCAATTCGCGCTTTTCCCTTTTCTAGCATCCTGTTCCAGACAGAAGGTGACGTGCTGACTACCACGTTGTTTGTTTGGGGGTTCCGCGCGTTCCTCTTAAACTTGATAGTCATTCGATCCTCCCCGTCACTGAGGCCGCGAAAGACATCCCGGTTTTGATTCCGTAGCGCCTCCAACAGTTCCTCGTCAGAGTGAATGCGGAGAACGCCACGGAATATCAACAATGGATCTTTGTTTCTCACGTCCTCAACGACGAGGTGGTCTCCTGACTTCCTAATCCTTTCTTTAACCCTATTTCTTTCCTCTGCTGTTCTACATCCCATAATGATCTTACGATCCTTGGCCTTTCGCACGCTTTCAATTTCCACTCCTCCTTCTTTTGCTTTTATCGCCTCTCTTAGCTTATCCATTATTTTATCCCCCGAGTCATCTTCATCCTTAGACGTCACTACTATCGAATGCAGCGCGGTCCTTCCTGGGGTCTGCCTTTTCGGTGGACCCGCCGCTACACTCGCGTAAGTGGCCGTCTTCTCCAGCAGTTCCCCCTGCCTCTCCATCGCCCGCCGCAAACTCTCCATCTTCTCACTGCTCTCCTTCACCAGCGCGCTATGCTCCGCCAGTGAAGCGAGCAGCGAGTTAACCTCCGGGAGAATTTTGGGTGCCTCTGGCGGATGTGTGGCCATAATGACCTCCCTCCTTGGCTGTTCAGCCGCCTTTAATTGTGCAGCAGCCGCCGCCTCCTCCTTCACGAGCTGGTACAGCCGTTCCACCGATTGGGTGATCCCGGCTCTCAAGTCTGCCCTCAGATTGCGCGAGTCGCCAAGATGCGACTTTGCACGCAGAAGGCAGTTGCAAGCCTCGGTCACTCGATCGGTGGATTTGCTCGGCTGGAGCTGGCTCGTCCCCGGTGACGCTCCCATCGTCTCAGTGGAAGTTCGGCGCTCCACGGCCTTGTTGTCCGGCTGGGAAATGGCGCGCTTTGCAGACTTCTGGGAGGCTGTCACGGTCGGGGAAGCTTTTTTGGATAGCTTTGCGGCGGCTGACGGGAGAGGCTGTGCCTCCGCCATTTTCCCGTTTTCCCACTCACCAATGCTTCGCCTCACACTAGAGGCCTGAGTTGAAGCACTGGGAGGGGAAACCTCCCCCTCGAAGGTGATGGAGAGTGCCGCATTCGACGGAGAGACATGGAGTCCTGTGGAAACCTTCTTGGCTGGGGTCCTAGAGAGGAACATGGTGGTGGAGGTGAAGTATAAAAACCAATATAATAATCAATTAAACTATTAAAACTATTTTTTTTTTTTTTTGATCCCTGTAAAGGGGGGATCAAATGTCATTAAAAGATTGGTCAGAATAATTCCTCAAAGAGGTGTCAATAAATAAATTACAATAATTGAATAGTTATTAGGTACTGATCCCTGTAAAGAGGAGATCAGCAAGTCAGATATTATTAAAACATCAAATATAAATAATGAAATACGTAAGAAAACTACAATTATCTGCTAAAACTAATATACTGTACCCTGTAAAGGGGGGTCAATAAGTCCTTAGAAGTAAAAAGAATTTTTTCCTATAAAGGCTAGTGTCACTAAAAGCTTCAAACTTCCTTATAAGTATGCACACAAATGTATATTCCTGCTCGTCTCGCCACCCCCTATTATTAAAAGCAATAAAAATATTTTGGTTTTCCTACAATTGGAAATAAAGGGTGGGTGGGCGGTCGGAAAATTTGAAGTTTTTGCGGTTTTTTACTGTCGGGTGTAAAATTTTCCTATGGGACGTAAATTTTTTAGAATCGGGGCGCACAAGCGACGCGCTGGCCCGTGTTTTGAGTCCACTTTGGTCACGATCGGACCACAAAAACGGGAGTTATTATCAGATAAGTGTCAATTTTTTTAATAAAAAAGTCAATATTTTGTCAAAATCGAAAATTTTCTTTTACGAAATGTCTAATCTGATTTGTTTTTTGCAGGAATCCTGTAGGGCGAGCAGAGGCGCGTACGACGGCACCCTCAGAACCGACCTACGTCAACCAGGGATCGAGTTATAAAATTTTGAAGTTATGTAACTTTGGAAAAATGGTTTTTCTTGAATAAAAAGTTTCCCTGTGAAAATCTTTGAATTATTTTACCAGGATCGTATAGGTCTCGCAGAGACGCGTCCAAAAACGTATAATAGTACCCTGTAGCTAGTATATATAGGTTACAAATCAGATCTAGTTAGGTCAGGTTAGGTTAGGTTAGGTTAGGTTTTTTTTTTTTTTTTTTTTATTATTTGTGGCAGGAGTGGGAAATCCATCATGGACACCCAGACTTCCTTGTTCGAAGGCAGCCTGGGTAGTGCCGGACTCCTACCGGCTAAAAACCACTCCTGCCATGCGAAATGCCCCTGCCGTCGAGCTACGCAGGGAAGGTTTTTAGAGCTGTAGGTTTCGTTTTCAGTCCCATGTTTAGTTTATTACTGAGTACAGATGAATATTACTGTGTGATATGATAGGTATAATAAATAATAAAAATCATTATTAGATTTGATTTTCCATTGTTCAGATTCTGTCATAAATTTCATTATTATAATATAATTTCAAATACGGCAAGATTTCATAAAAGAGAAAGTAATAGTTAATATTTTGGTAAAATTCAGTGGTATAAACTTGGCTTGAGATTTCTAATAAACTTAATTCAAAAAATGTTACATTTTAGTTTTGAGTCAATTAAAAGCAGGATTTTAATATTTTGTTTCAGAGTCAACAATGGTCTTTCAAGTTTTATTTCTTTTATTAACTGACTTCACAATTCTTGTAATAAACTGTATTAGGATTGTTCTATGCTTCTTGCTTGTTATAAGTACGCTAAGACTTTCTTTGGCTATTTTATTTTCTAGCTTAGCTTCGATGTCGTATCTTAGGGAGGCATATACCGGGCAGTCCGCCAGGAGGTGGAGGACGGTCTCCTGCTGGTCGGGGTCGCAGGCGCACGCCGGGCTCTCCTTGCACTTGAAGCGAGTCAGGTACTCGGAGAACCCGCCGTGGCCTGTTAGAGCTTGGGTCAGCTCCTTGGTCATCTCCATCCTTCTTATCGTCCTGTACGCGGCGATTGCACAGGGGAAGAACATCTTTGTTGTGGCCGCCGTTTCTCCTGCACAATATCTCCGGTTCCATTCGCCCAGCGTCTCCGTTCGGATCATACGCTTAACGAATGAAACCGGGCATTTGTCATAGTCGGGTTGCCGCTTCGACCTCAGGGCAGCCTCCTTCGCGAGCGAGTCGGCTCTCTCGTTACCCTCCAGCCCCGCATGAGCTTTTACCCAGAACAGGGAGACGCTCTTGTTCTGGGCGTGAATGCAGCGGATGGCGTCCCTTGTTTCTACTCCGAGGGCATGGAGGGCTTCGGGGTTCACGACTGTCTTGAGGGCCGCCATAGAGTCGCTGTAAATAGCGAACGCCGTCTCGGTCCTTCGGAGGACTTCCTTCACTGCTTTGCAGGGGGCGAGAAGCTCGGCCTGGTAGACGGTAGAGTAAGACGGCAAAGCAAGTTTGAGGGCCTTGACCTCCGCCTGGTCGGTCCACACCGACACTGCGGCTCCGACCTTGCCCTCAATCTTGCTGCCGTCTGTAAATATTCGCACCGCATAATCGCGGTGCTCATTGTAATGTTCCTCGTCTACCAGGCGTCGCAGTGCAATGGCCCTCTGCTCAGCCGGATGCGGCATCTCTAGTGCCGATACCACCCGCTCGATCTCCCGGTCTCCCAGCGCCGGGTGAGGCACCCCTCTCTTGGCCTCGTACAGCGAGGCTGCCTCCTTAATCCGGAGGTCAAGAGGGAGTATCCCAGCCAGCACCAGTGCTGAGTGTAGGGAGACCGTGCGGTAGGCTCGGCACAGCTTCTGCGCGAAGCTCCTCTGGACGGCGTTCAGCTTCCTCTGCAACCCGACTTTGTTGGCGGCCGGCGACCACGCGCTCGCCGCGTACAGGATGATAGGCTCCACTGCAGCCGTATAGATGCAGCGGATTACCTCTGGATGGAGACCCCAGCTGACCCTAGCTGCCCGCGACAGCTGTTTATATATGCCGACGGCTCGGGAACAGACGTTTGCAACGTGAGTGTTAAAAGTCAACTTGTGGTCGATGGTGAGACCTAGCAGTTTGATTTCCTCAGACATGCCAATGTCTACCCCACCCGGTTAGGTTAGGTTAGGTTAGGTTAGGTTAGGTTAGGTTAGGTTAGGTTAGGTTAGGTTAGGTTAGGTTAGGTTAGGTTAGGTTAGGTTAGGTTAGGTTAGGTTAGGTTAGGTTAGGTTAGGTTAGGTTAGGTTAGGTTTTTTTTTTTTTTTTTTTTTTTTTATTTCTTGGTGGCAGGAGTGGGAAATCCATCATGGACACCCAGACTGCCTTGTAGGAAGGCAGCCTGGGTAGTGCCGGACTCCTACCGGCTAAAAACCACTCCTGCCATGCGAAGAGCTCCCCTGCCATCAAGCTGCGCAGGGTAGTTGTCAAGGGCTGTAGATTGATTCAATTATTGTATTTATTTACATTTTAATACATAATAATAATAATAAATAATAATAATAAATAATTCATTTTGATATAGTTTAGTCAATTGCAGTTTTTGTTCTAATGTTTATTGTCAAAAATAAAAACATATAAAATAAAATAAAAAAATAGTAATAAAATGATTAAGATGACTAGTATAATTATATAAGTCTCGTCAGCTATTTGTTCCGCCTGTTGACGGACTTTACAATTTTGACTACAAATTCAATAAATTTCATTTTGTTTGTTCTGTCTTTTATGAGAAGGCTGAGATTTTCTTTAGTTACAGATCTGCCGACTCTCATCTCGAGATCATGCCTGTGGGAGGAATACACAGGGCACTCCGTCAGCAGGTGGAGGACTGTCTCCTGCTTGTCGGGGTCGCAGGCGCACGCTGGGCTCTCCCTGCACTTGAAGCGAGTCAGGTACTCGGAGAACCCACCGTGCCCTGTTAGGGCCTGGGTCAGTTCCTGGGTCATCCCTATCTTTCGCACCGTCCTGTACGCCGCGATCGCACACGGGAAGAACAACTTCGTCGTGGCCGCCGTTTCCCCAGTACAATACCTCCGGTTCCATTCGTCCAGCGTTTCCATTCGGATCATACGCTTGACGAATGAAACCGGGCACTTATCATAGTGGGGTTGCCGCTTACACCTTAGGGCAGCCTCCTTTGCGAGCGAGTCGGCTCTCTCGTTACCCTCCAGCCCCGCATGAGCTTTGATCCAGAACAAGGAGACGCTCTTGTTCTGGATAGTGCTGTAGCGAATGGCGTCCCTTGTTTCTACTGCAAGGGCATGGAGGGCTGCGGGGTTCGCGACTGTTTGGAGAGCTGCCATGGAGTCACTGTAGATGGCGAACGCCGTCTCGGTCCTTCGGAGGACTTCCTTCGTGGCTTCGCAGAGGGCGAGGAGCTCCGCCTGGTAGACGGTACTATAAGACGGCAGCGCAAATTTGAGGGCCTTGACCTCGGTCTGGTCGGTCCACACCGACAGTGCGGCCCCGACCTTGCCCTCAATCTTGCTGCCGTCTGTAAAGATTCTCACCGCGTAGTCGCGGTGGTTATTATATTGTTCCTCGTCTACCAGACGTTGCAGTTCAATGGTCCTCTGCTCAGCCGGATGTGGCATCTCTAGTGCCGATGCCACACGCTCGATCCCTCTGTCTCCTAGCGCTGGATGGGGTAAACCCTTCTTGGCCTCATAAAGTGAGGCCGCCTCTCGGATCCGGAGGTCGAGAGGGAGTATCCCAGCCAGCACCAGTGCTGAGTGTAGGGAGACCGTGCGATAGGCTCGGCACAACTTCTGCGCGAAGCTCCTCTGGACGGCGTTCAGCTTTTTCTGGACTCCAACTTTGGTTGCGGCCGTAGACCATGCACTCGCCGCGTACAGGACGATGGGTTCGACTGCTGCTGTATAAATACAACGGATGACCTCAGGATGCAGACCCCAGCTGGCCCTTGCGGCCCTCGACAGCTGCTTATAGATACCGATGGCTCGGGAGCAGACGTTTGCGACGTGGGTGTTAAAGGTCAACTTGTGGTCGATGGTGAGACCGAGCAGTTTGATCTCCTCAGACATGCCAATGTCCACCCCACCCATTCTGAGACATGGGGTGTCATACTTAAGTTTGCGCGTTACCAGCATTGCTTTGGTCTTATGTGGCGCAAACTTAAGCTTGTTCGTGACACCCCATGTGCGTATATACTCAAGGGCGACATTGGCATCCCTCTGGATCTCAAGTGCCGTCTCCCCATCGAACACAAGAACGACATCGTCCGCAAACGCCTGACAGTAGACCCCCATGCTCTCCAGCTCCTTTATCAGTGGGTCGAGCACTAGGTTCCATAATATGGGACCACTGATAGACCCCTGGACGCATCCCTTCTCGGTCCTGGTTTTGTACTCCGCTCCCGCATACCTGACTCTCACCACTCTCTCGGTCAAGTAACTGTCCATGACCTTTCTCAAGTTCTCAGGACACTTTTCCTCTGCCAGACGGACTCGTATGATCGGCCACCATGCATTGTCAAAGGCTCCCTCTATATCCAAGGACACAATCGTGACAAGCCTCTTTGCATTGAGTCTGTCACGAATGTGCCCCATGAGTGTATAGAGGGAGTCCTCAGTGCTTTTCTGGGGCATAAAGCCGTACTGGCGAGTACTCATCCTGGGCAACAAATGGAACTTGAGTCGGGCCACGAGCAGTTTTTCGTATACCTTGCCGAGTACAGGCAAAAGCCCAATCGGCCTGTACGATTTCGGAGTGGTGTAGTCTTCCTTAGCGGGTTTGCGGAGGACAACGACTGTTGCCTCTTTCCAGGACCGTGGAAAGTGTCCATGCGCCAGGCACTTGTTCATCAAGCGCAGAACTAGGTCTGGGTCTATTTGAATCGCGTGGCCCCATATGTCCGCCGTCAGACCGTCGGAGCCGGGGGCCTTTTTAGGGTTAAACGAGGAGACTGCTCGCTTTAGCTCGTCGAGAGTGAACGGAGGGTCCCAGGTCTCAACTTGGTTCTCCCCGTTCACCTCTTCCGCTCTTTGCCGCACCTTTTTGTGCTCCTCGTTATCTCCCTCCGGACGGTCTTCCGGGTAGAACGATTGTGCTAGAAACCTCGCTGACTCTTCGGGGCCTAAAGTCTTTGCATCCCTCACCATCGGTATGTCCTCCTCTCTCTTTTCTGTCCTCCGGATTACCCTGTATACTCCCTCCCACAGGCCTTCTCGGTCTTGTTTCTCACAGAAACCCTTCCAACTCTCGACCTTTGCTTTGGTTACGGCTTGTTCGTACTCTTCTTTCTGTTTCAGGTACTCCTCAACAACCTTTGGTCTACGAACCGGCGCTGCACAACGGATCCTCCGCTTTTTGGTTGCAACCTGTCTCTTCAGGCTGGCGAGTTCGTCAGACCACCACGGCACGGTTAACTTCTCGACCGTCTTCTTCCTGGGCATCACTTTGGCACAGGCGCCTTGTACCGCTGTCGTCAGTTCCTCGACTACCAGGTCTAATTGGTGCACGCTGTCGATTTGATCGAACAGGCTTACTGTTAGATTGTTGTTCTGCATAATTTGGGCCAGTTTCTTACGAAACTGGCCCCAATTTGCTTTCTTTGTATTGTAGATCCTGGTAGTCCGGTGTACCGTGATGCCCACAGACTTTTCGAGGTTAATGAAGAACTCTATGCCGTTGTGGTCTGACCCCGTCAGGTCATCGACGACTCGCCAGCCGTCGGTCACCGTCAGCATATCCGCTGTGCAGGCTGTGACGTCGACGCAGCTCGTGTAACGTCTGTTACCACGAACTACGTCGAAGGTTGGAGTTTCCCCTCTGTTGAGTATTTGCAGTCCAAGCTGGTCGAGAGCTCCCAGCATCTCGTCGCCTCTGCTATTAGTCTCACTGCTGCCCCACCAAACACTCCAGGCGTTGGCGTCTCCTCCCATTATGAGCTTATGCGGGCCGGTCTCGCTTTCCACCTTCCTAAGGCTGTCCAGGTATGGCCCTAAGGGCTGATCTGGCTCAAAGTAGAACGAGACCAGAGTTACTTTCCAGGCACCAGTTTGGATCCCCACCACGACGATGTTTTCCGTGGTGAGTTCTGGGTACTGTCGAACGGCCAACTTTGGGTCAAAGACGGCTATGGCCGCTTTGACAGTCCCTTCTCCTTGCCTGGTGCTCTGGAAGATTCGGACGCCTCTGATCCCGGTCATCCTTTTAGCATTGCCCACGTAGGGCTCCTGGATCAGCGCTGCGGTGGCTTTGCGCTGCTCGGCCTCGATCATAAGCTCATGGGTCGCCAGTCTCTTCCTTTGAAGATTCACCTGGAGTATCTTGTGCGGCAGTGTGTCCACTGGGACCACCTTAGCAGTAGGCGACGGACGCGCGTGCCAGCCTATCCCATCTGACTCGAACAGGACACTCGGGGTTGAACGCGTTGTGGTCCGTCTTCTCCATCTTCGCCTTGACGCAGTTATGGCATTTTGGGGTATCCGCCTTTAGCCACTGGGCACACTCTGCACGCAGGTGAGGGCCTCCGCAATGGCTGCATAAGTCGGCGGACTCTTTACAGAGTCGCCGACTATGCCCGTAACCTAGGCACCTCGTGCACTGCACCAGTGGCGACTGATCGTCAACGAAGACGGTCTGAAGATCGATACGCGCTCTCCCCTTATCGAGCATCCTGTTGTAGACAGTCGGGGACGTGCTGACTACCACGTTCTGGGTCTGAGGGTTTCTGGAGTTTCTCTTGTATTTAATGCTGAGTCGGTCTTCCCCGTTGTCGAGGCCGCGGAAAACATCGCGGTTCTGACTCCGTAGCGCTCCCAGCATCTCCTCGTCAGAGTGAATGCGGAGGACGCCCCGAAGGATCAGCAACGGATCCTTGTTCTTCACGTCCTCGACAACGAGATGATCTCCTGCCTTCTCAATTCTTTGTCTAACCCGATTCCTTTCCTCGACCGACCTACATCCCATAATAACTTTTCTGTCTTTAGCCCTTCGCACGCTTTCCACTTCCACTCCTCCATCCTTGGCCTTAACTGCCTCCCTGATCTTTCTTATAACTTCCTCTCCTGTATCGTCTTCATTCTTAGACGTCACCACTATCGAGTGCAGCGCGGTCCTTCCTGGGGTCTGCCTTTTCGGTGGACCCGCCGCTACACTCGCGTAAGTGGCCGTCTTCTCTAGCAGTTCCCCCTGCCTCTCCATCACCTGCCGCAGACTCTCCATCTTCTCGCTGCTCTCCTTCACCAGCGCGCTATGCTCCGCTAGTGAAGCGAGCAACGAGTTAACCTCCGAGAGGATTTTGGGAGCCTCTGGCGGAGGTATGGCCTTAATGACCTCCTCCCTTGCCAGTTCAGCCCCCTTTAAAAGTGTTGCAGCCGCCGCCTCCTCCTTCACGAGCTGGTACAGCCGCTCCACCGATTGGGTGATCCCGGTTTTTAAGTCTGCCCTCAAGTTGCGCGAATCGCCAAGATGCGACTTTGCGCGCAGAAGGCAGTTGCGTGCCTCGGTCACCCGATCGGTGGGTTTGTTCGATTGCAGCTGGCTTACCTCCGATGATCCTCCCAGGGTCTCAGTGGAGGTCCGGCGCGCCACGGCCTTGTTATCCGGCTGGGATGTGGCGCGCTTTGTAGTTTTCTGGGAGGCTGTTACTGTCGGGGCAGCTTTTTTAGATGGATTCGCGGTGGCCGACGGGAGGGGCTGAGACTCTGTTATTCTCCCATTTTCCCACTCGCCAATGCTTCGCCTCACACTAGAGGCCTGAGTTGAAGCACTGGGAGGGGAAAATTCCCCCTCGAAAGTGATGGAGAGTGCCGCGTTCGGTGGAGAGACATAGGGTCCTGTGGAGGCTTTCTTGGCCGGGGTTCTAGAGAGGAACATGGTAGTGGAGGTCAAATATAAATCAATAAATAATCAAATAAAATTTCCTAAAAATACTATTCTGATCCCTGTAAAGGGGGGATCAAAATGTCAATAAACGATTAGTCAGAATAATTCCTCAAAAGAGGTGTCAATGAAACGATTAAAATAAGACAATAATAAATATACTTACAATAAAAATTTAAAAATAATGTACTGATCCCTGTAAAGAGGGGATCAGCAGTCAGATACTTAAAAGCTACTATTATAAAAATAAATACGTAAGAAAACCACAATTATCTATTAAAACTAATATACTGTACCCTGTAAAGGGGGGTCAGTAAGTCCTTAAAAGTAAAAGGAATTTTTCCTATACAGGCTAGTGTCAATAAAACCTTCAAACTTCCTTATAAGTATGCACGCAAATGTATATTCCTGCTCGTCTCGCGACCCCCTATTATTAAAAGCAATAAAAATATTTTGGTTAGGTTAGGTTAGGTTAGGTTTTTTTTTTTTTTTTTTTTTTTTTTTTTCGTACATATTTTACCGCAGACATGGTAGTCCGCGCAATTGTTTACATTTTTCATTTTGTTTACAGATTATTTTTCATTGTCGTGCCCTCATCTTGGACAAATATTTACTTAAAAACTAAGCTTAAAAACTAAGGTTAAAAACTACGCGAGTCCACCTCAGACTCTTTTTTTTTTTTTTTTTTTTTTTGTGTTATAATGTACATTTTTTTTTTTTTTTTTTTTTTTTTTTATATTTCTTTTGTTATATTTTGTATTATAATATGTTTCTTAATGGCTAGTTTCACAATTATACAAATCGCTTAAGCTTTATAGTACTAAATTACTATACAAATTAAAAAGTACATTCTACATGTTACACATGACTATACATTTAAGGTTTGTAGGTAGAATTGGGGTATTAGGTTTCTATTTATTTGCTACCTAGAGTCTTCACTAACTCCATCAGGGCTTTTACGACTGCGATGTCTCGATGCTGCATGGCCGTCTTAAGGTTGTATTCGACGACCATTTTAGAAGGCGCATCCATCGCTTTCCGGGCAAAACGGCCCGTGGCATCGTCGGCGTCGTCGGTGTAATACACACAGCTGACTGTGTGTCTCGACACTGCGACAACCGCGTGGGAGATACTGTCATGGATCTGGAGCCTCCTTGACTTGGTGTTAATTATAATAACGCTGTCGCAGGTCAACCCCTGAGCTGCGTGGATGGTGAGAATGCGCGACCCTTCGCCAGACCCATAGCCTTGGTCAGCAAGAGAGGCTCTCTCTTCCTGCGTATGGACCAAGAATAAGGTGTTGTGGGCGGTTTTCGGTATGCGCGCTCCTGTGAACCTTTCCACTTTCAGAGAGTGGACCTGCGACAGCGACGTCTTGGAGGAGTATATACCGGGGTATATCTCACTCAGGGTCAGGGCTATGTCCATTGGGTTCCGATGCGTACAGAGCAACTCCTGGGTGATGCTAGCCACCAAATTCGGACGGGTGTACCTTAACTGGTTAGGTTAGGTTAGGTTAGGTTAGGTTGGTTAGGTTAGGTTAGGTTAGGTTAGGTTAGGTTAGGTTAGGTTTTTTTTTTTTTTTTTTTTTTTTTTTTTTTTTTTTTTTTTTTTTTTTTAATTTGTGGCAGGAGTGGGAAATCCATCATGGACACCCAGACTTCCTTGTAAGAAGACAGTCTGGGTAGTGCCGGACTCCTACCGGCTAAAAACCACTCCTGCCATGCGAAAGGCCCCTGCCGCCAAGTTGCGCAGAGATATTTATGGGCTGTAGTTGAAATTTTTGTTGAGCTGTATTTTAAAAAGATAATTGTAATAAATAGTTCATAATAAAATATCACGATAAATAATTCTACCAAATAAATAAATAAATACATTTAAAAATATCACTTTATATTGTATTTAAACAAAAGAAAACAAATCTGACTATGATTGTCAGGTTTGGTTTCTTTTGTTTACTGTTCGGACTATCATAGTAATATATACAATAAAATCATGTCTGTATTTTTTGTTGCTCATTATTATAGGAAGTCTTTCTTGGGTAATACTTTCCCCTATCCTTTCCTCTAGTTTGTATCTGGAGAAGGCATATACCGGGCAGTCCGTCAGGAGGTGGAGGACTGTCTCCTGCTTGTCGGGGTCACAGGCGCACGCCGGGTTCTCCTTGCACTTGAAGCGAGTCAGGTACTCGGAGAACCCGCCGTGGCCTGTTAGGGCTTGGGTCAGCTCCTTGGTCATCTCCATCCTTCTTATCGTCCTGTACGCGGCGATCGCACAGGGAAAGAACATCTTCGTCGTGGCCGCCGTTTCTCCTGCGCAATATCTCCGGTTCCATTCGCCCAGCGTCTCCATTCGGATCATACGCTTGACGAATGAAACCGGGCATTTGTCATAGTCGGGTTGCCGCTTCGACTTCAGGGCAGCCTCCTTCGCGAGCAAGTCGGCTCTCTCGTTGCCCTCCAGCCCCGCATGAGCTTTCACCCAGAACAGGGAGACGCTCTTGTTCTGGGCGTTAATGCAGCGGATGGCGTCTCTGGTTTCTACTGCGAGGGCATGGAGGGCTTCGGGGTTCACGACTGTCTGGAGGGCTGCCATGGAGTCGCTGTAAATAGCGAACGCCGTCTCGGTCCTTCGGAGGACTTCCTTCACTGCTTTGCAGAGGGCGAGAAGCTCGGCCTGGTAGACGGTAGAGTAAGACGGCAAAGCAAGCTTGAGGGCCTTGACCTCCGCCTGGTCGGTCCATACCGACACTGCGGCTCCGACCTTGCCCTCAATCTTGCTGCCGTCTGTGAAAATACGCACCGCATAATCGCGGTGCTCATTGTATTGTTCCTCGTCTACCAGGCGTCGCAGTGCAATGGCCCTCTGCTCAGCCGGATGCGGCATCTCTAGTGCCGATACCACCCGCTCGATCTCCCGGTCTCCCAGCGCTGGGTGAGGTACCCCTCTCTTGGCCTCGTACAGCGAGGCTGCCTCCTTAATCCGGAGGTCAAGAGGGAGTATCCCAGCCAGCACCAGTGCTGAGTGTAGGGAGACCGTGCGGTAGGCTCGGCACAGCTTTTGCGCGAAGCTCCTCTGGACGGCGTTCAGCTTTTTCTGCAACCCGACTTTGTTGGCGGCCGGCGACCACGCGCTCGCCGCGTACAGGATGATAGGCTCCACTGCAGCCGTATAGATGCAGCGGATTACCTCTGGATGGAGACCCCAGCTGACCCTAGCTGCCCGCGACAGCTGTTTATATATGCGGTTAGGTTAGGTTAGGTTAGGTTAGGTTAGGTTAGGTTAGGTTAGGTTAGGTTAGGTTAGGTTAGGTTAGGTTAGGTTAGGTTAGGTTTTTTTTTTTTTTTTTTAAAAAAAACACCCGTCATCACAGGGCGTTGCGTATTTCCTCCGACTTGGTGGGATCAGAGACTTTTATTTTCATATTTTTATTATTATTTTTCCTAGTTACAATTTTCGGTACTGTTATACTAAATAATCTCTATTTTACTTAATTTACTACTTATTCACAAGCATCCGTAAAACACCCACAAATGGGTTTAGCAATAACACTAATATAAACAATACTTGTTTTATTTTAAGTTTTGCTATTCTTACACTAATTTCTTATGATTACTTATCATTATATAACTATTATACATGTAAGTACATCTTTTATACTTTATTCTTTTTGATAACTCTAGCACTAATTTCTTTACAGTATTTCAAAAACTTATTTCTTATTTTCTTCTCAGCCATTATTACTGGTAAGTATTGTAAGCTAATTTTTGTATCTATTTCTGATTCCAAATTGTACCTTTCCTTTTCAAAAATTGGGCAATCAATAATAAGATGCAGTACAGTTTCCTTATTTTCGGGATCACAGACACACGCCGGGCTCTCCTTGCACTTAAATCGGTTTAAGTACTCGGAGAACCCGCCATGACCTGTTAACACTTGTGCAAGAAGGGGGTCAAAGTCAAGCTTTCGAACTATTCCGTAGGCAGTCCGGGCGTCAGGAAAAAAGGCCTTTGTTGTGGATGCGGTGTTCCCTGACTGGTATCTCGTGTTCCATTCGTCAAGCGAGTCCTTTCGGATCTCTCGCTTGACGAAGGAGACTGGGCACAGATCATAGTCTGGCCTTGTCTTTTTGCCCACTGCCGCCTCCTTAGCCAGCATGTCAGCCCTTTCGTTGCCCTCCAGCCCCTCGTGTGCCTTTATCCAGTAAAATTTTACGTTCTTACCTCGTTTAATATACGATTGGATATTTTTCTGGATTTTGACCACGAGGGGGTGAAGGGAAACACCACGGGTCACTGATTCTAGGGCCGATCTGGAGTCACTGTAGACCTCAAAAACTTGAGCCGGATGTTTCATAGCCAACTCTGTGGCTTTAAATAGGGCCAATAGCTCGGCTTGATACACCGTACAGAAATTTTCTAACTTAAATTTTTGGGCTCTGGTTTCCTGGCCGTTTTCCCAAAGAGACAACGCCGCACCAACTTTACCTTCGATTTTACTCCCATCGGTGTAGATCTTTGGGTTTTCGAGACCTTGCTGGGCGAGTTGTTCATCATTCATCACGCATTCGAAACCTATGCCAATTTGTTCTGCCGGATGTGGTATCTGTGTATAAGGCACAGCTGTTTCTATGTCTCGGTCTCCTATAACTCTCCGGGAGAAACCTTTCTTTATCTCAAAAAGAGAGGCCGCTTCCTGGATCCTAAGATCCAGTGGAAGCAGTCCGGAGAGTACCAGAGCCGAGTTCAGTGACGTTGTCCTATAAGCTTTAATAATTTTTTGCACAAAGCCACGCTGGACTGCATCTAGGTGCTTCCTTATACACTGTTTACCCGCCGCAGGTGCCCAGGCGCAGGCCGCGTATAGAATTACTGGCTCCACCACCGCGGTGTATATGGTTCTGATTATCTCAGGTCCCAGGCCCCAGCTTACCTTTGCGGCTCTGGACAACTGTTTATACAAATTAAGCGCCTTCCTGCATACGTTCGACGCGTGAGCGTTGAACGTTAGCTTATTGTCGATAGTGAGCCCGAGTATTTTAATCTCCTGAGACAGAGCAATATCTTCCCCGCCCATGTGCAGAAGTGGTGAGTCGTACTTTAATTTGTTAGTAATAATCATAGCCTTTGTTTTATGAGGCGCAAACTTTAGTTTATTTCTGACTCCCCACTTCTGAACATGCTCGAGAGTCGCGTTTGCCCGCCGCTGGACGTCAAGTGCTGTATTTCCCGAGACAATCAGGACCACATCATCCGCAAACGCCTGACAATGTTCACCCAGCTCCTCCAGTTCCTTAAGCAGAGGATCGAGGATTAAGTTCCAGAATGTGGGCCCGCTTATAGAGCCCTGCACACAACCTTTTGTTGTTTTGCGTTGGTGTTCCGCGCCTGCATACCTAACACGCACTCTCCTATCAGATAAGTAACTATCGGCTAGTCGCCTCAAGTTCACCGGGCATCCAGTTTCCGCCAGTCGACATGTCATTGCCGGCCACCATGCGCTATCGAAGGCTCCCTCTATGTCTAATGATATGACAACCATGAGTTTCTTATCCTTAAGCTTGTCTTTGATATGTTTTATCATGTCATAGAGGGAGTCCTCGGTGCTACGCTGTGGTGTGAATCCATACTGGTTTGTACTCGCTTCCGGTGAAATATGCCATCTAATGCGTTTAACTAGCATTTTCTCTAGAATTTTCCCCAGTACAGGCAGTAGCCCAATCGGCCTATACGATTTGGGATGCGTGTAGTCTTCTTTTCCCTGCTTTCTCAATACTACCACAACTGCCTCTTTCCAGGTGGTCGGAAAGTGGGACAGACTGAGACATCTATTTAAAAGCGCCAGAAACAGGTGTGGGTTATTGGCAATAGCCACTTTGCAAATATCTGCGGTGAGTCCATCGATTCCAGGTGCTTTCTTCGGATTAAAACTAGATGCGGCCCATTTTAGTTCTTCAATCGTAAACAGAGGGTCGAATGTCTCACCATCCGTCTTTTCGTTAGCTCTGTTCGCCAGCTCTCGTACCTTTTTGTGACTCGCATCGTCATCCAGCGTTTTATCCTCAGGATAAAATGTCTCCGACAGCAGCCTGGCCGATTCACCGCCACTGAGGACTTGTCCTCTCTGAACTAGAGGGACATCCTCCTGTCTAGTGGTTGTGCGGCCTATAACCCTATAAATGCTATCCCACATCGTTTCACGGTCTTGCTTTCCACAAAACTCCTTCCAGCTTGCTGTCTGTGCATTCTTTACAGCCCTCTTATACTCCTCTTTTGCTGTAAGGTACAGCTCGACAACCCATGCTCGACGATCCAGTGCAGCGCAGGAGATTCTCCTTTTCTTCCTTTTCAGGTCCTCTTTCATTTGCGTCAATTCCTCATTCCACCAGGGCAATCCTGTTCGTTTTGTGTTTTTCACTCTTGGTATAGTTCCTTCACATGACTCTTCTATTGATTCTGTGTATTTTTCTATCATATTGTCCAAATCTTCTATTATTTCTATCTTATCTATTTCTGTTTCGTTAATGTTTTTATTTTCACAGACTTGGCTTAGTTTTTTACAAAACTCTGTCCAGTTTGCCTTTTTTGAGTTGTATTTTCTAGTAGTCCTTTTTATATCTATTCCTATTGATTTTTCTAATTTTAATTCAAACAGGATTGCTTTGTGGTCCGATGTAGTCATGTCTCCCGCTAGTCTCCAATTTTTAACCTTGCCAAGCATATTTTCTGTGCATGTAGTTATGTCTACACAGCTGCTGTACCTCCTACCTCCCCTGATGACATCGAAGGTAGGAGCTGTTCCGAGGTTGAGGATGTGAAGTCCTAACTCGTCGAGCGTGCCTGCCAAAGCATCTCCTCTCTGGTCCACTTCCCGACTCCCCCACCAAGTGTTCCATGCGTTGACATCTCCCCCCAGTATTACGTCCCTTACTCCGATCCCCTCCATTATTACCCTAATATGGTCCAAATCTGGCTCAATAGGCTGTCCACCATCAAAGTACACTGACACAACTCCTATTTCCCAGGCTCCTGTCCTCAGTTTTGCAACCGCAAAGTTTTCAGTTGTTAGGTTTGGACACTGTGTTAGGTTTATAGCGTCATCAAAAAGTACTATGGCCGCCTTATTCACCTTCTCGGTTTTCCTGGCACATTGTACGACTCGTGTACCCTGATAGTTCTTCATTACTCCGACACTACCTATATATGGCTCCTGGACCATAGCAAATGCCAATTTCATTTTGCCCGCTTCTAAGATAAATTCGGCTGTGGCTAGCTCGCACTTCTGGAGGTTTGCTTGGACCACGCAATACTGGTGTTTTGTACCTTCGCTTGTACTGCTTGTCTTATTCACGCCTGGGACCACCTTAGCAATAGGCTACGGCGGATCTCGCCAAGGACTCCCACCTCTTCCGGACCGGGCACTCTGCGCTAAAAGCATTGTGACCCACATGATCTAACTTAGCTCTCACACAATTGCGGCATGTTGGGGCCTCCCCGGCAAGCCAGTCTGGACATTCTGTTCTAAGGTGTGGGCCACCGCAGTGGCTGCACAGATCTACTGGGTTATCGCGACATACCCGCTTCCCATGTCCAAAGCCCAAGCAGCGGGAACACTGTATCAATGGGGATTGGTCTGCTACCTTCAGCCGCTGAATGTCGATATGGACTGTACCAGCCTCTGTTAGCCTGCTCCAGATAATTGGTGATACACTAACTACAATATGGCAAGTATGTGGGTTTCTAGCCTTTTTTCTATATTTTATAATCACTCTATCGTTCTCATCATTCACGTCTTTGAAGATATGAGTATTTTGCGTACGAAAAGCTTTGAGGACGTCTTCATCCGTGTTGTATTTAAGAACTCCCCAGATGATGACCAGTGGGTCTTTGTTTCTCACTTGTTCTACATTGAGTTCCGTTCCCGCTTTCAATATTCTGTCTTTGACTCTATCTATCTCCGTTTGCGTTTGGCACCCCACGACTACCTTTTTATCTCTTCCTTTCCTTATCTTGTCTATTTTCACTCCTTCTTCTTTGGCATTTACTGCTTTCCGTATCTTTTCGAGCACTTGTTCTCCTGTGTCATTCTTGTCGTTGGAAGTTATCACCACTGAGTGTATAGCCATGGTCTCTGGGTGCTTCTTCCTCAGAGTACCAGCCGTCACACTAGCGTATGTCGCTTTTTCTTCTCTTATCTCTTGTTCTTTCTCTATTGCTTTTCTTAATTTCACCATTTCCTTAAAGTTTTCTTCGAGTTGCCTTCCATGTTCTTCAATTTTCTTTAGCAGTTTGCCTTCTTCCTTTTCCTTTCCTGTCTCCTGACTTGAGTTTCTGTCGTTCTCTCTCTCACTGTTAGTTTCTTGGACTTGTTCTTCATTAGTTAAGCTTATCTTACCAGAGTTTCTTTCTGCTTCCCCTTCTTTCACCAATTGAAAAAGACGTTCAATTGCCAGGGTAACCTCAGTTTTGATGTCCGTTCTTAAGTTTCTTGAGTTACCAAGGTGCAGCTTCGCCTTGGTAATGCAAGCTTTGGCTTCAGCTACTCTGTTTGCGTACTTGGGTTTTTCCGCTTTCGGTGATGCATTCGAGGTTTCAACTGATGCGCGTTTGCGCGTTGCTACTTCTTTCTTCTCCTGAAGTGGTATTGCTTTCTGACTTACCTTCATAGTATCTAAAGGATTTGTCTTTGATGATGTCTTCTGGGATGAAGTCTTTTCCTCTGTTCTTGCGGCTTCCCAATCTCCTATACTCTTCCTTACGTTGCAAGTCTGCGTCATGTCGATAATTTGTGTAGAAGGGCCGGCCTTCTCCGTCTCATTTGATGGGCTAACTGAGCCCTCGACTTTACCAGCTTTCATGTCTCGTTTTGCAGGGGTGCGATATCCAAACATTGTCAGAGGAACACGTTAGTTGCGTCAATAATTATGATATTGCAGATACTTTGTGTGAGGTTTGTAAAAGTTATAAATTTATCAAATCTCTGCAAATTTTTTAATTGTATATACGATGAAATACTAAAATAAATGAAAAGAAAAAGTACAATACAAAAGTTATAGAGACAAAGATTCTATTCGTTATATTGTCTATTAGCTTACATTTAATAGGCCTAAATACCTAGTCATTAAATCTAATACCAGACCTTAATCTGATGTCAGGGGGCTTCCACGAACCAGGTTCATCAATTAAGAGAAAATATAAAATAAAAAATAAATTAAGACTCTACATAGAGTCGAACTCTATCCACGACTGGACAGCTCTCCCCAAGCCCTTTTCAATGAGCCCAAACACGCCTGCTCAAAACCAAAAAGTCTCCAAGAAAACCCGGTGCGAAATTCCGGTTGCCAGGGCAAGATGGCGCCCAAAGTCTGGTTATCTGTGGTTTTTTCCGGAACCGTCAGCCCGAATATCACCGTGTTTGGGCTTTTCTGGATGGGTTTGTTGAGACCTATCAAGTAAAGTGATTTTCAGGCCTGAAAATACCTGTGTCCTGAAAGCTCCTGAAAGGTTGCTCGTCGGGCAGGGAGGGACCAGCCGACGCCCTAAAAGAAAACCCGAACTCTCCACGACCTCTGGTTCGGGAGCTAACCGAGTTCAAAAACTGGTCTGACAGTTCGAGAACTGTCAGAGTCAATCTTCAAACCGGTGCAGCTTACCTTCTACTAGTCGAAGAGTGGTCGAGTTTGGGCTCGTTTGACTTGGCTCGTCCCGCTCCGACGTGCAAAACAGTTTTCAGGCGCCTGAAATTTTTCAGCTCCAAAGCTTCCGTAACCAGATGGATCGGGTAGAGTTTATCTCCCCAAACACCACTGTGAAGTCCGCAACTCTCTACGAGCACCGGATCCGGAGCAATAGTGGGCCAAACTTTTTCAAGATGGCCGCCCAGCTGTCAAATGCCGACTTCAATTGACTATAGCTCCGCAACCACCTATCACACCGAGCTGCGGTTTCAATTATGATGCTTGGCTTGACTTTCCCTATCCGCCCAAAATAGTTTCAGGCCTGAAAACTTTCAGGTCCTAAAAATGCCTGAAAACAACAACAAATGATTCCCACCCTAACTCCAGAGAGACTTTTGAAAACCCGGGGTTTTTGCGACCAATAGCACCAGAGATAATGAACGTTTTGTGCGGCAACCTAAAAAACCAAAATGGCCGCTAAGACCTATTTTTGTCGTTACTGGAGCTATTGGGGGCAAATTTGGGCTTAAACTAATCGTAATATGCTGTCTGGAGAGGATCCTGGTGTCAATTTTAATTTATTTATATTAAATTAATAGTTATTTCAAAAAATAGGAAAAAAATTAATATCTCTGTCACTATTAAAGATAAAAATATACAAAAAATTGCTAAATTCGTCTTAATTATAGGGCTTTCTCCTGATTACATCAAATTGAAAATTTTTGAATTCCGTTATATGAAAAGTTTAAAAGTTTGAAAAATTTCGAAAATCTTCAATATCCTAAAAAATAAAATACATAAAAATCTTAACTTAAAGCAAGCTTCTTCTCCAAATAAGCGCGCAGCAGGATCAGCAGTAAAAAAGTGGGGTCCTGCCTGAAAATTTTTCAGGGCAGGGGGCCAAAGTTTAGATCTTCTTATGTCTTCCTCTTCCTTCCTGGTTGAGGTAAAAATCTAGTCGAGATGAATTTTACCTAGTTTTATTATGCTTCTTCTGCTGCCAAAAAATTAAGTCTCTGTGACGTCTGGATCGACTACCACGTGGTCCAAATTGAGGTTATATTTCGCGGTTTTCCTTGATTTTCTCCTCAGTGCGTAGTCAGATTTTTGCGGGCGTAGTATCAAAAGATGTCAATCAGTGCTCTCCAAAGTAATTCGATGGAAAATTTTGAAAAAAGTGTGAAGCCTTACAGTTATTTAGCTCCGAGTGTTTCAAAACTTCTGATATCTTCAGTTTTTCCAAGCTGTTTGTTGAGTGCGAGTTTTCCGCGAAAAACTTATTCCACTGATAGATGCACTGCACAATTTCACAACTTTAGACGTATAGCACGGCACGATAGGGTGAGAAAAAACCACTTTACAGATTTTTTAAAAACGGAGCGACTTAAAGAACGATCCGACCGCCACGAGAGTCAGGGGGCTACTGATGGGTTTTTTTTTTTTTTTTTTTTTTTTAATCATTGTGACAGGAGTGGGAAATCCGTCATGGACACCCGGGCTGCCTTACATGAAGGCAATCTGAGTAGTGCCGGACTCTTACCGGCTAAAACCACTCCTGCCATGCGAAAGGAGTCCCCTGCCGTCAGGTTACGCAGGGATCTTTTTTGGGCTGTAGTTCTTTTAACTTACAATATGTTAATTATACAACCATAATAATATTTAATAAATAATTCATAAAATAGGTTTCAATAAATAATTCAAATAAGAGTGAAATGCATTAAAAGTATCAAATTGTATTACAATAAACCAAAGAAAATAAAACTGACTATGATTGTTAGGTTTGGTTTCTTTTGCTTACCGATCTTACTATTCTGGTCACATACTCAATAAATTCCTTACTATATTTTTTGTGTCGGATAATTATAGACAGTTTTTCTCGCGTAATTTTTTCTTCTAGCCTTGCTTCAAGTTCGTATCTGGGGAAGGCATATATAGGGCAATCCGTCAGGAGATGAAGGATTGTCTCCAGCTTGTCCGGGTCGCAGGCGCACGCCGGATTCTCCTTGCACTTGAAGCGAGTCAGGTACTCGGAGAACCCGCCGTGGCCTGTTAGGGCTTGGGTTAGTTCCTTTGTGATCTCCATCTTACGCACCGTCCTGTACGCTGCGATCGCACAGGGGAAGAACATCTTCGTCGTAGCCGCCGTTTCTCCTGCGCAATATCTCCGGTTCCATTCGCCCAGCGTCTCCATTCGGATCATACGCTTGACGAATGAAACCGGGCATTTGTCATAGTCGGGTTGCCGCTTCGACCTCAAGGCAGCCTCCTTCGCGAGCAAGTCGGCTCTCTCGTTACCCTCCAGCCCCGCATGAGCTTTTACCCAGAACAAGGAGACGCTCTTGTTCTGGGTACTGCTGCGGCTGATGGCGTCCCTTGCTTCTACTGCGAGGGCGTGGAGGGCTTCGGAGTTCACGACTGTTTGGAGAGCTGCCATGGAGTCGCTATAGATGGCGAACGCCGTCTCAGTTCTTCTGAGGACTTCTTTCGTTGCTTTGCAAAGGGCCAGAAGCTCAGCCTGGTAGACGGTGCTATAAGACGGCAAAGCAAGCTTGAGGGCCTTCACCTCCACATCATCGGTCCACACCGACAGTGCGGCACCGACTTTGCCCTCAATCTTGCTGCCGTCTGTGAAAATACGCACCGTGTAATGGCGGTGCTCATTATACTGTTCCTCATCTACCAGGCGTCGCAGTGCAATAGCCCTCTGCTCAGCTGGATGCGGCATTTCCAATGCCGATACCACCCGCTCGATCTCCCGGTCTCCCAGCGCTGGGTGGGGTACCCCTCTCTTGGCCTCATACAGAGAGGCTGCCTCCTTAATCCGGAGATCAAGAGGGAGTATCCCAGCCAGCACCAGTGCTGAGTGTAGGGAGACCGTGCGGTAGGCTCGGCACAGCTTCTGCGCGAAGCTCCTCTGGACGGCGTTCAGCTTCTTTTGCAACCCGACTTTGTTGGCGGCCGGCGACCACGCGCTCGCCGCGTACAGAACGATAGGCTCCACTGCAGCCGTATAGATACAGCGGATGACCTCTGGATGGAGACCCCAACTGACCCTAGCAGCCCGCGACAACTGCTTATAAATACCGATGGCTCGGGAACAGACGTTTGCGACGTGAGCGTTAAAAGTCAACTTGTGGTCGATAGTGAGACCGAGCAACTTTATTTCGTCCGACATGCCAATGTCTACCCCGCCCATTCTGAGACATGGGGTGTCATACTTCAGTTTGCGCGTGACCAGCATTGCTTTTGTCTTATGCGGCGCAAACCGAAGCTTATTCGTGACACCCCATGCTCGCACGTACTCGAGGGCGACATTGGCATCTCTCTGGACCTCAAGCGCTGTCTCACCATCGAACACAAGGACGATATCGTCAGCAAACGCCTGGCAGTAGACCCCGATCGACTCTAGACCCTTTAGGAGAGGATCTAGCAGAACGTTCCAAACTATGGGACCACCTATCGACCCCTGGACGCATCCCTTCTCGGTCCTGGATTCGTACTCCACTCCCGCATACCTAACCTTCACCACCCTCTCGGACAAGTAGCTGTCCATGACCCGTCTCAAGTTTACAGGACACTTTTCCTCAGCCAGACGGACCCGTATGGCCGGCCACCATGCGCTGTCGAAGGCCCCCTCAATATCCAGGGACACAACCGTGACAAGTCTTTTTTCATTAAGTTTGCCACGAATGTGTCCCATCAGAGTATAGAGGGAGTCCTCGGTGCTTCGCTGGGGCATGAAGCCATACTGGCGAGTACTCATCCTGGGGAGTAAATGAAACTTGAGTCGGGCCACGACCATCTTTTCAAAAATCTTGCCGAGGACAGGCAATAGCCCAATCGGCCTGTATGATTTTGGGGTGGTGTAGTCGTCCTTTGCGGGCTTGCGGAGCACGACGACGGTTGCCTCTTTCCAGGACCGCGGAAAGTATCCATGCGCCAGGCACTTGTTCATCAGGCGCAGAACTGAATCTGGGTCATGACGGATCGCGTGGTCCCATATGTCCGCCGTCAAACCGTCGGAACCGGGGGCTTTTTTGGGGTTGAATGAGGAGACAGCTCGCTCCAGTTCGTCGAGTGTGAAGGCAGGGTCCGAAGGTTCATCTTCGTTCCCTCCGTTCACCTCTTCCGCTCGTTGCCGCACCCTTCTGTGCTCCTCGTTGTCCCCCTCCGATCGGTCTTCTGGGTAAAAAGTCTCTGCCAGATACCTCGCCGAGGCCTCTGGGTCCAGAGTCTTGCCATCCCTCACCATCGGCAAATCCTCCTCTCTTTTCTCCGTCCTGCGGATTACCCTATATATGCCCTCCCACAGGCCTTCCCTATCCTGCTTCTCGCAGAACCCCTTCCAGCTCTCGATTTTGGCTTGGACTACTGCACGCTCGTACTCTTCCTTCTGTTTCAGGTACTCCTCAACAACCTTTGGTCTACGAACTGGCGCTGCACAGCGGATCCTCCGCTTTTTAGTGACCACTAGCCTCTTTAGACTGGCGAGTTGATCAGACCACCACGGCACGGTCAGCCTCTCTACTCCCTTCTTCCTGGGTATCACGGATGAACAGGCGTCTTGCACTGCCGTTGTAAGTCCCTCGACTACCAGGTCTATTTTGTCCCCGCTGTCGATTTCGTCGAACAGGCTTATGGTGTTATTTGTTTGCATAATTTGGCGCAGTTTCTTACGAAACTGCGCCCAATTAGCTTTCTTGGTGTTGTAGATCCTGGTAGTCCGGTTGACCGTGACACCCACAGAATTAGCGAGATGAACGCTGAACTCAATGCCGTTGTGGTCTGAACCCGTCAGGTCATCGACGACTCGCCAGCCGTCGGTCACCGTTAGCATATCCGCTGTGCAGGCTGTGACATCGACGTAGCTCGTGTAACGTCTGTCGCCACGAACTACGTCGAAGGTTGGAGTTTCCCCTCTGTTGAGTACTTGTAGTCCAAGCTGGTCGAGAGTCCCCAGCATCTCGTCGCCTCTGCTGTTGGTCTCACTGCTGCCCCACCAGACACTCCAGGCGTTGGCGTCTCCTCCCATGATGAGCCTATGCGGGCCGGTCTCGCTTTCCACCTTCCTAAGGCTGTCCAGGTATGGCCCTAAGGGCTGGTCCGGTTCGAAGTAGAACGAGACCAGAGTTAGTCTCCAGGCACCAGTTTGGATCCCCACCACGACGATGTTGTTCGTGGTGAGTTCTGGGTACTGTCTTACAGTCAGTTTAGGGTCAAAGACGGCTATGGCCGCTTTGACAGTCCCTTCTCCTTGCCTGGTGCTCTGGAAGATTCGGACACCTCTGGTCCCGCTCATCCTCTTCACACTGCCCACGTAGGGTTCCTGGATCAGCGCTGCGGTGGCTTTGCGCCGCTCGGCCTCAAGCATAAGCTCTTGGGTCGCCAAATTCTTCCTTTGGAGATTCGCCTGGAGTATCTTGTAAGGCATCGTGTTTGCTGGAACCACCTTAGCAATAGGCGACGGATGCACGTGCCAGTCGATCCCACCTAACTCGAACAGGACACTCAGGGCTGAACGCATTATGGTCGATCTTCCCCATCTTCGCCAAGACACAGTTGTGGCACTTCGGTGTTTCAGCCTTCAGCCACTGGTCACATTGTGCTCGGAGGTGCGGGCCTCCACAGTGGCTACATAAGTCGGCGAGCTCTTTACAGAGCCGCCGACTATGCCCGTATCCAAGGCACCTCGTGCACTGAACCAGTGGCGACTGGTCATCGACGAAGACGGTCTGGAGATCGATGCGCGCTCTTCCCTTCTCGAGCATCCTGTTCCAGATAGCCGGGGACGTGCTGACGACGACATTGCTGGTTTGGGGGTTCCGCGAGTTCCTTTTAAATTTAACCGTCATTCTATCCTCCCCGTTGTCGAGGCCGCGAAAGACATCCCGGTTTTGGTTCCGTAGCGCCTCCAGCAGCTCTTCATCGGAGTGTATGCGGAGGACGCCACGGAACACTAGCAGTGGGTCCTTGTTCTTCACGTCCTCGACAACGAGGTGGTCTCCTGACTTCGCTATCCTTTCTTTCACTCTTTTCCTGTCTTCCGCCGACCTACAGCCCATGACAATTTTGCGATCCTTCGCCTTTCGTACTGTCTCTATTTCCACTCCTCCCTCCTTGGCCTTTACTGCCTCTCTAATCCTCTGTAAGACCTCCTCCCCAGAAACCCCTTCGTCTTTGGACGTAACCACTACGGAGTGCAGCGCGGTCCTTCCTGGGGTCTGCCTTTTCGGTGGACCCGCAGCTACACTCGCGTAAGTGGCCGCTTTTTCCAGTACATCTCCCTGCCTCTCCATCGCCTGCCGCAGCTTTTCCATCTTCTCGCTGCTCTCCTTCACCAACGTGCTGTGCTCCGCTAGTGAAGCGAGCAACGAGTCAACCTCCGGAAAGCTTCTGGGTACTTCTGTCGGGAGTGTTGCCGTGATGGCCCCCTCCCGTACCGTCTCAGCCCCCTTCGCATGTACGGCGGCCGCCGCCCCTTCCTTAACCAGTTGATATAGCCGTTCCACCGACTGAGTGATCCCGGCTTTGAGGTCTGCCCTCAGATTACGCGAGTCACCGAGGTGCGACTTCGCGCGCAGAAGGCAGTTCCGAGCCTCGGTCACCCAGTCGGCGGGTTTATTCATCTGCGACTGGCTCGCTCCCGGTGACGCTCCCGCTGTCTCGGTGGAAGTTCGGCGTACCACAGCCTTGGAATCTGGCTGGGTCATGGCTCGCCGTGTGGACTTCTGAGGAGCCGTCACTGATGGGACCGATTTTTTAGGTGGGTGAGCGGCGGCCGATGAAAGGGGTTGTGACTCCGTCACCTTCCCATTCTCCCACTCACCAATGCTTCGCCTCACACTAGAGGCTTGAGTTGAAGCACTGGGAGGGGAGACTTCCCCCTCGAAGGTGATGGAGAGTGCCGCGTTCGATGGAGAGACTTGGTGGACTGTAGGAGCTTTCTTTGCAGGGGTCCTGGAGAGAAACATGATGGAAGAGTAGAGGAGACAGAATCAATACTAATCAGAATAAGTATGGTGACAATTTGGTGTAAATTTTTTTTTTTTTTTTTTTTTTTTTTTTTTTTTTTTTTTTTTTTTTTTTTTTTTTTTTTTTTTTTTTTTTTGATTCCTGTAAAGGGGGAATCAGTTGTCAACAATAATTTTAATTTAAATACAATTAAATTTTTAAAACTAATGTTCTGATCCCTGTAAAGAGGGGATCAGTAGGTCAATAAAATGTCAAAATTATCCTCTAAAGAGGTGTCAAATTAAAATAAAATTAAAATAAAATTGGAGTCCTCAATAGAGGCGTCAGAAGCAACTAATAAAATAAAAAGAGCTTCAATAAAGGCCGCCGTCAAGCACACAAATGTCTGTTTCTGCTCCACTTGCCACCCCCTATAATTTAGAGCAATAAAAATATTTTGCAAAATCCACTATACTACTACTATATAAATAAAGGGTGGGTGGGCGGGCCTGAAAATTTGTAATTTTTGCAGTTCTTTACTGTCGGGTGTAAAATTTTCCTATGGGACGCAAATTTTTTAGGGTCGTGGCGCACAGGCGACGCGCTGGCCCGTGTTTTGAGACTACTTTGGTCACGATCGGACCACAAAAACGGGAGTTATTATCAGATAAGTGTCAATTTTTTAATAAAAAAGTCAATATTTTGCGAAAATCGAAAAATTTTCTTCTAGGAAATGTCTAATCTGATTTGTTTTTTGCAGGAATCCTGTAGGGCGAGCAGAGGCGCGTACGACGGCACCCTCAGAACCGACCTACGTCAACCAGGGATCGAGATATAAAATTTTGAAGAAATGAAAATTTGGAAAAATGGTTTTTCTTGAATAAAAAGTTTCCCTGTGAAAATCTTTGAATTATTTTACCAGGATCGTATAGGTCTCGCAGAGACGCGTCCAAAAACGTATAATAGTACCCTGTAGCTAGTATATATAGGTTAGGAATCAGATCACACCTTCGAAATCAACGCTCTGGCTAGTAAACTTTTGAGCGTATATCTATATAACTATAGTACTATAAATTTTACTGATTTTGGAATTTCCGCTGACTCCTGCTAGACTCGTGGCTGGTTTTTTCCCTATTCGATTCTCATATACTCTCGGCGTACGGGGTGTTAATATTGTCCGGGAATATCAAGGAATACTCTGGATTAACGGGAATAATCTATAAAAATGTATGAAAATTTGTAATTTTTGCAGTTCTTTACTGTCGGGTGTAAAATTTTCCTATGGGACGCAAATTTTTTAGGGTCGGGGCGCACAGGCGACGCGCTGGCCCGTGTTTTGAGACTACTTTGGTCACGATCGGACCACAAAAACGGGAGTTATTATCAGATAAGTGTCAATTTTTTAATAAAAAAGTCAATATTTTGCGAAAATCGAAAAATTTTCTTCTAGGAAATGTCTAATCTGATTTGTTTTTTGCAGGAATCCTGTAGGGCGAGCAGAGGCGCGTACGACGGCACCCTCAGAACCGACCTACGTCAACCAGGGATCAAGATATAAAATTTTGAAGAAATGAAAATTTGGAAAAATGGTTTTTCTTGAATAAAAAGTTTCCCTGTGAGAATCTTTGAATTATTTTACCAGGATCGTATAGGTCTCGCAGAGACGCGTCCAAAAACGTATAATAGTACCCTGTAGCTAGTATATATAGGTTAGGAATCAGATCCTACTGATGGGTTAGGTTAGGTTAGGTTAGGTTAGGTTAGGTTAGGTTAGGTTAGGTTAGGTTAGGTTAGGTTAGGTTAGGTTTTTTTTTTTTTTTTTTTTTTTTTTTTTTTTTTTTTTTTTTTTTTATATTCTTCTATCTCCAACATAATTGGAGTCTATGCTCAGCTACTGCATTCATACAAGTTCTCGCGTGTATTCTTCTCGCACTTTCATTCCGCATACTTTATCTTTCTTATATTCATTCATCTGTCTCTCTTTAAGGGTAGGACGCCCTTCTAATTCCTAGCTTTCTACTTGTCTTCTTTTATTTTATTTTATTCGTATGGGGTGAACTCAACAACATCTGTTTTTATTTATTGTTTACAAATACTTCACAACACCACAACAATTGCTCCTTATATATATGTTACATGTTTCTATTTCTTTATTCTACTTAATAATATGTTTCAGTTTTTACAGTACTTTTATTTATTCTTATATCTAATATCTCAATTCTTTAAATTTATATCTTAATTCTACTTAAAAATACTTTGTCTACAGGTATGTTGTGCTTACTTATTCTATTTCTTAATACTACCTCCTAGTGGACTATTCGATTTAACAGCTTTTTCATCTATTCTTATAACTATTACATGGTTTGCTTATTGGGCTTAACATGTGTTTTTAATAATTTTAAAAGACTTAGCTTAAGTATACTTATACACCTATTTTGCTCAACTTGTTCAATGCTTGACCGTAATATTTTTCATAATATTATGTAAGCATTTTTTCTTATGCACTTTTGTTTCTATTGATTACCCTTTTACATATTTTTATGCAATATTCCAATAAAATTTCTCTATTTTTACCCGCTATTATTTGTGATAGATTTTCGGCATCGAGTTTACTGTTTAGAAGTTTCTCGGCTTCCAGCCTTTCCTTGTCGAAGACCGGACAGCTGAACAATATATGTGGCACCGTCTCGTCAACATCAGCGTCACATATGCACGATGGGCTCTCCTTACACTTGAAACGGTTCAAGTATTCTGAGAACCCACCGTGCCCCGTCATAATTTGTGTGACTATATTACTGATTTTGCACTTCCTAATTGTCCGGTAAGCCGCCACCGCATCCGGGAAAAATAGCTTTGTAACCGAAGCTGTCTCCCCCGACCCGTATCTACGGTTCCATTCGTCCAAAGTTGCTGTGCGAATGCATCGTTTGACATGCGAAACCGGACACAGGTCGTAGTCAGGCTTTCGTTTGGAGCCCTCAGCAGCCCTTTTGGCCAGCTCATCAGCCCTTTCATTGCCGTCCAACCCCACATGAGCTTTAATCCAAAACAAAGTCAAAGTTTTGTTTTGGATGGATAGAGACTTTATGTTAGCTCTTGCCTCTACTGCGAGTGGGTGGTGTCGGTCATAGTTTTGTATGGTCTGAAGGGCCGCCATGGAGTCGCTGAAGACTCCAAACGATCGCGCATTATGTTTCAGCGGTTAGGTTAGGTTAGGTTAGGTTAGGTTAGGTTAGGTTAGGTTAGGTTAGGTTTTTTTTTTTTTTTTTTTTTTTATATGTGGCAGGAGTGGGAAATCCATCATGGACACCCAGACTGCCCTACAGGAAGGCAGTCTGGATAGTGCCGGACTCCTACCGGCTAAAAACCACTCCTGCCATGCGAAAGGCCCCTGCCGTCAGGTTGCGCAGGGTAATTGCGAAGGGCTGCTAATTTTGCACTTTCAATTTTTAATAATTGTACATATTTATAATGTTAAATATATATATATATGATAAATAAAATTTTTAATAATAATCGAGATGATATTTATGTCTTGTCACATTTTTCAATAAAATATCGGTAATAATTTAAATAATGAGATTCAAGTGTGAATTATTAGTTCCTATTTGTTCCGTCTGTTGACGGCCCGTACAATTTTTATTATAAAGTCCTTGAACTTGGCTTGTATTTTCCGATGTCTTATCAGGACACTGAGGTTTTCTTTGCTGATCGGCATTTCAACATTCGTTTCAAAGTCTTGTCTAAGGGAGGCATACACCGGGCAGTCCGTCAGGAGGTGGAGGACTGTCTCCTGCTTGTCGGGGTCGCAGGCGCACGCCGGGTTCTCCTTGCACTTGAAGCGAGTCAGGTACTCGGAGAACCCGCCGTGGCCTGTTAGGGCTTGGGTCAGCTCCTGGGTTATCTCCATCCTTCTTATCGTCCTGTACGCGGCGATCGCACAGGGGAAAAACAGCTTCGTCGTGGCCGCCGTTTCTCCTGCACAATACCTCCGGTTCCATTCGCCCAGCGTCTCCATTCGGATCATACGCTTGACGAATGAAACCGGGCATTTGTCGTAGTCGGGTTGCCGCTTCGACTTCAGGGCAGCCTCCTTCGCGAGCAAGTCGGCTCTCTCGTTGCCCTCCAGCCCCGCATGAGCTTTCACCCAGAACAGGGAGACGCTCTTGTTCTGGGCGTGAATGCAGCGGATGGCGTCTCTTGTTTCTACTGCGAGGGCATGGAGGGCTTCGGGGTTCACGACTGTCTGGAGGGCTGCCATGGAGTCGCTGTAAATAGCGAACGCCGTCTCGGTCCTTCGGAGGACTTCCTTCACTGCTTTGCAGAGGGCGAGAAGCTCGGCCTGGTAGACGGTAGAGTAAGACGGCAAAGCAAGTTTGAGGGCCTTGACCTCCGCCTGGTCGGTCCACACCGACACTGCGGCTCCGACCTTGCCCTCAATCTTGCTGCCGTCTGTAAATATTCGCACCGCATAATCGCGGTGCTCATTGTAATGTTCCTCGTCTACCAGGCGTCGCAGTGCAATGGCCCTCTGCTCAGCCGGATGCGGCATCTCTAGTGCCGATACCACCCGCTCGATCTCCCGGTCTCCCAGCGCTGGGTGAGGTACCCCTCTCTTGGCCTCGTACAGCGAGGCTGCCTCCTTAATCCGGAGGTCAAGAGGGAGTATCCCAGCCAGCACCAGTGCTGAGTGTAGGGAGACCGTGCGGTAGGCTCGGCACAGCTTTTGCGCGAAGCTCCTCTGGACGGCGTTCAGCTTCTTCTGCAACCCGACTTTGTTGGCAGCCGGCGACCACGCGCTCGCCGCGTACAGGATGATAGGCTCCACTGCAGCCGTATAGATGCAGCGGATTACCTCTGGATGGAGACCCCAGCTGACCCTAGCTGCCCGCGACAGCTGTTTATATATGCCGACGGCTCGGGAACAGACGTTTGCGACGTGAGTGTTAAAAGTCAACTTGTGGTCGATGGTGAGACCTAGCAGTTTGATTTCCTCAGACATGCCAATGTCTACCCCACCCATCCGGAGACATGGGGTGTCATGCTTCAGTTTGCGCGTGACCAGCATTGCTTTGGTCTTATGCGGCGCAAACCGAAGCTTGTTCGAGACACCCCATGCTCGCACGTACTCGAGGGCGACATTGGCATCCCTCTGGATTTCAAGAGCCGTCTCACCATCGAACACAAGGACAATGTCGTCAGCAAACGCCTGGCAATAGACCCCCATTTCCTCCAGAGCCTTTAAAAGAGGATCCAGCACAAGGTTCCAAAATATGGGACCACCGATTGACCCCTGGACGCATCCCTTCTCGGTCCTGGATTCGTACTCCGCTCCCGCATATCTGACCTTCACCACCCTCTCGGACAAGTAGCTGTCTATGACCCGCCTCAAGTTTACAGGACACTTTTCCTCAGCCAGTCGGACTCGTATGGCTGGCCACCATGCGCTATCGAAGGCCCCCTCAATATCCAGGGACACAATCGTGACAAGCCTCTTTGCGTTGAGTCTGTCACGAATGTGCCCCATCAGCGTATAGAGGGAGTCTTCGGTGCTTCGCTGGGGCATGAATCCGTACTGGCGAGTACTCATCCTGGGTAGCAGATAAAACTTGAGTCGGGCCACGAGCAGCTTCTCGAAGACCTTGCCGAGAACAGGCAAAAGCCCAATTGGCCTGTATGATTTTGGGGTGGTGTAGTCGTCTTTAGCGGGTTTACGGAGCACGACGACAGTTGCCTCTTTCCAGGACCGCGGAAAGTATCCATGCGCCAGGCACTTGTTTACCAAGCGCAGAACTAAATCTGGGTCTTGACGGATCGTGTGGCCCCATATGTCCGCCGTCAGACCGTCGGAACCGGGGGCTTTTTTGGGGTTGAACGAGGAGACCGCTCGCTCCAGCTCGTCGAGTGTGAAGGGAGGGTCCGAAGGTTCAGCTTCGTTCCCCCCGTTCACCTCTTCAGCTCGTTGCCGCATCCGTTTGTGCTCCTCGTTATCCCCCTCCGAACGATCCTCCGGGTAGAACACCTGTGCCAGATACCTCGCCGAGGCCTGTGGGTCTAGGGTTCTGCCGTCCCTCACCATCGGCAAATCCTCCTCTCTCTTTTCCGTCCTACGAATCACCCGGTATATGCCTTCCCATAAGCCTTCCCTATCCTGCTTCTCGCAGAACCCCTTCCAGCTCTCGATTTTAGCTTGGACTACTGCGCGCTCATACTCTCCCTTCTGTTTCAGGTACTCCTCAACAACCTTTGGTCTACGAACTGGCGCTGCACAGCGGATCCTCCGCTTTTTAGTGACCACTAGCCTCTTCAGACTGGCGAGTTCATCAGACCACCACGGCACGGTTATCCTCTCTTTGGTCTTCTTTTTGGGTATCACGGATGTGCAGGCATCTTGCACTGCCGTCGTAAGTCCCTCGACTACCAGGTCTATATCGTCCACGCTGTCGATATCATCGAACAGACTTACGGTGAGTTTGTTCTCTTGCATAATTTGGCGCAGTTTCTTACGAAACTGCACCCAATTTGCTTTCTTAGTATTGTAGATCCTGGTAGTCCGGTTGACCGTGATACCCACAGACTTTTCGAGGTGTACGCTGAACTCTATGCCGTTGTGGTCCGACCCCGTCAGGTCATCGACGACTCGCCAGCCGTCGGTCACCGTCAGCATATCCGCTGTGCAGGCTGTGACGTCGACGCAGCTCGTGTAACGTCTGTCACCACGAACTACGTCGAAGGTTGGAGTTTCCCCTCTGTTGAGTACCTGCAGTCCAAGCTGATCGAGAGCTCCCAGCATTTCGTCGCCTCTGCTGTTTGTCTCATTGCTGCCCCACCAGACACTCCAGGCGTTGGCGTCTCCTCCCATGATGAGCCTATGCGGGCCGGTCTCGCTTTCCACCTTTTTGAGGCTGTCCAGGTATGGCCCTAAGGGCTGGTCTGGTTCGAAGTAGAACGAGACCAGAGTTAGTCTCCAGGCACCGGTTTGGATCCCCACCACGACGATGTTGTCCGTGGTGAGTTCTGGGTACTGTCGTACGGTCAGTTTTGGGTCAAAAACGGCTATTGCCGCTTTGACAGTCCCTTCTCCTTGCCTGGTGCTCTGGAAGATTCGGACACCTCTGGTCCCGCTCATCCTCTTCACACTGCCCACGTAAGGCTCCTGGATCAGCGCTGCGGTGGCTTTGCGCCGCTCGGCCTCAAGCATAAGCTCTTGGGTCGCCAACTTCTTCCTTTGGAGATTCGCCTGGAGTATCTTGTAAGGTTAGGTTAGGTTAGGTTAGGTTAGGTTAGGTTAGGTTAGGTTAGGTTAGGTTAGGTTAGGTTAGGTTAGGTTAGGTTAGGTTAGGTTAGGTTAGGTTAGGTTAGGTTAGGTTAGGTTAGGTTAGGTTAGGTTAGGTTAGGTTAGGTTAGGTTAGGTTAGGTTAGGTTAGGTTAGGTTAGGTTAGGTTAGGTTAGGTTAGGTTAGGTTAGGTTAGGTTAGGTTAGGTTAGGTTAGGTTAGGTTAGGTTAGGTTAGGTTAGGTTAGGTTAGGTTAGGTTAGGTTAGGTTAGGTTAGGTTAGGTTAGGTTAGGTTAGGTTAGGTTAGGTTAGGTTAGGTTAGGTTAGGTTAGGTTAGGTTAGGTTAGGTTAGGTTAGGTTAGGTTAGGTTAGGTTAGGTTAGGTTAGGTTAGGTTAGGTTAGGTTAGGTTAGGTTAGGTTAGGTTAGGTTAGGTTAGGTTAGGTTAGGTTAGGTTAGGTTAGGTTAGGTTAGGTTAGGTTAGGTTAGGTTAGGTTAGGTTAGGTTAGGTTAGGTTAGGTTAGGTTAGGTTAGGTTAGGTTAGGTTAGGTTAGGTTAGGTTAGGTTAGGTTAGGTTAGGTTAGGTTAGGTTAGGTTAGGTTAGGTTAGGTTAGGTTAGGTTAGGTTAGGTTAGGTTAGGTTAGGTTAGGTTAGGTTAGGTTAGGTTAGGTTAGGTTAGGTTAGGTTAGGTTAGGTTAGGTTAGGTTAGGTTAGGTTAGGTTAGGTTAGGTTAGGTTAGGTTAGGTTAGGTTAGGTTAGGTTAGGTTAGGTTAGGTTAGGTTAGGTTAGGTTAGGTTAGGTTAGGTTAGGTTAGGTTAGGTTAGGTTAGGTTAGGTTAGGTTAGGTTAGGTTAGGTTAGGTTAGGTTAGGTTAGGTTAGGTTAGGTTAGGTTAGGTTAGGTTAGGTTTTTTTTTTTTTTTTTTTTTTTTTATTTTTTTTTTATACTTCTACCTCCAACTTTCGTCGGAGTCTATGCTGGCTATTTGAGTTCTCAATCATTCCAGTTCTCGCTTGTATGCCTCTCGCACTTTCATTCTTCATACATGATCTTTCTGTCATTCATCCTCTTTTGCTCCTTCAATGGGTGGGATTCCCAACTACTACTGTATTCTACTAATCTATTCTTGCTAACTACATTTATATATTTACTTTATTCAGAAATAGGATTTGCGGGCTTTTTAAATAATTTGAGGAGACTGTGTTTATTTTTACAATTTCATACATTATTTTTGTTGTTCTTCCAAAATTTTCTTTAACAGTTTTTATTTCGGTTTTTACAGGCAGGATAAGGGCAGACAGTTTTCCATTATAACTATACAATTTATCTTGGCTTAATTTCTAGCATAATCTTATAACAGACCATATTCTTACTTTACAGAGACGGGAAAGTTACATATATTTACATCTATTTTAAGCTTATTCTAGTTTATATACTTATTATTTATTTCCTTTTTTTACATATCTTATTACTATGCTAGCCTATAATATAATATACTATATTATGTTAGCATATTTGCTTATGCGGTTTTATTTCGATCTATTACTATTTGCGCTACGTATTTACTATACTCTAGGAATATTTCATTCTTCTTGCTTTTCATAATATCCTTCAGGTTATTGCGTGTTATTTTCGTATCCAATGCATGCTCGACGTTAAAACGATGCCTGTCAAATTGAGGGCAATCGAATAGTATGTGCGGTACAGTTTCGCTTTCATCTGGGTCACAGGTGCACGCTGGACTCCCCTTCAGCTTGAAACGGTTCAAGTACTCGGAGAATCCACCGTGCCCCGTCATTATCTGCGTGATAAGGCTGTTGTAATCTATCTTCCGGATTACCTTGTAGGCTGTCCGGACATCCGCGAAAAACAGTTTCGTCACAGAGGCCGTCTCTCCAAGTCCGTATCTTAGGTTCCATTCGTCAAGCGATGCCATACGTATGCTTCGCTTGACGAATGAGACCGGACACTGATCGTAATCGGGCTTTCTTTTGGAGTTTTCAGCGGCCTCCTTTGCTAGCTGGTCGGCTCTTTCATTCCCCTGCAGACCCACATGGGCTTTAATCCAGAACAAGTTTATAACCTTGTTCTGGCGGGATGCAGATCGGATGTTATCCCTAGCTTCTACCGCAAGAGGGTGGCGTGATCCGGGATTTGTCAATGTTTGAAGAGCCGCCATTGAGTCGCTGAATACTCCAAATGAAGACGCCTTGAGCTTGGTTACCTCCTTAGTTGCCCTTGCAATTGCCAGAAGTTCAGCCTGGTAAACCGTGCAGTGTTTTGATAGAGCAAGCTTGAGGGCTCTGGTCTCGGTCTCACCATTCCATATGGACACAGAAGCGCCGACCCCTCCTCCGATCTTGCTCCCGGTTAGGTTAGGTTAGGTTAGGTTAGGTTAGGTTAGGTTAGGTTAGGTTAGGTTAGGTTAGGTTAGGTTAGGTTAGGTTAGGTTAGGTTAGGTTAGGTTAGGTTAGGTTAGGTTAGGTTAGGTTAGGTTAGGTTAGGTTAGGTTAGGTTAGGTTAGGTTAGGTTAGGTTAGGTTAGGTTAGGTTTTTTTTTTTTTTTTTTTTTTTTTTTTTTTTTTTTTTTTTTTTTTTTGCGTTCTCTACCCCGGACAAAATCTGGGACTATTACTAATCTAATTCTCTTTCATACCAGTTCTCGCTTGCTTTCCTCTCGCACTTTTATTCCGCATACTGTTTCTTTCTAGCATACTTCTCTTTCAGTCTTTTATGGGTGGGACTCCCATTTTGCTATCTATTACTTCTACCTACTTTCTATCTTTATTGACTGTTTTTATGCCCAACATTTCTTTCTTTATTTTGATCGAGGGTTAATAAATAGTCTGTTGAATTTTTATTTTCACGATTACAAGGAACAAATAGACTACAGTACACTTATCTTTATCATTTACATTACTTACTATTCTATTTTACATTATACTTATTCTAACATTTTTATTACTTACTTTCTATTTTACATATTTCTTATTTTAACATTTTCCTTGCTTACTTTTCTATTTAACTTATTTATTATATTAACATTTTTATTGCTTTCTAAATTACTTAAATGTGCACTGTTTCTTTAGCGGTTAAACTAAAGGATTCACATAGATGCGGCTTCCTTACATATTTCTAAATCTCTTCTAATTTTAGTTTCTAATTATTATTACTGTTTACAGTATTTTTATTCTACTTATTATCATTCTATATGCATTACTAATATATTTATTATATAGTGGTTGCATACATTACCGATCACTTATTTCTTTTGATAACTCTTTTGGCAATTTTGACGCAGTAATTCAGAAACTTGTTTCTGCTTTTCCCTGATATTATCAAGCTTATGCTGACCTCATTTAATTCGGTGTCTATTTCCTGTTCTAGTTTCGTTCTTTCATAGGTGTATGCAGGACAGCGAAGCAGTAAGTGTGGGATCGACTCAACGATTTCTGGGTCGCAGATGCACGACGGGCTCTCCTTACACTTGAAACGATGCAAGTATTCGGAGAATCCGCCGTGCCCCGTCATGATCTGAGTCAGGATCCCGTCTATCTGTAGCTTCCTTACTATCCTGTACGCCGCCACCGCATCTGGGAAAAACATCTTCGTAACAGAAGCCGTTGCACCAGTTCTGTATCTGCTATTCCATTCGTCAAGCGCTGCCGAACGAATGCAACGCTTGACGAATGATGTGGGACAGAGATCGTACTCCGGCCTCTTTCTGCTCAGAATGGCAGCCTCTTTTGCTAGCTGATCCACCCTCTCGTTACCCTCAATCCCTGCGTGAGCCTTTATCCAGAACAAGTCGACTACCTTGTTCTGGAGAGAAACGGCTGTTAAGTTCTCTCTCGCTTCCACTGCCAGGGGATGAAGGCAACTGTGGTTTTTCACTGTCATGAGGGCTGCCATCGAGTCACTGTAGATGCCAAAACTGGACGCCGCACTCCTCCGGATTTCCCTGGTTGCCTTACATATCGCCAAGAGCTCCGCCTGGTAGACCGTGCAGTAATTCGGTAACGCCAGCTTGAGGGCACGTGTTTCGGCCTCGTTATTCCACAGGGACAACGCAGCACCGACACGCCCCCCAATTTTGCTGCCGTCAGTGAAGATCCTCACCTCCGGTTTGGCACTGGCGTCAACCTGCTCCCGGTCCACCAGACTCTTGAACTCCAGGTCGATACGCTTGGCAGGATGCGGGGATCTCGACGCGGGCTCTGGCCGCTCCACCTCCCTGTCCCTCAGCATTGGTAGTGGCACCCCCCTCTTGGCTTCAAAAAGCAAGGCCATCTCTCGAGCTCGGAGATCCAGAGGGAGTAACCCCGCCAACAGAAGCACTGAGTTGAGAGAGACGGTGCGGTACGCCTTGCAAATTTTTTGCGCTATCCCGCGTTGCACGACGCCCAGCTGCTTTTGGATTCCCAGCTTACCTGCTGCTGGAGCCCATACGCTGGCAGCGTACAGGATAATCGGCTCTATTGTAGCCACGTAAATAGTCTTTATAATATCGGGGTTTAATCCCCAACTAATCCTCGCTGCCCTGCACAGCTGCTTGTAAACCCCGATCGCTTTTTGGCAGACGTTCCTAACGTGCGTGTTAAAGGTTAACTTGTCGTCGACGGTGACACCCAGGATCTTAATTTCCTTGGCCATAGGTACTTCGACCCCGCCCATGCTCAGCCGTGGGGTGTCGTATTTTAGTTTTCGCGTGATTGTCATCGCGTAGGTTTTTTGCGGTGCGAATTTTAGCTTATTATCGACACCCCACTTCCGAACATGTTCGAGGGCGAGGTTTGCCCTGCTCTCTATTTCCAATGCTGTGTCACCGTCGAAGACAAGGACCACGTCGTCTGCGAACGCTTGCACGTGGACCTCCTTGGCGGTCAGGCTTTTTAGGAGGGGATCCAACAGAAGGTTCCAGAAGTCCGGGCCTCCGATGGAGCCCTGTACGCAGCCTTTGTTCGTGCCTTTGGAGAATTCTTCGCCCGCATACCTAACCCTGACCCTTCTGTCCGTCAAGTAGCTATCGATGACCCTCCTCAAGTTGAGCGGACACTTT